>JAOPSE010000001.1:84754673-85379673 GCA_029449295.1 Zea luxurians | reverse complement strand
TTTGGGGATACGCTCTAGAAACAGTAGCTTTCACACTAAATAGGGTACCGTCTAAGTCCGTAGTTAAGACACCATATGAGATGTGGACTGGGAAGACTCCCAGTTTGTCTTTTCTGAAGATTTGGGGTTGTGAGGTTTACGT
This sequence comes from Zea luxurians, assembly GCA_029449295.1. Lineage (NCBI taxonomy): Eukaryota > Viridiplantae > Streptophyta > Magnoliopsida > Poales > Poaceae > Zea > Zea luxurians. The sequence goes on along the minus strand of JAOPSE010000001.1, from coordinate 85,379,531 downwards.
CAAGCGACTTCAGTCGGATAAACTCACTCCAAAATCGGACAAGTGCATGTTCGTGGGATATTCAAAAGAAACTTTAGGATATTACTTTTACCACCGGTCAGAGGGCAAAGTGTTTGTCGCCTGGAATGGTGTGTTCTTAGAGAAAGAGTTTCTCAAAAGAGAGAAAAGTAAACAAAAGGTGTATCTTGAAGAAGTTCAGGATGAGCCAGTGGGACAAGATTCAACAAGTGATGCTAATGTAGCAGAACAAGTTGAGACATCTATGGCAAGAGAATCACCACCACAACCACGAAGATCAGCAAGGCTTCACGAGGCACGACGAGAAGTGCTATTGTTGGGCAATGGGGAAGTGTTGTTGTTAGACAACGACGAACCTGCAACATATGCAGAAGCGATGATGGACCCAGATTCCGAGAAATGGCAAGTCGCCATGAGATCCGAGATAGATTTCATGGGAGAAAATCAAGTTTGGAACTTGGTTGACCCGCCTGATGGTGTTAGACCCATAGAATGCAAATGGATCTATAAGAAGAAGAAAGACATGGATGGAAATATTCACATCTATAAGGCTCGACTTGTTGCAAAGGGTTTTCAACAAGTTCATGGAGTTGACTATGACGAGACATTCTCGCTAGTAGCGATGCTTAAATCTATTCGGATCATTCTAGCTATTGCCGCATATTTCGATTATGAGATTTGGCAGATGGATGTCAAAACAGCTTTCCTTAATGGAAACCTAGATGAGGATGTGTATATGATACAGCCCGAGGGTTTTGTCGATCCGATCAATGCTGGAAACATATGCAAACTTTAGAAATCCATTTATGGGTTGAAGCAAGCATCTCGGAGTTGGAACATTCGTTTTGATGAAGTGATCAAAGGGCTTGGTTTTCATCAGAATGAAGAAGAAGCTTGTGTTTACAAGAAGGAAAGTGGGAGCGCTGTTGTATTTCTGATCTTGTATGTGGATGACATATTATTGATTGGGAATGACATTCCTATGCTGGAGTCCGTCAAGGCTTCATTGAAAAAGAGTTTTTCTATGAAGGACTTAGGGGAAGCAGCATATATTTTGGGCATAAGGATCTATAGAGATAGGTCGAAGAGGCTTATAGGATTAAGTCAAGATACATACATTGACAAGGTTTTGAAACGGTTCAACATGGAACTGTCCAAGAAAGGGTTCTTACCTATGTCACATGGTATACACCTTAGCCAGAAGCAATGTCCTTCGACGGCTAATGAGCGGGAGCGCATGAGTAAGGTACCATACGCCTCAACAATTGGATCAATCATGTATGCCATGATAAGTACACGCCCAGATGTTTCATACGCTATAAGTGCTATGAGTAGGTACCAGGCTGATCCAGGTGAGGGTCACTGGACAGCGGTAAAAGGCATTCTTAAGTACTTAAGAAGGACTAAAGATATGTTCCTAGTATATGGGGGTAAGGAGGAGCTCGTTGTAACTGGTTACACCGATGCTAGCTTCCAAACTGACCCAGACGAGTTAAAATCGCAATCAGGTTTTGTGTTCACAATAAATGGTTGTGCTGTTAGTTGGAAGAGTTCCAAACAGGAGACTGTGACTGATTCTACAACAGAAGCCAAGTACATTGCAGCTTCTGAATCTACGAAGGAAGGTGTTTGGATAAGGAAGTTCCTCATGGAGCTTGGTGTGTTTCCTAATGCGTCTAGTCCATTGAACCTCTACTGTGACAACAATGGGGCTATTGCGCAAGCTAAGGAGCCAAGGAACCACCAGAAAAGCAAACACGTACTGCGGAAGTTTCACCTCATACGGGAATTCGTTAGGCGGGGTGAGATAAAGATATGCAAAATACATACGGATTTGAATGTTGCTGATCCTTTAACAAAACCTCTTCCACAATGTAAGCATGAGGCACACATGAGATCTATGGGTATTAGATATCTTCTAGATTAACTCTAGTGCAAGTGGGAGACTGTTAGAAATATGCCCTAGAGATAATCATAGAGATGAGCATATTTCTTTGTATCCATGATATATATATTGTGTAATTGAATATCCATGGAAGGCACCTTGTATTGATTAGCAATTATGTGAATTGTTTGTGAGATTCTTTACTTATATGGTTATTCTAAATGATGTCCCTAGTCAGAGTCGATGACTAGCACATGTATTAGCTGATGACTACATTTCACAAGTCATGAACATGGAGATGTTAAACTAATAATGTGAGTGCATGTATGACATGAGGCTGGACCGACCCAACGTGAGATATTGAATATAGTTCTCTTTTTGCAACATGAATACTGTATCCTTAGACCTGAGATTGTCGCATGTTCTCAAGATGTGAATTGACTTACTTAGGGACTATCAAACGCTATTCCGTAACTGGGTAGTTATAAAGGTAGTTTTGGGTTTGTCAGGAAGCATGCTGTGAGGCATGGTCAGTCAAGATGGAATTTGTCCCTCTCTTTGTGAGAGAGATATCTCTAGGCCCCTCGAGTGATTGGATCAAGAAATGCATGGTCGTGCTAGGGTTAAGAGTTAACCATTGAAAGGATTCCAATTCACAATATCGAGAAAGAGAGGTCAGCTTAGAGCTAGACCAAATATCGTGAGACAAAGGGAACAACATGTACGTAATGTTGCAATGATTCGTCTGATATGATCTTTACGTGCGCATAGGAGTTGACATGTCTTGCTAGAGGCTGCTGTCAATTATTGGGCCAAGTAAGAGTACTCGGGCTATGTCTATTTGTACGTGAACCTGTAGGGTCACACACTTAAGGGGAAGGAAGCCTAACTCGGATTAGATCCGAAATTAGACTGGGCTTTAGGGTTACTGATGGGCCTCGGTGTCAGAAGCCCACCATAACGCCTATATAATGATGGGCGGGGGCACGGTTAGGTTTACCCTAATTCGCCACCAGCAAACGAGTAGCCGCTCGCCTCTCGCCCTCGCCAAGCCGCTGTCGCGAACCTAGCAGTTCGGTATGCGGCGCTTCCTCCCTGTACGTGTGGATACCTCGGAGGTGCTACATCTGGAGCACTAGGACGAACCGTGCGAGGACGTGAAGGACGCTGACGACTGCACGACACTGCTCGACGCGTTCGTCTACATCGAGACGTCTTCCGCTGCTCTGCACGTCTAGTGGTAATTCCATGACCTATAACCGCAGTAGTTCTTGGTTTTATGGGGTTGAAAATTTTGTTTTGCGCTAGCGTAGCCTCCCCGTAATCCTTCACTTCATCTGTACTGTTAAACACTAAGGCCCCCTTTGGGTACTTCAGTTCCTAGGCATAGCGTTTGGCTTCAAAAACTTCTTTTTCATATAATCTTTTTCCCAAAGCATGTCGAATGATATAATCAAGACTTTTGGATGGTGCTTCGGGAGCAGGGGATTTGGCTTCTTTGGCCATACTTTTCTCCAGAGCTACGCCAGTATCTGGAGATTCTTCTTCGGCCCTCTGCTCGGTTGTAGCGAGCTTCGTTTCTATGGGCACTAAGGGCCCAGCTTCGGTTTCCGTATGTGCTGTAGCAGCTTCGACAATCTTCTTCACAGGAGCAGGAGTCAGTTCTCTTGTTGTTTCCACAATGACGTCTAGCACACTTGCCATTCTTCTCCTCTTGGGAGTTGTGGCGGGAGCCCTTGTAACCTTCGACAGTTCTGCCTCTGCCGGAGGACTCAGATTTTTGGCAGCATCACTGTTTTTCCAGCTCTGGCTCTCTGGCCGCATTATCTTTGGCTTTAGCTGACCTGACTATAGGCACCTTCGGCACTACAATCGATCCCTCAGCGCTCCGAGCGATGGGAGCAGCTTATTTCGCTTCGGCAGCGGAGGAGGTCCCTTCACCAAATTCAGGCACTACGGCTGTTTCAATATATCGTGGCCGGTGGGTCAAAACCTTTATTTTCTTGCCCTTCGGCACAACAGTGGTGGCCAAAGCGGCAGTTTTTCTCATTTTTCCTTGCCTTCGCAAGGGGTAGCAGTAATCAGGGTATATGAAGCTAATTGCATCAAAAACCCTGTTCAATCTTTTCTTGCCATGACCCCCGAAGGCTGAGGATAAAGCATCATCTTCGGCTTTGGTATATGCCCCAAGCAACTCGTCGCTAGTAGCCTCAATGCATTTCAACCAGTCATCATTCGGTTCGTCGAACCTTTCTTTGAATCTGAAGGTATATTTCAATCAAACTAATCCACCTTCGCTGGACCCAGCAACAGTCTCCTCGGCATCTCCCAACTATCATCGAGTGGCCACACTCTGTAGGCTATGTGCTCTTGAAGTATATCTCTTGTGCCAATAAAAGCACAGACATTGTTGAAAGCTTTCTGACATGCTTCGGCATCAATTTCAATTGTTACCCTCGGCCTTCGAAGGCCGAAGCGAGACCAGATTAGACGTTGGATAATCTCCTTAATGTCCTCTCTCTCAATCAGATCATTCTTGACATAAAACCATTCCTCCATCTAGGCCCTAGGCCATCTTTTCCGGTATGTTAGAACCGGGTAGCTTGCATTAGAGCGAGCAATGAATCCGTAACAATCGAAGTTGTTGTGATACTGCTCTTTGCCGGTGGTCTTCGTCTCGTACAATAGTTCATGCATACTGCAAAAACACTTCGCGCTCGGTTCTAGCCCTTGGCTTCTTATAGCCCAAACAAACAAGCCCATTCTAATTATAGCTTCGGGAGTAAGTTGATGAAGAAAGATCTGAAATATCTTTAGCACTTCAACCAAAAATCTGCTCAATGGGAACCGAAGACCCACCTTCAAAAAGCTTTTGTAAACAACCACCTCATTTTCTTCAGGAGCAGGGGCGGTGCTGTCTCCTCCAACCCTCACAATAGACATGTCACGAAAGTATCTTCCCCTCATGGCGTCAACATGACTTTGCTTAATAGTCGACTTTCCGAAGATGGTATGGCTTGGTCGCCAGGGCCTATCCTCAGAATCTTCATCCCCACATTCCACATCATAGTCATCGCTATTGTCAGAATCCTCAAATAAATCTACCATTATTTCCTTTGTGATCTTTTCTGTATTTGTCTTTGCCATAGATTCATAAAACCTAGCAAGAAAAGGATCTACAACTTTCTTCTCCTCATATAGCTTCTCCTCCTCGGATATATTCTTCTCTCCAGACATCTTCTTCTCTTCAGACATGGAACAAGTACTTGACTTTAAGACGAAGCTCCAAAATCAGGCGCGGTCAGGGAGAAGGATGAACCAGTTTTGAATTTATGGATGGAGAAGCTTCGGCTTAGCGGTGACAAATGAAACCGACCTAAAGGGGAAAAGGCTGTCTAGTCCTTGATAGATTACCCCTTAGTCAATAGTAAATGTCAAGGGCATGGATGTAATTTTACACAGGCTGTGTTCTGTGCCTATAAATAGATGAACAGTAACACCGTACTATTCACGCTGACTTGTAATCAATTTCACGTCGCTCTTGGACTATCACCTCGTGCCAAGCCGAAGGTACAAATGTAATTAATATCATTAATGCTTGTTCATGATTGTATAATGAGAACACAAGTAATCTGATGGTTTAATGTGATTATTCATGTTCTTTTCTATGTTTCATATGTCTCTGCTTTCATTATTACTTACTGAAATGATGAAGATATGCCCTTCACAACCTTCATCTGAAGATCTTCGAAAGACGAAGGTATTTAACCATTAACATTTGTGTTTCCTTGTTCTTAACTCATAACATTTGAGAACAAGTCCCGAACAACCGCATAGTGGTGCCTAAGGATGTTGAACTTCGTCAACAAATCTTGAATGAAGCCCATCTTAGTCGGTATTCTATCCATCCTGTATGTACTAAGATGTACCAAGATTTAAAACAACATTATTGATGGACTAAGATAAAGATAGAAATTGCTTGCTATGTGGCAAAATGTGACACTTGTAGACGAGTCAAGGCGGTGCATATGAAAACTGCTGGACCTCTGCAGTCATTGCCTATCCCAACGTGGAAGTGGGAGGACATAAGTATGGATTTTGTTGTTGGATTACCCAAGACATCTAAGGGATATGACTCTATTTGGGTTATAGTGGACCGGCTTACAAAGACTACTCATTTTCTCCCCATCATGTTGAAGTATCCAGTGATTACATATGTGGAACTCTATATTGCACGTATCCTAAGTTTGCATGGGGTGCCAAAGACAATAGTGTCGGACAGTGGACCACAATTTGTATCCAAATTTTGGGAAAGGTTGCATAAATCTTTGGGCAAGAAATTGCTCCATAGTTTGGCCTATCCTCCTCAAACAAGCGGACAAACAGAAAGAGTAAATCAAATACTGGAAGATATGCTACGAGAATGCGTCTTGGAATTTCCACAGAAGTGGGATGATTGTCTGACGTTGACAGTGTTTTCTTATAATAATAGCTACCAAGAGAGTATTAAAATGGCACCGTTTGAAGCCCTATATGGAGGACGATGTAGAACACCTATGAATTGGTCAGAACCAGGAGAACGGTGGTTTTTCAAACCTGATTTAGTCAAAGAAACAGAAGAAAAGGTCCAGCGCATAAGACATAACTTGAGAGAAGCTCAAGCATGACAGAAGAATTATGCGGATAAACGACGTCGACCATTAATTTTTCAAGTCGGAGATCATTTGTAATTGAAAGTATCACCGATGAAGGGTGTTAGTCGATTCGAGGTTAAAGGAAAGTTAGCACCCCGATACATTGGCCCGTTCGCTATTCTTGAACGATGTGGGCAAGTTGCGTACAGACTTTGGCTACCAGAATCACGGTCTACTGTACATAATGTGTTCCACGTATCACAATTGAAGAAGTGTCTTCGGATCCCTGATCAAACTATGGATGTGTCTGATGTTAATTTGGAACCAGACTTAATCTATTCGGAATATCACATCCGAGTGTTGGATCAGAAAGAACGAGTTACTCGAAAAAGGACTCTCAAGTTCTACAAAGTACAATGGAACCAACACATAGAAGAAGAAGCTACATGGGAGTCTGAAGATTTCTTAGAAAAGCATTTTCCTAAGTTCTTAGCCTCTTGTAAATTTTAGGGTTTATGTACTTTATAGCAAGGCTAGAACAAACCCCCACACCCACCCCCTGCTCTTTAAGAGAAAATAGGAAATAAAGTTGTGACACGTTTCCTTTTCCATTACTTACTTTGGATCCTTAAATCTCGGGACAAGATTCTTTTATGGGGAGAAGGATGTAACACCCCTGGTGTTACGAGAACTAAAACCTTGACATGACATCATATGCATTGGCATTACATTATGTATGATACACCTAAGATGCATCCACTAGGCTAAAATTTCAAAATACACATGTGTGATGATCTGACTTGGTCAAAGAAGCCCTTGACCCTAGGTGGGAGTGTCTCTCCCCAAGGATTAGAAGCATGTGGAGTTGTGAGATGAGCACTAAGGTATGATCTCAACAAGTTGGTGGAAATGATCAAGAAAGGATAAGCTTAGAGAACTTAAGTGCCACATGTACCCTAGAACACTCAAAAACCCTAATTTGGAACCCTGAAACCCTAAATAGTGCCTTATAGGGTGATTTCAATTTTTATGCACTTTTAGTCAAAAGTGTATACATCAAGATGGTAGAGTAACAAATGTTAAGTAACTTTTATTTTGACGATTTCCATGTTTTGTGGTAAAAATTAGGGAAATTTGCAAAAAGGTCCAAGAGCACCCTTGTTCTTAAGCTCTGAAAACAGTGCCAACAAGCCAACTTTAAGCCTTTGTATCTCTGGATCTTTGAGGAGTTTGTTATGAGTCATCACAACAAAGTTGTAAAGCTACTATAGTAGTCTAAGTATGATTAAGTGACTTAGCCCATGAATTGTATAGAAGTTGGGGTAAATTGCCGTAGAACTCGGGCTGTTAGTCGGGTCTTGCACTTAAGCCAGACTGTAAGTGGTTTCTGATCGACTTTGGAGCCAAATTATGCTTAATCTAGGGAGCAACTGATCAAGATCCATATGACAAAGTTGGAGCTGGTATGTAGGGGAACAACTTTGGTATAGTCAAGCTGGTAGTTCGTTGTATGAAAATCGGCGAGAAATGCCCATGAAGTTGCTTTGTCATACATGCTGAATGGAAATCGGCATGGTACAATAACCTGCAAAAGATCTCAGGTTCAGGGAACCTTGCCGCCGGCGATCTCCGCGCGGTGATTTAGGTTGGCCGCAGTGATTCATGCTCGATTTGGGTGAGATGTTACCGCGTGGATGAAAAGATCTGAGGGGGAGTGGATTGAGCTGGTCTCGCCGTACCCACTTGCCCGACGACGTGACCGCGCGACCACCGCCATTGTGACCGCCATTTACCCCGATCATTCCACGCCACACGCCATCGTACCACATCGCAGTAAGTCATGGTGGACAGCCAATTACTGCCCCGAGACCGTGTGGCGGAACCGCCCGAATTATTCCAACTTAAGTGCCTAAGTCCCACCTCAGAGGCTAGACCACACTTAAATGGGAATAACCCGTCAATTCCTCGGATCTAGTCCGACAAGGCCACTAACAGGATCAAGGACCACAATCTCACTCGATGGTGAGTCACAGAGCAAATACAATAAAGCATAAAACCATGCATCAAGAGTATTCAATTATTACATCATCATCGGAGTTTTGCAAAAGTAGTCATCATTGTTCAAAGTGCAGCGGAATAAAACTAACGGTAAATAAACAGAGAGATGGGGAAGCCTGTCCCATCACTCCTCATGCTCCTCCTCAGCCGAGGCGGGGTCCCACTCAACTGTCCAACCCGGTGGTAAGGTGGACAGCCAAGTCACTCCAGCAACCATGTCCTCCAAAGAACCTGTAAAAATTATGCCACAAGCAAGGCTGAGTATACTAATACTCAGCTAGACTTACCCAGTGTGAGGAGTCTATACTCCTCTACCTCTAGACATGCAGCTGTTTGGCTGTGGGGTTTGGTTGCCAAAAGCACTAGCTGAGTTTCTAAATCAAGTTTTTAACTTTGTCAAATTTAAGTGTGACTCTCTTAAGGCTAAATATGTACTATCTACTCATACATAGTAGCAAACATTTTTATCAATCAACATTTTGTATCAACTCATCATATTTCTACTTGTTACTCAATGTAGCAGCATGGATCAAGCAGTCTCATTAGCTGCGAGAAGCAGACGATTCGAATCAAGTTTTTATCCTTGCAAGGTAAACCTAAACACACGACATGGCGAGGCACTCCGTCCCCACACATATCAACCATCCCCATCGATTCCCCGTCAGCAGATCAGGGCTCACCGCCTTGGCGTACAATGCCTCACTGACCCCGACTGCCGTCGTGCAGTGACCGCACTTGTACCCACCATAACCAGAATGGGAGACCAAGTCTCAGCTCGCGTGAGGGGATATGTCTACTGCCAGGTTCACTCAGGTACTAGGCTTACCGATTTACCATATTTCTCGGCATATGTTTAGTACGTTCAAACGCTTGACTCACGGTACCACACCTTAATCCTTATTCCCATTTTTATCCCGTGGACAACCAATCCCCATGGATTGTTGTCCACAACCAGCATCATTATGAGAAGAAAGTGGATACAACCAATTTCCTGACCTCGCGTGAGTGCTAGAAAAATCACTCGACTTCTACCGAGATCCTAATTAATAAAGCAGCTACCTCGACCTAGCATACTAGTATTCATCTCAATAGGATTCCTGAGTTCATGCATCTAGGGTTTCAGTCAACTCCTGCACTTAAGTGCACAGTACAAACCTACAAACATTAAGTGTAGTAAAATAGCATATATAAACGGTTATGCATAAAACCGGGGCTTGCCTTCCAAAGCAGTGGCAGGCAGATCCTCTGGTGCAGGCTCGGGTGCTGGATCCGGGGCTACCTCCTGAGAAGCTCCTTGCTCCGGCACGAGGACGTACTCTCCGTCAGCGAGATTACAGTCTATCGAAATGCAATGAATATGTATGTCATGATTATACAAGATTTAATAACATTATGCTAAGCGAAGAAAAACTGAGTAGCTTAGGGTTTCCGGGTCATATGTGGCTTCTAATGGTTTATGCTCATCACTCCTAGGTCTAGGTTTTGTTTGGGATAGGCATAGGTAATTGGTATTTCCTTTATGTATTTCAGTGGAAAATTTACAAGGAGTTTTAGGATGGCACTAGTTTTCATCTTCTTTATTCTCCACTTATGAATTCTAGTGTAGGCTTGAACTACAAGGGTGGATTAACTTTTCCCAAAAATTTTACAAAAATTACAGTGGCTTGCCATTGGTCAATATAGCCTGTTCTAGGAATATGGGGTTCAGAATAGAAAGGCTATGCTTTATACAAAAATAACAAAAGTGGTGCAAATGGGCCACTTTGCACTACAACTCTTAATTAGGGTGGGTTCTGTCCTAGGGATTATTTTTGTTGGCATCTAATAGTAATAATAAGCTATTGTACCAAAAATTATAGAAAGCCAAATGATGGTTATTTAATTATGATTTTCTCAAGTTTTATGTCAAAAAGGTGCTTATAACTAACTTGTCCTTTGAAAAATATGAAACAACAGACTTCATATTTTTCCTATGTTTTTCATAACAAGAAATTAGTTATCCTAAAGGTTGGGGTGTTTTTGCCTTGGGGTTATTTTTGTAGGGTTTTTCTAAGTTTTCCTTGTTTTCTTGAAATAAAAGGGATACTACTTCTTTCCTACTAAACCAGGGTATAATAGATTTTTCTAGTAAACTACATTGAATAAGTACTCTAACAAAAATAGGGGTGCCTTCTGGTTCATTATTTAAATCATCTTTTCTATTTTTCTTAATCTTAAGCATATTGTAAAATAAATGGTAAAAACTAACTTAATGGGTTTGACAGAGAGTTTTAGAATTTTTAAACAGGTCAGTAGGTGGATATAATCTTCTCCAAATTTATCTAACCCTAGTCAAATAGTGCAACCATTTTTATCCCTATTATTTAGCTTTTGGTCAAAACAACAGTTAATTCAGAACCCTAGAGTTTTCTGTAGTACATAGGGGTTTTATATTTTTCCTAAGTAGTTTACATTATTTAGAGTCTAACAAAATTGGTTTGACCAAATTTGGATGAACTAAACAAAAGTTATGAATTTTGAAAATTTCTGTTCAAATTTAAAATCAGATTTAATAAAGGTTTCCTGGAAAAGCAGTTTACACCGAGGACCCTGGGGTATTTCCAAACTAACTCTCTCAGTCATACCCCCGCGTTACTATTCATTTGAGTCTCTAACATTTCACAAAACCCCCCAGACTTCTTTCCTTCTCCCCCGCGGTCCTTCCCTAGATTTAAATAGTACCAGCAAAAAGAAAAGGGTGGCGCGGCTTACCGGCGGCGAGATAGGTCTGGCGAGGGGCGGGGTTGGCTCGGGGAGACTCTGGCGGTCACGTCGAGGTACGGCTTAACGGCGGGGATGGCCGAAATCGCTCGGTCCACGTACGCAGGCGGGTGTCCTCGTCGGCGGCGGGTGTGCCGGCCAAAACACGGCGATCTAATGCAATCCGATGGCACGATGAGCTTCACGGGGTGATGTAGGGGCTGTGTGCTCAAGGAATCGGAAAGTCGTTCAGTGGATTACCCGGTCCACGCACTCCAGCGGGGTTGTGAACTCTGGCGACCGTGGACTGGCCTCTCCGGCGAAGCAGGCTTCGATTCCTTGCTCGGGGAGCTTCACCGAGGTGTGCTCACTCGTCTCCGAGGGTTGGACGGGGTTGGGAAAGGCTGTCTGGCCGGTCTATGGCGGCAGGGGCTCTGGTGGCCGCGGACACGCCGTGTACGGGCAAACGACGGTGAGTTGAGCTCCAGTGAGGCTTGAGCGTGCGCAGAAGAGTGTGGCCGACGTCTGAGTGGGCTTTATAGGCGCGGGTGCACACAGGGGACACGGGCGTGGCTCGGCGCGGCGCGGGATCGAGCGCGAGCGTGCTCTGGCGTGCGCAGAGCGCGTCGAACACGTGGAGCTTTTCTTCTGCCCATGTTCCACAGCTCACCCAAGTCGCAAACGTGCGAATCTTGGCAAAAATCCGGCGCGAGTCTTTTGCTGGCACCTAGGGCTGTCTCTCATCCGTGAGTTGCCATGGCAGATATGGCCTAGGTAGGGAGATCTTCGGGTGCCAAATCAAGTATGTCACTCTGCCCACCTCGCGACAAAAACAATGCCATGGCATGTCAAACTTCCAAGTCTCGGGCTCAACTTTTTCCAGTGGGTGCCCTAGGTGGTATGTCACATTTTTGGTATAGAACATAGGTGGTTTTGGTGCCATCTTCAAGGTGAACACGGTTGATCTTTAGTGTAGGTGTAGTTTTTACTTAGAGAGAATTAGAGAGCTCTAGCTCTCTCTCTACTTGGAGATTTGATTTGGGGTTTCTCCAGGGGTCTTTTTGCAATATTTCCTTCCCACAATTACTGGTTATAAGGTTGCTCAAGGTTTGGTTAAAAATTATCTCATGGTTTGCACAATTGCTTACTCTCTCCCCCTTTCAACCATGTCTTTAGAAGGGAGGGTTCAAAAGGGGTCTAGGGTTCTCCCCCCCTTCTTGCCCAATGTAGCAAGTGCACCAAAGCTTGAGTGATGCTCTTAGGTCATTAACAAATCTTGATTAACACAGGGTCTCCAAGGTTCTTATGTTCTCCTTAAGCTTCTATCACAAGTGATCATAGTCCTTAGTATCAAAGGGTGCTCTAGCCATGGTAACACCTGAGGTGTTACAGCCCTCCCCCCTTAAAGGAATCTCGTCCCGAGATTTTAGGTAGAGTCCTTAGGAGGGTGCCTTGAAGGTGTGTTGGTGTAGGTTTTCTGCTTTTAAGTTCCTTTAGTTAACTGTTCTTCGAATGTCATCCTCTTTGCAACTTCAGAAGGAAGCCCTTTTTAAGTTAAAACCACAATTTAGACTATTCTTGTTATCTAGGGTTTTCTTACAATTGTATTCAAAGGGCAGGTGGGGGTGGGGTTTTGGGGTTATGTACCGACTCCTTTGCGCAGAAAGTCGGGGAAGCGCGAGCGTAGAAAATCCTCTGTCTCCCATGTAGCCTCTTCTGCTGAATGGTGACTCCACTGAACCTTATACATTCTGATTGACCTTGTCCGTGTTGATCTCTCCTTCTGATCCAATACCCCGACGGGGTACTCTTGATAGGACAGGTCTGGTTCTATCTCAATATCTGGTTCCGGTAGCACTTCAGTGGGTAGGCGAACACATTTCCGCAGCTGAGACACATGGAACACATCGTGAATAGCCGACATGTGTGGTGGTAGCCTCAATTGATACGCTACTGGTCCACAAGTTTCTTTGATCTCGTAGGGTCCAATGTAGCGAGGAGCTAACTTGCCCTTGATCCCGAATCTCTGGACACCCTTGGTGGGTGACACCTTAAGGTAAACATGGTCTCCCACTGCAAACTGTAGAGGTTTCCGCCTCTTATCATGATAGCTCTTTTGCCTGGCCTGAGCAACTTCTAAGTTCTTCTTGATGACTCTGACCTTTTCCTCTGCTTCCATTACCAAATCTGGCCCAAAAGTTTCCCTCTCTCCTGCTTGAGACCAATTCAGCGGGGTTCTACATCTTCTCCCATACAAAGCCTCAAAAGGTGCCATCTTCAGACTGGACTGGTAGCTGTTATTGTAAGAAAACTCTATCAAGGAGAGACACCTGTCCCAATCTTTTCCGTAGTGTAGTGCACATGCCCGCAACATGTCTTCCAAAATCTGATTTACCCTTTCTGTCTATCCGTCGGTTTGAGGATGGTATGCTGAGCTTCGTATGGCATGGGTCCCAAGTGATTCTTGCAGCTGCTCCCAAAAGCGTGCGACAAACAGCGCTCCTCTGTCAGATACAATAGTCTTGGGAATACCATGCAATTGCACTATCCGGTCAATGTAAATTTCCGCATACTTTTCCGTCCTGTGAGTGGTGTGTACTGGCAAGAAATGAGCTGACTTGGTCAATCTGTCGACAATAACCCAAATTGAATCATGGTGCCTGGAGGTATTGGGCAATCCTACGATAAAGTCCATGCAAATGTCCTCCCATTTCCAAGATGGTATGGGAAGGGGTTGCAAAGGGCCTGCTGCCTTCAAATGACTGGCTTTGATTCTCTGGCAGGTGCCACACTCGGATATGTACTTTGCAATTTCCCTTTTCATTCTAGTCCACCAATATAAAGATCTGAGATCATGGTACATCTTGTTGCTACCGGGATGCATGGAGAACTTTGAAAGGTGAGCTTCGTCCAATATCTTCTTTCTGAGCTCATGGTCTTTGGGGACAACCAATCGATCTCCAAACCATAGAATTCCCCTGCTATCCTGACGGAAGCATTTGTATTTTTCTGCCTTCTGCTTGACCATGTCTTTGATAATCTGAACACCCTTGTCTTCAATTTGTGCCATGATTATTTGCTCCTGCAATGTGGGCTCCATTGAGATATAACTTAATTCACCGGAAGGAACAACTTCCAGGTTTAGTTTGCACATTTCATCGCACAGGGTGGTAACTCTTGCATCCATGCTCATACAATTGCACTGGGCCTTTCTGCTGAAGGCATCCGCCACAACATTGGCCTTGCCGGGATGGTAATGCACCTCCAAATCATAATCATTGATTAATTCTAACCATCTCCTCTATCTCATGTTCAGATCTGCCTGAGTGAAAATGTATTTGAGACTCTTGTGATCAGTGTAAATGTTACAGTGAGCTCCCATCAAGTAATGTCTCCATATCTTGAGAGCATGAACTACGGCTGCCAACTCCAGATCATGTGTCGAGTAGTTCTGCTCATGGGGTCTGAGTGTAATACTCAAAATTGTATACAAAGAATAATAGAGAGTTATTCTCATTTTGTGTGTCTCATTTGCATCATAAAAAGAGCACCTATGTAATTGAGAGTGACTAAATAAAACAATTATTCTAAAATAAAGAAAAAAGTGCATTTGTTGGAGTTTCTATGTTTGTGCATTAAATAAAAATACCAATAATATAAAATGACTAGAAATTGGATTAAGCCCTACATTTAAAACTAGGGTTTAAAAGTAAAAGGAGAAGTGATGTGAAGATAAAAATAATATAAATATATTTCAAAAATTGGTATTCTTCATTTCACAACATGATTGGAGAATAAACTTGCACAAGGTTTGAAACTAAATTCGAATTCAAATTGATTTTAGAAAGAAAGGAAAGAAAATGGGAGATGAAAAGAAAAGGAAAAAGAAAAATCCCACTGTTGGGCCCAAAACCCCAGTTCGGCCCACCCAGAGAAATCACCTGCGCGGCCCAAAAACCTCTCCACCGCGCGGCTCCAACCTTCCCTCCTATGACGGGGTGGCCCCACTCTTCAGCATACACTATAACCCACCTCGCTCTCCTATCTGGCTGGCTTGCGGGCCCATTCACTGACGCCGCGCGTGGACGCTTTGCTCTGCGCACCTTCACTGTCGCACGGGCCCGCCCTAGCAGCCGCTGCACCGCGCCCACCCCGCACGATAGCCTCAGTGCTGGTACGAAGACACCGCCGTGTGGGCCCCGGGTGTAAGACTCGTCTTCCCAACGGATTTCCGCCTCCGACGGATGCGCGCCGTGCAACGAATCGCCCGATCCCGCCGGCATTGGGATGCTCTGGGGTCGATCCTTGACCCGCGTATAAACGAACCCGCTCCTGTCACCTCGCTAGAGTAGCCGTTGCCTTGCCCTCGCGAACACCGTGAGAATTGCGCCGCCGTAGGAAACCGGGTCAGTCATAGAGCGAAGATCCACCCGTCGCGGGCGCGTGGAGTTGGGGCGTGTTAAGCATTGGCGACTCGCTGCACGGTGGCGGGAAGCTGCTGCGTCGCTCGCCGGTGTAGCGTTGTGCGCTGAAGAAGCCTCGTCGGGGCGGATTTCACCGACCGAGGGCGCGGGCCATCGACCGCGTCGCAGCCAAGCTCACCAACCCCATCCCAATCTCGGGTAAGTACTCTAGCCTTTCTGTTACACCCATAGGAGCATATATCACCGATAGAGAGGGCGGATGGATTGGCGGGTAGCCGGGAATTCTTCACCGGAGTTTCAACCAGTCGCGGAACCGCGTCGTGCCATGGTCGGAGCTCCCCATGGTCCAAATCATCGGTAGGCTAGTACTATCATGCTCGCCTTGGCCCCTGCTAAGTGTTGCCCTCGCAATTGGTGTGCGCAGCGAGCTTGGAGCCCGGCAATCGCTCGCCGGAGGGCGTGCGCAGGCCTGGTCCACGACCGACCGTCGACCAACCAGGGTGAGTCATCCGCGCCCGTAAAATCACCCACCTCTAATTCGCAGACAACCCAATTACGCATAAAACCCCAGGATTCCGCTGTTAGTGCGTCATGGCCCTGGATTGCGGTTCCCCGATGATGGCGCCGCCGTGCAGCCTAACTTCGCCGCCGCGTCCGGGCTCGGGTGGGGAAGATGAGTGGCGGGCCGTCGATTTGGTGTCGTGTGGCTCCGATCAGACCACAACATACCCATTCGCCGTAAGCAGTATGGGCCGTCGATCTAGACATGTCTGGCTCGGATTAGGTCTGGTATTTGAGTCACGCCGCGTGATCTGGTTCATCGATCTTGGATCGAACGCGTGGAGGGAAAGCAAGTGGCAGATAGTACAGATTCTAATCTGAATTGTCGGTCTCTGATCGGACGGTCAGAAAACCTCAATACCCTTTCGGCCAGGATACTTTGTAGTCCGACCCCTGTGCTTATTTGAAACTAACCCGCAGTCCACGGACCCTATTCTCTAGGTCTTAGGAATTTTACCCCGAGACCCCTGCACTTTTATGTAAATGAGGCCCAGTCCAGAGCGTATTTAAAATAAGTAAATGAATTAGTAAATGCAATTTTAATACAAAAACAAATGCTAGAACTTGGAAAATTCATATCTAATTCATTTTAAATCCAAATTGAGCCATTCCAATTTCTAAAATTTTGTAATAATATTCTCTATCATTTAGAATCACTGTTTTGGCATGAACACAGTAAGAAAATTAATTTAACATTTAATCCTATTTTAATCACATAAAACCTTTGAAAATGCATAACTTAAAATCCATAACTCAGAAAATTATGATTCCTGTTCCTAGGATTTTATTTTAATGTGTAGATTATTACTGTGTATTTTGTGTACATGTTTGGTGTGATGTTGATTTCCTCTATGCACTGTGCTTGTTTGTAATGTGGCGAGTAGAAGAGCCAGTTGCTGAGGATCCTGGTGAGCAGCAGGTTGAAGTAGCTGAGCAGGAGCTCATTGAAGGCAAGTTGTGCCCTTGACCACTTTTTACCCAATAATGTTCTTTAATATCACTTATCCATGCATAGGTTAATCTTGATGGGACCCAATAGGTCACCCTAGATTGTTTATCTCATTACCTTGTTTACCCCTGAATTACTTGGGTAGTTTGCTATTGCTTTACATGGTTTTGGGATAATCATTTATTACCTCCATGTTCCAATTCTTTTTGTTATTCTATTTATGTTCATGTTGAGATCATTAATGTTAATTGGAACAAAGAGCTTAACTTGAGAACCACGTGCCACCACAAGGGAGGAATGGGACCCCTTGGCTGACTAATTAGGAAAGCTAGTGGAAGACTACCTTACCCGAAAGGGGCAAGGGCAGTAAGGGAGAGGTCAGTGTAGGGAGGTCCCTGGTTGATTTTGCTGCGATGGCGGTCAGCCAGGAACCCTGCACCGGATCTTCCTATAAACTGTAGCGGGTTTTCGGAAGCTAGTGGAACTTTGTAAAGGCCTCGTAGTGTTGCCCTGCCGAGCTTCCTAGGTAGAGGTGTATGGGACTCGCGACCCCTTGGCAGATGGGTAACATGACTTGTGGGTAAAGGGTACAACCTCTGCAGAGTGTAAAACTGGTATACTAGCCGAGCTCACGGTCATGAGCAGCTCAGGACTCTCTGATGTTTAAATTATGGAACTTAAATTCAATTTTGTCATTTGCATTGCATGGGTTTATTATTAATTTTGTTCTATTACTTTATTTATGGTTTGGTATTTACTTACACTTAGTAATTGCTAATAAAATTTTGACCAACTACTTAAAAGCAATGCTCAGCTTTAACCCCTATCATTGATTGGCCTTACACATCACATGAACTCACACCTTTGTGAGTTTATGTCCACTGGTTCCCCACAACTTGTTGAGCTATGATCATGTGTGAGCTCACCCTTGCTGTCTCACACCCCCCCACAGGAGAAGATCAGGTGGTTCAGGAGGAGCCGCCTAACACTAAGGAGTTCGATCTGATCTAGGTGGCGTTTCCCAGTCGACATTGGCGCCGACGATCCTTAGTTCGTTTTATCTTTATTATTTTATTTTGTAATAAGTCTTCCGCTATGTAATAAATACTCTGATGTTAAAGACATTTATCTCTATACACTCTGTTATTATATGTGTTGTCTTCTTGGCGCATGTATGAGATGCACCTGGCTTTGTTCCTTAAAGCCGGGTGTGACAGAAGTGGTATCAGAGGAAATGTTGACTGTAGGACGAGACCTAGATAGAAATGGACAACCCTTACCTACTTATCTTATTCTGATTCATTCCACACTTACCTTACTCTGATTCTTTCTACACTTATCTTAATCCTGTCTCACCTTCTACTGTTCTACTCTGATCATTCTTACCTTCTCCATTCTAAGACAAGACGGATTTCACACCTTGGAATCCCTACCCCTATGACATTTTTAAGAGGATCATAGCCTAAGACAAAATCAAAACTATTTTCTATATTTAAAAAAAAATGTTGTTTGATTGTTCTGATGCTAAATGCCTGATTTGCTTCTTTGATTGATTGAATTATGGACATCTTAGTATGTACCACCATAAGGTATTGAATTAGCTAGGGTAGGTAAAACATTAAACTGCTTAGCTAGTAAGTCCCCCAAAGTAACATGATTGTAATTACTGCCTTGTCTACTGCTCTTTCTTACCTTAACCCTTACCTACTTATCTTATTCTGATTCATTCCACACTTACCTTACTCTGATTCTTTCTACACTTATCTTAATCCTGTCTCACCTTCTACTGTTCTACTCTGATCATTCTTACCTTCTCCATTCTAAGACAAGACGGATTTCACACCTTGGAATCCCTACCCCTATGACATTTTTAAGAGGATCACAGCCTAAGACAAAATCAAAACTATTTTCTATATTTAAAAAAAATGTTGTTTGATTGTTCTGATGCTAAATGCCTGATTTGCTTCTTTGATTGATTGAATTATGGACATCTTAGTATGTACCACCATAAGGTATTGAATTAGCTAGGGTAGGTAAAACATTAAACTGCTTAGCTAGTAAGTCCCCCAAAGTAACATGATTGTAATTAATGCCTTGTCTACTGCTCTTTCTTACCTTATGTATCTAACTCAGATGGTCAATACCAGGAAAGGAAAGATTATCACGCAACAGCAAGCAGAAATGAATCCTCCAAATCCCCCACCTGTTGAAACCGAGCAAGTGATCACAACCCAAAGGCTGGTAATACAACAATTGACAGACATGATGACCGAAATGCAAAGCCAGATAAGACAAGAACGCGAGGAAATACGTCAGGCCCGTCTGGAGATACAGCAAGAAATAAGGCAATCACGGTTGGAGAGACAACGACAAGAGCAATCACCATCTCCACCACCACCAGCTCCACCAAGCTACATAAACATATATATAAATTACTACTATTTGTAAGATCTACATGTTCCTTTAGTTAGTATTCGGTATGATACCATTTTAGGAGGAATAAAAAGGTCTATTTGACCCCATGTGTTGCTAATAAAATTATGCGTCATGCTGAGATTTTGGTTTGGGCATATGTGTTGGACAATATGAGAAAACCCATGAGAGTAATTACCCCTAAAGGGACTGAAGAATCAGTGAACGGAATTACAAGAGGCTAGTTACTTACGTCCGAGTTCCTCACCTTGGAGAGTACCAGTTTTGTTTGTAAAGAAGAAAGATGGATTGCAAGGGATGTGCGTGGATTAAAGGTTCCTTAAGGATGTCACTGTGAAGAACAAGTTTCTGTTACCCCGCATTAAGGATTTATTTAATCGGATGAGAGGAGCCAGGGTATTCTCGAAGATTGACCTCCGATCGGGATACCATCAGATGAAGATTGGACCATCAGATATTCCTAAGACGGCTTTTCTCGACTCGATATGGATTATATGAGTTCATCGTTATGTCGTATGGATTAACTAATGCACCAGCTTATTTTATGGATTTGATGAACAAGATGTTTTTGGAGTATTTGGACAGATTCGTCGTGGAGTTCATCGACGATATTCTTATCTATTCTAAGAATGAGAGTGACCATGAAGAACATCTAAGGTTGGTGCTACAGAAGTTACGAGATAATCAACTCTACGCTAAGTTTAGCAAGTGCGAGTTCTGGATTGGCGAGGGGCCATTTCTTGGACATATCATTTCTAATGGAGGGATATCAGTGGATCCTGCTAAAGTGAAGGGGATAATGGATTGGAGAGTACCCACTACAGTTACTGAGATTCGGAGTTTCTTGGGACTCGCAGGATATTATCGTAGATTTATTGAAGGGTTCTCTAAGATTGCCAAGCCTATGACCTCGCTTTTGGAGAAAGGAAGAGAATTTAAGTGAGAAGAGATTGGTATGGACTTCATTGCTGGATTGCCTCGCACCTCGAAAGGATATGATTCTATATGGGTTATCGTGGATAGACTGACCCAAGTGGCTCATTTCATTCTGGTCAAGACTACTTATAAGGGATCTCAATTGGAGAGTATATATGGCTCGGATTGTGTGTTTGCATGGGGTACCGAAGAAGATCGTGTCTGATCGAGGTTCGTAGTTTACCTCAAGATTTTGGAGAAGCTTTCATGAGAACATGAGTACGAAGTTGAATTTTAGTACGGTTTATCATCCTCAGACTAATGGACAGACTGAAAGGACTAATCAAGTATTGGAAGATATGTTGAGAGCATGTGCCCTTCAGCATGGAAGAAGTTGGGATAAGAGTCTACCATATGCTGAGTTCTCATATAATAATAGTTATCAGGCCAGTCTGAAGATGTCACCTTTTGAAGCTTTATATGGGAGGAAGTGCAGGACTCCTTTGTATTGGGATCAGACTGGAGAAAGACAGTTCTTTGGGCCTGAACTGATTCAAGAAGCAGAAGAACAAGTCCGTATAATTCGAGAGAATTTGAGAGTGGCTCAAATCAGGCAAAAGAGCTATGCTGATAATAGAAGGAGACCACTAGAATTCGAAGAAGGAGATTATGTGTATCTCAAGGTGTCACCACTGCGTGGAATGAGGAGATTTAAAGTCAAGGGCAAATTGTCCCCTCGCTATATTGGACCATTCTTGATCTTTAGAAGAGTTGGGGAGATGGCATATCAACTCGAGTTACCGGATAGTCTATCAGATGTGCATAACGTGTTCCACGTGTCTCAACTTAAGAAGTGTCTCCGTGTCCCTGAGGAACAGTTACCCATGGAAGAGCTCAGTGTTCAAGGTGATTTGACTTACACGGAGTACCCTATCAAGATTTTGGATACCTTGACTCGAGTTACAAGGAATAAGGTCATAAAGATGTGCAAAGTTCAATGGAGCCACCACAGTGAAGATGAAGCAACCTGGGAAAGAGAAGAAGAGCTTCGCATAGATTTCCCCCACCTTTTCCCTAGCACTTCTTAAATCTCGAGGACGAGATTATTTTTAAGGGGGGTAGGATTTGTAATACTCAAAATTGTATACAAAGAATAATAGAGAGTTATTCTCATTTTGTGTGTCTCATTTGCATCATAAAAAGAGCACCTATGTAATTGAGAGTGACTAAATAAAACAATTATTCTAAAATAAAGAAAAAAGTGCATTTGTTGGAGTTTCTATGTTTGTGCATTAAATAAAAATACCAATAATATAAAATGACTAGAAATTGGATTAAGCCCTACATTTAAAACTAGGGTTTAAAAGTAAAAGGAGAAGTGATGTGAAGATAAAAATAATATAAATATATTTCAAAAATTGGTATTCTTCATTTCACAACATGATTGGAGAATAAACTTGCACAAGGTTTGAAACTAAATTCGAATTCAAATTGATTTTAGAAAGAAAGGAAAGAAAATGGGAGATGAAAAGAAAAGGAAAAAGAAAAATCCCACTGTTGGGCCCAAAACCCCAGTTCGGCCCACCCAGAGAAATCACCTGCGCGGCCCAAAAACCTCTCCACCGCGCGGCTCCAACCTTCCCTCCTATGACGGGGTGGCCCCACTCTTCAGCATACACTATAACCCACCTCGCTCTCCTATCTGGCTGGCTTGCGGGCCCATTCACTGACGCCGCGCGTGGACGCTTTGCTCTGCGCACCTTCACTGTCGCACGGGCCCGCCCTAGCAGCCGCTGCACCGCGCCCACCCCGCACGATAGCCTCAGTGCTGGTACGAAGACACCGCCGTGTGGGCCCCGGGTGTAAGACTCGTCTTCCCAACGGATTTCCGCCTCCGACGGATGCGCGCCGTGCAACGAATCGCCCGATCCCGCCGGCATTGGGATGCTCTGGGGTCGATCCTTGACCCGCGTATAAACGAACCCGCTCCTGTCACCTCGCTAGAGTAGCCGTCGCCTTGCCCTCTCGAACACCGTGAGAATTGCGCCGCCGTAGGAAACCGGGTCAGTCATAGAGCGAAGATCCACCCGTCGCGGGCGCGTGGAGTTGGGGCGTGTTAAGCATTGGCGACTCGCTGCACGGTGGCGGGAAGCTGCTGCGTCGCTCGCCGGTGTAGCGTTGTGCGCTGAAGAAGCCTCGTCGGGGCGGATTTCACCGACCGAGGGCGCGGGCCATCGACCGCGTCGCAGCCAAGCTCACCAACCCCATCCCAATCTCGGGTAAGTACTCTAGCCTTTCTGTTACACCCATAGGAGCATATATCACCGATAGAGAGGGCGGATGGATTGGCGGGTAGCCGGGAATTCTTCACCGGAGTTTCAACCAGTCGCGGAACCGCGTCGTGCCATGGTCGGAGCTCCCCATGGTCCAAATCATCGGTAGGCTAGTACTATCATGCTCGCCTTGGCCCCTGCTAAGTGTTGCCCTCGCAATTGGTGTGCGCAGCGAGCTTGGAGCCCGGCAATCGCTCGCCAGAGGGCGTGCGCAGGCCTGGTCCACGACCAACCAGGGTGAGTCATCCGCGCCCGTAAAATCACCCACCTCTGATTCGCAGACAACCCAATTACGCATAAAACCCCAGGATTCCGCTGTTAGTGCGTCATGGCCCTGGATTGCGGTTCCCCGATGATGGCGCCGCCGTGCAGCCTAACTTCGCCGCCGCGTCCGGGCTCGGGTGGGGAAGATGAGTGGCGGGCCGTCGATTTGGTATCGTGTGGCTCCGATCAGGCCACAACATACCCATTCGCCGTAAGCAGTATGGGCCGTCGATCTAGACATGTCTGGCTCGGATTAGGTCTGGTATTTGAGTCACGCCGTGTGATCTGGTTCATCGATCTTGGATCGAACGCGTGGAGGGAAAGCAAGTGGCAGATAGTACAGATTCTAATCTGAATTGTCGGTCTCTGATCGGACGGTCAGAAAACCTCAATACCCTTTCGGCCAGGATACTTTGTAGTCCGACCCCTGTGCTTATTTGAAACTAACCCGCAGTCCACGGACCCTATTCTCTGGGTCTTAGGAATTTTACCCCGAGGCCCCTGCACTTTTATGTAAATGAGGCCCAGTCCAGAGCGTATTTAAAATAAGTAAATGAATTAGTAAATGCAATTTTAATACAAAAACAAATGCTAGAACTTGGAAAATTCATATCTAATTCATTTTAAATCCAAATTGAGCCATTCCAATTTCTAAAATTTTGTAATAATATTCTCTATCATTTAGAATCACTGTTTTGGCATGAACACAGTAAGAAAATTAATTTAACATTTAATCCTATTTTAATCACATAAAACCTTTGAAAATGCATAACTTAAAATCCATAACTCAGAAAATTATGATTCCTGTTCCTAGGATTTTATTTTAATGTGTAGATTATTACTGTGTATTTTGTGTACATGTTTGGTGTGATGTTGATTTCCTCTATGCACTGTGCTTGTTTGTAATGTGGCGAGTAGAAGAGCCCGTTGCTGAGGATCCTGGTGAGCAGCAGGTTGAAGTAGCTGAGCAGGAGCTCATTGAAGGCAAGTTGTGCCTTGACCACTTTTTACCCAATAATGTTCTTTAATATCACTTATCCATGCATAGGTTAATCTTGATGGGACCCAATAGGTCACCCTAGATTGTTTATCTCATTACCTTGTTTACCCCTGAATTACTTGGGTAGTTTGCTATTGCTTTACATGGTTTTGGGATAATCATTTATTACCTCCATGTTCCAATTCTTTTTGTTATTCTATTTATGTTCATGTTGAGATCATTAATGTTAATTGGAACATAGAGCTTAACTTGAGAACCACGTGCCACCACAAGGGAGGAATGGGACCCCTTGGCTGACTAATTAGGAAAGCTAGTGGAAGACTACCTTACCCGAAAGGGGCAAGGGCAGTAAGGGAGAGGTCAGTGTAGGGAGGTCCCTGGTTGATTTTGCTGCGATGGCGGTCAGCCAGGAACCCTGCACCGGATCTTCCTATAAACTGTAGCGGGTTTTCGGAAGCTAGTGGAACTTTGTAAAGGCCTCGTAGTGTTGCCCTGCCGCGCTTCCTAGGTAGAGGTGTATGGGACTCGCGACCCCTTGGCAGATGGGTAACATGACTTGTGGGTAAAGGGTACAACCTCTGCAGAGTGTAAAACTGGTATACTAGCCGAGCTCACGGTCATGAGCAGCTCAGGACTCTCTGATGTTTAAATTATGGAACTTAAATTCAATTTTGTCATTTGCATTGCATGGGTTTATTATTAATTTTGTTCTATTACTTTATTTATGGTTTGGTATTTACTTACACTTAGTAATTGCTAATAAAATTTTGACCAACTACTTAAAAGCAATGCTCAGCTTTAACCCCTATCATTGATTGGCCTTACACATCACATGAACTCACACCTTTGTGAGTTTATGTCCACTGGTTCCCCACAACTTGTTGAGCTATGATCATGTGTGAGCTCACCCTTGCTGTCTCACACCCCCCCCCACAGGAGAAGATCAGGTGGTTCAGGAGGAGCCGCCTAACACTGAGGAGTTCGATCTGATCTAGGTGGCGTTTCCCAGTCGACATTGGCGCCGATGATCCTTAGTTCGTTTTATCTTTATTATTTTATTTTGTAATAAGTCTTCCGCTATGTAATAAATACTCTGATGTTAAAGACATTTATCTCTATACACTCTGTTATTATATGTGTTGTCTTCTTGGCGCATGTATGAGATGCACCTGGCTTTGTTCCTTAAAGCCGGGTGTGACACTGAGTGCTCGGGAAGCATAAGCAATCACCCTATTATCTTGCATTAAGACACATCCCAATCCAGTGCCGGAAGCATCACAATAGACTTCGAAGGGCTTGGTGTTATCCGGTTGAGCTAGCACTGGGGCTATGGTCAAATGCTGCCTCAAAGTATGGAAGGCATCCTCGCACTTTTGGCTCCAATCATACTTGACTCCCTTTTTCAGCAATTCGGTCATCGGTTTAGCAATTCTAGAGAAATCCGGAATAAATCGTCGATAATACCCTGCCAATCCGAGAAAACTCCGAATCTGCCTCACTGTAGTCGGGGGTTTCCAATTCATCACCTCCTGTACCTTCTCAGGATCAACTGATATCCCATCCTGAGAAATTGTGTGACCCAAGAATCTGATTTCCTTCAACCAGAATTCACACTTGGACAACTTAGCATAAAGGCGATGATCGCGCAGTCGCTGAAGCACGATGTGCAGATGCTCAGTATGTTCGTCTTCATTCTTGGAATAGACCAGAATATCATCAATGAAAACGACCACAAACTTGTCCAGCTCTGGCATGAATACTGAGTTCATCAAGTACATGAAATAAGCCGGGGCATTGGTTAGCCCAAAAGACATCACCAAAAACTCATAAAGCCCATATCTGGTTGAGAAGGCCGTCTTCGGAATATCACTGGCACGTATCTTGATCTGATGGTAACCTGAGCGGAGATCTATCTTAGAGAATACCTTGGCTCCCGCCAATTGATCAAACAAGACATCAATACGGGCTAGGGGGTATTTGTTCTTGATGGTCACTGCATTGAGAGGGCGGTAATCAACACACATTCTCAAACTCTCATCCTTTTTCTTCACAAACAAGGCCGGACATCCCCAAGGTGAAGTACTTGGGCGAATGAACCCCTTGTCCAACAACTCTTGTAGTTGCTTCTTCAGTTCTGCCAGTTCTGCGGGAGGCATCCTATAGGGTCTCTTGGAGATAGGAGCAGTCCTGGGTTGCAATTCGATGACAAACTCAATGTCTCGGTCAGGTGGCATTCCTGGCAATTCGTCAGGAAAGACATCTGGGTAGTCACAGACTACTGGTATCCTCTCAACTGGGGACTCTATTAGGGTGAAGGCACAAGAACGGGTGCAACCCTGGTTGGGCAAATATAGTGTGGTTTCACCACAAGTCGGTGAGTGCACCTCAATGGCCCTAGCTGCAATATCAATCACAGCCTGATGTTTGGTCAACCAGTCAGTTCCCAATATGATGTCCACGCCATCCAAACCCAAAATGAGGAGGTTGGTTTTAATTATCAGACTACCAAACTTTATAGGCACATTCTTGTTGATTTGGTTGGTGGCAATCCTGCCTCTGGGTGTTGATATCATAACACCCCCATGGGTGTGGTGAAAAGGCAACTGACACTTAGCACTAAATTTGGCACTAATAAAACTATGCGATGCACCAGAATCAAAAAGGGTAATAGCAGGATAACTCAAGACTGTAAAGATACCAGTCATGACGGGTGCTCCCTCTGGAATGTCAGCCATGGTAGTGAAATTCAGTTTGCCCTGTCTCACTTGCACCTTCTGTCTCTTGCCTTGATTCTGGTTAACATTCTGCCCCTGCCTCTGCTGGTTCCTGGGGCAATTCTTGGCATAATGTCCGGTG
Source organism: Zea luxurians (assembly GCA_029449295.1). NCBI lineage: Eukaryota > Viridiplantae > Streptophyta > Magnoliopsida > Poales > Poaceae > Zea > Zea luxurians. The sequence continues at coordinate 85,352,462 of JAOPSE010000001.1, read as the reverse complement.
TTGCCACATGTGAAACACCTGTTGTCATTTGCCTGGCGATACTGCTGCTGCTGCTGATTGTTCCTCTGAGCTAGAAACTGGGTGCGATTGGGTGCCTGCTGCTGCTGTGGTCGAATCACCCACCTCCCTTGCTGCTGCTGGGGTCCCCTGCTCTGGGTGTCAGACACAATCCTGAAGCGCTGTGGCTGAGCTGGGGGTCCTACCACAGGGGTCTTCCTCTTCTTTTCTGCCTGTCGAGCTGTAATGCAGTCCTCATGGGAGATAGCCAGGTTGACCAACTCATTGTAGCTGTTGGCCCTGACGGTGTTGAGACGGTCACGGAGCTTAGTGCTGAGCCCCCTCCTGAACCTGTCTCTCTTCTTTTCATCCGTATCTGCATGGTAACCGGCATACTGGCACAGGTCATTGAAGGCCTAAGCATACTGTAACACTATCCTGTTGCCCTGAGTGAGTGCCAGAAATTCATTGAGCTTTCGATCCATAATGCCAGTTGGTACATGGTGCCCCCTGAAAGCTGCCCTGAATTCTCTCCATTCCACCTCTCTACCCTCTGGCTGCATAGCGAGAAAATGGTCCCACCAAGTCCTTGCGGGTCCGCGAAGCTGCTGGGTGGCGAACCTGACCTTGGCGACCTCTAAGCAAACTCCATGGAGTAGCGGGAATTTGGATTCCACCACTCTCAACCACACATCCGCATCAAGCGGGTCCTCCGCCCTTGTGAACAATGGCGGCTGGGTAGTGAGGAACTCCTGGTAAGTGGCTGCCGCGGGGTGACGCTGATGGTCTCCACCACCATAGTGCTGAGGTGGTGGCTGACGCTGAGCTAGCTGCCTCAAGATCTCATTCTGCTGAGCCATTAGCTCCTGCAGAGTGGGAGGTGGTGGCGGTGGTGGAGGAATGCGCTCATTCTGACCACGACGCGCTCTCCCAGCCATCTGAAAAATCACATGTATACTTAATAACACATCTTCAAATTTAAGGTTTAATCGCGGTAGGAGAGTTAAAAGCAATTTGATAGATTCTGACATAAACCAAAAAGCATAAACTTTCCGTCCAAATTTAAACTGACGTCATCCATCCACCAAACTTTCAAAAGAGTTTATCATGGTTACATCAATGGTCCCAAAAGACTCAACTCTACCTAGCCTAGTACCCTAAGGGTGCAAAAGCTAAGCTAGCGGCGAGGAGTCCTACTATCACCAACTTCTAATACTATCTCTGACACCTAGTGAGCGAACGAGGCAACACTTGACTCGGGGGAAGGTGGTCTCCCTGAGCCAGCGGTGTCCACACTGGAAGCAGGCTCCTCTCCTCCCACAATGTCAACGTCCTCGTCAGCCTCCACATCCTGGATTTCCTGGTGATGCATATCCAGATGCTCATTAGCCTCCGCAAGCTGCTGCTGGGTGTTGATGAGCTGTTCTTTGAGAACCTCGATGGTGTTCTCCCTGGTCCCCACCAATTCCTCCAGCTCGTGGATCTCATCTGACAACTGCTCCACTTGCAAGTCCTTTTCCACCATCTCCTGGGACAAGTCAACCACAAGCTCTTCCCTATTGTCCAGGGTGATCTTGGTTGCCTCCAACAATGCCATCAGATGGGACATTGCCTCACCACGCATCACTTGCAGACGGTGCAAGGCATTCATGCACCGCACTGTCAGGTGAGCAGTCTGGCCTGGGTAGAGAGCCCAGATGTCCTTGGCATGCTCCACCCGATCCTTCCACATTGGGTCGTCTTCCCTTTCTGCGGGGAACAAGCCAATGGGGTGGGTAGATAGCTCCAAGGGATGGAATCCGCTGAAAGTGGTCAACCCGTGCAGAGCAATCGCCTCTATCGTGTCCTCAGCCCGGTATCCAAAAGACTCAGAGTCCAGTGAACGCCAGCCTGGCTGCAGGGGATGAGGCTCCACGGTCATCCTCACCCTATAGTGGGGCACCCGGTGCTTCTCGAACTGCTGCATCGCGTACTGAGGGGGTGTCATGTACCCGGCCCCCTGAAGTACCTCCCACAAAATGCGGGGAAAGCCCTCTCGTGCAAGTCCGTCAGTGTGGGACAGTGCATTTCCGTCGTCTGAGGGTCCATGGGAAGCCATCTGTGTACGGTTAAGCGTAAGTAAAAAGAATTATAAAAGGAACAAGGAGAAAAAAATAAGACTCAGCTCCTCTCTAATTAAGACCGAATAGTACCAGGAAACTTAGTTGGTCATAATTTAAGTCCTTACCAATTTTTTCCATTTGTTCAATTAAAGAATGCATGCATGCTCGTCCTGAACAACCTCACAACACAGTAAAGGGAACAGGGAAGAACTCCCATCCCCTAAGTGGCCTGCGGGGCCTAAATACTTAGCCACCTAGCTACCCTTCTATTATCCTAAGGCTTCACATCCTAGGTCTATCTTGCTCGTCCTACGATCTATCCAACATTGTTTCTATCAAGTTTTAATTCGGAAAGGGATGGTATTTATATTTTATTAATTCCTCTGTGGTGGTACAAGCTCTGATACCAGCTATGGCGGAACCGCCCGAATTATTCCAACTTAAGTGCCTAAGTCCCACCTCAGAGGCTAGACCACACTTAAATGGGAATAACCCGTCAATTCCTCGGATCTAGTCCGACAAGGCACTGACAGGATCAAGTACCACAATCTCACTCGATGGTGAGTCACAGAGCAAATACAATAAAGCATAAAACCATGCATCAAGAGTATTCAATTATTACATCATCATCGGAGTTTTGCAAAAGTAGTCATCATTGTTCGAAGTGCAGCGGAATAAAACTAACGGTAAATAAACAGAGAGATGGGGAAGCCTGTCCCATCACTCCTCATGCTCCTCCTCAGCCGAGGCGGGGTCCCACTCGACTGTCCAACCCGGTGGTAAGGCGGACGGCCAAGTCACTCCAGCAACCATGTCCTCCAAAGAACCTGTAAAAATTATGCCACAAGCAAGGCTGAGTATACTAATACTCAGCTAGACTTACCCGGTGTGAGGAGTCTATACTCCTCTACCTCTAGACATGCAGCTGTTTGGCTGTGGGGTTTGGTTGCCAAAAGCACTAGCTGAGTTTCTAAATCAAGTTTTTAACTTTGTCAAATTTAAGTGTGACTCTCTTAAGGCTAAATATGTACTATCTACTCATACATAGTAGCAAACATTTTTATCAATCAACATTTTGTATCAACTCATCATATTTCCACTTGTTACTCAATGTAGCAGCATGGATCAAGCAGTCTCATTAGCTGCGAGAAGCAGACGATTCGAATCGAGTTTTTATCCTTGCAAGGTAAACCTAAACACACGACATGGCGAGGCACTTTGTCCCCACACATATCAACCGTCCCCATCGATTCCCCGTCAGCAGATCAGGGCTCACCGCCTTGCCGTACAATGCCTCACTGACCCCGACTGCCGTCGTGCAGTGACCGCACTTGTACCCACCATAACCGGAATGGGAGACCAAGTCTCAGGTCGCGTGAGGGGATATGTCTACTGCCAGGTTCACTCAGGTACTAGGCTTACCGATTTACCATATTTCTCGGCATATGTTTAGTACGTTCAAACACTTGACTCACGGTACCACACCTTAATCCTTATTCCCATTTTTATCCCGTGGACAACCAATCCCCATGGATTGTTGTCCACAACCAGCATCATTATGAGAAGAAAGTGGATACAACCAATTTCCTGACCTCGCGTGAGTGCTAGAAAAATCACTCGACTTCTACCGAGATCCTAATTAATAAAGCAGCTACCTCGACCTAGCATACTAGTATTCATCTCAACAGGATTTCTGAGTTCATGCATCTAGGGTTTCAGTCAACTCCTACACTTAAGTGCACAGTACAAACCTACAAACTTTAAGTGTAGTAAAATAGCATATATAAACGGTTATGCATAAAACCGGGGCTTGCCTTCCAAAGCAGTGGCAGGCAGATCCTCTGGTGCAGGCTCGGGTGCTAGATCCGGGGCTACCTCCTAAGAAGCTCCTTGCTCCGGCACGAGGACGTACTCTCCGTCAGCGAGATTACAGTCTATCGAAATGCAATGAATATATATGTCATGATTATACAGGATTTAATAACATTATGCTAAGCGAAGAAAAACTGAGTAACTTAGGGTTTCCGGGTCATATGTGGCTTCTAATGGTTTATGCTCATCACTCCTAGGTCTAGGTTTTGTTTGGGATAGGCATAGGTAAGTGGTATTTCCTTTATGTATTTCAGTGGAAAATTTACAAGGAGTTTTAGGATGGCACTAGTTTTCATCTTTATTCTCCACTTATGAATTCTAGTGTAGGCTTGAACTACAAGGGTGGATTAACTTTTCCCAAAAATTTTACAAAAATTACAGTGGCTTGCCATTGGTCAATATAGCATGTTCTAGGAATATGGGGTTCAGAATAGAAAGGCTATGCTTTATACAAAAATAACAAAAGTGGTGCAAATGGGCCACTTTGCACTACAACTCTTAATTAGGGTGGGTTCTGTCCTAGGGATTATTTTTGTTGGCATCTAATAGTAATAATAAGCTATTGTACCAAAAATTACAGAAAGCCAAATGATGGTTATTTAATTATGATTTTCTCAAGTTTTATGTCAAAAAGGTGCTTATAACTAACTTGTCCTTTGAAAAATATCAAACAACAGACTTCATATTTTTCCTATGTTTTTCATAACAAGACATTAGTTATCCTAAAGGTTGGGGTGTTTTTGCCTTGGGGTTATTTTTGTAGGGGTTTTCTAAGTTTTCCTTATTTTCTTGAAATAAAAGGGATCCTACTTCTTTCCTACTAAACCAGGGTATAATAGATTTTTCTAGTAAACTACATTGAATAAGTACTCTAACAAAAATAGGGGTGCCTTCTGGTTCATTATTTAAATCATCTTTTCTATTTTTCTTAATCTTAAGCATATTGTAAAATAAATGGTAAAAACTAACTTAATGGGTTTGACAGAGAGTTTTAGCATTTTTAAACAGGTCAGTAGGTGGATATAATCTTCTCCAAATTTATGTAACCCTAGTCAAATAGTGCAACCATTTTTATCCCTATTATTTAGCTTTTGGTCAAAACAACAGTTAATTCAGAACCCTAGAGTTTTCTGTAGTACATAGGGGTTTTATATTTTTCCTAAGTAGTTTACATTATTTAGAGTCTGACAAAATTGGTTTGACCAAATTTGGATGAACTAAACAGAAGTTATGAATTTTTAAAGTTTCTGTTCAAATTTAAAATCAGATTTAATAAAGGTTTCCTGGAAAAGCAGTTTACACCGAGGACCCTGGGGTATTTCCAAACTAACTCTCTCAGTCATACCCCCGCGTTACTATTCATTTGAGTCTCTGACATTTCACAAAACCCCCCAGACTTCTTTCCTTCTCCCCCGCGGTCCTTCCCTAGATTTAAACAGTACCCGCAAGAAAGAAAAGGGTGGCGCGGCTTACCGGCGGCGAGATAGGTTCGGCGAGGGGCGGGGTTGGCTCGGGGAGACTCTGGCGGTCACGTCGAGGTACGGCTTGACGGCGGGGATGGCCGGAATCGCTCGGTCCACATACGCAGGCGGGTGTCCTCGTCGGCGGTGGGTGTGCCGGCCAAAACACGACGATCTAATGCAATCCGATGGCACGGTGAGCTTCATGGGGTGATGTAGGGGCTGTGTGCTCAAGGAATCGGAAAGTGGTTCAGTGGATTACCCGGTCCACTCACTCTAGCGGGGTTGTGAACTCCGGCGACCGTGGACTGGCCTCTCCGGCGAAGCAGGCTTCGATTCCTTGCTCGGGGAGCTTCACCGAGGTGTGCTCACTCGTCTCCGAGGGTTGGACGGGGTTGGGAAAGGCTGGGCTGGCCGGTCTACGGCGGCAGGGGCTCTGGTGGCCGCGGACACGCCGTGTATGGGCAAACGACAGTGAGTTGAGCTCTGGTGAGGCTTGAGCGTGCGCGGAAGAGTGTGGCCGACGTCTGAGTGGGCTTTATAGGCGCGGGCGCACACAGGGGACACGGGCGTGGCTCGGCGCGGAGTGAGGTCGAGCGCGGGCGTGCTCTGGCGTGCGCAGAGCGCGTCGAACATGTGAAGCTTTTCTTCTGCCCGTGTTCCACAGCTCACCCAAGTCGCAAATGTGCGAACCTTGGCAAAAATCCAGCGCGAGTCTTTTCCTGGCACCTAGGGCTGTCTCTCATCCGTGAGTTGCCATGGCAGATATGGCCTAGGTAGGGAGATCTTCAGGTGCCAAATCAGGTATGTCACTCTGCCCACCTCACGACAAAAACAATGCCATGGCATGTCAAACGTCCAAGTCTCGGGCTCAACTTTTTCCAGTGGGTGCCCTAGGTGGTATGCCACATTTTTGGTATAGAACATAGGTGGTTTTGGTGCCATCTTCAAGGTGAACACGGTTGATCTTTAGTGTAGGTGTAGTTTTTGACTTAGAGAGAATTAGAGAGCTCTAGCTCTCTCTCTACTTGGAGATTTGATTTGGGGTTTCTCCAGGGGTCTTTTTGCAATATTTCCTTCCCACAATTGCTGGTTATAAGGTTGCTCAAGGTTTGGTTAAAAATTATCTCATGGTTTGCACAATTGCTTACTCTCTCCCCCTTTCAACCATGTCTTTGGAAGGGAGGGTTCAAAAGGGGTCTAGGGTTCTCCCCCCCTTCTTGCCCAATGTAGCAAGTGCACCAAAGCTTGAGTGATGCTCTTAGGTCATTAACAAATCTTGATTAACATAGGGTCTCCAAGGTTCTTATGTTCTCCTTAAGCTTCTATCACAAGTGATCATAGTCCTTAGTATCAAAGGGTGCTCTAGCCATGGTAACACCTGAGGTGTTACAGACCGTACCCCATTGAGCGCCACGATAGATGAACTCTGGTGACTCATCACTTCACCACTGTGAGCTCATCTTCACCCAAATTCATTGTACTTGTGGTCGCACTCTATAAATTGAGTGTTTCCCTTGCTCCGCCTCTCTGTTACGAACCCAGCCGACCCCTTGAAGGTGCATTCATCCTTTTTGTGAGTTTTGGTGATATGGATAACAACACGTTTAAAGTTCTAACAAGTTTGCTAAGTGTTGAACAGGAAATTGTCACACCCAGGTTTCGGGGGCACCAAGACCCGGGCATGGACATAATCACCAAGTGTTCTGGGACCAAGTCTCACACATATAATGAATCATGGTACAGAAATGAATGCCATATCTTTACTATATAATAGGAGTTTTGTACAAAATAAATAAATAATTACATCATAAGGAGACAATGATCCAGCAACCCAAAGTTGACTCGGAGACGACGACCTAGACCTCTCACGAACTCATCACAGCATCCATCATGCGCCTCATCCTATGGTACATGTTCTTGACTTGTGGGGGGTGTGAGACAACAAGGGTGAGCTCACATACGTTCGTCACTCAACAAGTTGTGGGGAACAATGTGCATGCACTCACCAAAGGTGGGAGCTCATGTGAAGTGTAAGGCTTACCGAAGAGGTTGGTCAAAGGTGAGCATCGCTTTTAAAGTTGGTCAAAATTTTATTAGCAGTTACTAAGTGTAAGTAGATACCAACCCAAATAAGTAATAGATCAAAATTGGTAACAACACCCGCGATGCAATACATATGACAAATTAAGTGTAGTTCCATAAATTACTCGTGAGGGTCCAAGCCGCTCATGACTGTGAGCACGACTGATATACCAGTTTTACACTCTGCAGAGGTTGCACATCTTTATCCACAAGTGATGTTACCCATCTGCCAAGGGGTCATGAATCCCATACATGTCTACCAAGGAAGAGAGGCAAGGTAACACTACGAGGCCTTTACAAAGTTTCACTAGCTTTAGAAAATCCGCTACAGTTTCTAGGAAGCTCCAATGCAGGGATCCCTCGCCTGCCGCCATCGCAGCAAAATCAACCCAAGGACCTCCCTACACTGACCACTCCCCTACTGCCCTTGCCCCTTTTAGGTAAGGTAGTCCTCCACTAGCTTTCCTAATTAGTCAGTCAAGGGCGTCCCATACCACCCTTATGGTAGCACTATTTTCCCAAGTGGTCGCTCCATGTTTTAATTAACATAATGATCTTATCATGAATAGTAAATAACAAACTAATAATAAAAGCATGATCATGAATAATGTGTATCTCAATGCCCAAATCCACATAAAGCACTAACAAGTACTACCCAAAAGTTCAATGGTAAACAAGACATAAAGATAGTCAAACTAGGGTAACCTATCAGGTCCCATCAAAATTAACATGTGCATATCATAATGATTAACAGGAACATTATTGGGTAAATAGAAGTGATCAAGGGCACAACTTGCCTAGGACTCGAGATTCCAGATACCAAGATGATCTTCAGATGACTCGTAACCTCGCACTAGTCGTAGCAATACAAACAAACATGGTATAGGCAAATTAACATCACACAAACATAAGAACAAACTGCATAATAATATTCTACGCGTTGTAACGAGATTGTGGGCTCGAGAATCACTAAATTCAGAGCTACATTTATAAAGTTATGAATTTCTAAAGATTTAGGAGTCGGGTACAAAAGAAATTAAGTACATAATTCTCATTTAGGTTTTGTAACACCCCTGGTGTTACTGTTACTAAAACTTGAGCATAACATCATAAGCATGCATATCATGTGTTTGTCACACCTAGAATGCATTCACCAGGCAAAAAGTTCAAACAAGTTGTGTTGATAGGACATTTTCTGAATAAAACCCTAGAGTAGGGTACTCAACCCTGGATAGGGTTTAATAGAGCAAACAAGGCTTAAACAAGAGAAAGACTTCAAAGCTTATTAGAGATGATCATAAAAGGGTCACCTTGAATAGACTTATGGGATATCCAAACCCTTGAAGTATCAAAAAACTTCAAAAAGAACCCTAGAAAGCCCTAAACCTAAACCCTAGGGGGCTAAGTGCAAATTATTGCACTTTTGGACCAAAGTGCAAAAAATATAAAGTTAAGATGTCTTAAATCATATAGTACACAAATGAGTGGATTTGCATGTTAAACCTTGAGTTTTGGACTAATTTGCAAAATAGCCACCCTAATACTCATATGGCTAAGTCTGAAATCAGTGACATTAGCCCAACTTTGAAGCCTCATATCTTCCAAGTTATGAGTATTTTGCCCTAGGTCACCACATCACCTTTGTAGATCTATGGAAGGAGAATAACTTTGCTATAGAAATCATGCCTTGGTACCATGAAGAATTCTGAAATAAATGAGCCTAAAGTTGGACTGTCAGACTGCTTGGAATCTGAAATTCAGACTGATAGTGGAATAGCATGGAGTTAGGGCTCGAATTTAAACATGATCCAGTAAGAATTTGATTAGGGACGCTATAATAAAGATGAAGATGGTTTAAAGGTCTACAACTTTGATGCAGAGCCTTGGATATATTGTCATAGAGAATTGGGAGAAAATTTACCCTAAACATCGTCTATCACGCGCTCTGTCAGAGGTTCTAATGGTAAAGTGAACTGCACAAGATCACTGATGCGGTGCATCTCGCCGCCGACGAGCTGCACATGGATTCGCGCTTTTGCTACCATGATTCGTGCTCGGATCAATTGGATAACGCTCGGGGTTGAGTAAGTATCACCGTCGTGGATATACTCCGGCCATTAAACTACTCCAGCCACCGTACTGAGCTTGCCACGACGAATTCGGATGAGCTCGCCGGTGACAGCCGCCTCATGGCCTTGCGCCACGTACCTGGGCACATTCACCACATCGCCGTGACTCACTCTGGCTGTCTGATCATCGCCGGTGAGGGCTGCCACGGTAGATGCCACGAATTCATTATGCCAGTGACCTCCCACTCCTCCGGCTGCCGTGCGTCGTCGTCTGATTCACCGGCCACCACTTGCGGGCTCTATAAATTGAGCACGCCCTCGGCTCTGTTATGTAATCAAGCAACTAATGCACCCACCCGCACCTCAAATCCTCCACTAGAGAGCTCCAATTTTGGATTCTCCCCAAAACACTCAAGAACCCCGCTCGGTTTAGCCTCACCGCGGCCAGCTTATTCAAGGTTAATTCAAGCTCCTCGACCCCTCTGATTGAACTAGACCACCGTGGATCACCGGGAACATGTTGTTCCTTTGATTGTCCACGTTGTCACCGTGGCCAGAACCATTTGGGTAGCCATTCGTGAAATTGATGGGAAACACTCATTAGGTCTTGATTTCGGTCTCGGCTAAGATAGGGCGCTGGTCTTTGAGTGTATTGGCCGGTACACGAGCTCGCCGGAGCTCTGCGCGACGCCGTCCACCGTCAGGGACTAGGTTCGTGAAGGAATAGAAACCCGATGGGATTTTCGTAATCTGTCAGTGAGACGTTGAATAGTAACCAGGGGTTCTTAATGGATATTCAAAGCAGCGAGGGCCTCTGTTCAAACCTACCACCGCGGGCGCGCGCGCGGACGCATTTTTGCTGTTATTGGGCTGACTGGGCTGAGTTGGGTCCAATACTATTCATCATCTTTTCTTTTTCCTTTTCTACCAGAACTAAAACAATTCTAGAAAATTCTAGAAAAATGATAAAAATACCAAACCAATTTTGCTAGGTCTCTAGTTTCCTATAATATTTAATAAAAATAGTTACTTGATTTTTAGTCCAAATAGGAAATTATAGAGTATTTAAAACAGCCTAAGACCATGCTTCTGGATTTTTAGAAAATAAATAATAAATCCAAAATTCACTAAATTTTTAGGATAAACTTTAAGTAATATTTAGAAACCTTAGGTAGTGTTGGGTATGGTTTGGGCCATGTTTGATGCTTAGAACCCAAAACCCTAGCCCCTGCCCTGTGAACTTCACTATTGACTCCGGAAACCCTAAGTTCTTGGAGATCCGTGAATAAAAATTGTATTCAAGACTTTAGATAATAAACTTTTATTATCTTTGCACTCTCATGAGCATTACATGGGCATTCATTATTATGTAGAGTTATATTTAGAAAACGAAGAAGAAGTAGAAGTCAAAGAAAAGAAGACTTCACCACCACCACCTGAGGAACATCAGGCATGCAACTGTTTTTATTTTGATATCTGCGGAACCGAGCCTGATTCACCAGTAACACAAGGCAAGCCCCGGTGCATTTGCCACCTCCTTGTTCCCTTTGAAATCTTTCTCACTTACTTGATGCATTAGGTGATAGGAGTTGTGTGCTAAACTATTGCCGCATCTCCTTCCTTGGATTATTTCCTAAATCCCTATTTTACAAAAAGTTTTTTTCCCTTATGCTTAGCCTTGCTTTAGAAAAACAAAATGTTTTGTTTTCTCAAAAGATGATGCTGCAAAGTGGTTGGGATGTTTACGAAAATAAAACAAGATGGTGGATCCATCATGGCCATGATGGGTTCAACATCGGAAAAGATGTACCTCTGACAGGTACGAAACTTTGGGTTTTGAAATGATAAAGCTGAGACCGGGTGGGTGACTTGCACCAGAAGAGAGTCTTGGTGTAGTGTCTCTATCTGAGTCGATTAAGGACCGTGCAGATGTAGGCTTGCTGACTGAGGACCCTTTAACTAGTCACATGCCTCATCATGGGTAAGCTTTGCCTTGGGCAGACTAATACCAGAATAAGATAACACGCAATGGGAGTGGAGAGATGGCGAGAGTAGCGTGTACCCTCCGTGGCAAGAGGCTGGACGGTGGTGTATATGTGCTCTCGGTTGGTGTGAACCTGATCTAGTCTTAAGAACCCTAGTGGCGAGTTGACATATGCAAGGGTTAAGTGCTACATATGTCATGTGATTGGAGATCCTCAGCCGAGTATAATCGATTCGGATCGCCGTACCTTCGCGGTTATGAAGACTTGGTCACTGCCCTATACGTAGAAATCCAGTAAAGTTGAAGGGTTGTTAAGAAATTGGCTAGCACAGGTCCAGTGATTGATCTAGGGTAGACAGAACTCTTGATGCAGGTAATCTTACTTAACCTGACAATTAAAATTGGATTTTTAAGGATCAACTCTTAGTAAGCATTTCTGCAAACAGAGTCATTGATTATTGATAAGCCTTACCTTGATCCCTTGAAGTTAGCATACCCTTGAGAGTCTTTTCCTTAGTCGGGTAAGACTTGTTGAGTAATTCCATACTCAGGGCTTTGTCCCATGTTGTTTTAGGTGAAGAAGCGGCAAACTTTTGTTGCTTCTGTTCAAAGGTGGTACCAAAGGAAGAGCACCAGGAGTAAAGCTACGGGAGGAAAGGATCCTCCACAAAACTTTTGTTTAATACTTATCGGGAGGGGTTTTTGCCTCCCATGGTTTGTAATAATAATACTCTGCACTCGTATATTATGTTTTGGTCTGTAACTATATAACTCTGTCTTACTTTTCAATAAAGGTAAGTTAATGTAATTGCTTCCGCATTTTCATATCTCTGATGCTTGTAATGTCTGCGTGACGGGTGAAATGCTCTTGGGAAAGGTAAAGAAGGCAGTTACCGAACTTGTCAAGTGATTCAGGGGCACCTGCAGGGTTGTCTGATGATCGTTGGACAAGGAAAATTGTAGGTGGGCCTAATGACTTGGAAGGTTCCGTCATAGGTTTCATAGCAAAATAGGCTACCAGGGGATAAACAATATTATTATGGATCTAACGCAACTGGAATGGATCAATTTGGAGTTAAAATGAATTAAATATGAATTAAACAAGTTTCAAGATTTATTTTTTTCCTAAAATCATTTTCTTCATTAATTTACCTATTTTTACCCTCTGGGCCGCGGCCACATTTCCAGAGAAGCTCAGGGGGTCGCATGCAAATTTCAGGACCTAGTTGCGATAGTTCTTAAGACTAGGTGGGACCGCGGGTTGAATGCAGCAAAAGTCAGGGGCTCTTTTGGAAGAAGTGCATGGCGAAGGGGTATGCCTGAACCCCAGCCTCCCGATCGGCAACACATGGCTCAGATTATAATGCGAGTCATGTGAACTGGTAAGGAATACTGGCCATCGGATTGATATCTAACGGTCCGGATTTTATGAGATCAGAACTATATTCAACCGACCGATCAACAATCTACGGCCCGGGTCATCACTCGAATCGTTATGCGCTCGTCTAATCCTGCACGTTGGCCGAAGATCCAATGATCGCCCGATCCCATGCCCTACTCCCCATCTCGATCGTCTGATCGGACTGACCGCCCAGATTCAATCTTGCGGACTATGACTTAATCTCGGTCGTCCGATAAGATGAGACGGCGCACTCTCTTCGTCTACCCCCCACCCCCGATGGCGTCCTACGTCGGCAACAGGCGGTGCCAGCACTGGCGCAATGTGCCCAGTGCCCAGGTGCCCAAAACCTCGATGCAAAAGAGCTAAACGTAGAGAAAGACATGATAATCAGCTTGAATGGCTCCTCACCTGCGATAGCACCATGGAGTAGCCTGCCCGTGGTGCAAGCAGTACCATGACAGAGCGCTAACTCCAGCATGGATTTGGTGGTGCACCAGTCGATGACTTTACCCAAGGAATCCATGGATAGGTGCGGGGACCCCGCTTATAGAGATCTGAGGCCAAGAACGAGAGTTTCGTGAGGTTTTTGGGGTCAGATTCCAGATTCCGCGGCGGAGGTAGATCCGCGCAGGGCTGTTATGGCCCTGGAGCCGAGTCCAGTACTAGGGAGGGAGACTTAACTGACAGATGGGCCCCACGCACCAGTGTAACCAAGGGCACACGTGGTATTGCCAGGCCGCCCTGATGGCCCACGTGACAGCGATGAAGCCGCACGTGGAGGATCTGCATGGGCCACGCGGGAGGTAAAACAAGTTGGGTCGGCCGAGGACACATCCGTATTTTCACTATTCTCTTTTGTTTTCTTTATTCTTTTCTCATTTCAAATTCATCACTTTCAATTCAATTCAAATTCAACTCATGTTTTGAATTTCAAATTCCCATTCTCAAATATAAACCTAATGTGAATATAGATTCTACTGTTTATAATATTATTATTTATTCTTTTCCCTATTACTCCCTCCGTCCCAGGATATAAGGCGTAACCACCTCTGGTTCAAAGACCAAGAAATGCATTTAATTGTCTCTATACCACTGCATCGATATACGTATGCATAGAGAGAGCACACCTTATATTGTGGGACAAGAATAAAAAGTAGTTACGCCTTATATCCTGGGACAGAGGGAGTATTTATTTATGAAAGGACTAAATGACTTCATTAAAATTTCCTTTCTCATTTCCTATTTTATGTTTTCCTTTAAAGTTTTTTAGGTCAAGTTTAAATTATGATTCCTTATTTCAATAAAATGTATCGCCACAAATTCATAAGTATGAGATGCCCACTCTTTCATACGACTATTTTAATATCTTTAATTGATTATGAAAAGGAAATCTCGTACTAAATTCCAAAGGTTTCAAAGATTCTAGAAACACTATCCTAGATATTTTTATTGCTTCATTTTATTATTTTATGATACATTTTTTCTTCTACTAATTTTAGGTCTTACAGAAATTCAGTATGATGAACATACTTGAATAGTGTATAATGATCGGTGAACATAGATTCAACACAAGGTTAAATAACCAATGAGACAATACAAATGGATATAATATGATCTCTATATTGGTTTGAATATATGGACAATACCTGAGAAATCACTACAAACATATGATCAGAATAAAGGATGAAGTGATTAAGAGGATTGGTCAAGCCAAAGTGAATAAGATGTGAGGAATTGTGAATTGGCTTGACCATATTACTATCAGTCCATATGTGCTTATATGAGAATCAAACTAGAGCTTGATTGATCTTAACAGTTATATCTAGAAGACATTCAAGCAAGGTTCACAATATTGAAGAAATGGTTCTCTCAATGAATGCTCAATATGATGTGACTCAAGAATGGCTGGATAGGGTGAAGATAGCAAGGAAAGGGCTTCGAGGAACCAAGCGAAGGTGAAGGCCAAGCGACGGCTTGTGGACTGAGGTACCATGTCTAAGGTGAAGAAGAGAGTACTTGCACTATGTGGATGAACTAATCAGCTATGAAGAGTTATAACATGTTGATGCATCAGTAAGGTGACTTGAAGCCATGATTTGAACTCATATATGGTGATATGGTACAAATCATAGGGTTTGATTTGTGTTTGCTTCAAAAGGTGAGACAAAAATATTTGTGATCCTTATGAAGCAACGCCATGGAGAAATCACACATGAGACACCAATTACTCAGGGAGTTTACTTAATTATATTTTAATGAACTTGAGTATAGGAATCATTGTACTATCAAGGGGGATCCAAAAAGAAGGTTGGTGTTTGCCAAAGCTCAAGCCTCTATATTCAAAAGCTATTTTGAAAAACCAAAATCCCTTGGAAAGCAGTTGAGCTTTTTCTGCCGAGTTGAACTTCAGCTGAGTTGACCTTCTTCAGCTGTAGTTGAGCTTTTTCTGCTGAGTTGAACTTCAGTTGAGTTGAGCTTCTTCAGTTGCAGTTAAGCTTTTTCAGTTGAGTTGAACTTCAGCTAAGTTGACCTTCTTCAACTGCAGTTGAACTTCAACTTCAAATGTGAACCTCTTCGACCATACACCAGTTGAACCTGCCTCTGAGCCAGTTGAACTTCAACTTTCTAGTCAAGATCAGTTGAACTGGTACCTAGGGGCGGTTCAACCGGTCTCTGACCCCTCTGGTCAGACTATCCAGCAGTCTGCCAGTCATACTGGCACACAGGTTGATAGGTCCGCTAGGGGCGGTTCAACTACCCCTAGAGAGGTTCAACCGGTTTTGGTCAACTTGACCAGACTATGCAGCAGTCTTCCAGTCAGACTGACAGACATGCTGATAGGTCTGCCAGGGGCGGTTCAACCGCCCCCTGAGAGGTTCAACCAATTTTGGTCAACTTGACCAGACTATGCAGCAGTCTACCAGTCAGACTGGCAGACAGACTGACAGTCAGACTAGGGGCGGTTCAACTGGTCCTCCCCGGAAAAATCAGCCCAACAACTAGTTTTGGAGCCCCACCTATATATACTCACTCCAACCTCTCTCCCCACAGAGGGCACGATTTGAAATCTATTTTTAACCTGAGAAACACCTCCCACTCTCTATCGCACATCTCTTGCCTCTCCCATTTCAAATCTTTGGAGAGAAATCTTTGAGTGAGTTTGAGAGCTACGGTTTTTGTGCTTCATCTCTAAATCCCTCTTGCTCTTCTTCATTCGAGCTTTGGTACTACATCGAGTTATTTGTGGATTCATTACTCTTGGAGCTTCTAGCTCCTAGATGACTAGGTGTCTCTTGTGAGTCTCCAAATCTTATGGAAGGCCACAAGAAAGTTTGTATTACCCACTCGTTTGAGCAAAGATTAGTGTGTGGGCTTGACCTTTGTGGTCGGCGAAGGGAGGATTAGGGTTGAAAGAGACTTGGCTCTTTGTGGGCGCCTCAACGAGGAAGTAGGGCACCTTTTGTGGTGTGACCGAACCTTAGGATAAATCTTGTGTCTCTTGTGTTCTTGTTCATTATTTTTGTTCATGTTCTTCGTTCTCTCACCATTCCGTGAAAGAATTGTTCATATCTTTTTGGTGTGTGGATCTTGAGAAGTGCCCTTCTCAGATCTACTAATTTGAACCCTATGGATCATCTAGGGCATCTCATTTCCAAAGATAACTGGGTGAATTTTGAGATCAATTCAGTTTTATATCTCATCATTTAGTTGAGCTCGTGCAAAGCTCGTGCAGACCAGTTGAACCGGTTTTGACACCGGTTGTACCAGTTTTACCTAGGTTGTTTCTAGTTTTTGTTGAAAAAGTTTTAACTTGCCTATTCACCCCCTCTAGGCAACTTTCAATTGGTATCAAAGCCTAATCCTTGTTCTAACGCTTGACCATGTGAGGAATAGATCATGTTAGGGGAACTAAGAAACGAAGGTTCTTCTAAGCTTGAAAAAGTTGAGTTTGCCTCGACTTCATATTTTGGTGCAGATGTTGATCCTAGGGCAATAGACCTTGCCATGAGAACCACTGAAAGGATGTTCCTCAAAATGAAGGAAGATGAGGTGAAGAACAAGATTGAAGAAGAAAATGATCGATGCAGACCAAACGATGAATCCACCTCTTCACAAGATTCATCTTTCAAATCCACTTCTCATATGTGCTTTGTCGCTAATGGGAGTGACAATGAAAGTGAAAGTGAGGATGAGGAGGAACATGGAAGTGATAGTGAAGATGAGGATGATCTTCAATAATTCTTCACTCAACTAAGCAAGAAAAAATCGGATGAGCTTGCTCAAACTCATGAAAAGAGCAGAAGAACAAAAAGAAATGCTTCATAACAAGAAGACTTCCTCATCATAAATCTTGTGTCTTTTGTGTTCTTGTTCATTGTGTTTGTTCGTGTTCTTCATTCTCTCACCATTCCATGAAAGAATTGTTCATATCTTTTTGGTGTGTGGACCTTGAGAAGTGCCCTTATCAGATCTACTAATTTGACCCCCGTGGATCATCTAGGGCATCTCATTTCCAAAGATAACTGGGTGAATTTCGAGATCAATTCAGTTTTATATCTCATCATTTACTTAAGCTCGTGCAAACCAGTTAAACCAGTTTTGACACTAGTTGAACCGGGTTTACCCAGTTTGTTTCTAGTTTTTGTTGAAAAAGTTTTAATTCGTATTCACCCCCTCTAGGCAACTTTCACCCCTCTCGTCCACCCGAACGTGAGTTCACCGGATTTCCCCAAAACTGGTTACCATCGCCGTGGCCAGTCTTCTCCAGGTTAGTTCCTATCCCTCTGATCCATGTTTTTGCCTCCTCTAGTGCTAGTGAAGCTCCCTGTCTCGTTCAATTGAATGCTATCGCACCGTAGCTTAGGGAACGCCACGTTGTCGCCCGGGAACGCCGTCGTGGACATTGTTCATGCCTACCGGCCGTTCCGTGTTGCCTCTGTCCAAGTTTGCATGAGCACTGTAGTCCTAGTAGGTCATTGATTTGTTTTGAGTCCTTGGATTGAATGCGACCGACTTGTGTAAACTGGAACGGGCTCGCCGGAGATTTTGCTCCGCGGTTGTCATGGACAGACATGGATTAGTGGCGGGCTGGTCAAATTAAACATATGGATGTGCTCGGGAAGCGTTGGAGATGGAGCCCGTGTACTCGACACCACCGGAACAGGTCACCGCCGGCGAGTACACGCGATTCCGGCCAACTGTTCGACTGGCACGCGGTCGGGGACCGGAGTCGTGAGGAAATAGAAATAGGAGGGCTTATGCACAATTATCAGTGAAACACATGAATAGTACTCAGGGACTCTTTATTGGATATTTAAAACCCTAGGGACCTTGGCACAAATCCGCTAGCCCGGGCACGCCAGTTTCCACGTGGGTTTGGGCCGATTAGGTTGGTTTTGGCCCGATACTATTCAGGCTTTTATTCTTTTCTTTTTATTGCTAACTTGGGAAATTTATAGCAAATAGTAGAAAACTGGTAAAATCATGAGACACATTTTGTTAGATTCCTGAAATCAAGTAGTATTTAATAAAAATAATCCCAAGATTTTTATTTCAAACCTGGAATTATGTAGAATTTAAAGGTGCTTGAATAAAGTCTTTTAGAATTTTAGAAATAGTTTAGTAATTCCAAAAATCATAAAACTTTTTGGGTATGCTTAATATGATGGTCAGAGACCTTGAGTGAAAGTTGAAGTGGTTTGGACACTGTTTGACCAGAAAACCCAATAACTAGCTTCATAGGCTTAATTATTAATACTAATCCTAAAGAAACACCTAACTAGGAAATCTTAATGATTAATTCGTACCGTGAAGGAAAGTTGTATTCAAGACACAACTTACTATATTTCTATTATATGATTGCATATTCATGACATAGCATGAGCATTCATGTACATGTATTATCATGTATAGAACATGAGAAAGAATATGTAGTAGAGGAAGAAATTGTCTTCTAGACTGAGAATCCTCCAGTGGAGAACAACTTTTATTTTGACATCTGCGGTGTGGATATAGAAACTCCTTCAACACAAGGCAAGACTCGATGCATTATCTCTTTTCCTTGTTGTTTTAAAATCTTTATCACCCTATATGATGCATTAGGTGATAGGAATTGTGTGTTAAACAGTTGATGCATTTCCTTCCTTGGAAAATTGGTACCCTTCCTTGTTTACCTATTTTATTTAAACAAGTTTTCTAAGGCTCAGTCTTGCTATAGAAAACAAAAGGTTTTGTTTTGAAAAAGGTGATGCTTCACACTGGATGGGGATTTTTACAAAGAAAAGACTTATGATGGTGGATCCATCATGACCGTGATGGGTTCAACATCTGAAAAGTGTGCCTCTGTCAGGTACCAAACTTTGGGGTTTAAGTAATAAAGACGAGACCGGGCGGGTGACTTGCACGAGACGGGAGTCTCAGTGTAGTGTCTCCGTCTGAGTTGGTTAAGGACCGAGCCGATGTAGGCTTGATGATCGAGGACCTTTTAACTGGCCACATGCCTCGTCAAGGGTAAGCTTTGCCTCGGTCGGACCAATACCAGAAAGGCTAACACACAATGGGAGTGGAGAGATGGCGAGAGTAGCGCGTACCTCCTTGGCAAGAGGCTAGATGGTGGAGTATCTGTGCTCTCGGTTGGTGTGAATCCATTCTAGTCTTAAGAAACTCGGTGGCGAGTTGACATATGCAAGGGCTAAGTGCTACATATGTTGTGTGGTTGGAGATCCCTAGCTAGGTATTAATCTATTCGGATCGCCGTTACTTCTCAGACATGAAGACTAGGTCACTACCCTACACGTAGCAATCCAGTAAAGTAAAAAGGGTTGATAAAAGACGGCTAGTGTAGGCCAAGTGCTTGAACTAGGGTAGAGAGAACTCTAGCTACAGGTAATGACTTAATTTGACAATAAAACTAGATTTTTATGGATCCACTGTTAGTAAGCATTTCTTCAAATAGAGTCTTTGATTCTTGAATAGCCTTAGCTTGACTCCCTCAAGCCAGCATATCTTTGAGAGTCTTTTCTTTGGTCGGGTAAGACATGCGAAAGTACACTCCGTACTTAGGGTTTTCGAACCCATGTTGTTGTAGGTGAGGAAACAATGGATTTTTGCTGTTTCTGTTCGAAGGTGGTACCCAAGGAAGAGCCCCAGCAGTGAAGTCGCGGGAGGATGTTGGCCTCCCACTTTAAAAACAATAAACTTTTGTGCGGGAGGGTGTTTTGCCTCCCTAGTCTGTAATAATACTCTAAGCACTCTTAGTACCCTGGTATTGTAATAATAATACTCTCTCTATATTTTATGAATGTAAATTAAGTTATTGTAATATGCTTCTGCTTATTCTTTCCTCTGATATGAAGTAATATATGTGTGACGGGTGAAGCGCTCTTGGGCGAAATGATGAAGATACAGTAACCGAACTTGTCAAGTGATTATGTGCATCTACAGGGTTGTCCAAGGTCCTTAGAACAAGGACAACTGTAGGTGGGCCTAATACCTTGGGAGGTTCCATCACAGCTGGTATCGGAGCGAAGCCCATCTCTCCAGATATTACGTAGTACTTCAAAAGAATTTTCAAATACTCACCTAGAAATATTCTTTCATTCTTACCTTACCACTTTCTGGTAGTCCCTTATCCTGTAGAGTTGGGTAATAGAGTGCAATATATAGGAAGTTGGGGATCAACGAAAGTTGATTCCATAATTATCAAGTTATGCATGCATCATGTTTAAGAATATATTAATAAATCTTCCCCTCTTATGGAGATATGGCACATACAAGGAAAACACACGCAAATCCACTAGACCTTTTGGTGTGCCTCATCATCAGCTAGCCCCCAGACATGAAGGAAGTAGTAGTTGCAGCAATGACCCAATTGGAGACCTGGAAGCCAAGGTGGAACAACTTCGGTCAGAACTACATCACCGGAATAGGGCATGGGCGCAGGACAACCAGCGTATAGATGAATTGTCAGCTGACGTCAATCGCTTGAAATATGAGATTTCAGAACGGGATTTGGCCATTGATTGGGCCGTTAACTCACATTCGATCGCTTGGGACCGCGAAGCAAAAGCTCGAGCTCGTGTGGCAGAGCTTAGTGCGGCCCTCGACAGCCTGCAAGTGTACTGTAATACTTTACATGAAGAAGTACATGTACTGTATGCTCGACTGCACCCGGACGTGCCATCCGACGCTGCTGCAATGGGAGTTAGAACATCGGGAACATCAAATGAAGGACCTGATGGGGAGTTGGACCTTTTTAGGCCCCCTCCTTCCATGAACCTTGCTGATGAATGGTCTCCTGCAGCAGGAAATGAAGCAACAAATGATTACAAAGACTAGAATAGTATAGTTTAGATGTTATACTTATGTAAAATAAGTATTGAAGTCAAGTTGTATGCAGAAGTCTGTATAATTATTACATTTTGGTAATGTAATATGATGGTGTGTGCTGGCATGTTATATTTTTTTCCAAATGTTTCTTTACCTCAGATTCCATCATGGACTCGCGCACATGATGGTGCAGGGACTTCCCGCGGTCAGAAGATACTCCTAACCCACCACCAGTACCACTGACTTTGGCCGAGGCTATCTCTGCCCTAGTCAATGCCACTGTGGATAATACGCGCTTCTTGCGTGAAATGGCAGGCAATCAGTTCCAACAGCATGGTGGGAGAGCTCCTCCTCAAGGACCGCGTGAAACAACATATCTGGAATTTTCTGAGACTCGACCCTCGCTTTTCATCAAAGTAGAAGAACCTTTAGAAGCCGATGAGTGGGTAAGAGTGATGGAACAGAAGTTTGGGTTGATTCACTGCACAGAGACGCAGAAGCCATTATTTGCTGCCCAATAACTAAGAGTGCCTGCCAGTATTTGGTGGGCAAATTTTGTAGCAATTCAACCGGCCGGACATCAGATCATCTGGGAGGAATTCAAGCTAGCATTCTGACAACATTATGTTCCAGAGGGAGTGCTTCGTATGAAACAAGAAGAGTTCATCCGGTTAAAGAAAGGGGGAGATACTGTGATGCAGTATCTTAATAAATTCAACCATCTATCCAGTATGCCATCGACCAAGTGAATACAGATCTGAAGAAAAAGAATTGTTTTATGAGGGGACTCAATGACAGGCTTCAGCGGAAAATGGCAACATGCTTGGACCTTACCTACAGTAGAGCTGTCAGTATAGCACTGGCAGTGGAAGCTAAAAATGTAGGACACGGAAAATCAAAGGGGTTTGGAGGTGAAAGGTCAAATCAAGGGCCTGAGAAGAGAACCAGGTTGGTGATCCAACCTTTTAATCAAAATTGTTCTTCGCCTCGCCCACCTTCATATCCATTCAAGCAGCCTATTTTTATTCGTCCCACTACTACCCCCGCTACTACCAATCAGCCAAGTGCCCCTGGTACTCGTTTCCCTGCTCTTCCTAGTTCTTCCACTGGTTGCTTCAACTGTGGAAAGTTCGGACACTTTATCAAGGACTGCCCATACCCAAAGCAAAATAAAACCAATTTCCAACATAACTCTGGGAACTCCAACCAAGGAAAGGGGAACACAGCTAATACTTCAACGGGCAAGAACTTCAAGAAAACAAGATGGATTTATTATACCCAAGTGGCTACAACACCGGAGGGCGAGCCAGTAATGATGGGTACGTTCCTTGTTGCCAATTACCCAACAGTTATTCTCTTCGATTCTGGTGCATCACACACCTTCATAAGCAAGAATTTTGTGGAAAAGCATTGCATTCATTGCACTGAATCAAGGGAAGGATTTATTATCCATTCACTTGGGGGACGGATATTTACTAAGGAAGTAGCCTTCCACATACCAGTAACATTAGCCGGTCGGAAATTTGCAACCAACATGATTATTTTAAAAGGTCAAGACATAGATGTAATTCTGGGCATGAACTGGTTGGCCCAGCATAGGGCTATCATCGATACCGACTTAAGGACCATCAAATGGAGCCATGGCCATGAAGAGATTCAACTATCTATCCCTATAGCTGTCACAACCAAACCATCTGGATGAGTCTATGAAGCTATCATACAAGAAATCCAGGATATTCTGGTGGTAAGTGAATTTCCAGATGTCTTTCCTGAAGATTTGTCTGGGTTGCCTCCAGAAAGGGATGTAGAATTCGTGATTGAACTAAAGCCCGGTATGACTCCTATTTCGAGAAGGTCGTACCGAATGCCACCTAATGAATTGGCAGAACTCAAGACTCAACTCCAAGACCTGCTTGAGAAGGGGTTCATTAGGCCTAGTTCATCACCATGGGGATGTCCAGCAATTTTTGTTAAAAAGAAGGATCAAAACTTTGAATGTGTGTAGACTACAAACCCCTTAATAAGGTCACCATCAAGAACAAGTACCCTCTTCCTCAGATCGATATCTTATTCGATCAACTTGCTGGAGCTCGGGTATTCTCCAAGATTGACCTCAGATCAGGTTATCATCAGATCCGTATTTGAGCCGAAGATATACCCAAGACCGCATTCACCATGCGGCATGAATTATTTGAATATTTGGTCATGTCTTTCGGATTGACAAATGCTACAACCCACTTCACATACTTAATGAACTCGGTATTTATGTCCAAGTTGGATAGATTTGTGGTGGTCTTCATTGATGACATCCTGATCTATTTCAAAAATGAAGAGGAGCATGCCAAGCACTTACGGATCGTGCTAACACGCTTAAGGGAACATCAGTTGTATGCTAAGTTCAGCAAATGCGCGTTTTGGTTGGAGGAAATCCAATTTCTAGGACATGTATTATCTGCAAAAGGAATTGCGGTCGATCCCAGCAAAGTCCAGGATATTCTAGAGTGGAAACCGCCAACAATAGTACATCAAGTTCGAAGCTTCCTTGGACTAGCCAGATATTACCGCAGGTTTATTCCGGATTTCTCCAAGATTGTTAAACCTATTACAGGTTTATTGAAGAATGATACCAAGTTTGACTGGTCCTCAAAATGCAATGAAGCCTTCGAGCAGCTGAAGGTGTTATTGACCACTGCTCCGGTATTGGCTCAACCGGATATAGAGAAGCCTTTTGATGTGTATTGTGACGCATCAGGCAGTGGACTCGGATGTGTCCTAATGCAAGAGGGTCGAGTCATAGCTTATGCTTCAAGACAACTACACCGACATGAGCATTATCCAACTCATGACTTGGAATTAGCTGTAGTTGTTCATGCCCTCAAGATATGGCGTCATTATCTGCTGGAAAATAATTGCCATTTATATACAAATCATAAAAGTCTGAAATATATCTTTACCCAGTCAGAACTGAACATGAGGCAAAGAAGATGGCTTGAGCTGATTAAAGATTATGACTTAGAAATCCACTATCACACAGGAAAAGCCAATGTGGTGGCAGATGCACTGAGTCACAAAGCTTCTTGTCATTGTCTTACCGTAAGGGCCTCTGACACCACACTATGTCAAGAAATGGTAAAGTTGAACCTGGGAATGGTCCAACATGGAACTTTGACACAATTAAAGCTTGAGTCAATTCTTCTACAGAGAATTATTGATGCCCAAAGAACTGACAAGGGTATGAAGCACATCCATGAGAAAATAGAAGCCGGCAAAGCTAATTGCTTTAGAAAAGATGACCAGGGAATAATATGGTTTAATGATTGTATAGTTGTGCCTAAAGATGCTGAGGTCCGCCAACAAATTTTGGATGAAGCTCATCTTAGTCGATATTCCATTCATCCTGGAAGTACTAAGATGTATCAAGATTTAAAGCAACACTATTGGTGGACAAAAATGAAGATTGAGATTGCACACTATGTGGCAAGATGTGATACCTATAGACATGTCAAGGCAGTGCACATGAAGACAGCTGGACCACTACAGTCTTTACCCATCCCAACTTGGAAATGGGAAGACATTAGTATGGATTTTATTGTGGGATTGCCCAAAATAGTCAAAGGTTTTGATTCTGTATGGGTTATAGTTGATCGACTTACCAAGATAACACATTTTCTGCTCATCAAGACAGATCATCTAGCTGCTGTTTATGCCCAGTTATACATTGCTCGTATTCTCAGTTTGCACGGGGTTCCAAAAACAACAGTGTCGGACCGCGGACCACAATTTGTATCCAAATTTTGGAAAGAGCTCCACAAATCTCTGGGTACTAAGTTACTCCACAGTTCGACATATCATCCTCAAACAAGTGGACAAACTGAAAGAGTAAATCAAATACTTGAAGACATGTTACGGGCATGTGTCTTAGAGTTTCCGCAGAAATGGGATGACTGTCTGCCATTGGCGGAATTTTCTTATAATAACAGCTATCAAGAGAGCAATAAAATGGCACCATTTGAAGCACTATACGGGCGACGGTGCCGGACACCCTTAAATTGGTTAGAACCTGGAGAAAGGTGGTTTTTTAGGCTCGACATGGTTAAAGAGACGGAAGAAAAAGTCCACCGGATCATACACAACTTGAAAGAGGCACAAGCTCGATAAAAGAATTATGTGGATAAGCGACGTCAACCCTTAGTCTTTCAAGTTAATGATTATGTATACTTGAAAGTATCACCAATGAAGGGTGTGAACCATTTTGGGGTAAAAGGGAAACTGGCACCCCGGTATATTGCCCCGTTTCTTATTGAACGATATGGACTAGTGGCATACCGACTTCAGCTGCCAGAAACATTATCTGCATAATGTGTTCCATGTATCTCAACTGAAGAAGTGTCTTCGGGTTCCTGACCGAACTATTGATGTGGTGGATGTTGTCTTAGAACCAAATTTGACTTATTCCGAACATCCCATTCGAGTTTTAGATCAGAAGGACATGATCAACCAAAAAAGGACTCTTAAATTCTATAAGGTACAATGGAACCAACATACTGAAGATGAAGCTACCTAGGAGACTCAAGATTTCTTGGAAAAGAATTTTCCTAGGTTTTTAGCTTCATGTAACTTGTAAGATATGTACATTTGATTGTAAAGGTGAAATAAACCCCATACCACCCCCTGCTCTGTAAGACAAGTAAGGAAATAAAGATGTGACGTGTTTTCTTTTCCATTACTTACCCCAGGACCTCAAATCTCGGGACGAGATTCTTTTGTGGGGGGAAGGATGTAACACCCCTTCTGTTATTAGCACTAAAATTTGAGCATAACATCATGTGCATTGACATTTCATGTTGTTTGTCACACCTAGAATGCATTCACTAGGCAAAATTTCAAAACAAGTTGTGATGGGGTGACTTGATGTGTGATTAACCCTAGGGTAGGTACTTAACCCTGGAATTAAGGCTTATGGATGAAAGTAAAGCCAAAATAAGTAAAAGTCTCAAAAGTCATTAGAAATGTTCATAAGATATCTAGAGTGTTGGGTTTGAGTGGCACAAAAACCCTAAATTACTCAAAACCCTAAAAGAAACCCTAGATAACCCTAATTGGAACCCTAGGGGGGTAAATGTAAATTCTAGGCACTTTTGGATCAAAGTGCAAATACCAAAGTGATAGAACATTACAAACTTAGTAACTTTCACATTGAAGGATTTTTAAGTAATATGGAGGAATTTGGACTCATTTGCAAAAGTACCCCATGAACACTATAGGGTTATGTCTGAATTTTAGTGAAATGAGGTCAACTTTGGATCTCTATATCTCTAAATCACAAGGGTTTTGCCATAGGTCAATATAGCAAACTTGTAGAGCTATGTTAGGGGTACAAGTTTGATTAAGTGACTAAGCATTAGTGTTGTACATAAATTGGAGATAAAAGGACTTAAAGTCGGGCTATCAGTCAGCCCTTGAACTGAAATATGGCCACCAGTGACATTGGCAGAACTTTGGGATCAAATTTGAGTAGGATCCAATGAGAATATGACTGAGGATGCTATAGCTAAGTTAAAGGGGGATTATAGATCAACAAATTTGATGCAAGTGGATGATCAAGTTGCCACACAAATTTTGGAGTAAATTACCCTCAATTGTGCTCTATCAGGTACTCTGAAGAACAATTGTGATACTATAGTAACTGAAAAAAATCTCAGGTGTGGAGCACCTCGCCGCCGGCGCCGATTGGTGTTGTGATTCACGTCGCGTTCTGGTTAGGTGCTCGGCGAGCATCTCTTCACAGCGATATTCACGGACTAGGTAAGATCGCCGCGGCGGAGCGCAAATATCCCAGCCGCCACGTGGCCACTGACCCTTGTGGTCGTACCTGGTCGCCGACACCGCTTCCCTCCGTTCATCCACGACATTGTTGATTTGACCGTGTTACTGTCGCGGCAAGACATGTCTAACCCCTAGAAAAGGAACGCGCCCGACGTCGCCGTTGATTGCCAGCGAGGTCCAGTGAAGGTTATCACCAAGACCGCCGCCTTAGATCACTAGTCCTATAAATTCGCCGTGCCCTTACCCCTGTCGTCCAAATTGATCGTGCACTGATCTTCGCCTTTTAGTTGTGGAGCTAACAGTACACTAGCCATTCCGTTTCATCCACCATCGACCGAGATCATCGGATTTCTTTGAATTTGGTCACCTTCGCCGCCGTGAAGGATCCATTCGTGGTCAGCCCTCCTCGGGTCATTTCCTACCCATCTACCTCTTGTTTTGGCTTGCCTTTAGCCTCAAGTTGCTTACGATAATAGCCAATTGAACTCTACCATAGCCTAAACCCCAGAACACCATGTCGCCCCATAGAATGCCGCCGCGGACACCCTCTCTGTCGACCCACTCTTTCGTCTCCACTCAGTCCAAATTAGGGCGTGTACACAGTCTCTGGTGAACCCGTGAAGCTCAACCTAGCTTCAATTTTAGCGCCACTGGCTTTAGCTGTCCAGAACACGCTCACCAGAGTCTTTGCGCCGCCGTGACCATGAGCAAGTTTCATTTAGGGTTAAATCTTTCGAATTAAGTGAGGGCTTTTGCTCGGATGGACTTGTGCTTGATGTCTGTAAGCTTGTTGCCCCTTGTTCGGGTCACCATCGCCGTGAAATCACAACTCTGGCCAGGTATTTGACGTGGGTCCGTCGTGGACCAAGGACCATGAAGAAATAGAAGTATAGGGGTTTATGCGTATTTGTCAGCAACACATAGAAACTGTGTGAGGATTCTTTTTTGGTTTTTCAAATTTCCCTAGACCTTTGCGTAAAATCGCCAGCACGGGCGCGTTTCGCCTGAACATGGGCCGACTCGGGCTGGTTTCAGCCCATTACTATTCATCATTTTCCCTATTCTTTTTCTACTAGGCTTAGGGAATTTATAGAACATTCTAGAAAAATGATAAAAATATGAGACCAATTTTACTAGACTCCTAAATTCCTCTAGTATTTAATAAAAATAGTTCCAATATTTTTAGCCCCAACCATGAATTAAAAATGCCAAAACCTAGACTTTTGGAATTTTAGAAATTACTAAATAGCTCCAAAAATCATAAAACTTTTTGGGTAAGCTTAATTTGATAATTAGAGCCCATGGGTAAAGTTTGGTATGTTTTGGACATTGTTTGATCCCAAAACCCCAAAACTCTAGCTTTTTAGAATAGAACTGCCTAATCCTACTAGGGTATTAGCCCAGAAAACCCTTGTCTCCCTGGTGTACCGTGAAGGAAAGTTGTATTCAAGATACAACTTGATGTATCTCTGTTATAATTGCATATTCATAGCATCACATGAGCATTCATGTATATGTATGGTTATGTATAGAAAACAAAGAAGAAGTAAGTGTCGAAGAAGAAGAGACTGCACCACCAACTAAAACTCCACCTGCCGGGAACTGTTTTTATTTTGATATCTGTGGAACAGATCCTGAATCCCCTACAACACAAGGCAAGCCCCGGTGCATTTACCTTTCCCTTGTGATTTTAAACTCTTTATCACTTGAATAATGCATTAGGTGATAGGAGTTGGGTGTTAATCCAATTGTTGCATTTCCTTCCATGGAATCATTTACCCTTCCTTGATTACCTATTTTGTTAAAAGGTTTTCTGATGCTTAGTCTTGCTTTAGAAAACAAAAATGTTTTGTTTTTAACAAAAGATGATGCTTCAGATGGAATGGGATGTTTTCAAAAATAAAACTTGATGGTGGATCCATCATGGCCATGATGGGTTCAACATCAGACAAGATGTACCTCTACTAGGTACCAAACTTTGGGGTTTTAAATGGTAAAGCTAAGATCAGGCGGGTGACTTGTACGAGAAGGAAGTCTCGGTGTAGTGTTTCTGTCATGGGTAAGCTTTGCCTCAGGCAGACTAATACCAGAAAGGCCAACTCGCAATGGGAGTGGAGAGATGGCGAGAGTAGCGTGTACCCTCCATGGCAAGTGGCTGGACGATGGTGTATCTGTGCTCTCGGTAGGCATGAACCCGGTCTGGTCTTAAGAAACCTGGTGGCGAGTTGACATATGCAAGGGTTAAGTGCTACATATGACGTGTGATTGGAGATCCTCAGCTGAGTATTAATCGATTCGGAACGTTGTTACTTCTCGAATATGAAGACTTGGTCACTGACTTACACGTAGCAATCCAGTAAAGTAAAAAGGGTTGATAAAAGACGACTAGTGTAGGCCAAGTGCTTGAACTAGGGTAGAGAGAACTCTAGCTACAGGTAATGACTTAATTTGACAATAAAACTGGATTTTTAAGGATCCACTGTTAGTAAGCATTTATCCAAACAGAGTCTTTGATTCTTGAATAGCCTTACCTTGACTCCCTCAAGCCAACATATCCTTGAGAGTCTTTTCTTTGGTCGGGTAAGAGCATCTCCAACAACGTGACCTATAAAAATGTTGTATAATTTGAAAATAAGTATATTTTATAGAATTTAGGGCACCAACAAAACACCCCGCTCCAACAGTAAAGCCCCAAATCTAGATTATAGGGCAGCTCACTATGGTGTAGTATATTTGAGTCACTTGAGAGGGTGCCCTATAGTTTTTTGACAAAATTTTATGAAATGGGGCACTGTTGGAGTAGTTTTTCCTGTGTAGAGCCCTATATTTCAATTTGAGGCACTAGTTTGAGGCATTGTTGGAGATGCTCTAAGGCTTGCGAAAGTACATTCTTTACTCAGGGTTTTTGAACCCATGTTGTTGTAGGTGAGGAAACAACAGATTTTTGCTGTTTCTGTTTGAAGGTGGTACCCAAGGAAGAGCCCTAGCAGTGTAGTCGCGGGAGGATGTTGACCTCCCACTTTAAAAACAATAAACTTTTGTGCAGGAGGGTGTTTTGCCTCCTTGGTCTGTAATAATACTCTAAGCACTCTTAGTACCCTGGTATTGTAATAATAATACTCTCTCTATATTTTATGAATGTAAATTAAGTTATTGTAATATGCTTCCGCTTATTCTTTCCTCTGATGTGATGTAATATCTGCGTGACGGGTGAAGCGCTCTTGGGCGAAATGATGAAGATACAGTTACCGAACTTGTCAAGTGATTATGTGCATCTACAGGGTTGTCCAAGGTCCTTAAGACAAGGACAACTGTAGGTGGGCCTAATACATTGGGAGGTTCCGTCACATTGAACTTCAAGGTCCTCTATTGGCAACTGCTCTCTTGGCACTCTCAAGCATTTCTTCATCTGAGACACATGGAACATGTCATGCACAGCTGACAGATTCTCTGGTAAGCTGAGTTGATATGCCACTTCTCTGCGCCTTGCTTGAATCTAGTATGGTCCGATGTATCGAGTTGCTAGCTTGCCTTTGACTCCGAATCTTTTCGTTCCTCTGATCGGTGACACCTTTAGGTAGACATAGTCTCCTACTTCAAAACTCAGTTCTCTTCTTTGGGTGTCAGCATAGCTTCACTGTCTGGACTACACTGCCTTCAGATTCTCTCAGACCATTCTCATGTTCTCTTCGGCTTCAAGCAAAATATCTGGACCGAACACCAGTCTTTCATCGGGTTGGTCCCAATGCAACAGAGTTCTGTAATTCCTCCCATAAAGTGCTTCGAATGGTGACATCTTTAGACTGGCCTGATAGCTGTTGTTGTAAGAGAATTCTGCATACAGTAGCCTTTTGTCCCAACCTGTCTTGTCTTGCAAAGCACAAGCTCTTAACATGTCTTCAAAAATCTGGTTGGTTCTCTTTGTTTGACAATCTATCTACGGGTGATAAGCTGAGCTGAACTTCAAGTGTGTGCCCAAAGCTTCATGCAACTGCAACAAAAAATGAGAGGTGAACTGAGTGCCTCTATCTGATACTATCTTCTTCGGAACGCCATGCAAGCACACAATCCGAGACATGTATAGTTTAGCCAACACTGCACTGTTGTAGGTGGTCTTGACTGGTATGAAATGGGCTGCCTTTGTCAAATGGTCCACTACTACCCAGATGGAGTCATAACCAGTACGAGTGCGAGGCAAACCGACTATAAAGTCCATCCCGATCTCATCCCAATTCCAGTGAGGGATCTGCAATGGCTGCAACAAACCTACAGGTCTCTGATGTTCTGCTTTAATTCTCTGACAACTGTCACATACAGCCACATACGCTGTTATCTCCCTTTTCATACTGTACCACCAGAATCGTTTCTTCAGGTCTTAGTACATCTTCTCGCTACCAGGATGGATAGAATATGATGTCTCATAAGCTTCCTTGAGAATCAGTTACCGGATCGATTTGATGTCGAGAACACACAGTCTATCCTTGAACCATACCACTCCTTCTGTGTCTTCACAGAAATCCTTGCCTTTTCCATCTATGATCAGCTGCTGAATCTCGTTGATCTTCTCATCATCCTTCTGCCCCTTCCTGATATCTTGCTCTAAAGTGGGTTCTAACTCAATTGTCACTCCTTGAGTGTTGTTCAGAAATCCGAGACTCAATCTGTCGAATTCCTTCGCTAGCTCATTCGGCATGGGGTGAGCGACCAACATATTAACTTGACTTTTTCTTCTCAGAGCATCTACAACCACATTTGCTTTGCCTCGGTGATAATGAATCACTAGCTCATAATCTTTTATCAACTCTAGCCATCTTCGTTGCCTCATGTTTAGCTCTAACTCAGTGAATATATACTTGAGACTCTTGTGGTCTGTGTAGATATCACACTTTTGTCCATACAGATAGTGCCTCTAGGTATTAAGTGCATGAACCACTGCTGCTAACTCTAGATCATGAGTAGGATAATTCTTCTCATGAATCTTCAACTGTCGGGATGAGTATGCCAATACTCTCCCTTCCTGCATTAACACACATCCCAAGCCAGTGTACGAAGCATCACAATATACTGAGAATGACTTATGGACTTTTGGCAGAATTAATCCTGGCGCTGTTGTCAATTTCTCCTTCAATGTCTCAAAGGACTTTTGGCATGCTGGGGTCCACTTGAACTCAACCTTCTTTGCCAACAAGGCTATCATTGGCCTGGAAATCTTAGAGAAACCTTCAATGAAACGCCAATAATAACTGGCCATTCCAATGAAACTCTTGATTCCTTGGACATCTTTTGGTGCTTTCCAGTCCAGAATCGCTGCTACCTTCTTCGGTTCTACAGCCAATCCCTCTTGGTTTATAATGTGACCCAAGAATAGGACTTCACTAACCCAGAACTCGCACTTGCTGAGCTTGGCATATAACTGACAATGTCGTAACCTCTGAAGTACTTTCCTCAAATGCTCTTCATGCTCTTGCTCATTCTAGGAATATACAATATTATCATCAATGAACACCACTACGAACTTGTTGAGGTAGTCCATGAACACACTGTTCATCAGGTACATGAAATAAGCTGGCGCATTCGTCAAACCGAATGACATGACCGTGAACTCATATAGTCCATACTTGGTGATGAATGTTGTCTTTGGTATATCCGAAGGTCAGATTCTGAGCTGATGGTAATCTGACCTTAGATCTATCTTCGAGAACACACTGGCTCCTCTCAACTGATCGAATAGGTCCTCGATTCGAGGCAGGGGGTAATTGTTCTTGACAGTGACTTCATTCAAAGCTCTATAATCAATGCACATCCTCTTCGTACCATCCTTCTTCTCCACAAATAGCACAGGGGCTGCCCAAGGTGAGGTACTTGGTCTGATGTAGCCTTTCTCTAACAACTCATCAATCTACTTCTTGAGTTCCACCAATTCTGGTCCGGACACTCGATATGCTCTCTTGGAAATAGGGGCGGTGCCTGGTATAAGCTCTATGGCAAATTCAACTTTCCTTTCAGGTGGCATATCTGGTAACTCCTCTAAAAACACATCTGGGAATTCTGATACTACATTGATAGCCTCTGATGGTTCAATCTCCTAAATATGGGCGGTGACTTGGTGACAGCTTCCTTTCCTTGGTCCAGACAAGACCAACTCCACTAACACTTCTTCTCCCGATAAGGACACTAACTTCACTGTTCCCTTGTCACATCTAAGACTGGCTTGATACTTGGTTAGCCAATTCATCCCTAGGATGACATCTATAGTTGCATCTTGGTTACCCATAACTATTAGATCGAAGGGGAACTCTATCCCCCTTATTTGAACTCTTGCACTAGGGCAAAATCTATCTATTTGGTTCTTCAACCAATTGAACTAACCCTCATAGGTGGATACATGGGTGCTACTGGTATATTATGTGATTCTATCCATGATGCAGTCACAAAAGAATGTGTTGCTCAATTATCAAATAACACATTTGCAGAATGGTACTCAACTAAGAACGTACCTAGTGCCACTCTTGGGGTCTCCTGGAGTGTGTCGGCCTCCAGGTGGTTCACCTTTCCATACTGGGCATGAGGCTGCCCATGGTTGTTGCCTCCTTGTTGCATATTCTGCCTGACAGGGGCATTGGGAGCTGGCTGCTGCTGAGCTATTTTCTTTGGGCAATGATTTGCCCAATGGCCTTGTTCCCCATAGTGGAAACACGCACGGCCTCCTCCTTGCGCTCGAGCTGCTTGATTGTTCTAGTTGTTTGCTGGGGCAGGAAGGCGAGCTGCCTGGTTATTCTTACGCTGATACTGATTTCCTCCTTGCTGATTGTTCTGACGGTACTGCTGCTGCTACTAAGGAAACTGCCTCTGGTACTGCTTCTACTCGTTCTGACACTGATGCTGGTGCTGGTGACCTAGCTTGAATTGCTAAGGTGGGTTGCCTGAGTAGCGGGGATGGCTGCTACTCCCGACCTGAGATCCACCAATCTTGCGTTTCCTGTCCTGCATCTCTCGACGCTTCCTTTCAGTCATAATGGCTCTGTCGATCAAATGCTGAAAGGTAGGGAAAGTGTGGTTCATCTGCTGGTAGTGGAGGGGATCAATCAATTCTCTCAGGAAGCGGTACTGCCTCTTGGCATCCGTGTTGACATCTTTTGGGGCATAACATGACAGCTGCAGAAACTTGTCCCTGTACTCACTGACAGACAGGGAACCTTGCTTCAAAGCGAGAAACTCCTCCTTCCTCACTATCATCAGTCCCTCGGGCACATGGTAGCGACGGAAGTTGTCCCTGAATTCCTCCCATGTGATGGCTTCAGGGTTGGCATGGGTGGCGAGGTAAGACTCCCACCAAGACTATGCTGCTCCCCTTAGCTATTGGGGACCATACAACACCTTCTCACGATCGTTGCACTGAGCAGTGTGCAACTCACGCTCCACAGTACGCAGCCAATCTTCGACGTCCATGGGATCAGCAGAATGGTCAAAGACAGGGGGATGGCCCCTGGTGAATTCTGCCCGCTTGTCTCTGGGCACCTGTGGCATCTGGACTTACACCTGAGGTTGAGGTGAGGGTGGCTGCTGCTGCACTTGCTGCATTGTTGCTAAGGTCTGACCAATTGCTTGGACTGCTTGGGTCTGCATTAGGAACATCTACTCAAAGGTCATTGGGGGTGGCGGTGGCAACTGCTGCTGAGCTGCATCTTCCTGGGGTGCCTGCTGTTCCGGCTGAGCACGCCTCGCACCTCTGTGCCTGTTCTCAGACATCTGTAGAAATCACACACACATCAGATCTAACTCTGCAGTCTTTCAGCATAAGAAAAGATATACGGAAATCTTCATAGCACTGAATAAATGATCATCTTTACTGACAGCTTCTCAGATAAAGAGGAAAGTGGAATTAAAGGGATTATCCAACTGAATAACTAACTTTATTAATAACTACACCAAGTTGCAGGGCATGCCCACACCTTGATGACAATCATTACAAAGATCCAACTTCATTACATGTTCATCATGACAAGCATTCCAACATATGGTAAGCAAACTAACTCTAACTAAGACTGACCGAGACTATGGTACAGAATTTACATTATTATAGACTCTGACTCCATCGATCTATGAATCCAAATCTATCTAGGTCCTGCAGTCAGGGGTACCACACTCGAAGTGACCACGGGGCGGTGAACGGTAAGGGTGCTAAATCTCGACCGGTGCGGGAGAACCACCATCCAAATAGTGGCGTGCTGTGCACTCAGCACGCAGTTCCGCAACCTCCGCCTGAACCTTGCCCAACTCGTCAAGGGTGTGGTCTAGCTCTATGTTGAGCACAGCGGCCAGGTTGACCATGTTGTTCATCCTGGGATTACCCTCACCAACTGGTGAGATAATCACACCTCCAGCACTGCCAGTCAAACGGCGAGGGTAGTACTTCAGGTCAAGGCCATCAGCTACCCCGCTGAACAACGAGCAATACTGAGAATGTGCTCGTCATGCTACATCTTGCATGGCTGCCTCGGCAGTATCCCTCTCAGTAAAAGAATTATGCTCTGAGAAGGCCTCTACACCCTGGAGATCATCGTCCGGACGGTGCACCAAGCAAGTTGCCTCCCACTAGTCCGGGTATAAAATGCGACGGTGCTAGTAGACTACACAACGATACTCAATAGACCAAGTGTGTCGGTCGAAGGCCCGACGCAACAAGGTGTCGAGAGCGTCATGGAAGTGACACCCGCGAGCGCTGTCGCGATGATGGGTCTAGCGATCCATCCCTCCGGCTCCGGCTCTGGCTCCTCCGAGAGCTCCGTGCCATGGCTCGAACTGCCACCGGCATCGTCGTCGTCTCCGTCTCTGTCAGGGTCTCCTCCAGCAGTCGGGATGCCCTGTGGTGGTGCAGGGGCATCTCTAGCTGAGGTGCAGGGGAAGGTGACCTCTCAGAGTCCACCTCCTGCTGAGGCGAGGGGGAAGAGTCCTGCTACACCTGCTCCTGGTCCTGGCGTCGACGCTCCTGCTCCTCGTGCAGGCGATGATGCAGTCTCTCTAGGTGACTGGACTGACCAGGCACCATGCAACACAGTGGATGCTCCGCCAGGCGAGAAGGCAAAAAGGGGATCACTGACTTATGTGCCATGCATCTAATATGAGCCATCTACAAAACATTGTAAGCATAAAAGTGAAAGTAGAACTATAAGACCAAAAAGTAATCAGAAAGAAAAGTGAGACAAAAATCTTTTGTGAGATAAGTAGATAACATAGAATTGGTCAAAATGACACACTTTTGAAAGGACACTAAGGTCAAGGTAAGGGTAGAGGTCTATAGTCCTTAGGGCAACCATTCTAGTATAGGTTAGTGGTCCTATAGTCAGCATGGCTTTGATATCACTAATGTCACACCCAGTTTTGGAAGGCAAACCGGATGCGAACCATGTACGTGCCAGGATCAGAAACTCACGTACACAGCGATTACATAATTGGACATCATCACACAATGCTCAAAGTAAATAGCGGAAATGTACTTTAATTACATCAAGATGTCCAAGACATCCATAGAGTCTAATACATAGCCATAGTCTTCAACATTAATATCAAAGTGCGGAAAACGGAACGTAGAAGATAAGCCTACACAGGCAGCTAACTAGGGGTTTGCCACTAAGAAAAACTAGAACTCGTCGTAGTCTTGGAACTCCTCAAAGTCCTCCATGTTGCCAGCATCTCCTCCTGAGCACTGAATACAGTGGGGACAACCTGGGGTGGGGGTGGTTTGTAAAGCAAGGGTGAGTACACATCAACGTACTCAGCAAATGTCCCGTTTAGCTAATGTGGACTAGCTGTATGTGCGGTTGAGGTTAAGCAGTTGTTTTTAGTTGGTCAAACATTTATTACTATTAGTAGAGCCAAGTTTTAGTAATAAACCCAGTTATTACCCAAAAGTACTCCCTCCAAGAGGAAATACCAGAGATCAGAATTATAACCAACATTCTTAACCATCATTATAAAGTAATCAAAGTTCTTCTAATCAAAGAGGATCACAAGGCTGCTCTTAACCGTGAGCTCGGCTAATATACCAGTTTCTAACAATCTGCAAAGGTCGCACACTTTACCCACAAGTCGTGATCCCTTCCCAGCCTGGGTTGTACGGACCCGATCTTCACTACCGAGGTGAATGGCTCGGGATACACTACGTAGCCTTTACAAAGACTCCCCTGGTGCATAGCTGCTCGTTAGGTTTCGTCAGTCGTACAAACACAGTACACCTTCCCAAGGTGGGTGACTAACAAAACCAAATCGAATGAACCTCTGCACCCCCTTAGCAGAGCGAGCACCACGCCTCAGCCCTCATTGACAGTCCTCAGGCAAAGCCAACTACACCCCTAGGTTCATCTAATTAATCAGCTAAGGGCGTCCCATTCCACCCTCATGGTTGCACTGTTATCCTGGGTGGTCACTCCATGAATAGGTCCTTACAGAGAGGTACTCAGGAAAATGGTTTGAGCCCCCTAAAGTATCACAATATCATCATTGGGATAACATCATCGTATCATAAATAATCACATCATGTTCATTGATTAAGTTAAAGCAATAGCATAAGCTAACCATGATTAACCCAAAAGGTAAACAAGGATAATGTAAATACAGACTAGTCAATCCTTAGGTTTCAATAATGTAATGTGGGACAATGAATTATAAAGTAAATAGGACATAATAGGTCTGAGGACACTTGCCTTCACCAGGTTGTTGCTCAGGAAGATCTTCAGCAACACACTCAGGAACCATGGACTGCTCGTTGTCTAAATTAAACAATCATGCATTCAATACATTTGGTAAATGACAAATAAACAACACATCAATCATGTACAAACATGGGAATACATCTCAAAAAGAAAAGTATAAACTCCAAAAGGGAGTTTAAAATTATAGGGTAGACTAATCTCACTAAGTAGTTGATTATCCTTGAAGTGTTGTCCATGATTACATAATCTGATTCTATTTCCTTTAATGGGACATAAGAGTTACACCAGAGTTAAATTCATACATCACATGTTATCATCTTTCCAATATTACATATCTATTTACCACTAGGGTTTCCTTTTTTTATTTATTTCATTAAGTGAATAAACCAATACATATATTAAACCATAGTTAAACATAAAAATTAGAGTATGCAGATTGTGAATGAAACTAATTTATTTAAATAGAGAATATTCCTATGAACATTTTGCAATTTGAATCACTAAATTTGGAGTTCATATGCAATAGATATGAAATAAACAAGTTTGGGAGTTTAAAATATGAAAATGTGTCTAAATCTGTAATTATTTAAAAGGATAAGGGTCTGTTTGTAATAACTCAGGGGCCTGCGTGTAAAGTCTAAGGACGATGGGTTCTATTCGCAGAAAACCGAGGGGGTCTTAAGCAAATCGACCACATCGAAAGGGTATCCGGGCTTCTTGGCCATCCGATCTGGAACGGATGCCCAAGATTAGTAGCGAGCGCGCGGGATCTTACGCGAGGGCTGACCGGCGGGTCCCACGCGTCAACGGAGAGGTCAGGCCCGCTAGTCAACGATGGAGGGCACGCGTAGGCACGACATCGCGCGCGCGCTTACAGACGGGGCCCTCCAGGCAGCGACACAGAAGGGGGGGAAGGGGTAGGCACTGTGCTGAAGCGTGGGACCTAGGGTCCACCGGTCAGCGACCACGCGAGGGGGACAAAGAAGCGAAAAGGGGGGAGACTGACGGGCGGGTCCTCCTTGTTAGGACCGCCGTCTTCCTTGGTCGCGCGCACGACGCGAGCGCCATGGCCAGAGCCAGTGACTCCGCACGGGCGAAGAAGGCATGGGGCGGTTGCAGTTGGCCAAGGGGTCTCGGTTCGATGGCACGGTACCGGTACCGGCGATCACCGGCGACTAATCGACAAGATAGAGAAAACGGGGGAGATAGAAAAGGAGGTTCGGCGGGGGAATTCACCTTGGGTGGGGTAGGAACAACAGAGGCTAAGCTTGACGGTGGCAGAGCACGGTCGAGGATGATGGTCGAGCTCTACAGGTGGCGGATTCGAGCACAGGAGGCCTGGCGATGGGGAAGCTCTGGCGAGCTTGAAGAACAGGCGCGCACAGCTCAGGTGAGTGTGCAGGGGCGAAATGAGTGAGGCAGCGGGGAGGTGGAGGTATACGAGGACTTGAAGAGGGCGTCGGGGTGCCGGTTTGGGCTAGGTGGCGACATGGGCGCGGCGATCTCGGTGTGTTTGCGCGGTTCGTGCAGACGAGCGGTTGAAGGAGGGGAGAGGGACTGGCAAGCGAGGCCCGCGGAACAACGACACAGCTGTGCGAGCACACGACGGGCCAGGGCGCCGACAAGGCAACCCCACTGTGAAGAGAGGGAGAAGGCCAATGAGCTAGTTGGGCGCGGCGCCGACAGGATGGGCCCACATGGCAATGAGAGCAGGGAGGGGAAAAAGCGGGCACGAGATCCACTGCTGACAGGTGGGGGACAGGCGCGGGCGCGCGCTACTGGGCTGGCTTGGGCTGACTTGGGCCGAAATGGTGTTTTCCTTTTTACTAGAATTTCTAATTGCTTTTCTATTTTATTTTTTAGGGTTTTCAATTCAAATTCAAACCAAGTTCCAAATTCAAACTAGTTCAAACATGTGCAATAATTCAAAGAATATTTAAGCTCAACATGATGCAACATTTCATGACTCATACTATTTTGGAAAAAATAATTAATTAATTCCCTCGCTAATTAAGCTAAGTCTACTCAAAAGGGAAAAGAGATAGAGAAACTAGAGAGAGAGCGAAAAGAGTAACACCTGAATTTGGTTGGTAATTAGCAAGAAATTTTATACCCCCAAATTCAGGGTGTTACACTATCCCTGGCATAATTTTTGTGTCTCATTAAGATAAATGAAGTTAAGTTATGTAATATATTGCGATAAGTAGTACTTAGAGAACCACAAACCTCTAGTGTAATTGCCTACCATAGAACCTAGATTTTCCCCTCTCGTGTTTATACTTTTCTTTTGAACTTGTGTTCACTTGATTGTGCATGTTTGGTGTATTGTTTCTTTGTCATTATCCAAACATGTTGAATGCATGATCGCTTTGCGCAGACAACGAGCAACTCATGGGTCCTGAGTGTGTTGCCGAAGATCTTCCTGAGCAACAACCTGGTGAAGGCAAGTGTCCTTTGACCCATTATGTCCTACTTACTTTGTCACTATCCCGCATTACTTAATTGAAACCTAAGGATTGACTAGTCTGTATTTATCTTGTCATTGTTTACCTTTTGGGTTATTATGGTTAGCTTCATGCTTTTCTTTAGTTTAATCAACGAACATGATGCGAATATTTATGATACATTGCTGTTATTAGGATTATGATGTTGTTCTTATGGCACTTTAGGGGACTCAGGCTGTTTTCCTGAGTACCTCTCCGTAAGGACCTGTTCGTTGAGTGATCACCCGGGATAACAGTAGAACCATGAGAGTGGAATGGGACGCCCTTAGCTGATTAATTAGATGAACCTGGGGTGTAGTTGGCTTTGCCCGAGGGCCATCAATGGAGGTCGGGCATAGTGCTTGCTCTGCTAAGGGTGGGTGCTGAGGTTCATTCGATTTGGTT
This sequence comes from Zea luxurians, assembly GCA_029449295.1. Taxonomy (NCBI): domain Eukaryota; kingdom Viridiplantae; phylum Streptophyta; class Magnoliopsida; order Poales; family Poaceae; genus Zea; species Zea luxurians. Next base: position 85,311,737 of record JAOPSE010000001.1, on the reverse strand, counting down.
TTGTTAGTCACCCACCTTAGGGAGGAGTACTGTGTTTGTACGACTGGCGAAACCTAACAAGCTGCTATACACTAGGGGAGTCTTTGTAAAGGCTACATAGTGAATCCCTGGCCATTCACCTCAGTAGTGAAGATTTGGTCTAGACAACACAGGCTAGAAAGGGAATCATGGCTTGTGGGTAAAGTGTGCAACCTCTACAGATTGTTAGAAACTGATATATCAGCCATACTCACGATTAAGAGCAGCCTTGGGATCCTCTTTGATTAGAAGAACTTTCGATACTTTATGATGATGGTAACTGTTGATGACAATAATTCTGGTCTCTGGTATTTCCTTTTGAAGAGAGTACTTTTGGGTAATAACTGGGTTTATTACTAAAACTTGGCTTACTACTGGTAATAAATTTGTCGGGGACCGTAATTAGGGGTACCCCCAACGCTCCTTAATCCGGCTGGAAAACGTCTTCGGAACAAACCATAAACGACCGATAAGGCGCAGGCTTTGTCTACCAAGGGGCGCGACCTCATCCAAGCCCAGCCTCGGGCAGGAACAGTAGTCCCGGACGAATTCACGCCTCACCCGAGGGTCCCCTCAGTCAGCGGACACACCCTCGGCTCGCCCAAAGTCCAGCGCAGGCAAGCTCTGTCGTATAGCAACCTCATCCGAATCGCCTTACCAACCGACCGTATCGCATGCGCATTTAATGTGGGGATCACCTGGAACCTTATCCTGACACGCGTGCCTCAGTCAGCAAGGCCAAAGTGACCGCAGTCACTTCGCCCCCTTTTCTGACCATTCTGACAGGAAAACATCGTTGTTCACCCTGCTCCGGCAACTGTGCCAGCTACCAGGGAAAGGCTGACAACAGCAAGTCACGACCACCCTCGAGTTTGGCCTCGGGTGCAACAAGGAGCTTCGCCTCGCCCGACCCCAGGCCTCGGCCTCAGCCACGGCCTTGGCAGAAGGACTCCGCCTCGCCTGACCTCAACCTCGGCCTCGGAGGAGTCGTCACCTCACCCGACCTCAACCTCGGCCTCAGAGGAGTCGCCGACTTGCCCGACCCTAGGCCTCGGCCTCAGCCTCGACCTCGAGAGAAGGACTCCGCCTCGCCTGACCTCAGCCTCGGCCTCGGAGGAGTCGCCGCCTCGCCCGACCTCGGCCTTGTATCAGCTACGCTACTGGGGATCCATCATTACCCTACCCTTAGCTAGCCGCCTCAGACTATGAAGGAACAAGACCAGTGTCCCAACTAAGTTACTCCGGTAACAGGTAATGATGGTTCCCCGCGTGCGCCCATGATGTCGGCTGCTCTCAACCCCCTACAGAAGCAAGGAAACGTCAGCAGGATCCATACCGCACCATCAGCTATGCTTCTATAGGGCTCAAGGCACTTCTCCGATGGCCACGTTATTACCTCTACAGGGCTCAAGGCACTCCTCTGACGGCCACGTCGGTACATCTACAGGGCTCAAGGCGCTCCCCCGACGACCACGTTATTATCTGTACAGGGCTCAGGGCACTTCCCTGGCAGCCACGTTAGCTCCAAGCTACACCCCCATTGTACATCTGGGCATCTCCTTGTGTCTATAAAAGGGGGTGTCCAGGGCACCACGAAAAGGGGGGAAAAGGAGAAAGAGAGAAAAGGACGAACGTGCAACGTACGAACACACGGACGCAAGGCGCAGATGAGCTGAGGCAGGCAGAGTAGGAGAGACGCGGTACAAGCAGCCTCAGACGACTCGCCTCAGGGCCGAACCCTCTCCTTCTCTCTCTCACTCTCGCTCTCCCGCAACGCTTGTAACCCCTACTGCAAGCGCCCCCTGGTGCAGGATAATATAAGCCTCATCCCATCGCTTGTGTTCCATCTTGCATCAACCCATCTGGACAGGGGCACGCGACACTCAAATTCACTAGTCGATCCGGTTGAGGGCCCCCTGGGTCCGAAACACCGACAGTTGGCGCGCCAGGTAGGGGCTCGCTGCGTGTTAACGAATACTTTCCCTTTGAGTTCTAGATGGGTAGCTTTCAGCAGCCTCTTTAGCTCGGGACAATGCTCCGCTTCGGAAGTCTCGAGTTCATGTCCCTCGATGGCAGCTACGACATGGTACTGCTCCCTCCGTAGCATGACAACAATGACGGTAGACGGCACGCCCGATGGAGGCGAACTCGACGACGACATCTCCCCGCGGAAGAAGAGGAACACCTGGGTTTACCCCGCCACCCTCCTCGCCGGAGGAGGAGGAGACGGGGCAACCGTGGTCACGCAGGAGGTGGCACCTCATCGGCTGTCAAACCAGAGCGAGCCGGCGACACCGGCACCCCTGCGGGGGACATGTCGGGCGTTGTCCTCGCACCTGAGACAACGACGGGTGTCGCTTCCCCGCAACGTGCCAACCCCGAGCAGACTGATGACGCCAGCACCCTCACGAAGGACTTGCTGGGCATTAGCCTCGAACCTGCGATAACGGTGCAGTCCGTCCCCGACGCGACTTCACCACCGTCCATCGACCAAAAGGTACCGTCCATTTTCCACCCTGTTCCCTTTAGATTCAGTTTCGATCCACCAAGCAACCCCGCTTCGGTGAGCGCTTTCGCTAGGGCATATCCTGACCTTCCGGGGTACCATATGTGGCCCTCTTGGGACCGACTGACGGCTGTCTCAACCTCCAGACCCATGGGTTCCGAGGAAGAGAACGACCTCGACGTCAGTTGGGATTTCTCCGGACTCAGAGATCCCAATGCCATGCGCGACTTCATGTCCACATGTGACCACTGCCTCTCCGGCTGCTCTAATGATGGTCACAGCCTTGACGACGAGGGTTGCGACCCAACTCACGAGTGCTACCACATCGATCAGGAGGATCACGACGGAGAAAACCATCTTAGCATGCCAGGAAGTGACGGCGCCCTTGCACCTGCGTCTCGCGTTGAGATCCCACGGGAGCTAGCTGTGGTCTAAGTCCCTGCGGGGGGTCAGGACACACAGCTTGAGCAACTCCGCGAGATGTAGGCCAAGCTCGACGAAGAAGCGGGGTGACTTGTGCAGCTCCGGCAAAACATCGAGCAGGAGTGGGCAGGCCAGGCACTCGCTGGAGGAGCACGTCTTCGGGCCCAGGACACCCAGCGCCGCATTGCTGACGATGCCAGGGTGACGCCGCCCCCGGCCTTCAACGGGGCCAGCCAGAGCCTAGCTGCAGCAGCAATGTTGCTTTGGACGATGCCGGAGCCATCCACCACCGAGGGGCGACGTATCCAGGGCGAGCTCAAGGGCCTCTTGGAAGACGCCATTGTCCGAAAAGCTGAGAGCTCTTCCTCCCGATGGCGAGGAGACCCCTCGGAGCATCACGCAGCGCCCTCCCGACGCATGCGGGAGGCCTCGATCCACACCGAGCGCACACGGGACGGGACGCCTGCAGCTCCGGATCACCTCGGCGCCAAGCAACACCGCCGCCACCGTCGAGCCTGCCTCGAGGAGAAGGTGTGCCGAGGCTACCATCCCAGGCGCAGGGGACGCTACGACAGTGAGGAGGATCGAAGCTGTAAAGCCCAAAATTGGTAGAAAAAAAATAAATGAGTAAATGACAATAGTATATTTGGAGTTGTTAAAGGTAGAAGTTGGACTCAAAACTAGAAAGTGAAAATCAATTAATAAACATAAAGAATTTCAAATATGGATATGGGTGAACGATTTTCTTCTTCTCTCTTTCATGAAGTAAGCATTAGTATTATTGAAATAACAAAATAAAGAATAAAATATTATTGCATCATGATCAATTTTTAGTGTGCATTAAATTTGAATTCTGAAACTTTATCTTGCATATGAATTTGAAATGTGTAAACCAAAAAGGGAATAGTAAATAAGAAAAGAAAATATAAAAGAAAAAGAAAAACCTGTGCATGGGCTGAAACTAACTGGGCGGCCCAACTCCCCACTCCGCACAGCCCATTACTTCCCTCGCTCGGCCGGCCCAACCCGCTCACACTGCGCCTTCAATCTCCCACTGACATCCCGGCCCACACCCTCAGCCACTCGATCGGTATTTGCTCACGCACGCCTGCTCTGTCTCACTCCCGTGTGGGCCTGTCGCGTCAGCACTCACTTCAACCTTTGGACACCGTACCAGCAGCACGGATTCCGCGGGTCGCGCGCGTAGCTCGCGCACCCTATGACCGAACTCTGCGCAACAGTCGGCGAGGTCCCGGCCCCCTTTTGTCGGCTGATACTCGCGTGGCTATTGGGAGTCGGAAACCTTCCCCCTGCGTATAAAAGCGAACCTCGCCGTGACCCTTCCCTACGCGCTGCTCCATCGAAGCTCGGGCGCGCCACCGTGGACCTACTTGTCTATCAGCATTGAGGCACCGTCAACTGGCCATGGACTCTCCCTGGGACACACAGAAGAGGTTCGCACCGTCACCAAGCCAACTCGGTGGCCGGAACCTAGACAATTCCTCGTCGGACATCATGGGGCGCTGCTGAACCGCCGGTCGCCGTGGCCGACCCCCGTAGCAACGCCATCGCCGGTGAGAAACCCCTCTATCGAGCTCGCCATGAACCGTAGGGTGTTTCTACCATGTAGTGTTGGGGAGGGGCACTGTCGTGCGTGGGGATTCATACCCACCGGCGGACCGCGCCGCCATGGGGCGTGGTGTTCACCACGCGGTGTATACGAGTGGAGGAGATGGGTCGTAACCACTGATCCGTAAACCAACGGCCATGATTGAGCGCTGAACGTTCTCATCAGTGGCTAAATCTAGGCCCTTGGTATGGATCGGGTGATCCAGATTGGATCGCGTCTTCATAAAATCCGTACCATAGATTCGGGGATCTGCGGTGGAGAGAGCATACCGGTTCGAGAAGACAAAAATCTGATCTGGTCCGTTGGATTGCGATCGGACGAGCGCCTGGTGATTTGTGCTATTTAAAAATATGGCTGTTGGATCTAAATCCGATGGTCTGCGTGGCGTACCTGTTCGGGGCTGGCTGGATTTAATCCTGGCCGTCCCTATCGATCGGATGGCCGAGATCGGCCCGTACCCCTTTGGCCATGCACTTCTTTCAAAAGAACCCCTCGTCTTGGTACAAATAAACCCGCAGTCCACCTCAACACTAAGAGTATTACTTTTAAGGCCTGGAATTTACGCAGAACCCCCTGTTCTTCTGCAGAATAGTGTCCCCAGTCCAGCCAGCGAGTATTAGGGGATAAATTAATTTAGGAAAAGCATTTTAGCACAAAAATAAATCTTGAAACTTGGTTAATTCATATTAAATCCATTTTAACTCCAAATTGATTCATTCCAGAGACATTAATTTTGGTTTAGTATTATCTATCACCTAGTATCTCTGTTTAGCCATGAAACTTGAATTAAAATTGTTCATTTGGATTAAACTATTCTAAGCACTAAATAATTTCAGAAATTCATAAATTAATAACTGTAGTTCCGAATTTAGTGGTTCTTGTTTCTACGATCTCGTAGCGATGCGTAGATTATTATTATACAAATTATCCTTATGTTTGGTGTAATGTTAATTTTGCCTATACACTGTTTGTTTGTAATGCTACGACTAGCGTGAGGACACGTGTCACCTGAAGAGCAAGTTGGTACTTGGAATCTCGAGTCCTAGGCAAGTTGTGCCCTTGATCACTTCTTTTTACCCACTCATGTTCTAATTAATCATAATGATCTGCATAGGTTAATTTTGATGGGACCCAATAGGTTACCCTAGTTTGACTATCTTTATACCTTGTTCATGACTGAATCTTTGGGTAGTACTTGCTATTGCTTTATGTGGTTTTGGGTATAGAGATACACATTACTATTCATGATTATACTTTTATTGTCAGTTGTTATTTACTATTCATGTTAAGATCATTATGTTAATTGGAACATGGAGAACCACCCGGGAAAACAGTGCTACCACAAGGGTTTAATGGGACGCCCTTGGTTGATTAATTAGGAAAGCTAGTGGATGATTACCTTACCCGAAAGGGGCAAGGGCAGTAGGGGAGTGGTTAGTGTAGGGAGGCCCTTGGGATAATTTTGCTGCGATGGAGGTCATGCGAGGGATTCCTGCATTGAAGCTTCCTATAAACTGTAGCGGGTTTTCTGAAGCTAGTGGAACTTTGTAAAGGCCTCGTAGTGTTACCCTGCCTCGCCTCCTCGGTAGAGGTGTATGGGATTGGTCGTCTCTTGGCAGATGGGTAACACGACTTGTGGGTAAAGATGCGCAACCTCTGCAGAGTGTAAAACTGGTATACTAGCCGTGCTCACGGTCATGAGCAGCTCGGACACTCACATGATTAAATTTTGGAACTAAATTCAATTTGTCATATGCATTGCATCGCAGGTGAGGATTGTTACTTTTGTTCTACTCTTTAATTGGGTTGGTATTTACTTATACTTAGTAACTGCTAATAAAATTTTGACCAACTTTAAAAGCAATGCTCAGCTCTAACCATCCTCTTTGGTAAGCCTTACACTTCACATAAGCTCCCACTTTTGGCGAGTTCATGCACATTATTCCCCACAACTTGTTGAGCTATGAACGTATGTGAGCTCACTCTTGCTGTCTCACACCCCCCCACAGGTCAAGAATAGGTACCGCAGGATGAAGCGCATGGAGGATGCTGTGATGAGTTCGTGAGTGGTCTAGGCCGTCGTCTCCCAGTCAACTTTGGGTTGCTGGACTGTTGTCTCCTTATAATGTAATTATTTATTTTGTATAGAACTCCTGTTATATATAAAGATGTGACATTCGATCCTGTGCCACTATACATCATATGTGTGAGACTTGGTCCCAGCATACCTGGTGTTTATGTTCGCGTCCGGGTCTTGGTGCCCCTAAAACCCGGGTGTGACAGAAGCCCCTCACCCGAGCCGCCAGGTCCGCGAGTTTTCAGCCGCGCCATACGACGAGCGTCGTTCTCGGCCCGGTTCCGGGCCCCGACTACCATCACCAAGTACTCGGGGGAGACAAGGCCAGAGTTGTGGCTCGTGGACAACCGGTTGGCATGCCAGTTGGGAGGGGCGGACGATGACAACCTCATCATCCACAACCTCCCCCTTTTCCTCTCCGACGCTGCTCGGGCCTGGCTGGAGCATCTGCCTCCTGCACAGATCTCTGACTGGGACGACCTGGTCAAGGCTTTCGCTGGAAATTTCCAAGGTACGTACATGCACCTTGGGAACTCATGGGATCTCCAAAGCTGCCGCCAGCAGCCAGGGGAATCCCTGCGAGAGTACATCCGGAGGTTTTCGAAGCAGCACACCGAGCTGCCCAACATTACCGACTCGGTCGTCATCGGGGCATTCCTCGCTGGCACCACATGTCGAGACCTGGTGAGCTAACTAGGGCGCAAGACTCCTACCAAGGCGAGCGAATTGATGGACATTGCCACCATGTTCGCCTCTGGTCTGGAGGCGGTCGAAGCCATCTTCCGGAAAGACAAGCAGCCTCAGGGAGGGCAGAAGGAAGACGCCCCCGAGGCATCCGCCCAGCGTGGCACGAAGAAGAAGGCCAAGAAGAAGGCGCAAGCAAAGCGCAACGCCATCAACGCAGATCTCGTCGCCGCTGCCGAGCATAGGAACCCTCAGAAGCCTCTCGGAGGGGCCGGCGCGTTCGACAAGATGCTCAAGGAGTCGTGCCCCTATCACCAAGGTCCCATCAAGCACACCCTTGAGGAGTGCGACATGCTCCGGTGCTACTTCAACAAGGCTAGACCCTCGGCAGAAGGTGGCAAAGACCAAGGCAACAACAAGGGGGGCGACAAGGAAGAGGAGTTCCTGGAGGTCCACAACTGCTTCATGATCTATGACGAACAGGTGGCGAACGCCTCGGCTCGGCACCGCAAGCAAGAGCGTCGGGAGGTCTGCTCGGTGAGGGTGGCAGCGCCAGTCTACCTATACTGGTCCGACAAGCCTATCACCTTCGACCAAGGCGACCACCCCGACATCGTGCCGAGCCTAGGAAGGTACCCGCTCGTCGTCGACCCGATCATCGGCAACATTAGGCTCTCCAAGTTCCTCATGGACGGAGGCAGCAGCCTCAACATCATCTACGCCGAGACCCTGGAGCTCTTGGGGGTTGATCGGTCCGAGATCCGGGCTGGTGCAGCACCCTTCCATGGGATCGCACCCGGAAAGCGTATCCTACCCCTCGGGCAGATTGACTTGCCCGTCTGCTTCGAAACTCCCTCCAACTTCCGAAAGGAAACCCTCACCTTCGAGGTAGTTGGGTTCCGAGGGACCTATCACGCGGTGCTGGGGAGACCATGCTACGCTAAGTTCATGGCCATCCCCAACTACACTTACCTCAAGCTCAAGATGCCTGGCCCCAAGGTAGTCATCACCGTCGGGCCCACATACCGCCACGCTTACAAGTGTGATGTGGAATGCGTGGCGTACACCGAGGCCCTCGCCGAGTCTGAAGCCCTCATCGCCAACCTAGACTGCCTCTCCAAGGAGGCGCCCAACATGAAGCGGCACGTCGACAACTTCGAGCCGGCCGAGGCAGTTAAGTCTGTCTCTCTCGACCCCAGCAACGACGCCAGCAAGAAAGTCAGGATCGGCTCCGAGCTCGACCCCAAATAGGAAGTAGTGCTCGTTGACTTTCTCCGTGCAAACACCAAAGTTTTCACGTGGAGTCCCTCGGACATGCCGGGCATACCGAGGGATGTCGCCGAGCACTCACTGGACATCCGAGCTGGAGCCCGACCCATGAGGCAGTCCCTGCGCCGTTTTGATGAAGAAAAGCGCAGAGCCATAGGTGAGGAGGTCCATAGGCTAATGGCTGCAGGGTTCATCAAAGAGGTATTCCATCCCGAATGGTTAGCTAACCCTGTGCTTGTAAAGAAAAAAGGTGGGAAATGGAGGATGTGCATAGACTACACAGGTCTAAACAAAGCATGTCCAAAGGTTCCCTACCCTCTGCCTCGCATTGATCAAATTGTGGACTCCACTGCTGGGTGCAAAACCATGTCTTTCCTCGATGCCTACTCAGGCTATCACCAAATCAAGATGAAAGAGTCCAACTAGCTCGCAACTTCTTTTATCACACCATTTGGCATGTATTGTTATACTACAATGCCATTTGGCTTGAGGAATGCAGGTGCCATCTACCAGAGGTGCATGAATCATGTGTTCAGAGAACACATCAGTAGGACGGTCGAGGCTTATGTTGATGACATCATTATCAAAACAAGGAAAGCCTCCGACCTCCTCTCTGACCTTGAGGCAACATTCAGCTGCCTGAAAGCGAAGAGCGTAAAACTCAATCCTAAGAAGTGTGTCTTCGGAGTCCCTCGAGGCATGCTCTTAGGGTTCATCGTCTCCGAATGAGGAATCGAAGCCAACCCGGAGAAAATCGCGGCCATCACCAACATGGGACCCATCAAAGATTTGAAAGGAGTACAAAGGGTCATGGGATGCCTTGCGGCTCTGAGCCGCTTCATCTCGTGCCTCGGCGAGAAGGGATTGCCCTTGTACCGCCTCTTAAGGAAGGCCGAGCGCTTCACTTGGACTCCCGAGGCCGAGGAAGCCCTCGGAAACCTAAAGGCGCTCCTTGCAAATGCGCCCATCTTGGTGCCTCCTGCTGCGGGAGAAGCCCTCTTGATCTACGTAGCCGCAACCACTCAGGTGGTCAGCGCCGCGATTGTAGTCGAGAGACGGGAAGAAGGGCATGCACTGCTCGTCCACAGGCCAGTCTACTTCATCAGCGAAGTGCTATCTGAGACCAAAGTCCGCTACCCACAAATCAAGAAGCTGTTGTACGCAGTGATTCTGACACGGCGGAAGCTGCAACACTACTTCGAGTCTCATCTGGTTACTGTGGTGTCATCTTTCCCCCTAGGAGAAATCATCCAGAGCCGAGAGGCCTTGGGGAGGATAGCAAAATGGGCAGTGGAACTCATGGGCGAAACACTTTCATTTGCCCCTTGGTAGGCCATAAAATCCCATGTCTTGGCTGACTTCCTAGCTGAATGGACTGACACCCAGTTGCCGACAGCCCTAATACAACCCGAACTTTGGACCATGTACTTCGACAGGTCATTGATGAAAATAGGAGCAGGTGCTGGCTTGCTCTTCATCTCACCCCTCGGGAAACATGTGTGCTACGTACTACACCTCCATTTTCCGGCATCAAACAACGTGGTCGAGTACGAGGCCTTGGTTAATGGCCTACGCATCGCCATCGAGCTAGGGGTTCGGCGCCTCGACGCTTGTGGCGACTCTCAGCTCATCATTGACCAGGTCATGAAGAACTCCCACTGCCGCGACCAAAAAATGGAGGCCTACTGTGACGAAGTTCGGCGCTTGGAAGACAAGTTCTACGGGCTGGAACTCATCCATGTTGCTCGACGGTACAACGAAACTGCAGATGAGCTGGCGAAAATAGCCTCGGGGCAAATGACAGTTCCCCCGGACGTCTTCTCCAAGGATATATATCAGCCATTCATCAAAGTTAATGACGCGCCTGAGCCCGAGGAGGCCTCGGCCCAGCCCGAGGTACCCTCGGCCACCGAGGGTGAGGCCCTACGCATTGAGGGGGAGCGGAATGGGGTCACACCGGTCCCGAACAGGCAGACCCCGTACCTGGAATATCTCCTCCGAGGAGAGCTGCCCCTCGACAAAGCCGAAGCTCGGCGACTGGCTCAGCGCGCCAAGTCGTTTGTTTTGCTGGGTGATGAAAAGGAGTTGTACCACCACAGCCCCTTAGGCATTCTCCAACGATGCATATCCATTACCCAAGGACAAGAGCTGTTACAAGAAATACACTCGGGGGCTTGTGGTCACCATGCAGCACCTCGAGCCCTCGTGGGAAACGCCTTACGACAAGGTTTCTACTGGCCAACCGCAATGGCCGATGCCACTAGGATTGTACGCTCCTGCCGAGGATGTCAATTCTACGCAAGACAGACGCACCTGCCCACTCAAGCCCTGCAGACAATACCCATCACTTGGCCATTCGCTGTGTGGGGTCTGGACCTCGTTGGTCCCTTGTAGAAGGCACCCGGGGGCTTCAAGCACCAGCTGGTTGCCATCGACAAATTCTCCAAGTGGATCGAGGTCCGACCCTTAACTAGCATCAGGTCCGAGCAGGCGGTGACGTTCTTCACAAATATCATCCATCGCTTTGGGGTCCCAAACTCAATCATCACCGACAATGGCACGCAGTTCACTAGGAAAAGTTCCTGGACTTCTGCGAGGACCACCACATTCGTGTGGACTAGGCCGCCGTAGCGCACCCAATGACAAATGGGCAGGTGGAACGTGCCAACGGTATGATTTTGCAGGGACTAAAGCTGAGGATCTACAACGACCTCAACAAGTTTGGCAAGCGGTGCATAAAAGAGCTACCCTCGGTGGTTTGGAGTCTGAGGACAACGCCGAGCCGGGCCACGGGTTTCTCGCCGTTCTTCCTAGTCTATGGGGCCGAGGCCATCTTACCCACGGACTTGGAATACGGTTCCCCAAGGACAAAGGCTTACGACGACCAAAGCATCCAGACTAGCCGAGAGGATTCGCTGGACCAGCTGGAAGAGGCTCGGGATGTGGCCTTACTACACTCGGTGCGGTATCAGCAGTCTCTGCGATGCTACCATGCCCGAAGGGTTCAGCCCCGAGACTTCCATGTAGGAGACTTGGTACTTCGGCTACGGCAAGACGCCCAAGGGCGCCACAAACTTACCCCTCCCTGGGAAGGGCCCTTCATCATCGCCAAGATTTTGAAGCCCGGGACATACAAGCTGGCCAACGATCAAGGCAAGGTCTACAACAACGCTTTAAACATCGAACAGCTATGTTGCTTTTACCCTTAAAATGTTTCAAGTTGTTCATGTATCTCGCTTTATTTACATACATAAATAAAGTCTAACCATCAAGGAAGGATCAGCCTTGCCTCGGCAAGGCCTGATCCTCCCTCGGGGGCTAGAAGGGAGGAACCCCCTCTGCGTCAAAATTTTCCTCGGAAAAGTCTTTTGCCGGAACGTCTTTCGTGCATTTCGACTATATCGATAACGAAATCCTGAAAACGACGAGAGAACACGTAAGCGGCAAGGCCGACCGAGCCGAGGGACTCCTACGCCTCTGGGATATGGATACCTCACTCATCACCTTCCGCAAAAAGTGACTCACGCTCGGATAAGCGATTCTGCTACCGAACAAGTCCTAACGCACGAAACGAGAGGAAAGAAAATGTAGCTTTATAATCCGACAATGAAAATGTCTAGGCCCTAGCGGCCGCAAAAGACATACGCATACTTCGAGCAAACTATTCCTGCAGGCTCAGACATCAGCAGGGGGAGGAGCAGCACGCTCGGCGTCATTCCCACCCTCGGCAGGATCTGGCACGGCCTCAGACAGAGACATGGGCGGAAGGATCTCCACCTCAAAGGAGGAAGGCAGCGCCGCACTTGGGCCCTCGACGGCCGCATCAAGCCTCTGGACCTCGGCTAAGGTAGCCTCCTCTTCGTCGGGTAGGCAGTACCCCTCGCTGACCCGCTCCAGATCCACGTCGTAGTGGGAAGCGAGCACGGTGAAGGCCCGCCTAACACCATGGTGCAGCGCCTCGCGGAGTCTGCTGCGCACATGGCCGCCCAAGGCCCGCAGGTGACTCTGGGGGGAGCTACCCGAGGGCATGGCCACACGGTCGGCCTCCTTTTGCTCAGCCACCTCGACAAGCACCTTGCAGTTCTTGACGGACTCGTTAAGAGCCGTCTCGAACCTTGCAGACAGTCGGACAACATTCTTCAGACACAAGGAGAAGAATGGAGATGAAAAAAGTCGCGAAGCGGGCAAAACATACCTTCGGCCCGAGCGGACGCTTCGGATAGCCGCTCCATAGCCTCAGCCAGCTGACCCCCAAGGGCCTCATCCCGGCTCACGGCCTCAGCAGCTTGGCTCCGAGACTAGTCCCGCTTGCCGATAGCCTGGTCGAGCTCCAGCTACTGTTGTCGCATCTCCTCGGCCTAGGAAGCCACCTGCTCTCGGGCCGACAAAACCTCCGCTCGTGCCGACACCGCCTCTGTTCGCGCAGCTGCTGCCTTCGCCTCCAGCCCGTCACAGAGCAACTGAAGGTCCGCCACCTCGACGCTCTGTTGGGCAAGGCGCTCATTAGCCTCGGCAAGCACGGCCCGCTAGGATTGCAGCGACCTCCAAACGTCACTTTCGCGGAGAATGAACAGCGACTTGGCGGTGCTCGCGTCCGCGAGCTCCTGAGAAAGGAAAATGAGATGTCACAAATGACGCCCTGGTCACGCAAGATGTACGTCTAAGTCCTTACCTAGAAAACCCTGGAACGTCCCTGGAAAGGGTTTCCATGGTCGACCGAAGAGACCTCATCGCCGCCTCTGTATACTCACGGAAACTATCCCGAGCCTTCTCCTCCAACTCATCGTTAAGGAGGAGGAGGGGCTCCGAGGTACCGTGGCCCCAGAACCAGAGCGGCTGCCCGCACCATTCATTGGGATTGAGCTGTGCAGGGATAAGGCCGCTGCTCCCCAGGACAGGCCACGGTTCTACACGCCCGTCCACCAAGGCATCGGGTCCCCCTGCGGCCGACGCGTCAGGTACCACCACCGTCAATGTACTGGGCCTCTCCTCGGCTAAGCTGGCGGGCCTCTGACCACCAGCCTCGACAACGACGGCTGCACTCTCCTCATGGCCGAGGACGGGGAGGTCGGGAATGACCACGGGCGGTGGCACCTCAACCATCCCGACGTCGGCTGTGACGGGCAGTTCCGCGGGCGAACCAGCGACGGCCCCGGTGGGAGTCGATGCCGGCGCCGACAATGAGTCAGGAGGACTCGGGGCCGAGGCTGCGTCAGTAGCTTCCCCTGGCATGATGGCTGCTCCAACGGGGGGGGGGGGTCATCCTGAGAGGCTTGCCCCATGGCAACTCGCGCCGCATGGGCCCCCTGCTGGAGGGTGCTTTGAGCGGAGGCCAACCAACCGGCGTGGCGTGCCGCAGCACCGGCCGCCGAGGCCGGCTTCGTCTTAAGGGCCTTCATGGGGGCCAGACCAGCCAAGCCCTGCCTTCGCTTGCTGAAAGAGAGAGACGGCAAGTTCAAGACACACAATGAAAGAACCAAAACAGAGGTACCCTCAGATACTTACCCGCTCCGGGGCAAGGCCAATCGTGCCTGTGGGGAGGCCCCTCGAGCCCCTATCCCCGCATACGCTGCCGAAGGTTGCCCCGCCGCCGGCTTCGACACCATTTCTGCCTCGGACGCCCGAGGTGCCGAGGGAGCGGCCGGTCCAGGCGTCATCACAACGGCCAAGGGACCTGCCTCCTGTGCAGCCAGCGTGGGCACCTGCTCTTGGGGGACAGGCGAATCGGCCTGACCCCCCGGAGTCACAACAACTGTCTCGGCCAAGGGATCAAGTACCCCCTCGGCCTACCCCCACTCCTCGGATTGGGACCTTGGTGTCCCGGCCCCAGGCGCTGATGGTGCCAGCCCACTTGGAGGCTGGCTCGGCGACCCCTGGCCCAGCCTCGGGTCTGGGCTGAGGCCAAGTCGGGCCGCCATGTCGTCATCTTCGTCGTTATCATCATCATCATCGTCGTCGTCGTCAGGCGTCTCCGGTGACGGCTCCCTTGGGAGCCCTTCCCTCGCTTGCCTCGGGCGACGCTTCTCCAAAGCTTCTCGAGCTAGCATCCTCTCGCGAGCTCAGGCCTTTTCCGCGTCCTTCTTCTCCTTCTCCTTCTCCTTCTCCGCAGCAAGCCTCCACGCGGCTCGGTCCACCACGTCCTCTGGGACCGGTGGCCGGACGGGTTTATAAATCCTCAACCCCTGGGGACGAACAAAAATCCCAATAGTGAGGATCAAAAGTGTAGAGAACTCGGCATAAAACAGAAGGAGGATCGGACACTTACTAGGGACACATACCCGCGGTCGGGACGCATCGCGAGCTAGCTAAGGGCGCCGGTATTCGGCCTCCCTACCGTACTTGTTACCCGCTTGAGGAGGTCATCGATGGAGAGGGAGGTCGAGGACATCCGCGAGTCCTTCGAATCGACCCCCGGCTTCATCTCCGCGAGCCGCAACCGCCGCTCGGCCAAAGGGAGCACCCTCCGACGATGGATAGCAGCGACGACTCCCACAGCGGTAAGGCCTGAATCTTGTAACTTCTGCAAGGCCTGCAGAATAGGCTAGAGCTTCTCCTGTCTCTCGCGCGTGGCCCCCCAGCGCCAGTTAGTGCTGGTGGCGGTCACCACTCATTGAGAAAACGGCGAAAGCATCCCGCCGTCGTTCCGGAGATAAAACCACTGATTCTGCCACCCCTTGTTCGAAGATGCAAGGGAGGCGGGGATGTACTGCTGCACGCGCCTCGGCCTCAGCTGGAGGGTGCAGCCACCGGCCCTCACCGCAATACGGACCTTCTTCGCCTCCGTCGTCACGGTGAAGAACTCCACGGAGAAGAGATGGGTCCATAGGTCCCAGTGAGGGTCAATCCCCAAAAAACCCTCGCAAACCGCCACAAAGATGGCCGCTTGCGTGATAGAGTTGGGGTTGAGGTTATGAAGCTCCACCCCGTCGTGGTGCAGGAGCGCCCGCATGAAGCGGCTCGCTGGCACTCCAAACCTCCGCTCATGGAAGGAGATGAAGCTGACCACATACCCTGGCGGCGGAGTCAGGTCAGCCTCGCTCACGGGGGCCATCCACTCCGGCTGCGGCCCATTAGAGAGGGGACGGAGCAGACCATCAGCAACGAGGGCCTCCAGATCCTCCACAGCGACGGTGGAGAAAGGCCACGGGTCGCGTGGTGGAATGACGGTCACCTTGTCGGCCATCGCCGAACGGAGGTGGTGGAGGCGGAAGGGATGAGGTGTGTGGTTTCCTTTTCTCTGGCTGCTCTCTTAGGTTGCGGAAACCAAAGCAGAAGGCAAGCGCAAATGGCAGGGTAAAGAACCACCACCGGGCCCTCTTCCGGGTATATAAAGGCCCAGGCGAGATCCACCGGAGGCTTCGCCCGAACCCACCGTGGGATTCAAACTCAAAGGTGAAACAGTCTTTCTGTTCCTTGAACGGCTCGCGCACGCACAAAAGACGCCCCGCGTATCGCCCGTCCCGTCGCATTAACTCCTTGGCAGGACAAGCGACACCTCTAGCAAACGAAGCGGGCACCGTTTCGTCTCCGTCATGATGACCGCATCAAAAAAGGTGCACCACATCATTTAAATTTATATCCTTTTCCTTTTCCTCTCTCTCTCTTGCCATAAGGACTGGGAAAGGGGATATTGCAAAAAGGATCCTTCTCGGCGAAGGAAACGGGCCCTGAGCCCTTCTACTGATCAGGGGTTCGAAGGTTGCGCCCTCCGGGGTTCGGTAACCGCCCAGAGCACTCGGGCTCCGAGCCCATTACTGATCAGGGGTTCGAAGGCTAGCCCCTCGGAAGGGTTCGACAGCCGCCCCAGAGCACGCAGAGTGAGGGATGAACCTGGGTACGTCCGTTACATGGCCGAGGCTCGGGCTACGCTCCCGAGGTACCCTAGGACATTTCCGAGACCAGCGGGAACGATTTGTAATGGAATCCCACCAAAGGGAGGCATCGAGCCCTCGGATCCTATCAAATGGGTCCGGGTCCAGCAAATCACCTGCAGGTACTTTTGGAGCGCGCCTTTGGGCCACTATCCGACCCTTATCGAACGGGGCTCGGGCGTCCACTCGGATTACCCGTTAGCAGCTCACTGGAAACATCGTGTTCGGTGACCCCCGGGGGTAACACGGCACTTCCCCCCTTCCTCCTTGCGGAAAGGCGACAAAGGGGCGTACAATAAAAGTCGAGACGGTCCCTGATCGTCCTCTCGCTCCGTGCAGAGGCTCGGGGGCTGCTCTCGCACCAGGCTATGGCCAAACCGTTGACCACGTCAACAAACCAGCTTGAAAACTCGGAGCCTGACCGTGCACCAGGGCTGCGGCCAGGCGAGGGAACGACAAGGCTGACCGAGGCATCACAAGAAGGATTAAGACCTCAGAGGAGTCAAACCACTCCTCCGAGGCCTCGGGGGCTACACTCGGTGGGTGCGCGCACCCACCGGAACAAAGCATAACCGAGAAGGGTCGGTCCCCTTGCGAAAAATCAGGCAGAACCTCCAAGCGAGTACCTACACTCCCTTCGAGGCTCGGGGACTACTATCAGGGACTGTAATTAGGGGTACCCCCAACGCTCCTTAATCCGGTTGGAAAACGTCTTCGGAACAAACCATAAACGACCGATAAGGCGCAGGCTTCGTCTACCAAGGGACGCGACCTCATCCGAGCCTAGCCTCAGGCAGGAACAGTAGTCCCGGACGAATTCACGCCTCGCCCGAGGGTCCCCTCAGTCAGCGGACACACCCTCGGCTCGCCCAAAGTCCAGCGCAGGCAAGCTCTGTCGTATAGTGACCTTGTCCGAATCGCCTTACCAACCGACCGTATCGCATGCGCATTTAATGCGGGGATCACCTAACACCTTATCCTAACACGTGTGCCTCAGTCGGCAAGGCTGAAGTGACCGCAGTCACTTTGCCCCCTTTTCTGACCATTCTGACAGGAAAACAGTGTTGTTCACCCCGCTTCGGCAACTGTGCCAGCCATCAGGGAAAGGCTGACAACAGCAAGTCACAACCTCCCTCGAGTTCGACCTCAGGCGCAACAAGGAGCTCCGCCTCGCCCGATCCCAGGCCTCGGCCTCAGCCACGGCCTCGGCAGAAGGACTCCGCCTCGCCCGACCTCAACCTCGGCCTCGGAGGAGTCGTCACCTCACCCGACCTCAGCCTCGGTCTCGGAGGAGTCACCGCCTCGCCCGGCCATAGGCCTCGGCCTCAGCCTCGGCCTCAGGAGAAGGACTTCGCCTCGCCCGACCTCAGCCTCGGCCTCGGAGGAGTCACCGCCTCGCCCGACCTCGGCCTCGTATTAGCTACGCTACTGGGGATCCATCATTACCCTACCCTTAGCTAGCCGCCTCAGGCTACGAACGAACAAGACCGGTGTCCCATCTAAGTTACTCCAGTAACAGGTAATAATGGTTCCCCGCGTGCGCCCATGACGTCGGCTGCCCTCAACCCCCTACGGAAGCAAGGAAACATCAGCATGATCCATGCCGCACCATCAGCTATGCTTCTACAGGGCTCAAGGCACTTCTCTGACGGCCACATTATTACCTCTACAGGGCTCAAGGCACTCCTCCGACGGCCACGTCGGTACATCTACAGGGCTCAAGGCACTCCCTCGATGGCCATGTTATTATCTGTACAGTGCTCAGGGCACTTCCCTGCCAGCCACGTTAGCTCCAAGCTACACCCCCATTGTACAGCTGGGCATCTCCTTGTGTCTATAAAAGGGGGTGTCCAGGGCACCATAAAAAGGGGGGAAAAGGAGAAAGAGAGAAAAGGACGAACGTGCAACGTATGAACAAACGGACGCACGACGCAGATGAGCGGAGGCAGGCAGAGTAGGAGAGACGTGGTACAGGCAGCCTCAGACTGCTCGCCTCAAGGCCGAACCCTCTCCTTCTCTCTCTCTCGCTCTCGCTCTCCCGCAACGCTTGTAACCCCTACTGCAAGCGCCCCCTGGTGCAGGATAATATAAGCCTCATCCCATTGCTTGTGTTCCATCTTGCATCAACCCATCTGGACAGGGGCACGTGGCACTCAAATTCACTAGTCGGTCCGGTTGAGGGCTCCCTAGGTCCGAAACACCAACAAAATTTGACCAACTAAAAGCAACTGCTTTAACCTTAACTCCACATATAGCTAGTTCACTTTAGCCAAACGAGACATTTGCTGAGTACATTGATGTGTACTCACCCTTGCTTTAAAAACCACCCCACCCCAGGTTGTCCCCAATGCAATCAGTGCTCAGGAGGAGATGCAGGCAACATGGACAACTTTGAAGAGTTTCAGGACTATGATGAGTTTTAGCCGTGTTAGTGGCAAACCCCTAGTCCGCTGCCTGTGATGGCTTTATCTGCTATGTTTCGTATTCCGCACTATTAGTTTTAGTCGTGTTAGTGGCAAACCCCTAGTCAGTTGCCCTAAAAGTCCCGCTCAAGTCTTTCTCTCAAATTGTGCTCAAAGAAATATTGTTGGATCAGAAAGATGATTTGGATATCATGGTCTGAAATCTATAAAGTTCAAAAGATCTTTGTTAAGGATTATAACACTTGTGCACTCTCGGAGTATGATGAAGCTAGGAGAAATCTAAAACCATCCTTGCTCCTTGACTAATCTTATCTTGGAAATCAAAATGCTGTGTTAGCACTTTATCTTAATGTCCTATAAGCCTCTTATGCAGTCTGTCTCACTAACTCTTTTACCCTTCGACTAGATGATGAAGCCCAATGGAAATGAAGTAAATGATGCCAACGATAATATTCCTACCTTAACAACTACGAACGAGAAAAATGAGTCACAGAGATATTCGATGAATGGAATGAAGAACAACAAAAGGAATAGAAAAAGGTTTGGATACATGATTAGTCCACCTCAACCACAAGCAAAAGCTACGAAACACATGGATACCCGAACAGAAGAATCAAGTTAGGCTCAACTATATAAGATACAAACACTCAGTCAACCCTCACCCCCTGTTGGTCAAGCAAAGTTGACTCACAAAGAACTCAAAGCAATAGGTGCTTGCTACTACTGCAAAAATGAAGGACATATTATTCGTAAATGCCCCAAGAAGTGTCTAGACCGACTAGAGAAGAAAGCTGCCAAGCATGACCTAGGCAATAATTCAGAAGACCCACCATTTTATAAGTACAATGATAAAGGTCGCTTGATTAGTATACATTGCGGAGCCAAGAAGAAAGGAAATTCCTTAATATTAGAAGAGTTCAAGGAGAACTAAGAACCTACAAATAACCATGTATCTCCTTTGCTTTCGTGCTAGCCTTCCTGAATCTCATGGACGAGATTCTTTTTAGGGGTAGATTTTGTAACACCCTAAACCCATCAATTGAAAATTACTTAGGTTATATTATTAATTTCCGGTAGAAAGAAAAAATATTTTCGTTTTCAAATAATGAATTTGGTGATAGAAACAAATTACACAGTTTTTGAATAAATCGATTTTATCAAGTGTTTGATGCAATCATGTTGAATGATATATTTTTGTTAATTTGAATTTCAAATCCAATTCTTGGATTTAATTATGTGCGAAAGATCTCGATTAATAAAATATTAATGAGTTGTTAAAATAATATTTTTAGAATATGCATTTCGATGTGTTACTAATTTTGTTTATAAGTGTTTGAAAGAATTCCATTTTGATTTTATTTCCCTTGTGTCAAGAATCGTTATTTAAATAATAGGAATTTCCGAAAATAAAATTTTCTTCAAATAAGTTTTTATTGTGTTAGTAATAATATTGTATTTGTTTTCTAAATTTTCAGAATATATATATATATAAACTTTTATATGTCCTTTATTGAAAAAGAAAGAAAATTGAAAAAAAGAAAAAAAAACCGCATCGACGCTTGGTCCTTTTGCTGAGTCAGGAAGCTTCGTCCAATCTCCCTCTCTTTCACTTGCAGGTGGGTCCCACTCACCTTATCATCTCCTACCCCATCTTCTCTTTCCCTCACGCATGACACATGCAAACAGGATCGGATGACGCCGCTGTCGCGTCTAGGAAGCTGAAGCGCCTGCCGCCGCTTCACGCCTGCTACCCCCTCGCCTCTCCATGCTGCGTCATTCAAGTAGAGTATCATCACGTCACTTCTCCCCTCACAGCAGCTGTTTCCTACTTTGCCCGCGAGCCACTAAAAATGGTGTTGTAGCAATAGCATAGCTACTTGATTAGATCAAAACCCAGGTTAACAAGGAATAAAGTTGAAAAGGTTAGGTGTATCTGAATAGGTAACCCATCAAATTATGCATATATATATATATCAAAGAATAAACTTTATTAAATGAATTGTTTGGGATCAAATAGAGTATGCAGAGGGAGAAGTCCACTTGCCTTGCTTATTGAAAACTTGAGGTTCTTCCACGGATAGGAATAGATCTTGATTCTTAACTATTAGATCAACCACTCAATATCACACAAACAAACAAGAAGAACAAACACCACTCAATAACATACAACATTCACCGTAGACCAAATTAAAAGAAGCATAACAAAAAGAGCATTTTCTTTTCAAAAAACATCACAAGCAATGGTTATAACAAAAGACGCTCTTTTGCAAAAGGTTTGGTTCATATTCTATAAAACAAAAAACATCTTAATTATAAATTTATAACCATTAGGTGAACCAATTTAATCTTTTTTTAGAAAAAGTTATATAGAATAGCTAAGGCTATGGGCTAAAGGATTATAAAACACATTTATTAAACACTTAGTTATAAAGCATTATAAAACATATTATTAAACATTATTAAACCTTTTTAGAAAAGATATATGTTATATATCTAAGGTTGATGAGTTATGAAAAACATTATTAAACATTACTTTTATAAAAAGCTAATAAATAGCTTAAACAATTTTTTATGTGAAAAGATCATAATTATATTATTAAACATCTATTTATAAAGAGCTATGATATATGCCTTAAGTGAAGTTTCATGCAAAAGATAATGAACAAATAATTATCTTTACTTTTATTAAGAAAACACACAACCTATATTACTAGGTATGAACAAATTGTATATAGATTTAACTAAAAAGATAGTTAATTTATTATTTATCTTTATTATTAATTTAGGAATTAATGATCTAATTCTTTAAGAAGGAAATTAAAATTGTATTTGACATTATATAAACTATCATTTTAATTTACGAAAGCAAGAACACTAACTAATCCATTTTAACTCTTATTTTAACTCTTATTTTAGGAAAAACTCTATATTACTTTTAAACATTGTGAGACATAATATATCAACATTTATAAAAACTTGAATTTAAGGCTAAATATAATTAGACAAATATTTATCTTTTATTTTTATTAAGAAACATATGGTCTACATATTCTTTTAAATTTCTATTTAAGACGGCTATACTTAAACATCTATAATAAACATTGTTAAATTATGAAAACATGATATTCATTGAAAAGACCATTTTAATATTTCTTGTATAACAATCGTAATTTAAATGGAACTATGAGAATACGTGAATTGTTGAAAACACTAGTTAAAATACTTATCACCTAATTAATAAAACTAACAAAACCATTTCTATTTTATTTGAGTTATAAATTTACATTTTATAATAAAAATTGTAACAGGGACCTACACATAAATAAATGTAGACTAGAATGGGTAGCTAATATATTTACACTTTTTTATATAGATGTCATTATACATAACTATTTCTCTTTTTTTATTATGAAAACAAGAGAACTAATCAAAAGCTAGTTTAATATGGTTACCACATAAATTATGGAGTTAACAAACCGTTATTATTATTTTTATTTGGATTTCACATATATATTTTATAATTGAAATCAAGTCGCATGAATTTATACGGTATTAACCACACACTAGAGGCAGCATACAAAATTTATTTGTCTTCTACCTTCCGACAGGCGACGAGCAGAGCGAGGATGGAGCAGGGAATGGGTGATTGCGGGGTCGTTGGGCGAGCTCGAGCGCAGCGATGACGAACGACGACGACGTCATGGCTTCACAAATAATGCTCCGGTGTGGGAAATTCACGAACAGCAGGGCATCATGGCGAGGAGTCTCCAACGAGTAGCGCATGAACAAGGAGCAACAATGTCGATTAGAGACACGTTGTGGTGAACCCGGAACAGGGCGAGCTGGGCGCAGGGGCGGATCTATCGGCGACAATGACGAACGACAATGGTTTAGCGCACAGAAGCAGTGTGACTGTGAGCACTTAGCGAAGTTGAGGAGAGAGCGCGAGCAGTAACTTCAGCGCTACAGGCCTGGAGAGAACGACGACAGGTGACCGGCACAGTGACGACGAACGATGGCACCGGCAAGCAGCATGGATGGCGCGAATAGAAGGCTCAGAGGATCGGAGGAAGGGAAAAGCAGCAGGGAAGAAGCTTCAGGCGTGTCATGGCAGTTGTAGTACCGCGATGGCGCAGGGGCGCTGCGTGCTGAGGAGGAGAGGCACGACGTTGAAGTTTTACAGGCAAGGAGAGGGAATCACGAACGCATTCAATGGCCATCAAAGCTGAGAAACGGAAGTCATAAATGGAGATTTGATGGAGAACGCCGGTAACAGCTGCAGCGGGCGAGAGAAGGGGAAACGACATTGCGCGTTGAAGTGGGAGAGGAGAAGAGACAGGCGGCTGCTCTACTGGTGCGGCTGGGCGCGAGGAGACGGATCACTGATCGATAGGGGAAAGAAAGAGCTCGGCAGCCATTAATGGCAGAGACAACAGTCAATGATTATTGGGGAATGGAGAAGGACGGATGTCGCAGTTAGTGCGCTGGAGGAGAACAGGCGCGATGTCTGCTCACAAAGAACACGAGCAGGCGGAGCGAGGGGAGCTAGGTCGGCGTCGCTTCCAGATCAAGGATGGCGGCGGCGGACACAATTTCCTAAGAACGAATGGTTGTAGCGTCTAGAATTTGGGCACCGTCAGAGAGCGACGGGTGAGGGAAATGGAAAAGAAGAGCTGAGCCTAGTGGACCCATTCGTCATACACATAAGCGAGAGATGGCACTTTAAGTTATATACTGGCAAATGGTTGAACAGCCTGGTGGGCTAAGCGAGCCGTACGTGAGTTTTTTTAATGAATTTGTGTGTGTGGGTGCGTTGAGTTAAGTTTTCTATTTCTTTTTATTAATTTCGAAATCCATTTTCTTTTATTTTTTAGAATAGTTATTCATTAATAAATATATTTTAGATATTCCAAAATATAATAAATCTAATAATAATATTTTATAAATAATATTTAGACAATTTTTATTATTTAAATAAATTAGGTCGCATAAAAGAGAATAAATTAAAATAAAGTTGTTGTAATTCATTGAGAAACAAAGAAATCATGCACCGATAATGAATGCATCAATTACTTGGTAGATTTTATCTAATCAAAAAAATTATTTAATTTATTTATATCACCATTTTATTATTTGAAAACATAAATATTTTCCTTTTATTGAAAATTAATAATATAAACTAAGTTATTTTTAATTGACAGATTTAGGGTGTTACAAAATCTACCCCACTAAAAAGAATCTCGACCTCGAGATTAGGGAAGGCTAGCAAGAAAACAAAGGTATTATATAGTTATTTGTAGGCTCTTGGTTCACACTAGACTCTTCCAAACATAAGTAACTTATTATTTCGCGGCCTTCTTCTTAAGTCGGTCTAGACGCTTCTTGGGGCATTGGCGAAAAATATGTTCTTTATCTTTGTAGTAATAGCAAGCACCTCTTGCTTTGAGATCTTCGCGAGTCAACTTCGTTTGACTGTCAGGGGGAGATGGCTGATTAGGTTTCTGTATCTCATATAGCTGAGTCTGGCTTGATTCTTCTGTTTGGGTATCCATGTTTTTCGGTGTTTTTGTTTGTGGTTGAGGTGGACTACTCATGTATCCAAACATTTTTCTATTCCTTTTGTTGTTCTTCACGATGTTGATAGAAGTTTCTGTGCATTTTGGTTCATATTCCATGTCTGAAGACTGAGATAGCTTTATCTCGGGGGTGTTCGGTAGTGAACTCTTCATAGGACAGTTACGAAGGTAATGATCTCCATGTCCACAAAGATAGCAAGCTTTTCTTGAAGTTATTTCTTGACTTTTTCCATGTTTCCATTTTTGTTTCTTGGACCTGATGCAGCGACGGGGCTAAAACTGTGTGCAGGTGATAGTCCATCCATCAATGTAACACTCATTTGCTTATTTTTGTAGCTGGGCATCTTTGTGTTGTTTCCTTTTTGGAATACCTGACAATTCATCGTCTAATAGTGCATCTGCTATTAGTTGTTCTTGGGGAGACCATTGTCTTTTTATGCCAGAAAACAAAATCCGGTTCTTCTGTTTTGTAGTTTCACTTTCGTTTGTACTGATCTGGCGACAAGGAATTCCATAGTACTCACAACAACAACATGTTCCAAGATCGTTTGTCTCATGGTGTGCATCCTTTTGTGTCTGTTCATCAGTTGTTTCATTTCTAGTGACGTTTCAACTTGCCAACACTTGTTGGTATGAGGAAGTGAGTTGAGATGCTTTCTGTATTATCAGAGCTTGTGCATGTAACAACTTCTCTAGGTCAACTATCGAGGGTGATGTTGTGGTTGATGTCATATGGTTACCAGTAGTCTGCTCATGTGCTATAAATTCTGCTAAATTAAATTGTTGGAGTCTAGCTACCACTTGAGATGTTGCTTGCAGAAACTGAGCATGCGCCTTCTTGAACTGTTCCATCTGAGACTTAGCTAGAGGAGTTGCCAACACAATGTATTCTTTGCACTTAGTGACATTGCTTGTAGTTGACATTCCAAGGTTTGACATCTGTATGGGTATGGAAGAATGGAAGGGACGAAAGGGTTGAATAAAGACAGATTATATAGAGCAGAGAAAACCCATCTATCTAAGGTTTTACCTAGCTAACTGATGCCATTGTGGACAAAAGTCACACAATACACCAACAATCATTTGAAAGAAGCAAATCAAACATGAACACAAAGGACAATGAATTCAAGCATACCAGCACAACACAATCGAGTTCTACTCATTCGACCAAAATAAAAGGTGAGACAAGGTTTGGAATAAGAGGGATATTATAACATCAAGGAGTTGGGTAAGAATTATCAAGGAGTTAGACAAGACATATTTGTTGGTGGCCAAGAGTGAAATAAGATAACCATGAACTATTAAAGTAAGGATAAATGATATAACCAAGGATATTGAAGGGAGTTAGGGAGAAAGCATTATCAAGGAGAAAAAAATAGAGAGGCATATTCAAGTATGAGTAGGGAGACAAAGAATTCAATATATCAAGGTAGGTATTGCACAAGGATGGCAATACAATGGCAAGACAACAAAAGTATAAGAAGTCAAGGGTTATATAATAATATTAGGGATTAGAAAACCACTATAATATAATATCGCCCTTACCGATCTAGTCAAAAATCTTAATACTAAAGAACAATCCTATTAACTTAACCAAGAAGAATGGCAATAGATCCAAGAGATCTATAACGAAACTTCTTGCGGGGCGGGGATAAGATAGAGAATGGGGCATCTTCCATAGCTTCTAAAGGGTTCCTTCCGGTAGACTTCACTTCAAGTTCCACAATCCTAACTTGATCATCTTGTAGTGCTTCTGAGTAGAGTCTTCTGATAGACCAAAATTAGACTAGAAG
This sequence comes from Zea luxurians, assembly GCA_029449295.1. Taxonomy (NCBI): domain Eukaryota; kingdom Viridiplantae; phylum Streptophyta; class Magnoliopsida; order Poales; family Poaceae; genus Zea; species Zea luxurians. The sequence continues at coordinate 85,285,467 of JAOPSE010000001.1, read as the reverse complement.
AGTTGAAAATAAAAGAGAAGAGTTTTTTGATATAAAGTAAGTTTTTATGGAGGAAAATATATCAAGCTTTGAAAGACTGACTGGGCTTTCCATTTCTAACTAATCTAGCGACCTACGGTCACATTGCTTTGATACCACTTCTGTCACACCCGTTTCCCAAGGGCAGAGCCGGGTGCAAAGCATATGTGTGCCAGGATCTATTTCCACACATATGTTGACGTCACAAGTGTCATATATCAATAGAACAATGCATAAAAGCGTAAATAACGATTATATTAACATATTACACTTCGAATATACATAATGTCTTAACCTTTATTCATCAAAGTACAGCGAAACAAGGACATCCATCCATAGGAAGATGACCGAGGGTATCACTAGACTAGCATCCATGGAGCTCAGCATCATAACTTCATCTGCAAACTTCTGATCAAAATTAAGCAAGGATGAGCTCACTTATGGTCGGGGCTCAGCAAGTGGGGGAAAAACTAATGCAAGTTTAACAAGGTGAGGCTAAGGTTGAGTAGTAAGCATTTTAGTTGGTCAACATTTTATTAACAACACCTGTCTTACTAATAAGTGTGAATCCCAAGTATTCCCATTAAACAAAGGTATAAGAGTATATCAAAAACACTTAAGTGAAACCACTTAAGCAAACCATTGGCAGATCATCGGATCTCGATTTATTTACATCTTCAAGTTCAATTATCATGTGAGGAGTCCAGGCTGCTCATAACCTTGAGCACGGCTGATATATCAGTTTTACACTCTGCAGAGGTGGTACAACTTTACCCACAAGCCGTGTATCCCCTCTAGCCTAGGTCAGCCAAAACCCGTAAACACTTCCGAGGTGAGTGGCTAGGGATCCACTATGAGGCTTTCATAGAATACACTTAATACAAAGCAACCCGCTAAGGTTTCTAAAGTCGATGGTGGAGGCCCCTTGGGTGAGGTACCTTAGCCAAGAATACGTCCCCATGTTAACGTGGGTTGCCACCACCACCACTCCCCCTCTTGCCCATATTTTAGGTAAGGTTGCTAGGCACTAAGCATATAAAGCTAATTACCAAAGCTAGAGCCATGATAGCATTCGTGGTTGCACTGTTTTCCCGGGTGGTCACTCCATGTTCCAATTATCACAATATGATCTTGCTTAATCGTTGGATTAACAACAATAATGTAACTTACCATTTGGAACATTGATATCATCAGTTGGAGTAACATCATAAAGTTAAAGTTGTAGCAATAACATAGCTACTTGATTAGATCAAAACCCTGGTTAACAAGGAATAAGGTTGGAAAGGTTAGGTGTATCTGAATAGGTAGCCCATCAAATTATGCATATATATATATATCAAAGAATAAACTTTATTAAATGAATTATTTGGGATCAAATAGAGTATGCAGAGGGAGAAGTCCACTTGCCTTGCTTATTGAAAACTTGAGGTTCTTCCACGGATAGGAATAGATCTTGATTCTTAACTATTAGATCAACCACTGAATATCACACAAACAAACAAGAAGAACAAACACCACTCAATAACATAGAACATTCACTGTAGACCAAATTAAAAGAAACATAACAAAAAGAGCATTTTCTTTTCAAAAAACATCACAAGCAATGGTTATAACAAAAGACGCTCTTTTGCAAAAGGTTTGGTTCATATTTTATAAAACAAAAAACATCTTAATTATAAATTTATAACCATTAGGTGAACCAATTTAATCTTTTTTTTAGAAAAAGTTATATAAAATAACTAAGGCTATGGGCTAAAGGATTATAAAACACATTTATTAAACACTTAGTTATAAAGCATTATAAAACACATTATTAAACCTTTTTAGAAAAGATATATGTTATATATCTAAGGTTGATGAGTTATGAAACACATTATTAAACATTACTTTTATAAAAAGCTAATAAATAGCTTAAATAACTTTTTATGTGAAAAGATCATAATTATATTATTAAACATCTATTTATAAAGAGCTATGATATATGCCTTAAGTGAAGTTTCATGCAAAAGATAATGAACAAATAATTATCTTTACTTTTATTAAGAAAACACACAACCTATATTACTAGCTATGAACAAATTGTATATAGATTTAATTAAAAAGATAATTAATTTATTATTTATCTTTAGTATTAATTTAGGAATTAATGATCTAATTCTTTAAGAAGGAAATTAAAATTGTATTCGACATTATATAAACTATTATTTTAATTTACGAAAGCAAGAACACTAATTAATCCATTTTAACTCTTATTTTAGGAAAAACTCTATATTACTTTTAAACATTGTGAGACATAATATATCATTATTTATAAAAACTTGAATTTAAGGCTAAATATAATTAGACAAATATTTATCTTTTATTTTTATTAAGAAACATATGGTCTACATATTCTTTTAAATTTCTATTTAAGATGGCTATACTTAAACATCTATAATGTACATTGTTAAATTATGAAAACATGATTGAAAAGGCTATTTTAATATTTCTTGTATAACAATCGTAATTTAAATGAAACTATGAGAATACGTGAATTGTTGGAAACACTAGTTAAAATACTTATCACCTAATTAATAAAACTAACAAAACCATTTCTATTTCATTTGGGTTATAAATTTACATTTTATAATAAAAATTATAACAGGGACCTACACATAAATAAATTTAGACTAGAAGGGGTAGCTAATACATTTACACTTTTTTTATATAGATGTCATTATACATAACTATTTCTCTTTTTTATTATGAAAACAAGAGAACTAATCAAAAGCTAGTTTAATATGGTTACCACATAAATTATGGAGTTAACAAACCGTTATTTTTATTTTTATTTGGATTTCACAGATATATTTTATAATTGAAATCAAGTCGCATGAATTTATACGGTATTAACCACACACTAGAAACAACATACAAAATTTACTTGTCTTCTACCTTCTGACAGGCGACGAGCAGAGCGAGGATGGAGCAGGGAACGGGAGATTGCGGGGTCGTTGGGCGAGCTCGAGCGCAGCGATGACAAACGGGACGACGTCATGGCTTCGCGAATAATGCTCCGGTGTGGGAAATTCACGTACAGCAGGGCATTGTGGCGAGGAGTCTCCGACGAGTAGCGCGTGAGTAAGGAGCAACAATGCCGATTAGAGACACGCTGTGGCGAACCCAGAACAGGGCGAGCTGTGTGCGAGGAGATGGATTGATAGGGGAAAGGAAGAGCTCAGCAGCCATTAATGGTAGAGATAACAGTCAATGATTATTGGGGAATGGAGGAGGACGGATCTCGCAGTTAGTGCGTGCGAGGAGAACAGGTGCGATGTCCGCTCACAAAGAACACGAGCAGGCGGAGCGAGGGGAGCTAGGTCGGCATCGCTTCCAAATCAAGGATGGCGGCGGCAGACGCAATTTCCTGAGAACGAATGGTTGTAGCATCTAGAATTTGGGCACCGTCAAAGAGCGATGGGTGAGGAAAATGGAAAAGAAGAGCTGAGCCTAGTGGAGCCATTCGTCATACACATAAGCGAGAGATAGCACTTAAGTTATATGCTGGCAAATGGTTGAACAGCCTCGTGGGCTAAGCGAGCCATACGTGAGTTTTTTTAATGAATTTGTGTGTGTGTACGCGTTGAGTTAAGTTTTCTATTTCTTTTTATTAATTTCGAAATCTATTTTCTTTTATTTTTTTAGAATAGTTATTCATTAATAAATATATTTTAGATATTCCAAAATATAATAAATCTAATAATAATATTTTATAAATAATATTTAGACAGTTTTTATTATTTAAATAAATTAGGTCGCATAAAAGAGAATAAATTAAAATAAAGTTGTTGTAATTCATTGAGAAATAAAGAAATCAAGCACCGATAATGAATGCATCAATTACATGATAGATTTTATCTAATAAAAAAAAATTATTTAATATATTTATATCACCATTTTATTATTTGAAAACATAAATATTTTTCTTTTATTAAAAAATAATAATATAAACTATGTTATTTATTTGACAGATTTAGGGTGTTATAGACCACCCGAGAAAACAGTGCTACCATGAGAACTATCATGGCTCTGGTCTTGGCTAAATAACTAGGAAAGTCTTATGTTGGGTGCTGGTCGTGGTTGACCGGAATGGGGGCATCTGGCAAGAGCTTATAGTTCTGGCTCAAGCAGATTGGATATGGGCATAGTTCCCAAAGCGTTACCTTGTAGTCTGGACTATAAGTTGGTTACGGTAGGTGTACCTTATGCAGTTAACCATTTCCAGCATTTGCGTAATGAGGACTCTATGGAGAAGCCTCGTAGTGAGACCGTGGCCATTCACCTCGGAAGTGAATACGGGTCTAGCTAACCCAGGCTTGAAGGGAATCGTGACTCATGGGTAAAGATGCGCCACCTCTACAGAGTGTAAAACTGATATATCAGCCGTGCTCACGGTTATGAGCAGCCTGGACTCCTCACATGATAATTGAACTTGAAGATGAAAATAAATCGAGATTCGATGATCTACCAATGGTTTGCTTAAGTGGTTTCACTTTGATATACTCTTATACCTTTGTTTAATGGGAATACTTGAGATCAAAACTTATTAGTAAGACAGGTGTTGTTAATAAAATGTTGACCAACTAAAATGCTTACTGCACAACCTTAGTCTCACCTTGTTAAACTTGCATTAGTTTTTCCCCCACTTGCTGAGCCCCGACCATAAGTGAGCTCACCCTTGCTTAAATTTTGATCAGAAGCTTGTAGATGAAGATTTGATGCTGAACTCCATGGATGCTAGTCTAGTGATACCCCCGGTCATCTTCTTGTGGATGGATGTCCTTGTTTCGCTGTACTTTGATGAATAAAGGTTAAGACATTATGTCTATTCAAAGTGTAATATGTTAATATAATCGTTATTTACGCTTTTATGCATTGTTCTTTTGATATATTACACTTGTGACGTCAACATATGTGTGGAAATAGATCCTGACACATATATGCGATGCACCCGGCTCTGCCTTTAGAAACGGGTGTGACAGAAGTGGTATCAAAGCAATGTGACCGTAGGTCGCTAGATTAGTTAGAGATGGAAAGCCAAGTCAGTCGTTCAAAACTTGACTTAATTGTCTCCATAAAAACTTACTTTATATCGAAACTTGTCTCTTTTATCTTCAACTCTTCTTGTCTGATTCTTCGTCTATCAGAAGGTTCTAATGAGAAGCATTGCAAGATGATAAAGCTAGGATTGTGGAACTTGAAGCGAAGTTTGCCAGAACAAACCCTTTCGAAGCTATCGACGATGCCCTATTCTCTGTCTTATCCCCACTCCGCAAGAAGTTTTGTTATGGACCCCCTGGATCTATTATTTGACTTCTTGGTTAGGTTGATAGGATTGTTCTTTAGTATTATGATTTTCGACTAGTTCAGTAAGGGCAATATTATATCACAGTGGTTTTCTAATCCCTAATATTGCTATATAACCCTTGACTTCTTATACTTTTGTTTTCTTGCCATTATATTGCCACCCTTGCGCAATATCTACCTTGATATACTGAATTCTTTGTCTCCCTACTCCTACTTGATAATGCCTCTCTATTTTGTCTCCTTGATAATACTTTCTCTCTAACTCACTTCATATCCTTGGTTGTATCATTTATCCTCACTTTAATAGTTCATGGTTATCTTATTTCACTATTGGCCGCCAACAAATATGTCTTGTCTAACTCCTTGATAATTCTTACCCAACTCCTTGACTTTATAATATTATTCTTATTCCAAACCTTGTCTCACCTTTTGTTTTGGTTGAATGAGTAGAATTGGATTGTGTTGTGCTGGTATGCTTGAGTTCATTGTCCTTTGTGTTAATGTTTGATTTGCTTCTTTGAAATGATTGTTGGTGTATTGTGGGACTTTTGTCCACCATAGCATCAGTTAGCTAGGAAAAACCATAGATAGATGGGTTTTCTCTGCTCTCTATAATCTGTCTTTGCTCAACCCTTTCGTCCCTTCTATTCTTCCATACCCATACAGATGTCAGACCTTGGAATGTCAAATGCAAGTGATGTCACTAAATGCAAAGAATGTGATGTGTTGGCAAGTCAAAACAATACTATAAATAAAACAGCTGATGAACAGACATTCAAGACACAAAAGGATGCACAACCAAACCAACAAACAAGTGACCTTGGAACATGTTAGTACTATGGAATTCCTTGTCGCCAGATCAGTACAAACGAAAGTAAAACTACAAAATAGAAGAACCAGATTTTATTTTCTAGCATAAACAGACAGATGTCTCCCCAAGAACAACTAATAACAGATTCTCTCATACCTAATGCACTGTCAGTTCATGAATTGCATAGTATTCCAAAAAGGAAACGTCACAAGGATGTCTAGGCCCAAGAAGAAACACATGAGTGTTACATTGATGGATGGACTATTACTTGCACACAGTTTCAGCCTCGTGGTTGCATTAGGTCCAAGAAACAAAAAGGGAAACATGGAAAAAGTCAAGAAATAACCTCAAGAAAAGTTTGCTATCAATGTGGACATGAAGGTCATTACTTCCGTAACTATCCTGAGAAGAGTTCACTACAGATCACCTCCAAGATGAAGCTATCTCAATCTTCAGACATGGAATATGAACAAAAATGCACAGAAACATCTACCAACAACGTAAAGACAACTTGACCATGTAACTTATCAAGTCGTGCTTGCTTTGGCTATGGTGATACCGTCCATCTTGTTAATAGTTGTCCTAAGAAGGATGTGGAGATCAATAAGGTCCAAAAGAAAATACAACACCCTCAAACTCATGCATCAACAAAGAATAAACAACGGAAAAAGTCCATAGGAAGGATAAGTTATGCAGTGACAGGAACCATTCCATATGAAAATGCAGTAATTTTTGGAACACTATTCATTCACACAACTATCGCCACCATGTTGTATGATCCTCGTACAACACATTCTTTTATTAGTGCCCATTTGCAACAAAGTATGGTATCTTTTAGTGTCCCTTGAGATCAAGGATGACCATCAGTACACCCGAAAGAAAAATGTTAGTAAACTACATATGTCCAAATGTAATTGTTAAAATCAATGGTATAGATTTTCTAGCTGATCTTATAGTGATATAATCAATGGGAAAGGATGTGATTCTTGGAAAGAATTGGTTACAAAGAACTAAGGCAGTAATCCAACATAATGAGAGAACCATGTGTTTGGAAACCCCATCTGTAGAAAGAATAGTAGTTGAAGACAATCGACCTCCAGCTCTGATTGGTGCATCTGACAAGGAAGATTAATATATCATTTAGCTAGAAGGAGTATGTCTCACAAAAAATTGTTAAGGTGTTGCCCCTTTCAAGATTTGTAATTGTGCTAAGTGATATACGAATAAAATTGGAGAATCTTTCACACCTATTGTGTTTTCCCTCTTTATAAAGAGAATAAAATGTGGTGTCATCTGCTATATGCAAACAGTGTGATGCTCTACTCTAGTTGCCCTAAAAGTCCCGCTCAAGTCTTTCTCTCAAATTGTGCTCAAAGAAATACTATTGGATCAGAAAGATGATTTGGATATCATGGTCTGAAATCTATAAAGTTCAAAAGATCTTTGTTAAGGATTATAACACTTGTGCACTCTCGGAGTATGATGAAGCTAGGAGAAATCTAAAACCATCCTTGCTCCTTGACTAATCTTATCTTGGAAATCAAAATGTTGTGTCAGCACTTTATCTTAATGTCCTGCAAGCCTCTTATGCTGTCTGTCTCACTAACTCTTTTACCCTTCGACTAGATGATGAACCCCAATGGAAATGAAGTAAATGATGCCAACGACAATATTCCTACCTTAACAACTATGAACGAGAAAAATGAGTCACAGAGATATTCGATGAATGGAATGAAGAACAACAAAAGGAATAGAAAAATGTTTGGATACATGATTAGTCCACCTCAACCACAAGTAAAAGCCATGAAACACATGGATATCCAAACAGAAGAATCAAGTCAGGCTCAGCTATATGAGATATAAACACTCAGTCAACCCTCACCCCCTGTTGGTCAAGCAAAGTTGACTCGCAAAGAACTCAAAGCAAGAGGTGCTTGCTACTACTACAAAAATGAAGGACATATTATTCGTGAATGCCCCAAGAAGCGTCTAGACCGACTAGAGAAGAAAGCTGCCAAGCATGACCTAGGCAATAATTCAGAAGACCCACCATTTTATAAGTACGATGATGAAGGTCGCTTGATTAGTATACATTGCGGAGCCAAGAAGAAAGGAAGTTCATTAATATTAGAAGAGTTTAAGGAGAACTAAGAACCTACAAATAACCATGTATCTCCTTTGCTTTCGTGCTAGCCTTCCTTAATCTCGTGGACGAGATTCTTTTTAGGGGGTAGATTTTGTAACACCCTAAATTCATCAATTGAAAATTACTTAGGTTATATTATTAATTTCCAGTAGAAAGAAAAAATATTTTCGTTTTCAAATAATGAATTTGGTGACAGAAACAAATTATAGAGTTTTTGAATAAATCGATTTTATCAAGTGTTTGATGCAATCATGTTGAATCATATATTTTTGTTAATTTCAATTTCAAATCCAATTCTTGGATTTAATTGTGTGTGAAAGATCTCGATTAATAAAATATTAATGAGTTGTTAAAATAATATTTTTAGAATATGCATTTCGATATGTTACTAATTTTGTTTATAAGTGTTTGCAAGAATTCCATTTTGATTTTATTTCCCTTGTGTCAAGAACCGTTATTTAAATAATAGGAATTTCCAAAAATAAATATTTTTTCAAATAAGTTTTTATTGTATTAGTAATAATATTGTATTTGTTTTAAAATTTTTAGAATATATATATATAAACTTTTATATGTCCTTTATTGAAAAATGAAAGAAAATTGAAAAAAAACCGCATGGACGCTCGATCCTTTTGCTCAGTCAGGAAGCTTCGTCCAATCTCCCTCTCTTTCACTTGTAGGTGGGTCCCACTCACCTTATCATCTCCTACCCTATCTTCTCATTCCCTCACGCACGGACACATGCAAACAGGACCAGATGACGCTGCTGTCGCATCTAGGAAGCTGAAGCGCCGGCCGCCGCTTCACGCCTGCTACCCCCTCGCCTCTCCATGCTGCGTCATTCAAGTAGAGTATCATCACGTCGCTTCTCCTCCCCTCGCAGCAGCCGTTTCCTACTGTTTCTTCTCTAGCCATTAATGGCTACCGTTCGCACCACCTCCTTGAGTATCCTCGGCGTCGTCCTAGCTCCCATCCCTGACTTATAAATGGTGTTGTGCTCATTCTCTTCTTCCTCTTTGCCCGCGAGCCCCTCCCCTTTTCCCCTACTCGCTAGATTCCTACGCTCTCTTGCCCACAGCCACTACAATGCACCGCTGAGCTGCTGCTACAACATAGCCTGCTGCCCTAGCTGCTCATCGTCAATTATGTTGCTCGCGGATGCCTCAAAAACTCGTGCCATCATAGTCATGACACGCCTCGACAAGTCACCGTGCCCCATTCGGAGCCGTACCTAACGTCGTTCTCTTGTGCCCAACATCTATTGCCGTCGCGATGTCTCGCTCGTACCCTCCGACTGCCTGGCTGCACTCACCTCGTCGAGCTCCCTACTACTGCACTCGCCGCCTCACCGAGCTCCCTCCCCATCGGTGTTGAGGATTTCCTCGGCATCTCCCTCGTCGAAGTTCTAGCTCCCTGCTCGTCGTCTGTTCGCCAAAGTTCCATCATCGAAGGCCTCATCGAGCCGTGACGACCATGCCTTCTCCTCCACCACCACACGTCGACGTCTGTTCGTTGCCATCGACCTCGACGAGCCCCATCGCCGGTGCCTAGCTTCTCTGCTCTGTGCTGACCAAAGGTAGATGACAAAAAAATATTACGAGCTACCTCCAATCGTATACGATTCATCGTGTTTTAGCACTGCGATATTTTTCTTTTTATAAAAATGATTAAATAGATTTCAAATAATTGTGTTCTTGTGTTGCTAACTTCATAAGTAGCGCTTACAACAAATTACATATTTTTTATAATTTTAATTATGTTGGTTATAATTGATCTATGTATGGTTTTCTAAATAAGAAATTAAAAATAATTATAGCCTTTTTGTTCTTGTAACAAAAAATAAAAGATAAATATTTATAATAACATCTATATAAAAAGAGTAAATTATTGGCTATCCATTCTAGTCTATCTTTATTTATGTGTACGTACATGTTACAATTTTTATTATAAAATTTATATTTTGGAATCTAATTAAGTTGGTTATTTAGCTCCATAATCATGTGCTAATTGGCTTTTGTGTTAGTTTCATTTTTCATAATCTAAATTGCATTATGGTCATTATAAAAACATAGCTTTGCTAAACAAATAAATTAAAAGAAAAGAGTATATCACATTTTCTTGAAAATTAGTAGATAAATAATTATACGATTATTATACAATATGATTTAACTTTGTATTCAAGTTTATATATACACATACATGTGTGTGTATATGTTGCTTATTCATAATAAAGATAGAGTTTTCTAGTGACTGAATTATTTTTCTAGGCATGATATATCACTTAGTTTTTCTTAAAGGATAAAATAAAATAATTAGTTTTCATGTCTCTTTTATAATTAAAATGTATCTCATATATTGGCTTTGAATATAACTTTTTTAATGATAATATAAGCCATGTGTTTTCTTAAAGATAATTATTTGTTTTAGTGTCTTTCCATATAAAACATGTTTAGGCTTATGTATTAGCTTCTCATCAATTAATGTTTAATAATGTGTTCATAATTCATTAACCTTAGGTATATAACATATATATTTACTAAAAGGTTAAAAAGGTTTAATAATGTTATAATATGATTTATCATCTTATGAACACTTGATCTTAGACATATCACATATGACGTGTTATAAAAGATTAAATGGGTGAACTTAATATTTGTAGATTTTAATTAAGATATTTTTAAGCTCATGTCTTGTTTTATAAAGTATAGATCACACATTTTTGAAAAGAATACCTTTTTATTATAACCCTTGCGTGTAATGTTTTTGAAAAGCGAACGCTCTTTTCGTTAGGCTTTCCTTTAGCTTTACGTATGGTGAATGTTGTATGTTATTGAGTGGTTTTTGTTCTTGTTTGTTTATGTGATATTCAGTGGTTGATCTAGTAGTTAAGAATCAAGATCTATTCCTATCCGTGGAAGAACCTCAAGTTTTCAATAAGCAAGGTAAGTGGACTTCTCCCTCTACATACTCTGTTTGATCCCAAACAATACATTTAATAAAGTTTATTCTTCGATATATATATATATATATGCATAATTTGATAGGTTACCTATTTAGATACCCCTAACCTTTCCAACCTTACTCCTTGTTTAACCTGGGATTATGATCTAATCAAGTAGTTATGCTATTGCTACAACTTAACTTTTTGTAGTCACTCCCACTTATGATATTAATGTTCCAAATGGTAAGTTTACATTATTGTTGTTAACCCAATGGTTAAACAAGATTATTGCATATTAATTGGAATATGGAGTGACCACCCAGGAAAACAGTGCTACCATGAGAACTATCATGGCTCTGGTCTTGGCTAAATAACTAGGGAAGTCTTATGTTGGGTGCTGGTCGTGGTCGACCGGAACGGGGGCATCAGGCAAGCGCTTATAGTTCCGGCTCAGGCAGATTGGATACGGGCATAGTTCCCAAAGCTTTACCTTGTAGTCTGGACTATAAGTTGGTTACGGTAGGTGTACCTTATGCAGTTGACCATTTCCAGCATTTGCGTAATGAGGACTCTAGGGAGAAGCCTCATAGTGAGACCCTGGCCATTCACCTCGGAAGTGAATACGGGTCTAGCTAACCCGGGCTAGAAAGGAATCGCGACTCATGGATAAAGATGTGCCACCTCTGCAGAGTGTAAAACTGATATATCAGCCATGCTCACGGTTATGAGCAGCCTGGACTCCTCACATGATAATTGAACTTGAAGATGGAAATAAATCAAAATCCGATGATCTGCCAATGGTTTGCTTAAGTGGTTTCACTTAAGTTTTTTTATATACTCTTATACCTTTGTTTAATGAGAATACTTGGGATTCACACTTATTAGTAAGACAGGTGTTGTTAATAAAATGTTGACCAACTAAAATGATTACTGCTCAACCTTAGCCTCACCTTGTTAAACTTGCATTAGTTTTCCCCCACTTGCTGAGCCCCGACCATAAGTGAGCTCACCCTTGCTTAAATTTTGATCAGAAGCTTGCAGATGAAGATATGATGCTGAACTCCATGGATGCTAGTCTAGTGATACCCTCGGTCATCTTCCTATGGATGGATGTCCTTGTTTTGTTGTACTTTGATGAATAAAGGTTAAGACATTATGTCTATTCCAAGTGTAATATGTTAATATAATCGTTATTTATGCTTTTATGCATTGTTCTTTTGATATATTACACTTGTGACGTCAACATATGTGTGGAAATAGATCCTGGCACACATATGTGATGCACCCGGCTCTGCCTTTAGAAACGGGTGTGACACTTATGTTATGGCCCACAAGGGCAAGGCGACATCCAACATCACCTACAACCCAGATGATGGGCTCAAGTCGTATAACAACCCTGCCATCTACAACCGCTAAAGGGAGTACACTGCCATGGCATAGGAGGTCAATGGGCCATATTACGATCCAAGGACCGAGGACATCGACGGAGATGTCCTCATGATGGTCAGAGGAGGCAAGAGGCATGGGCGGTACTGGATTGACGATGGGGCAATTGACCCGTCGTCCACACCCACTCTGTCTTAGGTGCGAGCAAGGACCACGAGCTCGAGCCCAGCCATACGACCTTGGCAGGATAGCTCACATCATCAGATACAACAACTCCAGGTTAGTGCTTCTATAACTCATCATTCCTTGAGTTATATACCTTCTCTTTGAGTTATTATAACATTGGGTTGAAATATTATAGGCCCAGCTAGAAGAAGAGAGGAGGGAACGATAGGAGATGGAGATGAGGATGATGGCGGAGCAGGAGGCCCGCTTGGCAGATCAACAGAGGATGGCAGAGATGTTCCAGTACATGCAGAGCCTTGGCACCGCATAGGGTTTTGCTCCACCACCTCCATTGTTCCCTCCAGTTGACCTTGCTCAGTTCCATACTCCTGTGAGTATCAAAATTCTAGTCCTGCATGATATATATTTATCTGGTATAACACATGCAATCTTTTCTCTGTGCAGGGACAATCTGGGGTGGCATCCAACAACCCTCATGGATCGCCCAGCCCGTCGCCGGAGCTATCCAGCCGCCCACCTCGTTCATGATCTTCTCTTAGCTTATGTGATAAACTTGTCTTGAACTTATGTTTGAGAAAAACTTATGTTTTAGAGTTGTGTGATACTTATGTTGGTGAATCTTGGTATGAACATAGACATGTTTGTGAAAAACTTGTGAGATTTGTGTTTTTGTGAAATATGTGGTCTCTATTATGTATGTGATGATTATGTAATATATGTGATGTATATGTGATGATTATGTGATATATCTTTTGTTTGTTTGGAAGGACTAGCAAAAACAAATAAAAGGGGTAATCTGGTCACTTTGCCGAGTGTTACACTCGGTAAATAGGTACTTTGCCGAGTGTCAAGGTCATAGCACTTGGCAAAGAAGACACACCTAGGCACCAGTAAAGCCTCTATGCTGAGTGTTGTGGCCTTGGCACTCGGCAAAGGAACTAACAAAGGGGCCCGCTGGTGATCCCTTTGCCGAGTGCTAGTCTGGCAGGCACTCGACAAAGATGGAGCCTTTGCCGAGTGCCACCTAATATGCTCGACAATGGCCCTGGTAAAGGGGCCAACGAGGGGCTTCTTTGCTGAGTGTCCGTACAGTGGACACTCGGCAAAGAGTGAGCCTTTACTGTGTGTCACTCCGTGAAACTCAAAGTGACACTCGGCACAGACTCCATCATCGTTACCTACCGTCATGACGACTACTTTTCTCAGCCGAGTACCAGCTCACACTCGACAAAGTCTTAGCCGAGTGCCTGATAAAAAGTACTCGACAAAGAAGCTGTTGTCGATGTACAGTTCATTGAGCTTTCTTTGTCAAGTGTTTTTCAGGCTTTACCGAGTGTTTTAGACACTCCGCAAAGAAGTTGATTCCTGTAGTGACTGGCTGGACGAGCGAATGGTTCTATATAAAGGCTGATAGCAAAGGGAGGGAGAAGGTTAAGAAAATAGTGATGAGTCCTATGAGGCTAAGCTTCGGCATGACGAGGCCTTTGTGTTTTATGAAGATAAGCTCCCCTTGCCAACTGGCTGAAGTTCACTTTAGAGTTGTGGTAGAGCAGATCAGTACTCGAGACTTGGTACAAGAATATTTAGCCAACATAGTTTTCCCAACAGTGAGTGGATGGGGAATGCCGAAGCTTAAAGGCGAAGGAAACAAATTTGAACTTGTGAGACTATCGTACCGCTTTAAATTCCCAGATACCTTCAGCGGTCCCTGTACCGAATGGTTGGAAGTGATTGAAACAATGTGCAATGAAATTCTTGGCAATTATACAAAGAAAGAACCCCAATTGATGATTGCCGCCTTCGGCACCCAGGAAAAACACAGATTGAATCGGGTCATGGATGCATTGGGTTTTGAGTACCAGATTACGAAAAAGTTTGAGGAAGAAGCTAGTGGGATGAAAAGAAAAAGGGTTGTAAGTATCTTGAAAAGGCGGGCCATGAGGTCCATTCAAGAAGATAATAGAAAGACACCTTTGAAGAAACGAAGGTTTCTAACGAAGCTGAAACTTCATAGTAGGGGCCACAATCAATGGCCCCTAAAAATGAAAATCTTTGAAGGTAAGCCACACTGAGAAGATGCCTGCTCCCTTGAAGTATGTCCCTAAAACCCCTTCGGTGTCTTCCATTGGCATCACAGAGATCTTAGAGGTAATGACTCGACCTTTGCCCTTTGCTATGCTAAGCCCATTGGGATCAAGCCTGACTAGTTTATTATAGCTAATGGAGAAAAATGCTAAGAAAGATGCCGAAGGAGGAACCAGAAAAGGTCCTTCGAGGATTGGGGCAAAAACTGTTCAGAAGAAACGACATATGACGGATGTTATGCAAGTTGTGCTCAAAAATTCTCTGCCAGGAGCAAAGATAAAAATTGTGCCTTCTAAAGCTGATGAAGGTGCCGAAGTGGCACAAGAAGCCAAGATTAGTGGAGGCCCACTCAAGACCACCCTATCAGAGATTGATTGGATAACAGCTGGTGTGGTGCCCGATAAAGAGACTGACGAAGCAGCCATTGCCGAAACTTCATCTTTGAGGATGAAGAATATTGAGGAAGCTTTTTCAGAGAGCAATACCTTTGACTCAAGGCACTTAGGTGGCCAACAACTGACTGAAGAAGATATGTCTGAATTGAGAGAATTTGCTATAGTAGGCAGCTATCAGCTTGGATCCATCCTCTTTGGCTGCGTGGACGAAGAGATATTAGGATGTATTCTTGATCGCGCCGAAGCAAAAATTGTTAGTACTTTATCAAAAAGCATTGGATTCTCGAAGCTAGAGAGCGACCTCAGCAGCTACCAGAAACAGTATATCACCGGTAGCCTGGTATACTCAAATTTTAAAGTACGGACTTTGTTACTATTTCCTAATTTACTATTGCTTTTGAATTTGAGCACACAGAATCTTATGTATCTTTGGAATTGTGGCAAAGTTTCCTACTAAGCAAGGCTCTGAAGCTGCAACAGAAAGGGGAAGACCTAAAGAATGATTTATAATTACTGACCTAGAGAAAAAGATTGTGAATCTTGAAGGTTTGTTGAAGGAGAAGGATACTAAAATTGATTCGGTCGAGGCGAATCTTGCCGAAGCTCGCCTGCTAAATGAGAAAAAAGATAACCAAATTGCAGAACAAAGGAAATGACTTGAACATTTGAGCATCGAGTTTGAATTCAACTTTCCAAAATGATATAGACCGTCTAAACCATGAAGCAGAAGATTTTAAAATGAAAGTCAAAACCGAATCTAAAAAGAATACTAAACTATCCGAAGCTTTGAAAAATCTTCGAGATACGTGCTTCCATTTTGTAACCCAATGCTCCTCGTGGCTGTAGTAGATTTTTAACTCTACCGGAGCAGCTTCGAAAGAGTCTAAGCACTCACTTGACGATATTCCCAAGGCGCTAGAAGGGGTTGAAAAGAAAGTCGATGATTTTGACGAAGTTATGGTAGGACATAGTGATTTCTGTGCGCTAGTTGATGCTCGAGGCACTGCTGCTATCTTTGCAAAGGTTGGGTGCAATCATTTGAAGTCCGTTAATAAACCCACCTTCAGCATTTCTCCGTCTAACTTGAATGAAATACCCAGCGAAGCCAGAAGCGTGGGGAATATATTTGTTACCCAAATTTGGACGAAGGGTGGACGAGAAGTTGCTGGAGACGAAGCAAGGGTGCTACTTGACGAGGTATACTAAAATTTTTGTCTGCTCATTTTCTCCTACCTTCTCTCTGTTTTTAGTACTGATGCGATGTTTCTTTCAGGCTGATGTCGGTGAAGAGTGATGTGTCGAAGCTGCAGTTCATGGAGAGATCCTGAAAAATGCTTAAAGCCCATTATTTTGTAACATATTGTACTTGATGAAAAACAATGAGAGATGGTATGTAAATTTTTGTAAATATGTAAAAACAACTTGTAATAATACCTTTTGTTGTATCCATTTGCTTTGCTGTAGATGAAACAATGATATTCTTCTTTCTGAGCCAAAATGCGAAAAACACCTTCCCTTCTTTTCATTCACAACGAAGCATCATAAGCTTCTTGTTAATTTTTATGCGAAATGCAATGATGCAATGAAGCTATAATGTCTATGATGAATGCTTGTATGAATGTGAATTATGTTGCCATGCGTTGTGCAAGAATATATGCCTTTTGTCGAAGGTAAAAACAAAAATAGACTCTGCATCTCGTTAGGAACGACTTTGGAGTCTTTTCACTTTTACTAGGTGGTAGTTTAAGCTCTGCATCCCCTTAGGAACGACTTTGGAGCTTCACCTTTACTAGGTGATTTTTTGAGCTCTGCATTCCCTTAGGAATGACTTCGGGGCTTTTGCTTTTTCTTTTACACTTGAAGGTGTAATCTCAGATTTTACATTTTACATATGGGGGAATTTTCCCTTGTATTGAAAGGACTAAAAAATGAAAATTACAAATTATGGCCCCATTAAAAACCTTTCACCCCACTTGAAAGGAAAAAAGGGAACCATAAAAATGAACAAATTACATGATTGTCATACATAATATCGTTGAAGTTCATCCGCATTCTAGAACCTTGGAATATCATTTCCTTCCATGTCTCTTAGCCTATAAGATCCTGGTCTGACTGAAGATACCACCAAGAAAGGCCCTTCCCACTTGAGTTGTAGCTTTCCTACTATTTCTAGATTAGCCACCCTTCGAAGCACAAAATGTCCTGGGTTGATATTCTTTAGCCTAACTTTCCTGTATCGCCATTTGACTGTTTCGGCTTGATATTTATTAATGTGGTCAATTGCCTTAAGTCTGATCCCTTCTATTGAGTCTTTTGAAGTTTTGCATGCATCTTCATTATTTGCTGAAACTATGGTTCGTATTGATCATTTTTTGCTTCTTCTGGAGTTATTGCCTCATCCCCAAACAAGAGCTTGAATGCGGTGAAACCTGTTCATCTTGAAACTGAAGTGTTATGATTCCATACCACTTTTACTAACTCATCTGGCCACTTGCCCTTCGACAGGTTGAAGATTGACCTCATTATTCCTATAATGATGACACCATTTGCTCGCTCCACCAGGCCATTAGATTATGGGTGCCTTACTGATGCAAAATGTATATTAGGTCTGATTTGATCACAAAAGGACCTAAAAGCTTCGGAATCGAATTATGCTCCATTGTCCACTATGATAGCCTTCGACACTCTGAGGCGACAAATAATATTCTGCCAGTAAAACTTCTGAACTGTGGCCGACGTTATCATAGCCAAGGTTTAGCTTCACTCCATTTAGAAAAATACTCGACCGCTACCACAACATATTTTAAGTTTCCGTGAGCGGGTGGTAATGGTCCCAACAAATCCATTCCCCATCTTTGTAATGCCCAAGTAGGTGAATTAGTTGAGTTAGAGACGAAGGTTACTTTTGGTCTCTAGCACATCTCTGGCAATTGTCACATTTCTGTACTAAATATGCTGCATCCGAAGCAACTTAACTTTTCCCAACAGTGACATGGATCCGATATGAGCACCACATATGCCTGAGTGAATTTCTCTCATCAATTCTTGACCTTCGGTTCTAGATAGACACTTTAGCAGTGGTGAACAGACTCCTTGCTTAAACAATTCCCATTCTATTATCATGTATGGTCTTGTCCTAGCCTGCATTCTTCTGATATAAGCTTCGTCATTCGAAGGGAAATTGCCTTAGAGGAAAGATATAATTTTTGTTCTCCAATCCTCACTGTGTGTTGGTGATATTGTGAGTTCAACTCTTTCTATAAGGTCGACTGAAGGTGCTTTGAGAGTTTCAAAAAAGACCTCTAGAGAGAGTGGCAGCCCTTGTGCTGCTGACTTGGCTAGCAGATCTGCTTGTTCGTTATCTCCTCTTGTAATATTTTTTTACTGAAAAACCTTCGAAGGAGACTTCCATCCTTTGGACTGTGTCGAGATATTTTTCTAGCTTCAGGTCTCTTGCTCTGCTGCTCTTGTCAACATGCCCCACGATTACTTGAGAATCAGACTTTCAGATTGCTTTTCTTACTCCCATGGCTTTGAGTTTCCGGATTCCTAGTAATACTGCTTCGTACTATGCAATGTTATTTGTACATTAGAAATCTAGCTTGGCTGCATAAGAGGTCTTTATTTTTTATGGCGAGAACAGAACCGCTGCAACACCTGCGCCGAAGGTTCCCCATTATCCGTCACAAAACACTATCCATACTTCTTCATCTAGCATCCGCTCTTCGTTCTGATCCCCTGGCGTCCAATCAGCGATAAAGTCTGCTAACACCTGGGATTGGATTGTTGATCGATGAACGAAATCGATGGTAAACTCATTGAGCTTTGTATCCCACTTTCCAACCCTTCCTGTGGCTTCCCTATTTCTTATGATATCTTTTAATGGTTGTGACAAAGGTACAACTATGTGGTGAGATTGAAAATAATGTCGAAGCTTTCTGGAGGCCATGAGTACATCATATAGCACCTTGTATAATTTTGTGTAATTCTTCTTAGATGAGCTCAAGACTTTTGAGACAAAGTAAACTGACATTTGTTTCTTCATCTGGCCCTCTTGCTTTTCTTGAACTAATATCGCACTGACAGCAGAATGAGAGATAGATATGTACAGGAGAAGTGTGGCTCTTGGCGAAGATTGAGACAAGGTTGTCAAATGTATGAGAGACAGATATTGCTAAGCCGATGTAGCATCCCGAAAATTCAAATCTTGAAATTTTCTCAAACTCGCTCTAAATTCAAAATGAATTTCAAATTTCATTTCAAAATGTTTGTTTGCGAGTTGATATCAACAAATAAAATATAGTGGTCTATATTCTCTCCAAAATCCTCCTCAAAATATCCTACAAATATTTCCCCAGTGATCCCCTCAAATTCTTTCTAGAAATACTGCCCAGATATTTCCCTAGTGACCCCCTCAATTTCTTTCCAGAAATACTGTCCAAATATTCCACTGATATATCTCCAAGTATTTTTCTCCTGAGAAATACCTTCAGAATCATTTTTAAAGTCCCTACAAATATTTTCTTCATAACTTTCCTCATGCTCATACGTATACATATGCCTCCGGTGTCATAAGGTGAGCTCTACAAGCTAATCTCACTCATATAAGACAAACCCATGCTAATCTCCCACTAATCCTCTCATCCTCCCACTAATCCTCTCATCCCTCCCCCTAATCCCCCCACCATGGCTATAAATAGAGGGGCAAGGGCCTCCTCTCATTCCACCCTAAGCCATTTCATGGCAACTCTCTCCTCCCCCCCCACACACGCCCACTCCATCTCCCACACAAGCACACACTAGCACAAGGATCGTTCGGTCGTTCTTCGATCATTCGTCCCCCTGTTCTTAGTTTGTTCGTTCGTTCGTCCGATTGTTCGATCGTTCGTCCGATCGTTCATGGTTCGTTCGTCCGTTCATTCGATCGTTCGTCCGTTCGTTCGTCCAAATAATCTTTTTCCTGCCGTTATGCTGCCGAAATTCTGATCGTTCGTTCGTTCGATCATTCGATCATTCATCGTTCGTTCATAGTCCCTATTCATCGTTCTTCCAAATAATCTTTGTCCTGCCGTTATGTTGCCAAAATTCCGATCATTCGTTCGTCCGATCATAGTTCCTATTCATCGTTCATCGTCACTATTCATCATTTATCGTTCATTCATACGACTATTCACCATCACTATTCATCGTTACTATTCACCGTTACTATTCATCATCGTTACTATTCATCGACACTATTCACCATCGTTACTATTCATCGTTGCTATTCACCGACACTATTTATCATCGTTACTATCTGTTGGGGACTTGTTCTCAAATGCTAAGAGTTAAGAACAAGGCAACACAAAAAGTGTTAAGTGTAAAAGTCCTTCGTCCTTCGAAACATTATGTCCCTTCGGGAAATAATGAGTTTCGGACGAAGGTTACGAGAGACATACCTTCGTAAGTACAACAAGTAATGGCGAAGGATTCATATAAAGCATGAGATATAATATAAACATTTAAATATTATCATAAAATCATTTCTATTTTATTATCATGGAAAAATAGAAATGATTTCAAATTACAAATGTACCTTCGGCTTGAGGGAAGGCAGAAGTACAATCGTGACGCAAAAGCAAATGCCAAGTCAGCGTGAACCGTACAGGAACACTGTTCATCTATTTATAGGCACGGGTCGCAGCCCATGTAAAATTACATCCATGCCCTTTACATTTGCTAATAACTCTGTAGTAACCCGCCGGGGTCTGAATGGCCTTTTCATCTTTAAGTCGGTTTCCTTTTCCACTGTCTTGCCGAAGCTCTCCTGTGTACAGCTTCGGCTCCGTGCCATCCTTCGTATTCCTTTTGTGCTTCTTCACACCGTGGTTTTAACCCAAGTTCGAAGATACCTGTTCATGCATTATACTCTAGAAACTTTGTTAAATCATGTTTTTGAGGACCTTCGGAAGCCGAAGGCCCCCAACACTATCCATCGATGATATCTATGGTAACTTTTTCGTCGTTACTATTCATCATTACTATTCATCGATCATCCGATCACCCCAAATTTCAACTACTCATCCATCATGCTGTCCAGTCCACCTAAGACTAGCCAGACCCATATTCCAGTCATACGAACTCTGGTGACTGTGATTTTCCTTCTAGTGGGAACTTCCCATATGATCACCCATCCCAGGTTTCTCCAAGATGAGCATGCTTAACTTTGAGATTCCTTTGAACTAGGCTTCCAAACTCCGATTACAATAATTCTTGTTTCTAAATTATATCGAACTATTCCCTATCCAACCATGTCATCCCTTAAGCATGGTCCATATTCCAGAAAACTCCCAAAATACTCTTGTCCCATATTCTGCCAATAACTCTCCTGTTCATACTACATCAGATGACTCATTCGTCACTATTCTCACCAATAGTGAACTTCACTGTGCTACACCACATACACCCAGCTATAAATACACCTAGCTACCCTCTCCCTCTCCACACACACACTCAACACCCTCAGCCAAGGCAAACACCCCACCCACTCAGTTACTCCGCTCTGCCGGCTACACGCATAGTGTCGCTTCGCCTCCAGTCCACCCTCCTGGTAAGCACCTCCGCTCCACCACTAGTAGTATCTCAACAGCACATGACACAGATTCTGCTCAAGACTCTACCCTTCCATATATCACTATTCTGACCACTATACTAAATATTTGTTGGTATACTTGCTGGTTTGTATATTTGCTTGTTCATGTTGCATAGTTCTCGGAGCGTTCGTGTCGTCTCGTGGAGGCCAGATCTGCAAGTCTACGCCAGGCGGTGGAGCCAGAAGCCAGTTCCATGAGCTCCCCTTCCCCCTTCATCGGATAAGCACAGCAAGCTCACTGGATCCCTTTGATGCATAAATTACCTATGATTTTTCAACCACAACCCTCAGCCTGTTAATTTATGCATGATATGATTTTGAGACAAGTTATTATGGCCACCCAGCCGCTTGCCGCAATCAATCCTTGATATATTTGTTACAAATGATTTGAGAAAAGGTGTGAGTTTTCAAAAGAAAATGCTTTTCAAAATGTGTATGATGAAGGGTTTTCACCCTTATCACCTTTGAGTAGGGATGATCAGGGACTCCCTGGTTTAGGGGAGGGCCTAAGGTGATGGCTTAGCTGGTTTAGGTGTGAGCAGAAGGATTGTCCCCTCATATAAGGACAGGTTTGTCATCCTTCACTACCTGTACTCATGATAAGTACAACTACACGAGACTGTATGGGCAGTCACTCAATCTGAACTCGTACGGTCCAAACCCCAGGGTTATGAAGGCTGGGGAGCACCAAGAGGATATGGAGGGGGAATGTTTTGTCTGGTTTGGGCATGGCGGTGGCCTGACTCCTTCCGGTATAACCGCTAAGGTAAGGACATGCGAGGAAAGAAAGAGATTCAGATTCGGGTCTCACTAGCTATGAGATCGCAAAGCCAAACTAGTGGGTAAAGTGTACACCTCTACGTAGAGTTTGAAAACCTATTCAAATAGTCCATGTCCACTGGTATGGACGAGTCTGGTGTGGTATGACAATTAGTGGTTTGTTTTCAAAAAAAAGATGCGTTTGAGAAAAGTGGTTTTTAAAAGGTCCGGTGGTTGAGCCGTGAGCTATAGTGGACGGGAAATCCAGTAGCTGTTTTTGAAAATGAAAAGCACTGGGAAACTGCTGAGATACCTGGATGGTTTAGTCCATGGGATTTTATTCTATATTGAAAAACTTCCTGCTCCTTTGAGATAGGATGCGCTTTGAAAAATACAAAATGTTTTATAAAACAACCCTGCATAAAATATTGATGTTTCTACAAAATATCCTGAGCTCCACATATTCCATGCATTATATCTGATTTCCCCATTCCGCGGGTGAAGGTGGGCTGCTGAGTACGTTTGTATTCACCCTTGCTTATATGTTGTTTTTCTGAAAAAGGAGATCGGGTAAGAGTTACGACTGTTCCCAACCTTGCCTGTGGCTGTTGGACCGCTGATTTGCTTCGCTGTGTATATCAGGCTGCTTCAGCCCCACTCTGATGTTATGTCCCGAGTTGTGGACCAACTCTTAAAGTTGATCACCACCTTTATAGGTTTGTCTCGTTTAAGCAGATCTGGAATCATCTGATTTATAAATATATTTACTAGCCTCCTAGGACTAGTAATTATATCACATTTAAGTCCCAAAGGATCTGGGGCGCTTCAGGTGGTATCAGAGCTGTTAGGTTGGCTGTAGGATGTAACCCTTAGCCTGATCCAAAAGTTTTTGAGTCCAAACTATTTTCTTAAAAAAATTCTTGCTCTCATCCCTTCATTTCAAAAATGCTTTCCCCCTTTCCTTCTCTCAGAAGTCAGATGGAGGTTCGCTGCCAAACCAGCTTTTGCCAAAATGAAGATGGTTTCCCCAAGTTGCTAAGAGCATGCACAGTTCTCCTCGGAATCAGGAGCCAGCCAGAGTATGATGGTCGTGAATTCGTTGAGCATGGCACAGAGAAGTGTGTCATGACTGTATACATTGGATCCAGTCCGCACCATGATCAGGAATGGAGTGTCACTGCTGCTGGGCACAGATTCAAAGACACCTGCCAATTCGTCGCTCGCAAGGCATTGAGGACCCTGTGTCAACTTTATGAAGAAGTGGCCGACACCCCACTCAGATTCTTTCCGCCCTTTCAGAGAAACCGTCCCATTTGGATGGCCAGGATGCGTGCATTGGAAGGTCAGCAGCTACTTGAGGATGACCCCACAGTCGTGTACCTCACTGCATACCTGCTCACCCTGGATGCCCAGTATGATTTATTGGCTCGGCACTACCGTCAGATGATTGCTCGAGTAGAAGATGCAGAGAAGCGCAACCGTAAGCTCCATGTGGATCTCACCACAGCTCAAGCCCGTGTAGCTGCCTTGGAAAGTCATGAAGTCATTGCTGTTGAAGCCCTGAAGCAAGCCAAGGATGAGCACGTCCAGAAGTTGATGGATGCCTACTTGGTAACCCATAACCAACGTAGAGCCCTGCAGATCCAAGAACCCACTTCATCCAACCCAGTTCAACCCAGGAGAGCTGAACATCCCTAGATTCTTGAAGGTCACCCGGTCTCTACCAGAGGAGAAAAGAAGGCTTGGGAAGTCCTGGAAGGGGCCATAGTCTTGGAAGGAATGCTAGTCTTCCCTCAGGTTATGGATAAGCAAGAGCACCTCGAGTCCTCCCAAGATCCCCCGACAGAGTTGTTTGAGCCTCTCACCATGAAGAATATTCCAGCACCGTCCTGTGAGATCAAGGAAGAAGGTGCAAGCACCCCACCAGCACTGCCGCCCTCTGAGGAGCTACAAGAGCCAGTCCCGCTTGAAGAAGAGTTCAACCCCGTCTTGCCATCTCAGTTGCCGCCAGAAGAAGTCATCAACATCAGCTCCCTCTTAACCCATCCAGGAGATGTCTCAGATTGAAGTTGTGCGCCAGCCTTGCCAAAAGAGAAGCTTCCTGGTCTGAAGTTAGTTATGCCCAGTCCTCTGCATGCATTGGGTAGTGAAGTTTTCTTCACTCTGGCTAGAGCCCTGCATGTATGAGAGGTAATCGTGTAGTCTCATGTTTTGAAAAACTCTAATTGTGTGGCCCCCTAGGGCATTTCAAAATGAATTTCGCTTGATGTTTTCTTCCCTTTTGAGTGCATATGTGATTCTTTAACGTTAGTGCTCATAAGTCGCATTTAGCATAGTTCTCAATTCAGGAGCCAAGCAATAGTAGTTATGCTTAGCCCCCAAATCTGAGTAGTCCGTGCTTTGGAAAAACTCTATTCTTCCCTTATTCAAAACATTTGATTTGTTTGTGCTTATCATTGCTGAGCTTGTGTGTTTTCTTTCTTTTTAAGAAAGGTTTTCTCTAAAACATAGATAACAAATTAGAGCTAATCCTCACCTTATGCTTCCATTCTCATCTTAACCCATCTCAAGAGAAAAGTTCCTTACCCAAGAAGATACCGGGAAGTTTACCCTTGAAGCCTGGAATAAGCTACCAAAAGAAACCTATCCAGCCGCTCAGTCAAAAGGACCGACCGTGAGAATCAAAGCACTGCACCTGAGTCAAAGTGAGCAGGAAAAGAGGACAGAAGAAGTTATTACCATACAGAGAGTCAAAGATTCTTGGAACCAGAGACCACAAACATCAGGGTCATTGACCCCACCACTCACTCGTGCCCCTGCAAGCGTGCCCCACCTCCAACC
Organism: Zea luxurians; assembly: GCA_029449295.1. Lineage (NCBI taxonomy): Eukaryota > Viridiplantae > Streptophyta > Magnoliopsida > Poales > Poaceae > Zea > Zea luxurians. The sequence goes on along the minus strand of JAOPSE010000001.1, from coordinate 85,259,922 downwards.
ACCACCCCACGCCCCCCTTTTGCAGCGCACCCACCACCATTACCGCCAGCAACACCATCCCCCCTCCATCGCACTTGTTGCCTCGTGTCACCTACTCCATCACCCCCACTCCACACCCCCAAGCACCACTATCAGTGTTGCTCGCCTATAAATCCCTCCCCCACCAGCTCCCTCAACTCCCACCTCGCTCAAAGCAAAGCACCCACTTGATAAAATCCACTTGGCCAAACCGCAAGCAACTCCATTTTCCACTCCCTCGCCCCTAAGATCACAATGCTTGGTGATTCTTGGGTTGAAGACTGTTGTACATGGTTCATAGTCTTCGGTTTCCTCCTCTGTATGATGGTAATACTCTTTGATAGAGTCCTCCAGTGGGAAGAGCAAAGAGAAAGAAAGGGTCAGTGAAAAGAATATAGTGAAGAGAAGATGTTGGGGACTTGTTCTCAAATGCTAAGAGTTAAGAACAAGGCAACACAAAAAATGTTAAGTATTAAAGTCCTTCGTCCTCCGAAACATTATGTCCCTTCGGGAAATAATGAGCTTTGGACGAAGGTTATAAGAAACATACCTTCGTAAGTACGACAAGTAATGACGAAGGATTCATATAAAGCATGAGATAAAATGTGAACATTTAAACATTTAAACATTATCATAAAATCATTTCTATTTTGTTATCATGGAAAAATAGGAATGAATTCAAATTACAAATGTACCTTCGGCTTGAGGGAAGGCAAAAGTACAAGCGTGACGCAAAAGCAAATGCCAAGTCAGCGTGAACAGTACGGGAGTACTGTTCACCTATTTATAGGCAAGGGACACAGCCCATGCAGAATTACATTCATGCCCTTTACAAAAGTTTACAATGATGACTCAGACCCTTATGGACTAAAAGGTCATTCTATCTTTAAGTCGGTCCAATTCTTTATCTTCGGGTACGCTATACCATCGAAGCTTCATAAGTGGTAGCTTCGGCATTTCGTATAAGCAGCTTTCACCAAATCTGTTTCTTCTTGTGGGACCTTCGGCGATGAAGCATGGTCCCAACAGTAGCCCCTTCGTGGTGCTAGATCGTTTTTCGTAACGAGCTTGATCCGTGAAAAAAGTCTTCTAGGCTTCGGGAAGCCGAAGGTCCGAAAAAACACCTTCCCTGAGCTCGTTGTCGAGAAACGATAGAACTTCCTGGTGCGGAGCGGTCCCACTATGCAGCGAGTGCAAGCGACTGTCTGCCCGGTGTAAAAATCTTGACGATCCACCTTCTTACCTGTAGCAGTATATAAACAGATGGGTAGGTGTGAAGTTACCACAGCATTCATTGTTATTGCACTGTTTTGCTGCCAAAAATTTTAACCATAGCCGAAGCTTGACTTTTGCATTCGAACGAAGCTGCAGTTTGGAAACTGCTTCGTCACCAGAAGAGCTTCGGAAGAGAAAGGTTATTTTCAAGAAAATTTAAAATCAAATGGCCAGATTACGCTCTACTGCTAGTGTTGAGCGTGAAGGGGGTGAGGCCGAAGCTATTGAAACTGTTCCAATTTCCGAAGCAATGAGGCGCTCTGGGCTAGCAACGCCGGAAGACACGCAAGTTGCCGAAGACACCCCTGCTGGTGAAACAGAATGGGCTGTTGTTGAAGATACTGATTCCGAAGATGATTACAGCAGCGCAGTACCGAGCAAACCCAGCCACTTGGATTTCGGCAAATCTACCATTTCCAAGGCTGACTTTCCTAAATAGGTAAAATTGGGCTATCTTCGTGAAGCAGAAAAGAAATCAATTCGCTTCGGTGGAGAAGAAACCACCCCGAAGCCGGAGAAAGATGAGATAGTGGTTTTTAAAAGTTTCTTCAAAGCTGGATTAAGACTTCCACTCCATGGGATGATTGCAGATGTATTGAAGAAGTTTGGGATCTACTTTCATCAGCTGACTCTTAATGCTATCGTTAGGCTCAGTGTTTATATTTGGGCCCTCCGAAGCCAGGGGGTGGAACCATTTTCCGAAGGATTCTGCCGGGTGCACGAACTGCACTACCAAACCAAGGCCAGAAAGGATGGATTGCATGAGAATTTTGGTTGTTACAACTTTGCTTACCGGAAAACTTCAAAATTTCCTGTGATTAGCTACCGAAGCAAGTGGCCGGCAGGCTGGAAATCTAAATGGTTCTATGTCAAAGTTGAAGATGACAAGGAAAAGCTGGTCCAGAGTCCGCTTGAATTGACTTTCGGAGAAACCAGACCCCCATGCAATATGACACCAAAAGGTCCAGCCCAAACTGCTTTGGCTGAATTTAGAATTATTTCGGAGCATATCAGCACTAGGGACCTGGTGCAAGAGTTCTTGGCCTTCAGAATTTTCCAGACTTTGAAAGAATGGGAAATGCCGAAGCTAAAGGGGGAAAAGAAAGAAGGAGAACTTGTCCGGTTACCTTACTATTACAAGTTTAAGAAATATTTTAAAACACCTTGTCAAGAGTGGCTGGATACAATTGAAGTTATGTGTAATGAGATTCTTGGCAATTACTCTAAGAAAGAAGATCAGTTAATGACTGCGGCCTTCGGCACCCGTCCGAAGCGAAGAATGAATCAAGTGATGGATGCCTTGGGTTTTGAATATCCTGACTATGAGCGGCTGGATAAGGGTGCTGAGGGCCAGAAGAGGAAAAGAGTAGCCGAAGCTTTGAATAAAGATGACGAAGAACAACCAAAAGAGAAAATTCCGAGGACAGGCCCGAAAACAAATATTCCAAAGAAGAGAAGGGCTTCATCTCCGAAGCGAAAAATAACTGACGAAGAAGAGGCTCCTGCATCACCCTCTACCACCGACGTGGAGGAGATTTTAAAGGTAATGACTGAATCTTTGCCTGTGAAGCTAAGTCCATTAGGGCCTCATCTGACGAAGCTTTTTCAGAAGGAAGAGGAGCCCGTAAAAATGGAGAAAACAACTAAAGCAAAAAAGCAAAGAATCATCGCAGTAACAGAAGTCATTGACAAGACGCCACCAAGAGCTTCGGCTCGAAAGACTACAGTCGCCGAGGACATAACAAATATCGAAGTTGCACCTTCGGAGGTCGCAGCTACCAAAGCTACCTCGGCCGAAGATTTTAACATGGAAACCACAATTGAACATATCGATAAAATACTGCTAGACATGGCCGCAGAAGAAGCTGCAGCAGATACCGAAAAAACTTTGACCCCAGAGGCCGAGAGGATGAAAGAAATAGTCGAAGATACCTCGGCAGATGAAATTTTCAATTTTCAAAACTTGATTGGTCAAGAATTGACAAAAGCCGAAAAAGAAGAACTGAAAGAGTATGCAATTTCTTGTGGCTATCGGCCAGGGGCACTTCTCTTCGGAGGTGCTAACGATGAAAAGTTGGGATGTATCCGGGATCAGACCGGAGCCAAAGTTATCGGTACTCTATCAAAGAGTATCGGCTTTCCGAAGCTTGAAGCCGATATTAGCCGCTACCGACGACAGCATATCGTTGGTATTTTATTTTATTCCAATTTCAAGGTAAACATCTTTTGCTCTATCTTTAATTGTTTTAATACGGCGAAGATGTTTTCTAATAAAAATTATTTGTATGCAGAGTATGTTGCTGAGCAAGGCTTTAAAAATGCAACAAGATTTGGAGGACAAGAAGCATGAGGTTATAATTGAAAACCTAGAGAACAAAATAAAAGACCAATCAGCTGCTCTTGAAAAGAAAAGCTTCGAGCTCCAGGCGACCGAAGGCTTACTGGCGGAAGCTGAAGCTAAAATAGCAGATCTAAATACGAAGCTTCTCTCTCAGTCAGAAAGCTTTGAGCGGAACCAGCAAAAGCTTAACACGAAATTGGAAACCGAGGTTGAAAAAGTTTCAAAATTGGAAAAATCATTAACAAGTCTTCAAGATAAATGTTTAGAGTTCAGTAATAAATGTATTCAACGACTGAAAAAGATCTTTTATTCGGTCGGGGCCAGCAGCGAAAAATTCACTCCTTCAGCTGAAGATCTTCCAGGAACCTTCGAACACATTGAAGGTGAAATTGATGAACTTGACGAAGTTATAGCCGGGCACGGTGACTTCTGTGCCTGGGTAGCTTCTCGGGGCACTGCTGCTGCATTCCTGAAGGCTGGTTGCGACCACGGAAAGATTGTTAATAGGCCCAATTTTACTCTGTCGCCAACAATTCTAGATGATATTCCTGATCTTGCCCGAAGCATTTCAAATAGATTTGTAAAGATGATATGGACAAAAGGTGGACGAGAGAAAGCTGGAGACGAAGCTCGGAGTCATCTTGAACCAGTAAGAAATCATACCTTGTGCTTACCTTTTCCTTCAAACTTGATTTTTACTCACAATACTTTAATTCATGTAGGATGACGAAGCCGAAGCCAATACTTAAAGAATATGACGCCGAAGTTGAGGCCTTATGAAGATTGGTAGAAGTAGGTTGTAGAAAGACTCAAAAAACTTTTTGTAATAACTTTTGTAAATACAACTAAACTATTATTGATGGACTTTGATCATACCTTGTAATATATTCTTACCCTTCCATCAACGTATGAAGTGCTTTGATGTGGACGAAATTAGCATTTTGAGCCGAAGGCGAAAAAACACCTTCCCTTCTTTTCGTACACAACGAAGCATAAAAGATTGTTTCTTCTTTCTGCCGAAGACTGATTTTTAAAGCCGAAGCACTGCTTATGATATGATGATGGTTATCCTACATATGCCTGAATGAATGTTTATGAATGCAAATGTTATGATGTAATGCGGTGTGCAAAAGAATGACCAAACACATATCCGAAGCCTCAACCGCGGCTATTGTTCTCTTAAAAATAAACACATATCAGCGTTGACTTTTCGCTATAAGCCTCCCTTAGGAGCTTCTTCGCCTTTTACTTTCAGCGATATCAGCGCTGACTTTTCGCTGTAAGCCTCCCTTAGGAGCTTCTTCGCCTTTTACTTTCGGCGGTATTCGCGTTGACTTTTCGCGCTTCGCCTTTTACTTAGGCGGAATCAGCGTTTATTTTTCGCTGTAAGCTTTGCATTCCCTTTGGAACGACTTTTGAGCAGAAAACTTACACTGCGTTCCTTAGGAACGGCTTTTTTGGTAGCTTCATCGTGCTCTGCATCCCCTTAGGGACGGCTTTCGAGCTTCTCCCCTGTTTTCTTTCTTTCGGCACTCGATGATGCGCTCTCAGTTTTTACATTTACATCTTTGGGGGATTTTGCTCTTACAGAGCTGAAATAAAAGAGAGATTACATGCTATTACATGCTATGGCCCCATTAAAAACCTTTCTCCCCCTTCAGAAAGGAAAAGGGTGCCACGAAAAAGAATATAAAAAATTACATCAAGCTAAACATAATATCGCCGAAGCTCATCCGCATTCCATGATCTAGGAATGTCGTTGTCGTCCATGTCCTTCAATCTGTAGGAACCGGGTCTTGACGAAGATACTACCAAAAAGGGGCCTTCCCACTTCAGCTGTAATTTGCCTGCTGTCTCAGGGTTGGCTACTCTTCGAAGTACTAAGTGTCCTGGTTCAATGTTCTTCAGCTTGACTTTTCTGTTACGCCATTTTATTGTTTCAGCTTGATATTTATTGATGTTTTCCACAGCTTGAAGTCTGATCCCTTCAATAGCATCTTTTTCTACAGAGCAATTTGTCTTTGCCTTCTGCTGAAGCTACTATCCTTATTGATCCTGCTTTGGCTTCTTCTGGGGTTATTGCTTCGTCACCGAACAATAGTTTAAAGGGCGTAAAACCTCTTGACCTTGACATGGTTGTATTATGGCTCCATACCACTTTAATTAGCTCGTCAGGCCATTTTCCCCTTGGCTGATTGAAGATTGATTTCATTATTCCTGTCATTATGATCCCATTAGCTCTTTCGACAAGTCCATTTGACTCTGGGTGTCGAACTGATGCAAAATGGATCTTCGTGCCAATTTGATCACAAAATTCTCTAAAGGCTTCAGAATCAAACTGTGTCCCATTGTCCACAGTAATGGCCTTCGGCACTCCGAAGCGACAAACAATGTTCTGCCAGAAAAACTTTTGAATAGTAAATGAAGTTATTGTGGCTAATGGCTTTGCCTCAATCCATTTGGAAAAATACTCCACTGGCACTACCACATATTTTAAGTTCCCCTGTGCTGGTGGTAATGGGCCTAGCAAATCAAGGCCCCATCTTTGCAACGGCCAAGTGGGTTGTATTAATTGAGTTAAAGACGAAGGTTGTTTTTGATCTCTTGCACATTTCTGACAACCTTCGCACTTTTGGACTATGTCCGCTGCATCCGAAGCTGCTTTTGACCAATAAAATCCTTGGCGAAAAACCTTCCCGAGCAAAGGCCTAGATCCAATGTGAGATCCACACAGGCCTGCATGTATTTCCTTCATTAATTCTATACCTTCGGATCTGGATAAACACTTGAGCAATGGGGAACAGACTCCATGTTTGTATAACTCCCCTTCTATTATGACATATGGTCGAGCTCTTGCTTCTATTCTCTTGTTATAAACTTCGTCGTCTGAAAGAAAATTACCCTGAAGAAAAGAGACGATTTCAGTCCTCCAATCCTCGCTATAAAACAGGGGATATATTGAGGATTGCTCTTTCAAGAAGCTCGACCGAAGGTGCTTTTATTGTTTCGAAAAACACCTCCGAAGGTATAGGCAGCCCCTGGGTTGCTGACTTGGCCAATAGATCAGCGTATTCATTTTCTCCACGAGGAATATTTTTGACAGAGAAACCTTCAAAGGTAGCCTCAATCCTTCGGACCGTATGTAGATACTTTTCAAGCTTGGGGTCTCTTGCTTTATAGCTCTTGTCAACATGACCAGAAATGACTTGAGAATCGGTTTTAAGAATGGCCCTTCTGATTCCCATTGCCTTTAACTTCCGAAGACCCAAGAGTAGAGCTTCATATTCAGCAATATTATTTATGCAACTAAAATCAAGTCTTGCCGCATAACAAGTTTTAACTTTGGAAGGTGAAACCAACACAGCAGCTGCTCCTGCTCTGAAGGTTCCCCAAGATCCATCGCAAAACACTGTCCATGCTTCGGCATCTTTATTTGTTTCTTCCTCCTGAGCCCCTGGCGTCCAGTCAGCAATGAAGTCTGCTAACGCCTAGGACTGAATCGAGGATCTATGAACATAATCAATACAAAATTCATTGAGCTCTGCAGCCCATTTTCGAATCCTTCCAGTAGCTTCTCGGTTTCTCATAATATCCTTCAGAGGTTGCGAAGAAGGAACAATTATGTTGTAAGCTTGAAAATAATGTCGAAGCTTCCTGGAGGCCATCAAAACAGCATACAGTACCTTCTCCAATTCTGTATAATTTTTCTTCGATAGACTAAGAACTTCGGATACGAAATATATTGGGGCCTGCCTCTTAACTTGGCCTTCAAGCTTCTCCTGGTCAAGCGCTGCACTTACCGCTGAGGGCGAAGCTGCCACATATAATAACAAAGGAGCCCCTGGCGTTGGTGGAGTTAATGTTGTTAGATCTATCAAATATTGCTTCAATTCTTCGAAGGCTTTCTGCTGGATTGATCCCCATTGAAAGAGTTCGGTTGACTTCAGCACTTCGAAGAATGGTAAGTTTCTCTCTGCTGATCTGGATATGAATCTGTTGAGAGATGCCAGCCTCCCCGTCAATCTTTGAGCCCCCTTTTTTTGTATTTCGTGGTTCCATTCGAAGTATAGCTTCGATTTTACTTGGATTAGCCTCAATTCCCTTTGTTGAAACCAGGCAACCAAGAAATTTCCCCTTCTTTACTCCGAAGACACATTTTTCTGGATTCAGCTTTAAACCAGCCCGTCTAAAATTAGCGAAGGTCTCCTGTAAATCAGCAATGTGGTTATCTTGCTTCGTGCTTTTTACAATGATGTCATCAACATAAGTTAGCACATTCCTGCCTATCTGAGAATGGAGAACCTTCGTTGTCATTCTGCTGAAGCTTCCTCCAGCATTTTTAAGCCCCTCAGGCATCCGAAGATAGCAATATGTCCCACTAGGGGTTATGAAACTGGTTTTTGGTTCATCCTCCTTCTTCATCCAGATTTGATGATAGCCTGAATAGCAATCCAGCAAACTCATAAGCTCTGATGAAGCTGCTGCATCGACTAAGGAATCTATCCTTGGCAATGGAAACTCGTCCTTTAGACAAGCTTTATTGAGGTCCGTAAAATCAATACACATTCTCCATTTGCCATTGGCCTTCTTCACCATAACAGTGTTAGCCAACCACTCTGGGTATTTTACCTCTCTAATGACTCCGGCACTGAGAAGTCTTTTCACTTCATTCTGAGCGCCTTCGGCCTTGTCATCAGACATCTTCCGAAGCCTCTGCTTTCTAGGTCTGAAGGATGGATCGACATTGAGCGAATGCTCAATAACATCCCTGTTAACTCCACAAAGATCATTAGCTGACCAAGCAAAAACATCTTTGTTGTTGAACAGAAACCTTATCAAGGTTTTTTCCTGTTCTTCAGTCAATTGAGATCCCAATAGCACCTTCTGATCTACTATATCTTCACATAAAAGCATAGACTTCGGCTGATCTGCCGAAGCGGCTTTCTCCCTTCTGAACTTGTATTGCTCACAAGCTTCAGCTCCATCTATGTTATGGATTGCTTTTGAGTCAGTCCAGCTTCCTTCGGCCCTTCTGGCGGCTTCCTGACTTCCATGAATAGCAATAGGTCCTTGGTCCGAAGGTATCTTCATGCAAAGATAAGCAGGATGAAGAATTGCTTCAAAAGCATTAAGTCTCCCACGACCAATGATTGCATTGTAGGGATATTCCATGTCAACAATATCAAACATAATTTGCTCAGTCCTTGTGTTATGAACAAATCCGAAGGTCACTGGCATCGTGATCTTGCCGAGTGCCACAATCTGCCTTCCTCCGAAGCCACAGAGAGGATTTGTAGCATCATGGATCTTGTCTTTAGGCTCTTGCATCTGTCTGAAGGCTTTGGCAACTATGATATCCGCTGCACTGCCTGTGTCAACTAGAACATTATGGACTAGAAACCCCTTGATAACACAAGAAATAACCATGACATCATTGTGAGGATAATCCTTAAGCTGAAGGTCTTCCTGAGAGAAGGTGATTGGAATGTGGGACCATTTTGACTTGATGAAGGGTCCCTGCAGTCCAACATGCTGCACCCTTCTCTGAGCCTCCTTCTTCTGCTTCTTGTTAGCCAGCTCTGAGCAAGAACCGCCTGTTATGGGGAGCACCAGCTTCAAAGCCGAAGCAGCTCCAGCTTGGTTGTTGAACGAAGCCATCAGCTTAAGCAAGTGGAAGTGAGTTCACCGGAGGTGGGCGCCAATGTTGGGGACTTGTTCTCAAATGCTAAGAGTTAAGAACAAGGCAACACAAAAAAAATGTTAAGTATTAAAGTCCTTCGTCCTCCGAAACATTATGTCCCTTCGGGAAATAATGAGCTTCAGACGAAGGTTATAAGAGACATACCTTCGTAAGTACGACAAGTAATGACGAAGGATTCATATAAAGCATGAGATAAAATGTGAACATTTAAACATTTAAACATTATCATAAAATCATTTCTGTTTTGTTATCATGGAAAAATAGGAATGAATTCAAATTACAAATGTACCTTCGGCTTGAGGGAAGGCAAAAGTACAAGCGTGATGCAAAAGCAAATGCCAAGTCAGCGTGAACAGTACGAGAGTACTGTTCACCTATTTATAGGCAAGGGACACAGCCCATGCAGAATTACATTCATGCCCTTTACAAAAGTTTACAATGATGACTCAGACCCTTATGGACTAAAAGGTCATTCTATCTTTAAGTCAGTCTAATTCTTCATCTTCGGGTACGCTATACCATCGAAGCTTCATAAGTGGTAGCTTCGGCATTTCGTATAAGCAGCTTTCACCAAATCTATTTCTTCTTGTGGGACCTTCGGCGACGAAGCATGGTCCCAACAGAAGATAAGAAGAAGGTTCTCCGAGAATCAACCCTATGTCAGTCATTTCTCCGCAGCCTGCTCAAGCAGCAACAGTCGAAGAAGGCCCTGTAACACCCTTGTTATGAGGTACTTCAAGGAGTTCAAATCCCCAAGATTCAAGAGTTCTACCTCATTCTTTTTAAGTGGGGTAGTGTTCCAGTAAGGTTCCCATGGAGAAAAAGAAGAAGGCCTATAGCAAGCTTATGGAGGACCAGATCATCGAAGCTTATAAGTTTCTGGATGAGAAGTGGTCACCCAAGTTTCGTTGATGAAGCACCAGAAGACCAATCAAGGAAGGAATCCATGTGGAAATTCGCAAGGGGAAGGTTTGCATGTTGGCATCGATGCTTCTTCAATAAGCTAGCTGCCAAGCGAAACCTAGAAGCCTGAAGATGATCATTGAGTAGCCAGAATCAGCGTTTGTAATCAGCAACCGTTCGCTCCTCAAAGGCCAGATTTTGTTGAAGCTCCACCTCCTCGAAGAGTCTGCAAGGTGAAGATATGTAGCTGAAGTAAAGCTATACCCATAACCCTTCTAAGCCGAATCTCGAGGACGAGATCCATTTTAAGTGGGGTAGATCTGTAGCATCCCAAAAATTCAAATCTTTAAATTTTCTCACTTGCTCTAAATTCAAAATGAATTTCAAATTTCATTTCAAAATGTTTGTTTGCGAGTTGATATCAACAAATAAAATATAGTGGTCTATATTCTCTCCAAAATCCTCCTCAAAATATCCTACAAATATTTCCCCAGTGATCCCCCTCAAATTCTTTCTAGAAATACTGCCCAGATATTTCCCTAGTGATCCCCTCAATTTCTTTCCAGAAATACTGTACAATATTCCACAGATATATCTCCAAGTATTTTTCTCCTGAGAAATACCTTCAGAATCATTTTTAAAGTCCCTACAAATATTTTCTTCATAACTTTCCTCATGCTCATACATATACGTATGCCTCCGGTGTCATACGGTGAGCTCTACAAGCTAATCTCACTCATATAAGACAAATACATGCTAATCTCCCACTAATCCTCTCATCCCTCCCCCTAATCCCCCCACCATGGCTATAAATAGAGGGGCAAGGGCCTCCTCTCATCCCACCCCATGCCATTTCATGGCAACTCTCTCCTCCCCCCACACACACGCCCACTCCATCTCCCACACAAGCACAAGGATCGTTCGGTCGTTCTTCGATCATTCGTCCCCCTGTTCTTAGTTTGTTCGTTCGTTCATCCGATCGTTCGATCGTTTGTTCGATCGTTCATGGTTCGTTCATCCGTTCGTCCGTTCATTCGTCCAAATAATCTTTTTCCTGCCGTTATGCTACAGAAATTCCGATCGTTCGTTCGTTCGATCATTCAATCGTTCATCGTTTGTTCATAGTTCCTATTCATCGTTCATCGTTTGTTCATAGTCCCTATTCATCGTTCTTCCAGATAATCTTTGTCCTACCGTTATGCTGCTGAAATTCCGATCGTTCGTTCGTCCGATCATTCAATCGTTCGTCCGTTCGTTCATAGTTCCTATTCATCGTTCATCGTTCGTTCATCGTCACTATTCATCATTTATCGTTCGTTCATACAAACTATTCACCATTACTATTCATCGTTACTATTCACCATTACTATTCATCATTGTTACTATTCATTAACACTATTCACCATCTTTGCTATTCATCATTACTATTCACCGACACTATTTATCATCGTTGCTATTCATCATCGTTACTATTCATCATCGTTACTATTCATCGATGATATCTATGGTAGCTTTTTTGTCGTCACTATTCATCGTTACTATTCACCGTTACTATTTCATCGATCGTCCGATCACCCCAAATTTCAACTACTCATCCATCATGCTGTCCAGTCCACCTAAGACTAGCCAGACCCATATTCCAGTCATACGAACTCCGGTGACTATGTTTCCTTCCAGTGGGAACTTCCCATCTGGTCACCCATGCCAGGTTTCTCCAAGATGAGCATGCTTAACTTTGAGATTCCTTTGAACCAGGCTTCCAAACTCCGATTCCAATAATTCTTGTTTCTAAATTCTTATCGAACTATTCCCTATGCAACCATGTCATCCCTTAAGCATGGTTCATATTCCAGAAAACTCCCAAAATACTCTTGTCCCATATTCTGCCTATAACTCTCCTGTTCATACTAAGTCAGACGACTCATTCGTCACTATTCACACCAACAGTGAACTCCACTATGCTACACCACATACACCCAGCTATAAATACACCTAGCTACCCTCTCCCTCTCCACACACACACTCAACACCCTCAGCCAAGGCAAACACCCCACCCACTCAGTTACTCCGCTCTACCGGCTACACGCATAGTGTCGCTTCGCCTCCAGTCCACCCTCCTGGTAAGCACCTCCGCTCCACCACTAGTAGTATCTCAACACCACATGACACAGATTATGCTCAAGACTCTACCCTTCCATATATCGCTATTCTGACCACTATACTAAATATTTGTTGGTATACTTGTTGGTTTGTATGTTTCCTTGTTCATGTCGCATAGTTATTGGAGCGTCCGTGCCGTCTCATGGAGGCTAGATCTGCAAGTCTACGCCAGGCGGTGGAGCCAGAAGCCAGTTCCACAAGCTCCCCTTCCCCCTTCGACGGATAAGCACAACAAGCTCACTGGATCCCTTTGATGCATAAATTACGTATGATTTTTCAACCACAACCCTTAGCCTGTTATTTTATGCATGATATGATTTTGAGACAAGTTATTATGGCCACCCAGCCGCTTGCCCCAATCAATCCTTGATATATTTGTTATAAATGATTTGAGAAAAGGTGTGAGTTTTCAAAACAAAATACTTTTCAAAATGTGTATGATGAAGGGTTTTCACCCGTATCACCTTTGAGTAGGGATGATCTGGAACTCCCTGGTTTAGGGGAGGGCCTAAGGTGATGGCTCAGCTGGTTTAGGTGTGAGCAGAAGGATTGTCCCCTCATATAAGGACCGGTTTGTCATCCTTCACTACCTATACTCATGATAAGTACAACCACTCAAGACTGTATGGACAGTCACTCAATCTGAACTCGTATGGTCCAAACCCCAAGGTTATGAAGGCTGGGGAGCATCGGGAGGATAAGGAGGTTGAATGTTTTGTCCGGTTTGGGCATGGCGGTGGCCTGACTCCTTCCGGTATAACCGCTAAGTTAAGGACATGCGAGGAAAGAAAGAGATTCAGATTCGAGTCTCACTAGCTATGAGATCGCAGAGCCGGACTAGTGGGTAAAGTGTACACCTCTGCACAGAGTTTGAAATCCTATTCGAATAGTCTGTGTCCACTGGTATGGACGAGTCTGGTGTGGTATGACAATTAGTGGTTTGTTTTCAAAACAAAGGGTGCGTTTGAGAAAAGTGGTTTTTAAAAGGTCCGGTGGTTGAGCCGTGAGCTATGGTGGACGGGAAGTCCAGTAGCTGTTTTTGAAAATGAAAACCAGTGGGAAACTACTGAGATACCTGGACGGTTTAGTCCAGGGGATTTTATTCTATATTGAAAAACTTCCTGCTCCTTTGGGAGAGGATGCGCTTTGAAAAATACAAAATGTTTTACAAAACAACCCTGCATAAAATATTGTTGTTTCTGCAAAATATCCTGAGCTCCACATATTCCATGCATTATATCTGATTTCCCCATTCCGCGGGTGAAGGTGGGCTGCTGAGTACATTTGTACTCACCCTTGCTTATTTGTTGTTTTTCAAAAAAAGGAGATCGGGTAAGAGTTACGACTGTTCCCAACCTTGCCTGTGGCTGTTGGACCGCTGATTTGCTTCGCTGCGTATATCGGGCTGCTTCAGCCCCACTCTGATGTTATGTCCCGAGTTGTGGACCAACTCTTAAAGTTGATCGCCACCTTTATAGGTTTGTCTCGTTTAAGCAGATCTAGAATCATCTGATGTATAAATGTGTTTACTAGCCTCCTGGGACTAGTAATTGTATCACATTTGAGTCCCAGAGGATCTAGGGCGCTTCAGCCTGTCCCCATTGAAATACTTCGGCTGATTTCAGTACCTCGAAGAAAGGCAAATTTCTCTCTGCAGACCTTGAGATAAACCTGTTTAATGATGCTAATCTGTCTACCAACCTTTAGACACCTTATCTAGACTTTGGTGGCTCCATCCGAAGTATTATTTCTATATTGCTTAGGTTAGCTTCAATTCCTTTGGTTGACACAAGGCAACCAAGGAACTTTCCCTTCACCCTGAAGATGCATTTTTTTGATTCAACTTGAGACCTGCTTTTTTGAAATTAGCAAATGTTTCATGCAAATCTGCTATGTGATCTTCGTGCTTCGTGCTTCTGACTATAATATCATCAACATAAGTTGGGACATTCCTTCAAATTTGGGTACTGAACACCTTTGAAGTCATTCTGCTGAAGCTTCCTCCAGCATTCTTAAGCCCCTCAGGCATCCAAAGGTAGCAATAGGTACCACTGGGAGTAATGAAGCTTGTCTTAGGCTCATCTTCTTTCTTCATCTATATCTAGTGATATCCTGAATAACAATCTAGTAGGCTCATGAGTTCCGAAGTGGCTACCACATCTATGAGGGAGTCTATCCTTGGGAAGGGAAATTCATCCTTCGGGTATGCTATGTTGAGATCTATAAAATCAATACACATCCTTCATTTTCCATTTACCTTTTTTACCATCACAGTGTTAGCAAGCCATTCTAGGTAAGTAACTTCTCTGATTTTTTGCCATCAATACACATCCTCCATTTTTTGCTCCTTTGGCTTTATCCTCTGACATTTTCTGAAGCTTCTATTTCCTTGGTATGATGGTGGGATCTACATTGAGAGAATGTTTAATGATGCTTCTTGTTGGAGGCCTTCCCCTTCCGAAGGTCCTCAAAAACACGACTAACCAGTTGCTTCTAGCATAATGTTGATTATTACAGGAGCTTCATTATAATCGGAGGTTCATGATGGGAGCTTTCTCCTTCGTCGAAGGTCTTCAAGACAAAGATATAGCCCGAAAATAACAACAATGAACGCCAAAGCTATAGCCGAAGAGTAACAGCCTCGGCTAAAAGTGGTGTCAAAGATCAAGCATGATGCTAAGCTGAAGAGGAAAAGACTAGCTAGTCCCAAATGATTTATGTTCAATTATGAACAAATGTTAAGGTCATAAATGTATTTTACCCGGGGCTGCGTCCAATGCCAATAAATAGGTGAATAGTACCCCTGTACTGTTCACGCTGGATTGTAATCGCTCTCGTGTCAACACCTTCGAACAAGCCGAAGGTATCAATGTAACATTTCATATGCTTGTCATGAAATAAAGATATAAACAGAGATATCAATGAATAATATTTATCATATCTATGAATTGTTATCCTTGTGAATGATGAAGCCCTCCAAACCCTTCATCGGAGGATCATTATATCCGAAAGGAGATGATGTTCCTGAGGACGAAGGTCTCTAATCTTTAACAATTGTGTTGCCTTGTTCTTGATTCACAATATTTGAAAACAAGTGACCAACATTGGCGCCCACCTGCGGTGAACTCAAATGACCATCTTCGGCAACATCTCAAGCACTCACCTTCGTCATGCCACCGAAGAAGGCAATAGCGCTAGGGGCTGTTTGTAACACCTCAAAAACCATCAACTAAAAATAATACATTTAGAATATTAGTAGTAATAATAGTAAATAATTTTTCTTCAAGTATTTGATTTTATTTGCCTTTAGAATAATTTTTGGTTACTCATATTTGACTTATGGTTGTTTAGTAGAATTTCTTTTATATTGAAAGCCCAATTAATTAATATAAAAACATTGGTCAAAAATAAGTATTTTAGTTATAAATAATTTTGGTATAATTATTATGATTTTTTTACAAATTTTGAAAATATATTAATTTATATTTTTAATGAAAAAAGAAGAAAAAAGAAATCGGTTCAAACCCTAATGGCTCGGCCAGGCCGAACTCGGCCCAGCGAGCCCACTAACCGCCGCCGCACGCCCCCATTTTTCCTCATCTCTCCCTCTCTGCCGGTGGGGCCCACCCCAGCCCCACGTCTCTTCTCCTCCCTCGCACCGCACAGACGCGGCGCCGCCGCCACTTCGCTCAGACGAGCGTGCCCACCGGCCTCACGCCGCCTCGCCTACCCGTGCCCTCGAGCCGACCGGACCGGCGCCTCCTCTCCCTGTGCCAGAAACTGTCGCCGCCACCTCCTCCTCTCCCTCCCCCACTTACTCTTTCCGTTAGTGAAGAAACCACCGCTATCAATGGCACCAATGGAGTTAAGCCGCCGGTGCCCCTTTACCTCCTCCCCAGCGCCCTCCCCCATTCCCCTCTTCCCCTATAAAATGACAGACCGGTCCTCTCTCCCCTACCCGCGCTCCCTCCTATCTCTTCCCTGCCCGTGCCCTCGCCATTCACCACGTCGCCATGTTTGGACCAAGCCAGAGCTCGCCACCACTCCAGAGCTCGCTACCACGCCAGAACCCCACTGGACACCGAGATTCCCCATGTCCCGCTCCCTGCTAGGCCAAACCCCGTCCCCCCGGTCAAGCTCCCTATGCACACAAGCTAGCTCAAGGTAGAAGCTGAACTTTTTTGCGTTTTAGCCTCTGTGCTTGTGTAAAACTAATTTTGAAAAATACAGTTCAAAAACTATTAAAAAGAGACCCCTGATGTATATGTTTTATTATAGATCAGCCATGCAATAGTATTTTGAATATGGACATTTTTTTATATTTCGAAAAATAAATAGGTTATGTCACGATTCTTTAATTTTGTGATGTAGTACTAGAAACGTTTGCGACTAACTTCTTATTTTAGCGTAAAACGATATTATGTTAGTAGTGGGTTAAGTATAAGTCTTACTACTATAAGAAAATGAAAGAGGTAATAGGCCACATATTGTCGGTCAAGTTGAAATATAGATTTTCACTAATCAGATATAAGCATTCGTATGTATATTGCTTATTCACTTAGAATTAATAAAATATCTATTCATATCGAAATAACCATGATTATGTTACTGAAGTCCAAAACTAGTAATTTATATTAATTCTTAGAATATTAATGTTATGTGATTTATAAATAAACATTTTAGGAATACGTATAATTTCTATTTATAAAGGAAAAGATAAAACCCAAAAGACTATTATTAGTCATAAAGAAAATAATTAATTAGTAGTTATTTTCCATATAATTTGTTAATTCATTTTATCCACGCTATAATAGATAAAAATAGCTCCATAGTCACATGCCCATATAGTTTTCACCAATGATAACTCAAAGTGGAAAATTTAGTGGATTAACAAAATAGTTATGATTTAGACATTATTTGTAAGTACAGTTGCGTGATATGTGATTGTTTATGTAATGGTGAATATTACCCATGTAATGGTGTATGTTTATTTATTTGGCATATGTAATCTTTTGTATGTACGATACGTGAATCGATGTAGAAGCTGACTGTGAGGTAGACAAACCAAACTCGTTCGAGGACGACCCGTAGGACACGTTCGAGCAAGGCAAGTGGATTCTCCCTCTGCATTTCTAATTGTAACAAAATAATGCATATAATAATGTTTACTTTTCGGATATTGCATAATTTGATGGGATTTGCCTAAATAGGATTTTCCTAGAATTAGCAACCCTATTCCTTGATTACCCTAGGATAAATACTATGCTTGGCAATTTGTTCTACCGCTCAACTTGGTAATTATGATGTCACTCATTATTGATACTAATGTTCTAGAAATGAAGTTTTTATTATGATGTTAACCCGATGGTTAAAAAAGAACATTTTGTATTAAATGGAACATGGAGTGACCACCCAGGATAATAGTGCAACCACAAGTGTTATAATGGCTCTGGCTTTGGTAATTAGCTCTATAGACTTAGTGCTTAGCAACCCTACCTGAAAGATGGGTAAGAGGGGGCGGCAGTGTTTTGGTGGCAGCTCATGTTAACATGGAGTTACCTCGCCTAGAGGGCCATCAATACTGACGTGGAAACCTTAGCGGGTGGCTTTGTACTAAGGATATTTTGTGAAAGCCTCATAGTGGATCCCTAGCCATTCACCTAGGAAGTGTTTATGGGTCCGATCGACCCAGGCTAGATGGGATAGATGGCTTGTGGGTAAAGTTGTACCACCTCTGCAAAGTGTAAAACTGATATGTCAGTCATGCTCATGGTTAAGAGCAACCTGGACCCTCACATGATAATTGAACTTAAAGATGGAAAATAAATTGTGATCCAATGATCCATAAGTGGTTTTCTTAAGTGGTTAAACTTAAGTGTTTTTGATATAATCATATGCTTATTTATAATTGGGATACTTTGGGATACACCTACATCTAGTAAGTCACGCACTATTAATAAAATATTGACTAACTAAAATGCTTACCGCTTATCCATAGCCTACCTTATTAACTTTGCATTATTCCTCTCACTTGCTGAGCCCCGACCATAAGTGAGCTCACGCCTTGCTAATATTTGATAAGAGGGTGAGGATGAAGATATTGCAGATGATGTCGACGAGTACTAAGTCTAACGATGCGCCAGCCACCTTCCTGTGGAAGAGTGTCCATGCTTAAATTCTGCTGTACTTTGATAATGATACTTTTTAAGACACTATGGTTTGGATGATGTGATAAAGTTACTCTACTCTCTTTACACCTACCTTTATTGCATTATCTTTTGATATATTACACTTGTGACATCAACATATGTGTGGAAAATGGATCCTGGCACACATATGCTATGCATTCGGTTTTGCCCCCAAAACCAGGTGTGACAGAAGTGGTATAAAAGCTATGTTGACTTTAGGTCGTTAGACTAGTTAGAAATGGAAAGCCTAGTCTGTTCAAAACATGCTTATTTTTCTCTTACCAAATTATTTTATTAATCTTACCTCTTTAAAATTCAACTAAGTTGACATTATCTCTAGATGGTGCGTACAATCCAAACCACCCGAGTCAATGCCAACCCTGTGGATCTCCCTCGCCTTCGTTTGGAGAACGAAGTTGTTCTAGAAGATAGCTCGAAGGAGTTTCTGCCGACACCCACCCCATTGGCAGAATCACTAGCCTTCGTAGCTAGATCATCATCTTCAGCACCGCTAGCACCCGCAGTCCAAGCCCCTGCTCCTGGAGGCAATGACCCGAACAACTATGGTGATGATAATGACGATGAAGAAGAAGAAGAGAACATCAACGAGGAAGCCAATAGTGAACAGCAGGACCACTTCGTGGGGATTTGGCCTGTCACTGAACATTATACATTAATGTTCGAGACAGGGCACTTCCCTAACCTGTTGCAGGATGTTCTGCATGCATTGGGAACCTACGTCTGACCCCTTTATGAGACCAGGCAAGTGTACGAGCCCCCACAGGCTTGCTACTACATCACTCGCATTCATGTCAGGGTGATGGATGCAGGTGATAGAGGGTTCAGGACTCTATCAGCTCATGAGTCTCTGATGCCGCTATCCACCTACGCTGCTTCGGTCAGAGATGCTGCTAGGCGAACTCTATGGTCCCTCAGCCACACTTACAAGCAGCAGAAGCACAACGCAAAGTACATGCATCTTCCTCTGTGTCTTCATGGAGAAAGCTAGACCAGCATTATTCCAGGCGGAGCCAAAGAAGATCACCTCAACACCCTAGTTGGTGTGGTGGCAGGTCTTAACACCGACCTGGACAGTGCTACCCTAGACCTCTCTAGGGTACATTTGGAGCTAGAGGATGCACACACGAGGATTGCAGCCCTGGAAGCTCAACTAGAAGGAAGGGATCCCCATGAAGCCCAAGTCCCTGCCATGGCGTTGTCCCCTCCACGCAAGAGGATCCGCTATGGAGAACTAGGATCCATCACCAGGCTGCTAAGTTATATTGTAATATGTTAGTTTTCACGTTATACGATGAACATTTTCTTTTTAAAATATTATGCTTATAATAATAACAACCATGTGATGGTGTTGTTTGCAATGTTTGATTTGGATTTTTTCTTGAGTGCAATGGTCTTATAGAATGACGGCCATAATAACATAAAAAACAAAAAAAACTAGACTTAACTTTAATAATAAGCTATTCCCCCTAGAATGTTTCTCTACTCATCACTTACCTAAGAATTGCACTTTCTAACCAACCAGATGGTGAACGCTCGCTCAGGTCCCAGGAACAAGAGAAACCAGCGTGGTCAGCAGTTTCCACCACCGCCACCAAATCCCAACATGAAGCAATTCATCGCAGCGCAAATGCAGCTTCTGCAAGGACTCACTGCTTCTGTACAATAGATTCAGCAAAATCAGCAGAACTAGCAGAATCAGCATCAACAGCAGAATACACCCCAAGCTAGAGACAAGCATCGAGATTTCATGAGCCACCATCCGCCTGCTTTCTCTCATGCGGTTGACCCCTTGGATGCCGATGACTGGCTTAAGGTCATTAGGAAGAAACTGGACATTACCCTGTGCAATGATCTGGAGAAGGTCTTGTACGCTTCTGGAAGACTCGAAGGTGCCACATCTGACTGGTGGGATGCCTTCACCGCGGCACATGCTAATGCTGACACCATAACTTGGCAGGAATTCCAGATGAAGTTTTGTGCTCATCTTATTCTCTCGGGAATAATGAAGCTCAAGAAGGAGTTCTTATCCCTCACACAAGGGAGCATGTCCGTTAGTGAGTACCATGATCACTTCACCCAGCTTTCACGCTACGCCCCAGAAGAGCTGGACACTGACGAGAAACGCCAAGAATCTTTCTTGGAAGGCTTGATTGGGCCTTTAAACTATCAGCTGCAGTGCCATAGTTTTCCCAATTTCCAGACTCTGCTTAACAAGGTAATTGGCCTTGAAAGCAAAAGAAATGAATTGTTTGATCATAGGAGAAAATTCCAAGGGCAGTCCAATAGGAATACCCGTCAGAATAACTCGCAGGGTTGTCAGTTCCGCTCTGGAAATCAGAGCGGGAACAACAACTACCAAGTACAACGCTTTGGACAACAAGGTCAGAAGAGCAACCAATATCAGAACCAGCAGAGGAACAGCACTCAGACCGGTCATAGGTATAGTGGTTATCAGTAGAATCGTTAGGGAAGCATTGTGAACACACCAGCCAAAAACAATAGCACAACTACTCCAGTCCAACCCAATGGTTGTTTCAGGTGTGGCGAACATGGCAACTATGCTAACAACTGCCCAAGGTACAATCAACAGACACCCCAGAGGAACAGCACCGAGAGGGCTGATTAGAATACACCTGCTCATGGATCTACACAGAACAAGACTCCGCAGAACCAGAATAAGGGAAGAGTTAACCACGTGACAGCGGAAACAGTTCCTGAGGATGCCGACATGGTGTATGGTATGTTTCTTATTAACTCCATACCTTCATCAGTTTTATTTGATTCTAGAGCATCACACTCTTTCATAACAAAGTCATTTGTGGAAAAGCATAATATACTAAAATATCCTTTGAAGAAGAAACTATTAATTCGATCACTAGGAGGTGAACTTAGAGCCACTCACTCATGCCCTCAGACTAAGATTGAAATTAGAGGCCTAAGCTTTCTAGTAGAACTGATAATCTTGGAATCAAGTGGAATCAATGTGATACTTGGAATAGACTACTTAGCCAAGTATGATGGGGTAATATCTTATGCTAAGAGGATGGTTACATTAACCAGTCCATAAGGAGAAAGAATTGAAGTCAATGTCAGTATGCCAGCGACAGCAGAGGCCATGGTAAATCAATTGGAGGAGAAACCTTTGGAACACATCAGAATATTGTGTGAATACCTAGACGTATTTCCCGAAGAATTACCAGGTATGCCACCTGATCGTGATATAGAGTTTTCTATTGAATTATTACCTGGAACTGCACCAATTTCAAAAAGAGCTTACCGAATGGATGTCAAAGATTTAATTGAACTGAAGAAACAAATAGAAGAATTACTAGAAAAGGGTTTTATTCGCCCCAGTTCGTCTCCATGGGGAGCCACGGTTCTATTTGTGAACAAGAAAGATGGTTCGAGAAGAATGTGTGTCGATTATAGAAGCTTGAACGAAGTAACAATTAAGAACAAATACCCATTACCTCGGATTGAAGATTTGTTTGATCAGATGAGAGGAGCTAAGGTATTCTCAAAAATAGATCTAAGATCAGGCTATCATCAGTTGAAGATTCGGACTGAAGATGTACCTAAAACAGCCTTTACTACAAGATATGGACTATATGAGTTTTTGGTTATGTCATTTGGATTAACCAATGCACCAGCATACATTATGAACCTGATGAATAAAGTATTCATGGAATATCTTGACCAGTTTGTTGTAGTATTTATCGACGACATACTTGTATACTCTCAGAATGAAGAAGAACATGAAGATCATCTGAGATTAGTTCTACAGAAGCTTCAAGAGAACCAGTTGTATGCGAAATTTTCAAAGTGTGATTTTTGGCTGAAGGAAGTCACTTTCCTAGGTCATATTATCACATGGAGGAATCAAGGTAGACCCTGGTAAAAGAAGTGAAATATTAAATTGGAAACAACCAACAGATGCGTCCAAGATTAGAAGTTTTCTTGGATTAGCAGGATACTACAGAAGATTTATTGAAGGCTTCTCCAAAATAGTGAAACCCCTTACTTCACTGCTGGAGAAAGGTAAAGAGTTTAAGTGGGATGAAGCATGTCAGAAATGTTTTGAGGAATTAAAGGAAAGGCTAACCACTACATTAGTGTTGATTATGCCTGATATTCACAAAGGATATGATGTGTATTGTGTTGCATCACATCTAGGACTTGGATGTGTACTAATACAAGAAGGAAAAGTAATAGCCTATGCCTCAAGGTAGTTACGGAAGCATTAAAAGAATTATCCTACGCATGATTTGGAATTAGCTGCCGTAGTGCACGCTTTGAAGATTTGGAGGCACTACATGATTGAAAACAAGTGCAAAATCTTCATGGATCACAAAAGCTTGAAATATATCTTCATGCAAAAAGAACTCAACCTAAGACAGGGAAGATGGCTTGAGTTAATCAAAGATTATGTTTTTGAAATACAATATCACCCAGGAAAAGCAAATATAGTGGCAGATGCTTTGAGCCGTAAAGGTCAAGTGAACAGTATCACTACTCATTTGATGCCACAGGAATTCTGCTAGGAAATGGAACAACTCAACCTTGGTATGCTCAATAATATGGAAGCCATGGTTATGGAAGTGGAATCTACTTTGGAACAGGAGATTCGTAAAGGACAAGAATCCGATGAGAAAACCAAAGAAATTAAGGCACAGATTATTTTGGGAAAGACCTCCGATTTCACCAAAGATGAACAAGGCATAGTATGGTTTAAAACAGAATCTGTGTACCAAAAATCAAGCACCTACACCAACTTATCTTAAGAGAAGCTCATGATTCAGCTTATTCTATTCACCCTGGAAGTACTAAGATGTACCAGGACCTAAAGGAAAAGTATTGGTGGTACGGTTTGAAAAGAGATGTTGCTACTTATGTTGCACTATGTGATGTGTGTCAACGACTTAAAGCCGAACACCATAGACCAGCAGGATTGTTACAACCTCTCAAGGTACCGGAATGGAAATGGGAAGAAATTGGTATGGATTTCATAGTTGGATACCTCGTACTCATGATGGCTATGATTCCATATGGGTTATAGAGGACAGGTTGACTAAAGTGGCATACTTTATACCTGTGAATACAACTTACTCAGGAGCCCAGTTAGCAGAGTTATACATATCATGGATTGTTTGTCTGCATGGAGTACCAAGCTAAACTTCAGCTCAGCCTATCATCCGCAAAAAGATGGACAAACAGAAAGAACAAACAAAGTGTTGGAAGATATGTTAAGAGCTTGAGCTTTAAAGCATGGTAGAAGTTGGGATAAGAGTTTGCCTTATGCAGAATTCTCATATAACAATTGCTACCAAGCAAGTCTAAAAATGGCACCATTTGAAGCACTTTATGGACGGAAATGCAGAACACCGCTTTATTGGAATCAGACTGGAGAAAGTCAAGTATTTGGTCCAGAAATTCTCCAAAAAATAGAAAAGCAAGTATAGATTGTTAGAGAGAATTTGAAAATAGCACAGTCGAGACAGAAAAGCTATGCTGACAATAGAAGAAGAGAGTTAATCTTTGAAGTTGGAGACTTCGTATACCTTAAGGTTTCACCAATGAGAGGAACGAAAAGATTTAAGGTTAAGGGTAAACTATCTCCCCACCACATTGCCCCATTCAAAATTTTGGAAAGAAAAGGTGAAGTAGCGTATCGGTTAGAGCTACCCGAAAGTTTATTGGACGTGCATGACGTAATTCATGTGTCACAACTCAAGAGATGCTTAAGAGTGCCTGAGGAACAATTACCTATGGAAGAACTCAATGTTAATGAGGATTTGACCTATTCAAAGTACCCTATTAGAATTTTGGAAACGTCTTGTAGAATTACCCGGAGTAAAGTTATCAACATGTGTAAAGTTCAATGGAGTCATCATTCGGAAGATGATGCCACTTGGGAAAGAGAAGATGAACTTAGAGCAGAATTCCCCCAGTTATTCTCAGAAGTTCGTTAATCTCGAGGACGAGATTCTTTTTAAAAATAATACACATGTTCCGAATGTATTATTCCCCCAGTTACACCAATATAACCGAACATGCCCTAAGGGGGTAGGTTTGTAACACCTCAAAAACCATCAACTAAAAATAATACATTTAGAATATTAGTAGTAATAATAGTAAAGAATTTTTCTTCAAGTATTTGATTTTAATTGCCTTTAGAATAATTTTTGGTTGTTCATATTTGATTTATGGTTGTTTCGTAGAATTTATTTTATATTGAAAGCTCAATTAATTAATATAAAAACTGTTGGGGACTTGTTCTCAAATGCTTCGGATTAAGAACAAGGCAACATAAAAAGTGTTAAATGATAAAGTCCTTCGTCCCGTGAAACATTATTTCCCTTCGGGATATAATGTGTTCCGGACGAAGGTCACAAACAACATATCTTCGTAGGCACAATAAATTATGACGAAGAATTTACATGCAACATAAAAAGTAATATAAACATTTAAATATTATCACAACATCATTTCTATTTTATTATCATATAAAAATAGAAATGATTTCAAATTACAAGTGTACCTTCGGATTGCAGGAAGGCAAAAGCACATGGATGACGGAAAGCAAATGCCAAGTCAGCGTGAACAGTACGGGAGTACTGTTCATCTATTTATAGGCGTGGGACGTAGCCCATGCAAAATTACATTCATGTCCATTACATTTGCTAATGACTTATGGGAATCTATCAAGGCCTAAGTAGTCTTTTCATCTTTAAGTCGGTTCCCCTTTCTACTATCGCGACGAAGCTTTCTGCGCATAGCTTCGGCTGTGCACCATCCTTCGTACAGCTTGGTAGTCAGCCCGTCCTTCATCTTAATCCCCCTTCGTCTGGCTTGGGCTTCGTTCTGACCGTACTCCATGTTCATGATCTGAGTCCGAAGATACCTGTTCATATAATTCACTTGGAAAATATTGTCAAATTATGTTTTTGAGGACCTTCGGAGGACGAAGGCCCCCAACAGTAGCCCCTCGCAATATTAATTTGTTAGTGATAAATTCAGATTGCGATATGGACGAAGGCCTTAAGCCGAAGGTCCGAAAAAACACCTTCCCTTTGCTAGAATAGCAAAAATCACTGACACCTGGGACCACACAGTTTCCGTCATATCGAGTGTATAAATAGGAGCCCGCCACATTTGATTTGGCACGCTCTCTTTGCCATCTGTTTTTCCTGCTTATAAAACTTTCTGCCCAAAAAATATTTGTTTTCTTTCCTAGTTTTAAGCTTCGGAAGCGAGAAGTAAGATTTCCGAAGGGATGTCTGAGGAGAAGAAGGCTGGTGTCGAGATGAAGCTAAGTCTCTCTGAAGAGAAGAACCTGGGCTTTCTTGAGGCAATGTCGAAGACCAATACAGAAAAGATCACCAAAGAGATTTTAGAAGGTTTATCTGAAGATACTGGTGACAGCGACAGTTATGATGTAGAAAGCGGCGGGGGAGAGTCCGAAGATCGACCATGGCGGCCAAGTCACTCGGTTTTCGGGAAAACCACTATTAAGCAGAGTCATATTGACAATATGAGGGGGAGATATTTTCGAGATATATCTATTGTGAGGGCTGATGCTGGAGAAAAAACATCTCCTACCCCCGAAGAAGATGAGGTCGTGATCTTCCGAAGCTTTCTCAAGGCTGGGCTTCGGTTCCCCCTAAGCAGCTTTGTTGTCGAAGTCCTGAAGACATTTCAAATCTACCTTCATCAAATTACTCCCGAAGCTATCATAAGAATGGGAATCTTTGTCTGGGCTGTGAGAAGCCAAGGTTTAGAACCAAATGCTAAAAGCTTTTGCAAAATTCATGAGTTGGTATATGAGACGAAGCCCTGGGGGAAAGAACAATATCACAACAACTTTGGTTGTTACAGCTTCGGTGCCCGCTCCGGGTCAAGCTGCCCCGTGCCAACCTTTCGGAAGAGGTGGCCCGGTGCCTGGATGACAGAATGGTTCTATGTAAAGAATGACTTGACAGCGCAGGAAGATGTTAAAAGTATCATTATGCGCCCTATCTGGCAACGCTTCGGACTCCGAAAGCCGAAGGTTGAAATGGATGAAGCGGCCGAAGAATGCCAAAGAGCCTTCGGTGTAATCTGCTCTTTTATTGGGACAAGGGATCTGGTCCAAGAGCATATTGCCTTCAGGGCGTGGCCACTTGCAGGAAAGTGGGAAATGCCGAAGGAGACCATCAAAGAGTCTGACGAAGGTGGACTGGTCAGACTAAAATACACATTCAAATACGGGGATAAGTTTGTTGAACCTGATGACGACTGGTTGAAAAGCATTGAAACCTTAAGTGACGAACTGCTTGGGGTATATTCGAAGGCCGAGAATACTGCATTATCAGCAGCCTTCGGAGGCCGAAAGAAGAAGAGGCTCAACCGGGTATTTGATGCAATCGGGTTTGTCTACCCTGACTACCATTATCCGGTGCCAGGCCGCAAAAGAAAAAATAGTTCTCCTGCAAAAGAAGTTGCCTCAGGTGCTTCTAGCGAGCCAGCGCCGCAAAGAAAAAAGATGAAGGTGCTCACCCACCGGGCACGTTTTATTGAGCCGGCCACAGTGCCTGAATTTATCGGTGAAGTCTCTTTGGCCACTGAAACTACAGAGCCAGCTCCAGTGCCGAAGATCGAAGAAAAAACTGAAGCACCTTCAGCAGAGAAGGCAGAAAAACCGAGAATTGAAGGACCAAAAATATTGGAAATCTTAAGTCCTTCAGCAAGTGCTGAGACAATAAAAAATCAAAAGGGCCCATCTGTGACCCCGAAAAGAAAAAGAATGGCGAACGTGCTAGATGTTTTGGAGACAATTAAGTCTTCAAGCATAACTCCAAAGAAGACTGTTGAACTTTCTGAAGTGTCTACTGAAGCTTTAGCTGCTGAAGCTTCGAAGCAACAACTTGAAGCTGAAGCTGGGCCTTCAGAGCCCACCAAGGAACAACCTTTGGAAACCGAAGAAAAAATAAAAATGCCAGAGCCAATTTTGGTTGAAGAAATTGACACTGCGGCCCCCGAAGCACCTTCCATCATACGCAATTACATTGTGCGACATGCTTCGGGGAAGAAATTATCTGAAGAAGAAATTTATGAAGCCAATCACTATGCCAGAGAATTAAAATATCCGAAGGGGGCACTAGTGTTCAATGGGACAAACGAAGATGACTTCCTATACTGGCTCCCTGACAACAAAGAATTATCTATCTGCCGGGAGATGGCTAGGAGTATGGGGTTTCCGAAGCTTGAAGCTGGACTATGCGCTATGACGAAGGAGGATCTTGCGGATAGCCTTGCATATAATAGTCTGAAGGTGCGAGAATTGCGCATTTTGGAAACTTTATGATTTGAAATCTATTACTTTATTCTTATACTAACTTTTTACATATAGGGTTTAATACTAAGCAACACGCTGAGAGCGCAAAAGAATGCCGAAGACGAAAGCTATGAAATTGCCTTCAACAACCTTCGAACAGAGGTTATCAAACTGAGGAACGAAGCCCTAGAAAAGGACAAAATTCTAGTTACATTGGTGGATAAAGTAAAGGAGAACGAAGCTGCGTCCAAAGCACAAATTACAGCTCAAAAGCACGAGATTGACGATCTTCGGAAGCAATTGGCCCGGGCGAAAGAAGAACGCATACTTGAAGAAACGAGGCGGGAATGTAGCGACCAATGGGCTAATCACTTGGAAGGAACCGTTGAAGAGCTTCGGTCTTCTAAGAAAAGGTGCTACGAAAAATCCATGGAATGTGTAAAGAAAATAAAAACCAGCTTCACCAGTGTTGGCGCATTTTCGAGTGAAGAAGATTTTGTGAGAGGTAACCCAGAAGGACCGATCGAATGGATCTGCCACGAAGCTGAAGCCTTCGAAGAAATTCTAAACAGTCGTGGAGACATTTGCGCCTTCTCGGGTGCCAGGGGGATTGCTACTATACTGGAGAAAAAAGGCTGCGATCATGTTAAGGTTCTTGCACAATCCGAAGCCAGCTTATCCCCTGAAGATATTAAAGACCCCTCGGCCGAAGCTAGCCAGGCTGGTGGAAAATTTTTCACCGACGTCTGGGACAATGGTGGCCAAGAAATGGCCCGAGAAATTATTCAGAAAAGTGAGAAGGGCATTCACGACGCTAGAGAAGTAGCTAAGGCCGCTGACACAATCTCAGAGCCCAAAGGGCAAATAGGTATTAGCTAATGGTTTTTATTGTGTTGTAATTTTTTATTTTAAACTTCGTTCGCAATTTGTAATAGCAATGTGGCCGTATCATGTCCTCCTTCAGATCCTACTTGTTGGGGACTTGTTCTCAAATGCTTCGGATTAAGAACAAGGCAACATAAAAAGTGTTAAACGTTAAGGCCCTTCGTCCTATCAAACATTATTCCCCTTCGGGAATAATGGGTTCCGGACGAAGGTCATGAGAGACATACCTTCGTAAATTCAACAAGTGATAGCGAAGGACTCATATAAAACATGAAGTGTAGATCATAGAATCATTTCTATTTTATTAACACAAAGAAATAGAAATGATTATAAATTACAAATGTACCTTCGGTCCTGAGAGAAGGTAACAAGTACAAGCGTGACGCAAAAATGTCAATGCACAGTCAACGTGAACAGTACGGGAGTACTGTTCATCTATTTATAGACGTGGGACGCAGCCCACGTAAAATTACATCTATGTCCATTACATTTGTTAACGATTTATGGAAATCTGTCGAGGCTCCCGAAGTCTTTTCATCTTTAAGTCGGTTCCCCCTTATGCTATCGCGCCGAAGCTTCCCTGCGTACAGCTTCGGCTGCTTTCGACCTTCGTCTGGTTCAGGCTTCGTCCTGGTCGTGCTCCATATCCATAATTCTGAATCCGAAAATACCTGTTCATATAATCCACTTGGAAAACATTGTCAAATCATGTTTTTGAGGACCTTCGGAGGACGAAGGCCCCCAACAGTAGCCCCTCGCAATATTAATTTGTAAATAATAAATTCAGATTGCGATATGGACGAAGGCCTTGAGCCGAAGGTCCGAAAAAACACCTTCCCTTTGCTAGAATAGCAACATTCACTGACAAGCGGGGCCTTTCAATTTTCAACGCCCTAGGCGTATAAATAAGATCACATCGCGAACTCATTTGGTACGCACACTTGCCTTTTGCTTCGGTCCACTAAAATTTTTAGCTCTTGTTCATTAAGATTTGCTGGTCTTTTTGACTTCGAAGCTTCGGCCTCGGGAACAATTTTTTAGCGTTTCCGAAGATGTCTGGAGGCAAGAAGATCCCTGCTGAGACGAAGCTGAAGATCCCTGCTGAGACGAAGCTGAGTCTCGAGGAGGAGAAGAATCTGGGGTTCCTGATAGCGATGGCAGAGACCAATACAGAAAAAATCACGAATGAGATTCTCGAAGGTTTGTCCGAAGATACTGATGATAGCAACAGCTATGATGTGGAAAGTGGTGGGGAAGAGGCCGAAGATCGACCGTGGCGACCAAGCCACACAGTTTTTGGGAAAACGACCATCAAGCAGAGTCACATTGATAATATGAGGGGGCGATATTTCCGAGACATATCTATTGTGAGAGCTGATGCCGGGGAAAAAACTTCTCCCACCCCCGAAGAAGATGAAGTTGTGATTTTCCGAAGCTTCCTCAAGGCTGGGCTTCGATTCCCCCTGAGCAACTTTGTTGTTGAAGTACTAAAGACATTTCAAGTCCATCTGCATCAAATCACTCCCGAAGCCATCATAAGAATGGGAGTGTTCGTCTGGGCTGCGAGGAGCCAAGGTTTGGAACCGAACGCTAAAAGCTTCTGCAACATTCATGAGTTATTATACGAGACGAAACCCTGGGGAAAGGAGCAATACCATAACAACTTTGGGTGCTACAGCTTCGGCGCCCGCTCCGGGTCAAGCTGCCCTGTGCCGACCTTTCGGAAGAGGTGGCCGGGAGCCTGGATGACTGAATGGTTTTATGTAAAGAATGATCTAACAGCTCAAGAGAATGTGAAGAGTATCATTATGCACCCAATCTGGCAACGTTTCGGTCTTCGAAGGCCGAAGGTCGAAATGGACGAAGCGGCCGAAGAATGCCAAAGAGCCTTCGGGGTAGTCTGCTCGTTTATTGGGACAAGGGACTTGGTCCAAGAACACATTGCCTTCAGGGTATGGCCACTTGCAGAAAAGTGGGAAATGCCGAAGGAAACCATCAAAGAGCCCGACGAAGGCGGACTAGTCAGATTAAAGTATACATTCAAATATGCAGATAAATTTATTGAACCTGATGATGACTGGCTGAAAAGCATTGAAACATTAAGTGACGAATTACTTGGGGCATATTCGAAGGCTGAAAATACTGCGCTATCAGCAGCCTTCGGAGGCCGAAAAAAGAAGAGACTCAACCGAGTATTTGATGCAGTCGGGTTCTTCTACCCTGATTATCGTTATCCCATCCGAAGGCAAAAAAGGAAAAACATAACCCCTGAAAAAGAAGAAGCTGGAACTGCTCCTAGCGAGCCAGAACCGAAAGAAAAAAGGTTGAAGGTCCTCACACACCGACCACGCCATATTGAACCAGCTTTGGTGCCTGAGTTTACCGGAGTAACTTCTTCGGCCGCCGAAGCTGAACAGCCAACCTTGCTGCCAGAAATTGCAGAGATGGCCGAAGCGCCATCGACAGAAAAAATGGAAAAAGCGAAAAATCCGACTAAGGAAAAAGCATCAGATATTTTGAGTCCTGTAGCAAATGTCGAAGCAGCAAAAATCCAAAAGGGGCCAATGGTGACCCCAAAAAGAAAGAGAATGGTAAATGTTCTAGATGTCTTGGAGACAATTAAGTCTTCAAGTACAACTCCAAAAAAGAGTGTTGAAATTGCTGAAGCTTCTTCTGAAGCTCCGACACAACAAGCTGAAGCTAAGGCTGGGCCTTCAGAGCCCTTCAGGGAGCAAACTTTGGAAGCTGAAGCAATAAAAATACCAGAACCAATTTTAATTGAAGAAACTGACACTGTCATCCCCGAAGCGCCTGCCAGCATGTGTGATTACATCATACGACATGCTTCGGGGAAAAAACTATCTGAAGAAGAAACCCACGAAGCTAACCATTATGCAAAGGAGCTAAAATATCCAAAGGGAGCAGTAATATTCAATGGGACAAATGAAGATGATTTCTTGTACTGCCTGCCTGACAACAAAGAGCTATCTGTCTGCCGAGAGATGGCCAGAAGTATTGGTTTCCCGAAGCTTGAATCTGGATTAAGCGCCATGACGAAAGAAGACCTCGCAGACAGTCTTGCGTACAACAGCCTGAAGGTACGGGAATTAAACGCTTGAATAAAACCCCTTATAATTTTTTACGCAACTCATTCCCTTTTTCTTATATGAGTTCTTTTTCGTATAGGGCCTGATCCTAAGCAACGCGCTAAGAGCGCAAAAGAGCGCCGAAGATGAAAGTTATGAAATTGCATTTAATAATTTACGCTCTGAAGTTATCAAACTGAGAAACGAAGCTTTGGAAAAAGATAAAATTCTGCTTACACTGGTAGATAAAGTGAAAAAAGACGAAGCTGTTTCAAAGGCCCAAACCGAAGCTCAAAAACGCGAGATTAAAGATCTTCAGAAACAGCTGGCTAGGGCTAAAGAGGAGCGCGCGCTTGAGGAAACGAAACGAGAACTTAGTGATTTTATGGTCAGCAAATTGGAATCAAGAGTTAAGGAGCTTCGCACATCTCTAGGAAAATGCTATGTTAAATCTATAGAATGCGTGAATAAAATTAAAACCAGCTTTGCTAGCGTCGGCGCCTTTTCCAGCGAAGAGAATTTTTCTCAAGGTAATCCCGAAGATCCGCTGGAATGGATTAGCCACGAAGCAGAGGCCTTCGAAGAGATTCTGAACAGTCGCGGCGACATATGCGCTTTTTCGGGCGCCAGAGGAATTGCTTCCGTCTTAGAGAAGAAAGGTTGCGGGCATATAAAATTTTTAGCTCAGTCCGAAGCTACCTTATCTTCCGAAGATATCAAGGACCCCTCGGCCGAAGCAAGCGTGATTGGTGGCAAATTTTTTACTGACATCTGGAACAACGGCGGCCGAGGAATGGCACAAGAAATTATCCAAAGGTGCGAAAAAGGCATCCACGAAGCTAGAAAAGTGGCAGAAACTGCCGAAAAAAGTACGGAGCCCGAAAGACAATTAGGTATTAATTAGTCGTTCCTATTGTGTTGTAATTTTTGTTTCAAACTTTGCACATAGTTTTTAATAGTGATGAAGAAATGTTCTCTTCCCTCAGAAGCTGCTGGGTCGACTGCCGATCCCCACACAAAAGGAGATGAAGAAATCAAACAAATGGCCGAAGCTATCATGGACAAAGTTGTTGATCAACTTCTAAATGAAGTCGCCGAAGCTGTATTAAGAGAGGACTAGATGCTATTAGAAGAAGCATTTAAATTGTGATCTATGTAATATTTTGTACATTTGGATGTAATGTACAAGTTTCTTTTCATTATTCAATTCTTTACGATGCATGAAACTGTACATACATACCATTTTTGAGCCTTCGGCGAAAAAACACCTTCCCTTCTTTTCATGCTTCGTGAAGAAAACATTCTTCGTTAAAACTGTCTTGATAAGACACATCCATGCTTCGTAAAAACAGCCTCCGAAGCTATTTTCCGAAGATCATCAACATATTCCCTCGTGACTTTGCACGATTTGCACTTTCTCAAATCATTCTTTCGAAGGTTAATACTATGTGCCCTTCTTTTGCCGCATGCAACATGATGTATGATGCTTATGCTATGCGAAATGATGTGATGATGTAATGTTATGCAAATGACGTCTGTTCCGAAGATACATACACAAAACACATTCGTAAGCTCTGCATTCCCTTAGGAACGTCTTTGGAGCTTCTTCGTCTTTTACTTAGACGATCTCAGCGTTGACTTTTCGCTGTAAGCCTCCCTTAGGAGCTTCTTCGCCCTTTACTTAGGCGGTATCAGCGTTGACTTTTCGCTGTAAGCCTCCCTTAGGAGCTTCTTCGCCCTTTACTTAGGCGGTATCAGCGTTGACTTTTCGCTGTAAGCCTCCCTTAGGAGCTTCTTCGCCCTTTACTTAGGCGGTATCAGCGTTGACTTTTCGCTGTAGGCTCTGCATTCCTTTAGGAACGACTTCTGAGCAGAAAACTTACACTGCGCTCCCTTTGGAACGGCTTTTTGTGACGTCACAAGCTTACTCTGCGTTCCTTAGAACGACTTTCTGTTGCTCCGAAGGATTTTTAATTTGAAGGTCCTCCTTGGTAACGGAAAAATTTTTAAGCTTCAGCAACTTAAGCTTGTGAAGCAAATAGATCTTCCTTGTGAAAAACAACGAAATTATTTCATGAAAACTATCAATGTTTTTTGCTTCACAGAAAATAAAACTGAATAGGAAAGACTGCTATCAAAGGTAGGATATGTATCAATAAATGTGCTTCGACTCTGGCACAGTGCTGTTGACTGTGCGAGCTTCGGACTGCTCTCTGAAGTCCCTCTGATGTGGAGCGTATTGACTCCCTTCTGGCTGTTGACCTTGCTGCAATGGAGGTGGGGGCGGAAGCTGTTGCCAGGAAGCTTGAGGTTGACTTGCCGAAGCTACAGAAGCTGCAGGGTGGTTGTCTATGTATTGTGGGATATAAGGCGGATGATACGAAGCGGTATGCATGACCTGCTTCGGCTGAGATTGTTGAGATGCAGCTTCGGCAATTTCCTTTTGCTTCTGGATTGTAATATGGCACGACCTAGTGGTATGGCCCTTGCCTTCTCCACAGAACAAGCAAAACAGTCTCCTTGGCTGATCTCCGAATCTTCCGCCGAAGCCCCTGGCGCCTCTGCCTCTTGGAGCTGGTGGCCGGAAGGAAGTTTGTTGTTGCCCCGAAGCCTGTGAGGAGCATTGTGGTCTGTTCTGACTCCCCTTATCATCATTCTGAGTGTTGTGGATGGAACGGACATGTCTCGGGTGGTATCTTCCTCCGAAGCCCCTGGTCATTTCAGAAAATCTGAAGGCCTCCTCCCTTCTTTGACGAAAGTCATTGTCAGCACGAATGTACTCATCCATCTTTTGGAGCAATTTCTCCAAGGTCTGAGGAGGCTTTCTAGCAAAGTATTGAGCTGCAGGCCCAGGACGAAGCCCCTTGATCATAGCTTCGATAACAATTTCATTGGGCACCGTTGGTGCCTGCGCCCTCAATCGTAAAAACCTTCGGACATACGCCTGAAGGTACTCTTCGTGATCCTGAATACACTGGAACAGGGCTTGAGCTGTGACTGGCTTCGTCTGAAATCCTTGAAAGCTGGTCAGCAACATATCCTTCAGCTTCTGCCATGAAGTTATTGTTCCTGGCCGAAGGGAGGAATACCAGGTCTGAGCAACATTCCTGACGGCCATGACGAAAGACTTTGCCATGACTGCAGCATTGCCCCCGTACGAAGACACCGTTGCTTCGTAGCTCATCAAGAATTGCTTCGGGTCGGAGTGACCATCAAACATAGGGAGCTGGGGTGGCTTATAGGATGGAGGCCAAGGTGTAGCCTGCAGCTCAGCAGACAGAGGAGAAGCATCATCAAAAACAAAATTTCCCTGATGGAAATTATCATACCAGTCATCTTCGTTGACGAAGCCCTCCTGATGAAGGTCTTTCTGATGAGGCCTTCTGTTCTGCTCATCGTGAGTAAGATGGCGGACTTCCTCAGAGGCTTCGTCTATCTGCCTTTGCAACTCAGCTAGGCGGGCCATCTTCTCCTTCTTCCTTTGTACTTGTTGGTGTAGCATCTCCATATCCCTGATTTCTTGGTCTAACTCTTCTTCCTGAAGTGTCGGGCTGACAGCCTTTCTCTTCTGGCTTCGGGCCTCCCGAAGAGAGACGGTCTCCTGGTTGTGGTCCAGCGGTTGCAGTGCTGAAGCCCCAGTCGCTGAAGCTTTCTTCGGCGCCATAGCTTCCGAAGGTGTTCAAAAAAAGCTCGAGGTGGAAGTGAGTTCACCGGAGGTGGGCGCCAATGTTGGGGACTTGTTCTCAAATGCTTCGGATTAAGAACAAGGCAACATAAAAAGTGTTAAACGTTAAGGCCCTTCGTCCTATCAAACATTATTCCCCTTCGGGAATAATGGGTTCCGGACGAAGGTCATGAGAGACATACCTTCGTAAATTCAACAAGTGATAGCGAAGGACTCATATAAAACATGAAGTGTAGATCATAGAATCATTTCTATTTTATTAACACAAAGAAATAGAAATGATTATAAATTACAAATGTACCTTCGGTCCTGAGAGAAGGTAACAAGTACAAGCGTGACGCAAAAATGTCAATGCACAGTCAACGTGAACAGTACGGGAGTACTGTTCATCTATTTATAGACGCGGGACGCAGCCCACGTAAAATTACATCTATGTCCATTACATTTGTTAACGATTTATGGAAATCTGTCGAGGCTCCCGAAGTCTTTTCATCTTTAAGTCGGTTCCCCCTTATGCTATCGCGCCGAAGCTTCCCTGCGTACAGCTTCGGCTGCTTTCGACCTTCGTCTGGTTCAGGCTTCGTCCTGGTCGTGCTCCATATCCATAATTCTGAATCCGAAAATACCTGTTCATATAATCCACTTGGAAAACATTGTCAAATCATGTTTTTGAGGACCTTCGGAGGACGAAGGCCCCCAACACTACTAAAGCGTCTTCGGGCCCTCACCCGAAAGGAGACGAAGAAATTAAAAAGATGGTTGAAGCTATCATGGATGAAGTTGTTAACCGACTCCTGAACAAAGCTGCCGAAGTTGTTTTGAGAGAAGATTAAGCACTTTTGTAAAAACTTCTGAAATGAAATATGTGTGACATTTTGTAACCCTGTGATATATTTGCTTTTAATGATTCAATTCTTTACGATGCATGAAACTTTACATACGTACCGTTTTTGAGCCTTCGGCAAAAAAACACCTTCCCTTCTTTTCATGCTTCGTGAAGATAGAAAAACTTTTATGCATCACGACAATGTTCATAGTGCTCTGATGAAGGATATCCAAGCTTCATGAAAATATTCTCCGAAGCTATATTCCGAAGATCAATATTGTATCCCCTTGTGACTTAACACGATTTTCACTTTCTCAAAGTATCCTTCCGAAGGTTGATACCGTGTCCCCTTCTTTTGCCATATGCAACATGATGTATGATGGTTATGCTATGCGAAATGATGTGATGATGTTATGTTATGTAGATGACATTTGTTCCGAAGATACACACATATCCCCGTAAAACACAAAATATTTTTGTATCAGCGCTGACTTTTTGCTGTAAGCTCTGCATTCCCTTAGGAACGACTTTGGAGCTTCTTCGCCTTTTACTTAGGCGGTATCAGCGTTGACTTTTCGCTGTAAGCTCTGCATTCCCTTAGGAACGACTTTGGAGCTTCTTCGTCTTTTACTTAGGCGGTATCAGCGTTGACTTTTCGCTGTATGCTCTGCATTCCCTTTGGAACGACTTTGGAGCAGAAAACTTACACTGCGTTCCCTTTGGAACGACTTTTTGTGATTTCAGCAAACTTACTCTGCGTTCCTTAGAATGACTTTTTGTTGCTTCGAAGGATTTTCGATAATTCGAAGGTCCTCCTTGTTATCGCAAATTCTTAAGCTTCAGCAACTTAAGCCTGAGAAAATACATTTTCCTTGTAGCAAGCAAAGAAACTTTTACATGAAAACTAAAAAATGTCCTTTATCACACAGAAAATAGAACTGAATGGAAAAAACTGGTAGGATATTTGTCAATAGATGTGCTTCGACTCTGGCACAGTGCTATTGACTGTGCGAGCTTCGGATTGTTCTCTGAGATCCCTTTGGTGTGGAGCATATTGGCTCCCTTCTGGCTGTTGGCCTTGTTGCAGCGGTGGTGGAGGCGGAGGCTGTTGCCAGGAAGCTTGAGGTTGACTTGCCAAAGCAACAGAAACTGCAGGGTGGTTTCCTATGTATTCTGGGATGTAAGGCGGATGGTACGAAGCAGTATGCATGACCTGCTTCGGCTGAACTTGTTGTGCTGCAGCTTCGGCTATCTCCTTTAGCTTCTGAATGGTAACATGGCACATCCTGGTGGTATGGCCCTTGTTTTCACCGCAGAACAAGCAAAACATTCTCCTTGGTTGATCTCCAAATCTTCCGCCGAAGCCCCTGGCGCCTCTGCCTCTTGGAGCTGGTGGCCGGAAGAAACTTTGCTGTTGCCCCGAAGCCTGTGAGGAGCACTGCGGCCTGTGCTGCTGACTCCCCTTATCATCATTTTGAGTATTGTGGATGGACCTGACATGCCTCAGATACAATCTTCCTCCGAAGCCCCTAGTCATTTCAGAATACCTGAAAGCCTCCTCCCTTCTTTGGCGAAAATCGTTGTCGGCACGAATATACTCGTCCATCTTCTGGAGCAGCTTCTCCAAAGTTTGAGGAGGCTTCCTAGCAAAGTATTGAGCTAAAGGTCCAGGCCGAAGTCCCTTGATCATGGCCTCAATGACAATTTCGTTGGGCACCGTTGGTGCCTGCGCCCTCAAACGCAAGAACCTTCTGACATACGCCTGAAGGTATTCTTCATGATCCTGAGTGCACTGGAACAAGGCTTGAGCAGTGACCGGCTTCGTCTGAAACCCTTGAAAGCTGGTTAACAACATGTCCTTCAGTTTTTGCCATGAAGTGATCGTTCCTGGTCGAAGGGAGGAATACCAGGTTTGAGCAACACTCTTGACAGCCATAACAAAAGACTTTGCCATGACTGCAGCATTGCCACCATACGAAGATACTGTTGCTTCGTAGCTCATCAAAAACTGCTTCGGGTCTGAATGGCCATCGAATATGGGAAGCTGGGGCGGCTTGTAGGACGGAGGCCAAGGTGTAGCCTGCAGCTCAGCGGACAGGGGAGAAGCATCATCGAAAACAAAATTTCCATGATGGAAACTGTCATACAAGTCATCTTCGTTGAAGAAACCCTCCTGATGAAGGTCTTTTTGTTGAGGCCTTCGGTTCTGCTCATCGTGAGTAAGATGGCGAACTTCTTCAGAAGCTTCGTCTATCTGCCTTTGCAGTTCAGCTAGCCTGGCCATCTTTTCCTTCTTCCTCTGCACCTGTTGATGAAGCATCTCCATATCTCTGATCTCTTGATCTAGCTCATCCTCTTGAGGCGTTGGGCTGACAGCCTTCCTCTTCTGGTTTCGGGCTTCCCGAAGAGAGAGAGTCTCCTGATTGGGGTCCAGCGGTTGCAGGGCTGCAGCCCCAGTCGCTGAAGCTTTCTTCGGCGCCATAGCGAAGGTTTATGGCTTCCGAAGGTGTTCAAAAACTCAAAGTGGAAGTGAGTTCACCGGAGGTGGGCGCCAATGTTGGGGACTTGTTCTCAAATGCTTCGGATTAAGAACAAGGCAACATAAAAAGTGTTAAATGATAAAGTCCTTCGTCCTGTGAAACATTATTTCCCTTCGGGATATAATGTGTTCCGGACGAAGGTCACAAACAACATATCTTCGTAGGCACAATAAATTATGACGAAGAATTTACATGCAACATAAAAAGTAATATAAACATTTAAATATTATCACAACGTCATTTCTATTTTATTATCATATAAAAATAGAAATGATTTCAAATTACAAGTGTACCTTCGGATTGCAGGAAGGCAAAAGCACAAGGATGACGGAAAGCAAATGCCAAGTCAGCGTGAACAGTACGGGAGTACTGTTCATCTATTTATAGGCGTGGGACGTAGCCCATGCAAAATTACATTCATGTCCATTACATTTGCTAATGACTTATGGGAATCTATCAAGGCCTAAGTAGTCTTTTCATCTTTAAGTCGGTTTCCCTTTCTACTATCGCGACGAAGCTTTCTGCGCATAGCTTCGGCTGTGCACCATCCTTCGTACAGCTTGGTAGTCAGCCCGTCCTTCATCTTAATCCCCCTTCGTCTGGCTTGGGCTTCGTTCTGACCGTACTCCATGTTCATGATCTGAGTCCGAAGATACCTGTTCATATAATTCACTTGGAAAATATTGTCAAATTATGTTTTTGAGGACCTTCGGAGGACGAAGGCCCCCAACAAAAACATTGGTCAAAAATAAGTATTTTAGTTATAAATAATTTTGGTATAATTATTATGATTTTTTAGAAATACTGAAAAATATATTTATTTATATTTTTAATGAAAAAAGAAGAAGAAAAAAGAAATCAACCAAACCCTAATGGCTCGGCCATGCCGAACTCGGCCCAGCCGGCCCACTATCGACCGCCGCATGCCCCCATTTTTCCTCCTCTCTCCCTCTCTACCAGTGGGGCCTACCCCAGCCCTGCGTCTCTTCTCCTCCCTCGCACCGCACGAACATGGTGCTGCCGCCACTTCGCCCATGCGAGCATGCCCGCCGGCCTCGTGCCGCCCCACCTGCTCGCGCCCTAGAGCCGACCGGACCGATGCCTCCTCTCCCTGCGCTAGAAACTGTCATCGCCACCTCCTCCTCTCCCTCCCCCACTTACTCTCTCCATTAGTGAAGAAATCGCTGCCATCAATGGCATCAATGGAGTTAAGCCACCAGCGCCCTCTCCAATTCCCCTCTTCCCCTATAAAACGGTAGACCGAACCTCTCTCCCCTACCCGCGCTCCCTCCTCTCTCTTCCCTACCCACGCCCTCGCCGTTCGCCGTGTCGTCGTGCTCGGACCGCGCCGAAGCTCGCCACCGCGCCAGAGCTCACCGCCACGCTGGAGCCCCGCCCGACATCGAGATTCACCCTGTCCCGCTCCCTGCTCAGCCAAACCCCCTGTCAAGCTCCATGTGCACACAAGCTAGCTCAAGGTAGAAGATGAACTTTTGCGTTTTAGCCCCTGTGCTTGTGTAAAACTAATTTCGAAATATCCAGCTCAAAAACTATTAAAAAGAGACCCTTGATATATATACGTTTAGTTATAGATTAGCCATGCAATAGTATTTTGAACATGGACATTATTAATAGGTTGTTGGGGGCCTTCGTCTTGTGAAGGTCCTCAAAAACATGACTAACATGTTTTCCAGTATAGTATACCGTCACAGGAGGCTTCAGCTTTGAGATGAAGGTGTACACGATATGAAAGGCGTGGTCTGGAAGAAGGATGGATCAGTTCCGAAGCTATGGTTGGAGAAGCTTCGGCTTAGCACAAAGACGGTGATGGAGAATGAAACCGACCTAAAGGGGAAAAGACTGCTTAGTCCTCGATAGCTTACCTTTTGGCTAATAGTAAATGTCAGGGACATGAATGTAATTTTGCCCAGGCTACGTCCTATGCCTATAAATAGATGAACAGTAACAACGTACTGTTCACACTGAGTTGTAATCGCTTGCACGTCGCTCTCGGACTTTTACCTTCTATCAAGCTGAAGGTACAAATGTAATTTGATATCATTAATGTTTGCTCATGATTATATAATAATAATATGAATAATCTGATGACTTGATGTAATTATTCAAGCTTTTTCTATGTTTCATATGTCTCTGTTTATATTCTTACATATTGAAATGATGAAGGTGTGCCCTTCACGACCTTCGTCTGGAGAACATTATATCCTAAGGGAGATAATGCTTCGAAGGACGAAGGTCTTTAACCATTAACATTTGTGTTGTCTTGTTCTTAACTCCTAGCATTTGAGAACAAGTGACCAACATTAGCGCCCACCTTCGGTGAACTCACTCGACCACCTTCGGCAAGCATCGACCTTCGTCATGCCGCTAAAGAAGTCATCAAGGCCAGGGGCTGCACTGCAGCCATTGGATGTTAATCAAGAAACACTACGCGAAGCTAGGAGCTAGAAAAGGAAGGCTACCAGTCCAACACCCTAGGAGGAGTTAGACCAAGAAATCAGGGACCTTGAAGTCATTCATTAACAGGTCCAAAAGAACAAAGAAAAGATGCTTCGTCTCGCCGATCTTCAGAAGAAGATTGATGAGGCCGCTGATGAAATGTGTCATCTCACCCAAGATGACCAAGACCGAAGGCCTCAATACAGAGAGCTTAGTCAAGACAATTCATACAATGATGATGAATGGTATGATGATTTCCATCATGGTAATTTTGCTTTTGATGATGCTTCTCCCCTAGCAGCAGAGTACCTTCAGGCGTATGTCCGAAGGTTCCTACGTCTAAGAGCATAAGCGCCTATAGTGCCCAATGAAATTGTCATTGTGACCATGATTGAAGGGCTTCGGCTAGGACTTATGGCTCAGTATTTTGCCAGGAAACCCCTACAAACCCTAGAGAAGCTCCTTCAGAAGATGGATGAGTATATCCGAGCTGATAATGATTTCTGCCAAAGAAGGGAAGAAGCATACAGGTTTTTTGAGATGACCAGGGGCTTTGGATGAAGAATTCACCATAGGCACATCAGATCGATTCATAATTCCAACCTAAGTGATGACAGAGGAAGCCAACCTCAAAGGCGGCAACATAGCTCTCAATCTTCAGGGCAACAACAAAGCTCTTTCAGGCCACCAGTCCCAAGGGGCAGAGGCGGTAGGGGCTTCGGAGGAAGATATCGGGATCAGCCTTGAAGGCTATATTGCTTATTCTGTGGTGAAGACAAGGGTCACACCACAAGAATATGCCAAGTCACAATTCAGAAACAAAAGGAGATCGCCGAAGCTGAGGCACGGTAGAATCAGCCGAAGTAGGTCTTACATACTGCTTCATGCTACTCTCCCTATGTACCCGAGTACGTAGGCAATCAACAACCTACAGCTTGTGTCACTTCCGCAAGTCACTCTCAAGCTTCCTAGGCCCAGCTCCCATTACCACCACCATTACCACCTACTCAGACCCGAAGCCAGCAGCCAGAAGGGTACCTACACGCACAGCAGCAGCGTGATTTTTGGTAGGAATCCAAAGCTCGCGCAGTCAACAGCACTGTGCCTGAATCCAAGCACATCTACTAAAAGAATATCCTACCCTTGATGTATCTTTTTCTTTT
Source organism: Zea luxurians (assembly GCA_029449295.1). Classification (NCBI taxonomy): domain Eukaryota; kingdom Viridiplantae; phylum Streptophyta; class Magnoliopsida; order Poales; family Poaceae; genus Zea; species Zea luxurians. The sequence goes on along the minus strand of JAOPSE010000001.1, from coordinate 85,217,360 downwards.
CTGTCATCTTATTTTTCTTGTATGAAAAACAAGTCACGAAGGACTAAATTTTGGTCTCTTGTAATAATTGTGCCTGTATCATTAAGTAAAATGCTTCTTCCTAATAGACTTCTGAAGCTACAAAAAGTCGTTCCTAAGAGAGCGGAGTAAGTTCCGAAGATACAAAAAGTAGTTACTAAGGGAGCGCAGAGTAAGTTTTGAAGCTACAAAAGTCGTTCCTAAGGGAGCGCAGAGTAAGTTCTGAAGCTCAAAAGTCGTTCCTAAGGGAATGCAGAGCCAAAATACCACCGAAATAGAAGGTGAAGAAGCTCCAAAAGTCGTTCCTAAGGGGATGCAGAGCTTAAATACCACCAAAATAGAAGGTGAACGAGCTCCAAAGTCGTTTCTAAGGGGATGCAGAGCTTAAATACCACCGAAATGTAAGGTGAAGAAGCTCCAAAGTCGTTCCTAAGGGGATGCAGAGCTTAAAGACTCCAAAGACGTCCCTAAGGGGATGTAGAGTCTTATGTATTCCAGTGTGGGCATGTGTGTGTGTGTTCGGCATCACCATCATATTGCATCATATCATCACATCATTCCGCATAACATTACATCATACATCATATCGCATCAACAACAAAAAGATTGGGTACAAAGCAGATCTTCGGTGAAAATTTGTTGAATGAAAATGTGCCGAAGCACGAAGCAAACCTTCGGCCATTACAATTTTATCACAATAGATTCGCCATTAAAAAGGGCTTCTTTCTTTATGAAGCATGAAAAGAAGGGAAGGTGTTTTTTCGCTGAAGGCTCAAAAACCGTATGTGCGTAAATTTCATGCATCGCAAAGAAATATATTACAATAATTTACATGTCTGATTAATTGTTCCATACACCAAATGTTACATCGTATCATTACAATAAAATTCTAATCTTCCTTAAGGATTTTCTCGATGGCTTCGTTTAGCAGCCTATCGACGACTTCGTCGACGATGGAGTTGGCAACGCTCATTACATCCAACGCTTCTTTTAGGACGGGGTCGGCTAGGGGGTTGTATGGCTCGGGCAGCGGTAAGAGTTTAGCTGTAATAGACAAACTGTTAGTTTGAAGCCAGAAAATAAACACTGAAGCTAAAATTCATAAACAATACCTATACGCCTTGCACGCTCGGTAGCCTCTTCAGCTCGCCTAGCTTCTTCTTAGGCATCATGGGTTTCTTTTTCATTTTTCTTTATGATTTTGTTGGCCAATTCTCGGCCACAGTTCACCCAAACATCGGAGTAAAACTTTCCACCCACTAAAGTAGCTTCGGCCGAAGGGTCTCTCGTATCGTCTGTGGAGAAGGCGGCTTTAGTCTGGGCCACAACTTTAACATGGTTGCAACCAGCCTTCTCTAGAATTGCCGCAATCCCTCGAGCGCTAGTGAAAGCACAGATTCCCCGCGATCGCTCAGGATCTCTTCAAAAGCTTCAGCTTCCCCGCTTATCCAATCAATAACACCCTCAGAGTCACCTCGAATGAAGTTCTCTTTAGAAGAATAAGCACCCACCCTGGCAAAGCTGGTCTTCAATTTTCTTATGCAATCCAAGGATTTCTCGAAGCACCTCTCCTTGGATTTACGAAGCTCCTCAACATTTTTCTCCAGCCTACTGTTCGACCATTCACTTATTTCTCGACTAGCTTTTGCAACTTCAAAATTTTCATTAGCTTCGGCAAGTTTTTTCTGAAGGTCTTCAACTTCGGCTTTATGAGCTTCGAATTGAGCGTTAAATTTCGCTTCACCTTCCTTCACTTTATCCACTAATGAAAGTAGAATTTTATCCTTCTCCAAGGCTTCATTTCTCAGCTTGATAACTTTTGATCGAAGGTCGCCGAGGGCTATCACGTAGCTTTCATCTTCAACATTCTTCTGCGCCCTCAAAGCGTTGCTAAGAATTAAGCCCTGCAGAAAGATAGGATCAGCACGAGAATACAAGACAAGATAATCTATTTTTAAGTTCATCACTTTCATACCTTTAGACTATTGTATGCAAGGCTGTCTGTAAGGTCACTCTTTGACATGGCAGAGAGGCCAGCTTCAAGCTTTGGAAATCCCATATTCTTAGCCATCTCCATGTAGACGGATATTTCCTTATTGTCTGGGAGACAATATAGGAAGTCATCTTCATCTGTGCCATTGTACACCAAGGCCCCCTTCAGGTATTTTAGTTCTCAGGCGTAGTGTCTAGCTTCTGCAATCTCTTCTTCAGATAGTCTTTTTACGGAAGCATGTCGAATAATAAAGTCAAATCTTCGGACGATGCTTTGGGAATAGGAGTTTTAGCCTTTTAAGGCACATTTTTCTTCTCCAGAGCCATGCCAATATCTGGAGATTCTTGTTCAGCTCTCTGCTCAGTTGCAGCAGGCTCTGCCTCCGCAGGCACTGAGGGCCTAGCTTTGGTTTCAGCACGAACTTTAACAGTTTCGGCAACCTTCTTCACAGCGGTAGGAGTTAATGCCTTTGTTGACTCCATGACAGCGTCTAGCACGCTAGCCATTCTCCTCCTCTTGGGAGTTGTTGCGGGAGCCTTTGCAACCTTCGGCAATTCTGCTTCTGCCGATGGGCTCAAGATTTCTAGTAGCACCATTGCTTTTTCTAGCTCTGGCTTTTTGGCCGCCTGTTCTTTGGCTTCGGCTGGCTCGGCTATAGGCACCTTCAGCAAATCAATTTGTCTTGCCTCGGCAGTAGAAGACGTCCCTTCACCAAGTTTCAGCACTGTGGCCGTCTCGATGTATCTCGGCCGATGTGTTAGGACCTTAATCTTTTTGCCCTTCGGCACAATAGAGATGGCCGAGGCGGCAATTTTCCTTTTCTTCCCCTGCTTTCGTGAGGGGTAAATGTAGTCTAGATATACGAATCCGATAATGTCAAAAACTCTGTTCAACATTTTCTTGCCTCGCCCTTCGAAGGCTAAGGTCAAGACATCATCTTCGGCTCTTGTGTATGCTCCAAGTAACTCATCGCTAGTCACCTCAACACATTTCAGCCAGTCGTCATTTGGTTCGTCAAATTGGTCTTTGTATCTGAAGGTGTATTTCAAGTAAATCAATCCACCTTGATTGGACCTGGCAGCAGTCTCCTTCGGCATCTCCCAATTATCCACAAGTGGCCATACCCTGTAGGCTATGTGCTCTTGAACTAGGTCTCTCATGCCAATGAAGGCACAAACATTATTGAAAGCCTTCTGACATGCTTCGGTATCATTTTCAAGCGTAGTAGTCCGCCTTCGAAGGCCGAATCGCGACCAGATGGGGCGTTGGATAATCCCCTTTATGTCTTCCCTTTCAATCAGATTATTCTTGATATAAAACCATTCCTCCATCTAGGCTCCGGGCCACCTTTTTCGAAAGGTTGGAACGGGATAACTCACATCGGAGCGAGGAACGAAGCCATATCAACCGAAGTTGTTGTGATATTGCTCTTTATCAGTGGCCTTCGTCTCATACAGTAGTTCGTGCATGTTGCAGAAGCACTTTGCGCTCGGCTCCAGCCCTTGGCTCCTCACGGCCCAAACAAAAATACCCATTCTGATTATAGCTTCGGGGGTGATTTGATGAAGGAAGATTTCAAATGTCTTCAAAACTTCAACCAAAAATCTGCTCAAGGGGAATCGAAGACCTGCCTTCATAAAGCTTCTATAAACGACAACTTCATCTTCTTTGGGTGCGGGGGCGGCGCTGTCTCCCCCAACCCTCACAATAGACATGTCACAAAAGTATCTTCCCTTCATGGCATCAATCTGACTCTGTTTAATGGATGACTTTCCAAAGATGGTATGACTTGGCCGCCAGGGCCGGTCTTCGGCATCTTCATCCCCACTTTCCACATCAAACATAACCTATGTACAGATATATATACATAAATATATTTATTTTATTTTATTATTATTATTTTCTTGATACAAAATTTGAGCTTTACACTCTCCGAAGCACCAGATGCCCTGGCTTAATATTTTTCAACCAAACTTTTTTGTCGTGCCATTTTATTGTCTCGACTTGATATTTATTGATGTTCTCCACAGCCTGAAGTCTAGTCCCTTCTATAGTATCTTTTGCAACATGATAATCAGCTTCGTCTTCTGCCGAACCTGCTGTTCTTATTGACCCTGCTTTAGCTTCTTCTAGAGTTATAGCTTCGTCACCAAATAATAGTTTGAAGGGTGTGAATCCTGTTGATATTGATATAGTTGTATTGTGGCTCCACACCACTTTAATCAACTCATCTGGCCACTTTCCTCTAGGCTGATTGAAGATTAGCTTCATTATTCCCATCATAATAATGTCGTTTGCTCTTTCCACCAGCCCATTTGACTCCGAATGCCTAACTAATGCAAAATGAATCTTCGTGCCAATTTGGTCATAGAAATCCTTGAACGTTTCAGCATCAAACTGTGTTCCATTGTCCATAGTTATAGCCTTCGGCATGCCGAAGCAACAAACAATATTTTGCTAGAAGAATTTCTGGACTGTTACCAAAGTTATTGTAGCCAAAGGCTTCGCTTCAATCTACTTGGAAAAATATTCTACGGCCACCACAACATATTTCAAATTGCCTTACACTGGTGGAAGTGGGCATAACAAATCCAGGCCCCATCTTTGCAATGGCCAAGTAGGCTGTATTAGCTGGGTGAGAGATGAAGGTTGCTTCTGGTCTTTTGCACATTTTTGACAATTTTCACATTTCTGAACTAGCTCTGCTGCATCCGAAGCCGCCTTCGGCCAGTAAAAACCTTGTCTAAACACTTTTCCCAGCAAGGGCCTAGACCCAATATGAGATCCACAGAGACCTGCATGTATCTCCTTCATTAATTCAATACCTTCAGCTCTTGATAAACACTTAAGGAGTGGAGAATAGACTCCTTGTTTATATAGTTCCCCTTCTATTATTACATACAGTCTTGTCCTTGCTTCCATTCTCTTATTATAAGTTTCGTCATCCGAAAGACAATTACCTTAGAGGAAAGATATAATTTTAGTCCTCCAATCTTCACTATGTACTAGAGAAATTGCAAGCACTGCTCTCTCCATGAGTTCAACTGAAGGTGCTTTTATTGTTTCAAAAAATACTTCCAAAGGTAGAGGGAGCCCCTGAGCCGCTGATTTGGCTAGCAGATCTGCATGCTCATTTTCACCTCTTGGAATATTCTTGACAGAAAAACCTTCGAAAGAGGTCTCCAACCTTCGAACTGTATCTAGATATTTTTCAAGTTTCGGGTCTCTTGCCTTGCTACTCTTGTCTACATGGCCAGAAATGACTTGAGAATCAGTTTTCAGGATGACCCTTTTATTCCCATTGCCCTTAGCTTTCGAAGCCCCAGCAGAAGTGCTTCGTATTCAGCAATATTATTTGTATAACTAAAGTCAAGCCTGGCTGCATAACATGTTCTGACCTTCGAAGGCGCTACTAGGACAGCAGCCGCTCCTGCACTGAAGGTTCCCCAAGAACCATCGCAGAACACTGTCCAAGCTTCGGTGTCTTTGTTTATTTCTTCTTCCTGAGCCCCTGGCGTCCAATCAGCGATGAAGTCTGCTAACGCCTGGGACTGAATCGAGGATCTATGCACATAGTCAATAGTGAATTCGTTAAGCTCCGCAGCCCATTTTTCAATCCTTCCAGTAGCTTCTCTGTTCCTCATTATGTCCTTCAGAAGCTATGATGAAAGAACAATTATGTGATATGCTTGAAAATAATGACGAAGCTTCCTAGAGGCCATTAGCACAGCATACAACACCTTTTCCAGCTCTATGTAATTTTTCTTTGATAAACTTAAAACTTTGGAGATGAAGTATACTGGAGACTGCTTTTTGACTTGACCATCTAACTTCTCCTACACAAATGCTGCACTAACTGCAGAGATCAAGTATTGCTTCAACTCTTCAAAGGCTTTCTACTGAGCCGGGCCCCATTGAAAAACTTCGGCTGACTTCAGTATTTCAAAGAATGGCAGATTTCTTTCTGTTGATCTAGATATAAATCTGTTTAATGATGCTAATTTTCCTGCCAGCCGTTGAGCCGCTTTCTTTGTGCTTGGCGGCTCCATCCAAAGGATAGCTTCAATCTTGCTTGGATTGGCTTCAATTCCCTTTGTTGATACTAGACAGCGAAGGAACTTGCCATTTTCACCCCAAAAACACACTTTTCTGGATTTAACTTCAGGCCAGCTTGCCTGAAATTGGCAAATGTCTCTTGCAAATCGGCAATGTGATTTTCTTGCTTCGTCCAGCATTTTTAAGCCCCTCAGGCATCCGAAGATAACAATATGTGCCACTGGGGGTTGTGAAGCTAGTCTTCGGCTCATCCTCCTTCATCCAAATTTGGTGGTTGCCTGAGTAACAGTCCAACAGACTCATGAGCTCTGAAGAAGCTGCTGCATCTACTAGAGAGTCTATTCTTGGTAATGGGAACTCGTCCTTTGGACAAGCCTTGTTGAGATTTGTAAAATCAATGCACATTCTCCTTTTGTCGTTGGCCTTTTTCACCATCACAGTGTTAGCTAGCCATTCTGAGTATTTGACCTCTCTGATAACACCAGCACTAAGAAGTCTCTTCACTTTGTTCCGAGCACCTTCAGCTTTATCTTCAAACATTTTCCGAAGCCTTTGCTTTCTTGGTCTGAAGGATGGATCCACATTGAGTGAATGTTCAATGACATCTCTGTTGACACCACAGAGATCATTAGCCGACCAAGCAAAGACATCTTTGTTATTGAATAAAAATCCCAGCAAAGTCTTCTCTTGCTCCTCAGATAGCTGAGACCCCAGCAATACCCTTTGTTCTGCTATGTCTTCACATAGGAGCATAGGCTTCGGCTGATCTGCCGAAGCAGCGTTCTCTCTTTTGTGTTTATACTGCTAACAGGCTTTGGCTTCATCTATATTATGGATTGCCTTTGAATCTATCCAGTTTCCTTCGGCCCTTTTGGTAGCTTATTGACTCCCATGGACAGCAATGGGCCCTTGCTCCGAAGGTATCTTCATACATAAGTATGTTGGATTGAGTATAGCTTCGAAAGCATTGAGTGTCCCTTGGCCAATGATTGCATTGTATGGGTACTCCATGTCAACAATGTCAAAAACAACTTGTTCAGTCCTTGTATTGTGGACATAGCCGAAGGTAACTGGCATTGTGATTTTGCTAAGTGCCACAATCTGCCTTCCTCTGAAGCCACAAAGAGGGTGTGTAGCATCATGAATCTTGTCTTCTGGCTCTTGCATCTGTCTAAAGGCCTTAGCAAATATGATATCCACTGCACTACCTGTGTCAACCAGAACATTATGGACCAGAAACCCCTTGATGATACAAGATATGACCATAGCATCATTGTGGGGGTAATCCTTGAGCTAAAGATCCTCCTGGGAGAAGGTGATTGGGATGTGGGACCATTTGGACTTGATGAAGGATCCCTGCACCCTTCTCTGTGCTTCTTTCTTCTGTTTCTTGCTGGCTGGCTCTAAGCTTGAACCGCCTGTTATTGGGAGCACCAGCTTCGTAGCCAAAGGTGCTACAACTTGGTTGTTGAACGAAGCCATCAGCTCAAAAGTGGAAGTGAGTTTACCGGAGGTGGGCGCCAACATTGGGGACTTGTTCTAAAATGCTATGAATTAAGAACAAGGCAACACAAAAAGAAGTTAATGGTTAATGGCCTTCGTCCTTCGAAGCATTATTTCCCTTAGGATATAATGATCTTTGAACGAAGGTCTTGAAGGACATACCTTCATCACCACAGTTCATATTGATGAAAGAAGAAGCATACTAAACATGAGAAGTAGCTTGAATAATTATATGACTTTATTTATATGTCCTTATTATATAATCACAAATGAATAAGAACAATATCGAATTACATTTGTACCTTTGGCTTGACAAAAGGCAAGAGTACAAACGTGACGCCCGAGCGAATACCAGTCAGCGTGAATAGTACAGGGGTACTGTTCACCTATTTATAGGTACGGGACGCAGCCCGGTCGAAATTACATTTGTCCTTTACAACTAGTTACAATCATGGCATCAATTATCATGGACTGATTGGTCTTTTCCTCTTTAAGTCGGTGCAGCCCTTCATATCAAGGCACGTCGTTATGCCGAAGCTCCCTGGAAAGTAGCTTCGGCGTGTACCTTCACGCTATGTTTGCTTCTGTGCTGATCTTCCGAAGGTGTTTCTTCTTAAAGGACCTTCGGCGACGAAGCAGAGCCCCAACAGTCGAAGCTCGCAAAACAAGTGAAATCTGACAGCAAGAAATTTAAAACTTGAGAAAATAGCACAAGCAATTGGAATGGCACAGCAGATGCTGTCGCTGTGGGTTTATATTTATATGCCTCGTGCATTGCAACTTGGCGGCCCCATTTGTCATTGACTTTCGCTATTCTAGCGAAGGGAAGGTGTTTTTTCGGACCTTCAGCTAAAGGCCTTCGTTCACGTCGCAGTCTGAATTTGTTAGATACAAGAACAAATTAATACTGCGAGGGGCTACTATTGGGGGCCTTCGTCTTCCGAAGGTCCTCAAAAACACAACTAACATGTTTTCCAGTATAGTATACCGTCACAAGAGGCTTCGGCTTTGAGATGAAGGTGTACACGGTATGAAAGGCGCGGTCTGGAAGAAGGATGGATCAGTTCTGAAGCTGTGGTTGGAGAAGATTTGGCTTAGCACAAAGACGGTGTAATACCCAAATTTGTAAATCATATGACAAGAGGTTATTTCCTTGAATATTTTGTCCCTATTTAATTGGAGCATGTGGACACCATATTTAAAAAACAAATAATTAATAAAAGACATACCACAAAATTTTGCATCATGTTGAGGTTTCATTTTTGTGTGCATTTTGTGACTATATAAAAATAATGTAACAAGAAATATATTAAAACCCAAATTGGAATTTTAGAATTAGAGAAAGAGAGCATGGTTACTAAGAAATAAATATTAAAAAAATGGATAACTTCACCCATACCATGTCTAAGTTGAATATTTAATGGGGAAAACAAATCTACCAGGAAGTTTGAGTCTGAATGGAATTTGAACTTTATGAATTTGAAAATCTAAAAGGAAAAGAGGAAGGAAAATAAAAATAAAAAGAAAAAGAAAATTTAAGCGTCGCTTGGGCCCAAACCTCCTGGCGTGGCCCACTTCACTCTCACCCGCGCGCACCGCGTAGCCCAACTCCTGCGCTCGGCGCCGACATGTGGGCCCTTCCCGTCAATTCCATTGTCTTGCGCATGACTTATCTGTCGCTGTCATGTGGGCCGATAGCGTCAGTGTCAGCTGCCCTTTTTCCCTCTAAGGGGCTTACAGGCGGGTCCCGTGACTTAGCTCGGCTAGCCGTACTACGCGGGCGCTCACTAGAGGGTGGAACCAGATCGTCACCACCTCCCTCCAACCACCATATCGATTGTGGCGGCACCTCACCGTCGAACTCGGGGAATCGGTTGCATGCACCAAGATCGGCCTGCAGGGGCTTAAATGCCGAGTACCAGGGGTCCCAAACCCCCTCTCCCCATCGCGTCTCAGTCGTCCTTGCCGTTGGATAGAATTGAGAAAAGGGGAGGGAAACGAGAGAGAGCTGGTAGCCGCCGGGGACCTCTGCCGTCGTTCACCGTGCTCTACACGAATTGGTGCCCTGTGCATGGTCGAGTGGGTTCGCATTGGCTCCTGGATCACGTTGAAGGTGTTGGCTGGGTAGTTGTGCGCTCGGGCCGTCATCGATTTGATGTCGTTCCCACGAATCCAGGGCGCGCCGTGGACAGGGAAAGACACCGCATGGCCAGTGTATGAGCTCCAATCCTCAGATCCGTCATCGTTCCAATTTCACTTCGCGATCAGCGAGCTTAGTAGCCGTTCACCGTAGGAGGATGTGGGTCGCCGGCCATGGCGCCATCATAAGAGGGCGGGCACCGCCGCGTTCGGTAGCTCTGCTCGTGCGCGAGGGGTAGAAACCGTTGATCTGGGGATGGACGGTTAAGGTTAGAACTTAGATAACAATTCGGAATGGAGTAAGTATCGGCTGTAGAATTGTAATCGGACGGCCCACAATCGATCTTGGGTCAATGGTCCTTTCATCGTCGATCTCAGATCCAATAGTCAGTTTTGCATACTGCTTCACAACACTTTGGATCTAATCTGGCGCGTAGGAACTCGATCGGACGGTGCATATAGGCCCGTACCCCTTCAGTCGCGTTTTGTTGCAAATAGACCCCTCGGTTATTTTAGTATCAACCCGTTGTCCACATCCACTGTTCACTGAGTCTTGTGGATCTTGCGCCGAGGCCCCTGGTGTTCGATTTAATCTTGTGCACAGCCCAGAAGTCAGTAAAAAGGAATAAAAGATTAAGGAAAATAATTTTCAGTATAAAATTAATTGCAAAAAATTGTAAAATTCATAGAAAATTTATTTTTAGTCCAAATCACTTTATTCTAGTTTCTAAAATTTTGTAATATTATTCTCTATCACTTAGAATCTCTATTTTGACATGAAAACGGTAAGAAAAATAATTTCTCATTTAATTATATTTCAAGCACATAAAACCTTTGGAAATTCATATCTTAAGATCTATAACTCCAAAAATTATGATTCCTGTTCCTAGGGTTTTATTGTAATGTGTAGATTATTATCATGTATTTTGTTTACATGTTTGGTATGATGTTAATTTTCTCTATATATTGTGCTTGTTTGTATTGTGGCGAGTAGAAGAGCCTCGCTTCCTTGGTAGAGGTGTATGGGAGTCGCGATCCCTTGGCAGATGGGTAACATGACTTGTGGGTACAAGGTACAACCTCTGCAGAGTGTAAAACCGGTATACTAGCTGAGCTCACGGTCATGAGCAGCTCAGGACTCTCGCATGATTAATTTATGGAACTTAAATTCAATTTTGTCATTTGCATATGCATGGGTTTATTATTAATTTTGTTCTATTAATTTATTTAAGGTTTGATATTTACTTAAATTTAGTAACTGCTAATAAATATTTGACCTACTAATTAAAAGCAATGCTCAGCTTTAACCCCTATTGTTGATTAGCCTTACACATCACATAAACCCCCACCTTTGGTGAGTTCATGTGACTGGTTTCCCACAACTTGTTGAACTATGATCATGTGTGAGCTCACCCTTGTTGTCTCACACCCCCCCCCCCACAGGAGAAGAACAGGTGGTTCAGGAGGAGCCACAAAGCGAGGAGTTTGATCTGATCTAGGTGGCGTTTCCCCAGTTGACTTTTGTGCCAAGGATGATCCTTAGTTTGTTTTATATTTATATTTTATTTTGTAAAAAGACTTCCGCTATGTTAATAAATACTCTGATGTTATTGTGACATTTATCTCTATACACTTTGTTATTATATATGTTGTCTTCTTGGCGCATGTATGAGATGCACCCGGCTTTGTCCCTTAAAGCCCGGGTGTGACAGAAGTGGTATCAGAGGAAATGTTGACTGTAGGACGAAACCTAGATAGAAATGTACAAAACCCTTATCTACTTACCTTACTCTGATTCATTCTATACTTACCTTATCTTGATCTTGTCTCGCCTTTTGCTGTTCTACTCTGATCATTCTTACCTTTTCTACTCTGAGACAAGATGGATTTCATACCTTGGAATTCTACATTTATGACCTTTCTAAGAGATAGGAGGCCTAAGACAAAAAAATTATCAAAACTATTTTCTCTATTTAAAAAAATGTTGGTTGATTGTTCTGATGATAAATGCCTGATTTGCTTCTTTGATTGATTGAGATATTATAAATGGACATCTTAGCATGTACCACCATAAGATATTGAGTTAGCTTTAGTAGGTAAAACATTAATCTGCTTAGCTAATAAATCCCCTAAAGTAACATGATTCGTAACTACCTGCCTTGTCTACTATTCTCTCTTACCATATATTTCTAACTCAGATGGTCAATACCAGGAAGGGTGGTGGAATTGATTTACCTCCCAATCGACACACTCAGAGGATATTTAGACAACCCCAGCCACAATGGGCAGAGATGGACCCTCCACCACCACCTCCACCAGCAGGAGTTGACCCAACCATTGTAGCTCAGATGAGGATGATGCAACAAATGGCAGACACTATGGCAGATATGCACGCGCAGATGCGGCAGGAACGCCAGGAGATGCGCCAAGAGCGAGAAGATATACATCAGGAGATGCGCCAGGAGTGAGAGGAGATACGCCAAGAGAGAAGGGCACAGCAGCAGTAGCAGCAACAACTGCAACAACAACAACAACATCAGCAAGCACCACTGCCTCCACCTCCACCACCAGTTCCACCCCAATATAAGCACCGAGAGTTCATGAGCCATAAACCACCGACATTCGCTAGTTCTCCTAATCCACTAGACGCTGATGATTGGTTGAAATCTATGGAAAAGATGTTGAATATTGCACAATGCTCTGACCGGGAGAAGGTTCTATATGCTTCTGGTCGTTTGACAGGTCCTGCTGCTGATTGGTGGGATTCTTATACTTCTGCCCACGATGCTGCTGACACTATCACATGGGTGGAGTTCACGATGCAGTTCAGGAACCAACATATACCAGCTGGATTGATGAAGATTAAGAAGAAAGAATTTCTGTCACTGAAGCAGGGAAGCATGTCAGTCAGCGAGTACCGCGACAAGTTCATCCAGTTATCTAGATATGCTCCTGATGAAGTTGCTGAAGATGAGAGGAAACAAGAGCATTTTATTGAAGGACATAATGGACCCCTGCAGTATGCTCTAGTGGCACATACGTTCCCATCATTTCAGAGGCTATTTGATAAGGCTCTAGCTATTGAACACAAGCGTGTTCAGCTGGGAGATTTGAAGAGGAAGGCTATATCCCAAGGACAAGGAAGCAACAGTATTCGCCCATGCTACAGCCACCCTAGGGTACACTAGTTCGCACTGGCGGGGGCCAGTGCCCAGTTCAGCAATCACCTCAGAGGACTCCACCGACTCGTCAGGCTACCCTCACTGGCACCCCGATGAAGTTTTCAGGACAGAGTGCAGGCACTACTTGCTTTAAGTGTGGGAAGACTGGACATTATGCAAATGTTTGCCCACAGTGGATTGCTACTACCCCAGTTCAGAATAAGCAACAGACTCCAGGATCTGGCAAGGGATACTCTATTGCCAGGGTTAATCAAGTCAGCGTTGATGCTACTCCTGATGGTGCTGACATCGTACTTGATATGTTTTACATTAATGTAATTCCTGCAATAATGCTATTTGATTTTGGTGCTACACATTCATTCATGTCTGCTCGTTATGCCAACACAAATGAGATACCACTACTAAATATGAGAAAACCAATGATAGTAATTACACCTAAAGGGCCTGTTGAGGCAAATCACATGACACGTAGATTGACATTAACAATTATGGGAAGAGAATTTGGAGCAACTACTATAATATTAGAGGTAAGCAGTATAGATCTGATCCTTGGTATGTCATGGTTAAGAAAGGCAAAGGCCATTATAGCATGTGGTAGGGGTACTGTAGAACTCACCAGCCCTAAAGGAGAAAGATTTCAAGTTCAAATTGTAGTAACCACCTCTTTGAAACGTGCGATGTTCTTTATACCTGAGGAGTTTGTTGGTGACAACATCCGTGTGGTTAGGGATTTTCCGGATGTCTTTCCAGAAGAGTTGCCAGGGATGCCACCAGATAGGGAAGTTGAGTTTGTAATAGATCTCTTACCTGGAACTGCTCCTATTTCTAAACGGCCATATAGGATGTCTGTAGAAGAGTTAAAGGAACTTAAGAAGTAGTTAATAGAGTTACAAGAGGCTGGGTACATTCGTCCGAGTTCCTCACCTTGGGGAGCACCGGTTCTATTTGTACAGAAGAAGGATGGATCACAAAGAATGTGTGTGGAGTATAGATCTCTTAATGATGTTACTATGAAGAACAAGTATCTATTACCTCGTATTAAGGATTTATTTGATCAGATGAGAGGTGCTAGGGTATTCTCGAAGATTGATCTCCGATCAGGATATGAGGATTAAGCCATCGAATATTCCCAAGACAGCTTTCTCCACCCGATATGGTTTATATGAGTTCACGGTTATGTCATTTGGACTCACTAATGCACCAGCTTATTTTATGAATTTGATGAATAAGGTGTTTATGGAGTATTTGGACAGATTCGTTGCAGTATTCATCGATAATATTCTTATTTATTCCAAGAGTGATAGTGATCATGAGGAACATCTGAGATTGGTGCTACAGAAGCTACGAGATAACCAACTCTATGCCAAGTACAGTAAATGCGAGTTTTGGACTGGCGAGGTGCCATTCCTTGGACATATCATTTCTAATGGAGAGATATCAGTGGATCCAGCTAAAGTCAAGGAGATAATGGCATGGAGCGTACCCACTACAATTACGGAGATTCATAGTTTCCTAGGGCTTGCAGGATATTATCGGAGATTTATTGAAGGATTTTCTAAGATTGCCAAGCCCATGACCTCGCTTCTGTAGAAGGGAAGAGAGTTCAAGTGGGACGAGAAGTGCCAAGATAGCTTTGATCAATTAAAGAAGAGGTTGATGTCGCCACCAGTGTTGGTTATGCTAGACCTGCAGAAGGGATTTGATATTTATTGTGATGCATGTGGCCAAGGCTTGGGATGTGTGCTCATGCAATAAGGACATGTGATCACCTATGTGTCTCGTCAGTTGCGGAAACATGAGTTGAACTACCCCACTCATGACTTAGAACTGGCAGCCGTTGTGCATGCGCTTAAGATTTGGAGACATTATATCATGGGAAACAAGTGCCAAGTGTACACGGATCATAAGAGTTTGAAGTACATATTCACTCAGAAGGATCTCAACCTTAGGCAACGCCGTTGGTTGGAGCTTATTAAGGATTATGATTTGGAAATTCACTATCACCCGGGCAAGGCAAATTTGGTTGCAGATGCCTTGAGTCGAAAGGAGCACGTTCATTCAGCTATTGTTGCCCAGCTACCCGATGAGATTGCTGAGGATTTCAGGAGACTTAACCTGGGGATAGTTGCTCACACTGAAGGAGTTACTATTGATGTGGAACCTACTTTGGAGCAAGAAATCCGCAAAGGACAAATTGGTGATGCTAAGATACAAGAGATTAAGGATCTGATTACTGAGGGTAGAGGTCCAGAGTTTACGGAGGATGAGCAAGGCACCATATGGTTCAAGGACAGGATATGTGTTCCTGATATTGAAAGCCTTCGTGAGACTATTTTAAAGGAGGCCCATGACTCGGATTTTTCTATTCATCCTCGTAGCACCAAGATGTATCAGGATTTGAAGCAAAAATATTGGTGGTATGGATTGAAGAGAGATGTGGCTGCACATGTGGCTATGTGCGATGTGTGTCAAACAGTTAAGGTTGAACACCAGAGGCCAGCTGGACTATTACACCCACTTAAGATACCCGAGTGGAAGTGGGAAGAGATTGGTATGGATTTCATTACTGGATTGCCTCGCACCCAAAAAGGATATGATGTTATATGGGTGATTGTGGATAGACTGACTAAAGTAGCTCATTTCATTCCGGTCAAGACTACTTATAAAGGTTCTCAACTAGCAAAGTTATATATGGCTCGGATTATGTGTTTACACGGAGTACCAAAGAAGATCATGTCCGATCGAGGTTCACAGTTTACCTCGAGATTCTGGAGAAGCTTCCATGAGAATACGCATACAAAGTTGAACTTTAGTACGGCTTATCACCCTCAGACTAATGGACAGACTGAAAGGACTAATCAAGTATTAGAAGATATGTTGAGAGCTTGTGCCCTTCAGCATGGAGGAAGTTGGGATAAAAGTCTACCTTACGCTGAGTTCTCTTATAATAATAGCTATCAGGCCAGTCTGAAGATGTCACCTTTTGAAGCTTTATATGGGAGAAAGTGCAGGACTCCTCTATACTAGGATCAGACTAGAGAAAGACAGTTCTTTGGGCCTGAACTGATTCAAGAAGTAGAAGAACAAGTCCGTATAATTCGAGAGAATTTGAGGGTAGCTCAAACCAGGCAAAAGAGCTATGCGAATAATAGAAGAAGACCACTGGAATTTGAGGAAGGAGTTCATGTGTACCTCAAGGTGTCACCACTTCGTGGAATGAGGAGATTCAAGATTAAGGGCAAATTGGCTCCTCGCTTTATTGGACCATTCATGATCTTTAGGTGAGTTGGGGAGATGGCATGCCAACTCGAGTTACCTGAATCTATCTGATGTGCATAATGTTTTCCGTGTGTCTCAACTTAAGAAGTGTCTCCGTGTCCCTGAGGAACAGTTACCAATGGAAGAGCTCAGTGTTTAGGGTGATTTGACTTACACGGAGTATCTCATCAAGATTCTTGACACCTTGACTCGAGTTACAAGGAATAAGGTGATAAAGATGTGCAAAGTACAATGGAGTCACCATGGAGAAGATGAAGCTACTTGGGAAAAAGAAGAAGAGCTTCGCATAGATTTTCCCCATCTTTTCCCCAAGTCCTTCCTAAATCTCGAGGACGAGATTCTTGTTAAGGGGAGTAGGATTTGTAATACCCAAATTTGTAAATCATATGATAAGAGGTTATTTCCTTGAATATTTTGTCCCTATTTAATTGGAGCATGTGAACACCACATTTAAAAAACAAATAATTAATAAAAGACATACCACAAAATTTTGCATCATGCTGAGGTTTCATTTTTGTGTTCATTTTGTGACTATATAAAAATAATGTAACAAGAAATATATTAAAACCCAAATTGGAATTTTAGAATTAGAGAAAGAGAGCATGGTTACTAAGAAATAAATATTAAAAAATGGATAACTTCACCCATACCATGTCTAAGTTGAATATTTAATGGGGAAAACAAATCTACCAGGAAGTTTGAGTCTGAATGGAATTTGAACTTTATGAATTTGAAATCTAAAAGGAAAAGAGGAAGGAAAAGAAAAAGGGAAAGGAAAAGGAAAAGAAAATTTAAGCGTCGCTTGGGCCCAAACCTCCTGGCGCGGCCCACTTCACTCTCACCTGCACGCACCGTGCAGCCCAACTCCTGCGCTCGACGCCGACATGTGGGCCCTTCTCGTCAGTTCCATTGTCTTGCGCGTGACTTATCCATCGCTGTCACGTGGGCCGATAGCGTCAGTGTCAGCTACCCTTTTTCCTTCTGAGGGGCTTATAGGTGGGTCCCATGACTTTGCTCGGCTGGCCGTACTACACGGGCGCTCATAGGAGGGTGGACATAGATCGTCAGCACCTCCCTCCAACCACCATACCGATTGTGGTGGCACCTTGCCGTCGAACTCAGGGAATCTGTTGCGTGCACCTGGACCGGCCTGCCGGGGCTTAAATGCCGAGTACCGGGGGTCCCAAACCCCCTCTCCCTGTCGCTTCTCAGTTATCCTCGCCGTTGGATAGAATTGAGAAAAGGGGTGGGAAACGAGAGAGAACTAGTAGCCACCGGGGACCTCCACCGTCGTTCACCGTGCTCTACACGAATTGGTGCCCTGTGCACGGTCGGATGGGTTCGCATTGGCTCCTGGATCGCGTTGAAGGTGGTGGCTGGGTAGTTGTGCGCTTGGGCCGCCACCGATTTGACGCCGTTCCCACGAATCCATGGCACGCCGTGGATAGGGAAAGACACCGCGTGACTAGTGTAAGAGCTCCTATCCTCAGATCTGTCATCGTTTCAATTTCACTTCGCGATCGGCAAGCTTAGTAGTCGTTCATCGTAGGAGGATGTGGGTTGCTGGCCATGGCGCCGTCATGAGAGGGCGGGCGCCGCCGCATTCGGTAGCTCTGCTCATGCGCGAGGGGTAGAAACCATTGATCTGGGGATGGACGGTTAAGATTAGAACTTAGATAATGATTCGGAATGGAATAAGTATCGGTCGTAGAATTGTAATCGGATGGCCCATAATCGATCTTGGGTCAACGGTCCTTTCATCGTCGATCTCAGATCCGACAGTCAGTTTTGCATACCGCTTCACAACACTATGGATCTAATCTGGCACGTAGGAACTCGATCGGATGGTGCATATCGGCTCGTACCCCTTCGACCGTGTTTTGTTGCAAATAGACCCCTCGTTTATTTTAGTATCAACCCGTCGTCCACATCCACTGTTTGCTGAGTCTTGGGGATCTTGCGCCGAGGCCCCTAGTGTTCGGTTTAATCTTGTGCGCAGCCCAGAAGTCAGTAAAAAGGAATAAAGGATTAAGGAAAATAATTTTTAGTATAAAATTAATTGCAGAAAATTGTAAAATTCATAGAAAATTTATTTTTAGTCCAAATCACTTCATTCCATTTTCTAAAATTTTGTAATATTATTCTCTATCACTTAGAGTCTCTGTTTTGACATGAAAACAGTAAGAAAAATAATTTATCAATTAATTCTATTTCAAGCACATAAAACCTTTGGAAATTCATATCTTAAGATCTATAACTCCAAAAATTATGATTCCTATTCCTAGGGTTTTATTGTAATGTGTAGATTATTATCATGTATTTTGTTTACATGTTTGGTGTGATGTTAATTTTCTCTATATACTGTGCTTGTTTGTATTGTGGCGAGTAGAAGAGCTTGTGACTGAGGATCCTGGTGGCCAGCAAATAGAAGTAGCTGAGCAGGAGCTCATTGAAGGCAAGTTGTGCTCTTGACCACTTTTGTTACCCAATAATGTTCTTTATAATCATTTACCATGCATAGGCTTAATTTTGATGGGACCCGATAGGTCACCCTAGATTGTTTATCTCTTTACCTTGTTATCCCTGAATCACTTGGGTAGTTTTGCTATTGCTTTACATGGTTTTGGGATAATATTTTGTTATATCCATGTTCCAGTTATTTTGTTATTCTATTTATGTTCATGTCAAGATCATTAATGTTAATTGTAACATGGAGCTTAGCTTGAGAAACACGTGCCACCACAAGGGTGGAATGGGACGCCCTTGGCTAACTAATTAGGAAAGCTAGTGGAAGATTACCTTACCCGAAAGGGGCAAGGGAAGTAGGGGATTTGCATGCAAGGAGGTTCTCGGGTTGATTTTGCTGCGATGGCGGTTAGATGGGGGATTCTTGCAAGTGCTCTTCCCATAAACTGTAGCGGGTTTTCGGAAGCTAGTGGAACTTTGTAAAGGCCTCGTAGTGTTGCCCTGCCTCGCTTCCTTAGTAGAGGTGTATGGGAGTCGCGATCCCTTGGCAGATGGGTAACATGACTTGTGGGTACAGGGTACAACCTCTGCAGAGTGTAAAACTGGTATGCTAGCTGAGCTCACGGTCATGAGCAGCTCAGGACTCTCGCACGATTAATTTATGGAACTTAAATTCAATTTGTCATTTGCATATGCATGGGTTTATTATTAATTTTGTTCTATTAATTTATTGAAGGTTTGATATTTACTTACATTTAGTAACTGCTAATAAAATTTTGACCAACTAATTAAAAGCAATGCTCAGCTTTAACCCGTGTTGTTGATTAGCCTTACACATCACATGAACTCCCACCTTTAGTGAGTTCATGTCACTGGTTCCCCACTACTTGTTGAGCTATGATCATGTGTGAGCTCACCCTTTGCTGTCTCACACCCCCCCACAGAAGAAGAACAGGTGGTTCAGGAGGAGCCACAAAACGAGGAGTTTGATCTGATCTAGGTGGCGTTTCCCCAATTAACTTTTGCGCCAAGGATGATCCTTAGTTCATTTTATATTTATCTTTTATTTTGTAATAAGACTTCCGCTATGTAATAAATACTCTGGTGTTATTGTAACATTTATCTCTATACACTCTGTTATTATATATGTTGTCTTCTTGGCGCATGTATGAGATGCACCTAGCTTTGTCCCTTAAAGCCCGGCGTGACAGACGGTGATGGAGAATGAAACCGACCTAAAGGGGAAAATATTGCTTAGTCCTCGACAGCTTACCTTTTGGCTAATAGTAAATGTCAGGGACATGAATGTAATTTTGCTCAGGCTGCGTCCTGTGCCTATAAATAGATGAACAGTAACACCGTACTGTTCACGCGTACTTGTAATCGCTTGCACGTCACTCTCGGACTTTTACCTTCTGTCAAGCCGAAGGTACAAATGTAATTTGATATCATTAATTTTTGTTCATGAATATATAATGATAATATGAATAATCTGATGACTTGATGTAATTATTCATGTTTTTTCTATGTTTCATATGCCTCTGTTTATATTCTTACATATTGAAATGATGAAGGCGTGCCCTTCACGACCTTCGTCTGAAGAACATTATATCCTAAGAGAGATAATGCTTCGAAGGACGAAGGTCTTTAAACATTAACATTTGTGTTGCCTTGTTCTTAACTCGTAGCCTTTGAGAACAAGTGACCAACATAGGTTATGTCACGATTCTTTAATTTTGTGATGTAGTACTAGAAACGTTTGCGACTAACTTCTCGTTTTAGCGCATAAAACGATATTATGTTAGTAGTGGTTTAAGTATAAGTTTTACTAATATAAGAAAATGAAAGAGGTAATAGGCCACGTATTGTCGGCCAGGTTGAAATATAGATTTTCACTAATCAGGATATAAGCATTCGTGCGTATATCGCTTATTCACTTAGAATTAATAAAATATCTATTCATGTTAAAATAACCATGATTATGTTACTAAAGTGCAAAACTAGTAATTTACATTAATTCTTAGAATATTATTGTTATGTGATTTATAAATAAACATTTTAGCAATACATATAATTTCTATTTAGAAAGGAAAGGATAAAACCCAAAAGACTATTATTAATCATAAAGATAATAATTAATTAGTAGTTATTTTCCATAAAATTAGTTAAGTCATTTTATCCACGCTATATTAGATAAAATAGCTCCATAGTCACATGCCCATATAATTTTCACCAATGATAACTCGAAGTGGAAAATTTAGTAGATTCACAGAACAATTATGATTTAGACATTATTTATAAGTATAGTTGTGTGATATGTGATTGTTTATGTAATGGTGAATGTTACCCATGTAATGGTGTATGTTTATTTATTTGGCATATGTATTCTTTTGTATGTACGATACGTGAATCGATGTTAGAAGCTGACTGTGAGATAGACGAACCAAACTCGTTTGATGACGACCCGCAGGACACGTTCGCGCAAGGCAAGTGGATTCTCCCTCTGCATTTCTAATTGTACCCAAATAATGCATATAATAATGTGTACTTTTCGGATATTGCATAATTTGATGAGATTTTCCTAAATAGGATTTTTCCTAAAATTACCAACACTATTCCTTGATTACCCTGGGATAAATACTATGCTTGGCAATTTGTGCTACCGCTCTACTTGGTAATTATGATGTCACTCATTATTGATACTAATGTTTCGGAAATGAAGTTTTTATTATGATGTTAACACGATGGTTAAACAAGATCATTTTGTATTAAATGGAACATGGAGTGACCACCCAGGATAACAGTGCAACCATGAGTGCTATTATGGCTCTGGCATTGGTAATTAGCTCTATAGACTTAGTGCTTATCAACCCTACCTGAAAGATGGGCAATAGGGGGGCCACAGTGGTTTGGTGGCAGCTCATGTTAACATGGGGTGGTAGTCTTGGCTAATTTACCTCGCCCAGAGGGCCATCAATACTGACGTGGAAACCTTAGCGGGTGGCTTTGTACTAAGGATATTTTGTGAAAGCCTCATAGTGGATCTCTAGCCATTCACCTAGGAAGTGTTTATGGGTCCGATCAACCCAGGCTAGATGGGATACATGGCTTGTAGGTAAAGTAGTACCACCTCTGTAGAGTGTAAAACTGATATGTCAGCCGTGCTCACGGTTAAGAGCAACCTGGACCCTCACATGATAATTGAACTTAAAGATGGAAAATAAATTGTGATCCGATGATCCATAAGTGGTTTTCTTAAGTGGTTTCACTTAAGTGTTTTTGATATAATCATATGCTTATGTTTAATTGGGATACTTTGGGATACACCTACATCTAGTAAGTTAGGCGTTGTTAATAAAATATTGACCAACTAAAATGCTTACCACTTATCCATAGCTTACCTTGTTAACTTTGTATTATTCCTCCCACTTGCTAAGGCCTGACGATAAGTGAGCTCACCCCTTGCTAATATTTTGATTAGAGGGTGAGGATGAAGACATTGCAGATGATGTCGACGAGTACTAAGTCTAACGATGCACCAGTCACCTTCCTGTGGAAGAGTGTCCATTCTTAAATTTTATTGTACTTTGATAATGATACTTTTTAAGAAACTATGGTCTGGATGATGTAATAAAGTTATTCTACTCTCTTTACGCCTTTTATTGTATTGTCTTTTGATATATTACACTTGTGACGTCAACATATGTGTGGAAAATGGATCCTAGCACACATACTAGAGGTCATTCACCATCAAGTACACAGAAAGAGAGATAAAATGCTTCGGCTAGCTGAACTTCAGAAGAAGATTGACAAAGTTGCCGAAGAAATACGCCGTATCACGCAAGACGAGCAAGGACAAAGGCCATAGCAGAGAGAGCTTCGGTAAGAAAGTCCAAGCTATGATGACGTATTGTATGATGATTTCCACCATGGTAACTTTGCTTTTGATGATGCTTCTCCTCTAGCAGCAGAATTGCAAGCTACCCCATGGCCACCATCCTACAAACCACCACCACTTCCCATGTATGATGTGCATTCTGATCCAAAGCAGTTCCTTATGAGCTATGAGGCGACCATATCATCATATAGTGGCAACACGGCTGTCATGGTGAAATCCTCTTCGTCATGGCAGTCAGGAGCGTGGCTCAGATGTGGTATTCCTCCCTTCACGCGGGAACGATCATGTCATGGCAGAAGCTGAAGGACATGCTGGTAACCAGTTTTCAAGGTTTCCAAACGAAGCCAGTAACTGCCCAAGCCTTGTTTCAGTGTATGCAGGACCATGTAGAATACTTGCATGCGAATGGCTGAAGGTTTCTGCGTCTCAGGGTCCATGCACCAACGGTGCCAAATGAGATTGTTATCGAGGCTATGATCAAAGGGCTCCGACTAGGATCGACGGCACAGTATTTTGCCAGGAAGCCACCACAAACTTTGGAAAAGCTTCTGCAGAAGATGGACGAGTACATCAGGGCCAATAATAACTTTCAGTAGAGAAGGGAAGAGGCCTATAGATACTCCGAGCACTACAGGAATCATGAACATTCCATCGGCCTTTGCTCGGGCCGACGGGAATTAGATAACTCCCGTCGGCTCAAAGTCAGGTGACGGGATTTGGATAACTCCCGTCGGTCAAGCGGCCAACCGACGGGCTTTATTTTAACTCCCGTCGGCCCAGCCGCCAGCTGACGGGAATTAGTTAACTCCCGTCGGCCCTGACGCCAGCCGACGGGAATTAATGCTTTATGGGCCGGCGGTCATCCTGCGTGGCTCATTTCCTCTCTTGTCTCAGTTTCCAAGCCACGTACACCGCTGCCGCTGGAGAAACGCTCGCCCCCAACGTCGCCCGCCGCCCACAACCGCCCTGGCCAGCCGCCCCACGGCCTAGGAGCGCGCCCATCGCCCGCCACCGCCCCGAGAGCTCCGCCCACCACCGCCACCGCCCTGGAGCACCGTCCGCCGCGCCGCACCCGCCCCCATAGCGCTGCCGGCCCCGTAGCGCTGCCCGCCGCCCGCCCAGGCCCCCGGAGCGCCGCCCGCCCACGCCCCCGGAGCACCGCCCACTCCCGGAGCAACGACCGCCGCCCGCCCCGCCTTTGGAGCGCCGTCCGCCGCGCCGCCGACCCCAGAGCACCGTCCGCCGCCTGTCCCCGTTGTGCCGCCCGCCCTCGAAGCGTCGCCCACCGCTCAACGCCACCAATGCCGCCGCCGCGGAGCGTCGCCGCCGCCCCGGACCGTTAAGGTATATTATTTTTTGAATTATTTAATGTAAATGCGAGTGTTATTGTTAAATGTGTGTATAAATGTTTATTTTCGTCGGTTTTTTATGGCCGACGGGAGTTAACTTTCATGTGATTAGAGTTAGTTTAGGGTGTGATTAGAGTGTAATTAGAGTTAGTTTAATATAACATGTGATTAGAGTGTGATTAGAGTTAGTTTAATATCACATGTGTGCCTTGATGTTACGTATAAGTATTAATTCTATTATTATAATATATTTAACTTATGCTATTAAATTGTTGAATTTGATGTTATTTATTGAATAGATTTTACTTATCATATTAGGTTGTATGAAGGTTTCGCTATTGATAAATTTAATGTTATTTATGTATATAACTATATATTCATGTGTATATATAGTTATTTATGTATATATATATATATATATAGTTTTACTACTTACCTATAGATGTATGTGTTACGTTTAGAAACGTGATATTGTCTCACACACTCTTTACTCATACACACAGCCGCAATAATGGGTGATAGACGTGATTGGATGTATGAAGGTTTCAAGAAGGGTGGGTGTCACACAAGTGATTGGTTTGCCAAGACGCAGATGTTTCTGGACCATGCAGCTGCTTTGTCACAAATAGATAATATTAGGTGTCCATGCAATAAATGTAGAAATATGCTTTGTGGCATAATTGACAGTTTGGGGAGGAAATGAATTTGAATGATGACTTAGGTCAGTTGTCTATTGGAAGCGTAACTGCCAAAAGCTATGGACGTTACGACGTCAATGGATATCGCTTTCGTTCAAGCATTTTCGAATCAAGTCATCCTATGGCCGACACTCAAAATAGTGGAGTCGTTACTAGGGCAACCGATATGGAAGGACACGAAGCCTGCTATTACGGGAAAATCAAAAATATAATCGAGATTACATTTGTTGGAAATAAGCCTTTAGCGCTAGTTTTCTTTGAGTGTAAATGGTATGACCTGAAGTATTATAGGACCGAATTTGGGATGACACAGATCCAACCGAAAAAATTGCTTCAAGGACACGACACGTATATCCTTGCCCATCAAGCAGACCAAGTTTATTTCTCGACATATCCATGCAAAAAGTTGTCTAAATGGAGGGTTGTGTACAATGTAAATCCCCGCTAACGCCTATACACTCCTGGTGAGGACGAATATCAAATTGGTCACCTTGAGCAGGTTGATGAGGTGTTTCAAGAAGAAGAGTTGCCAACTAGTTTTCATATTGATCCTGCACCGGCATTAGATTCACTAGTTGCAGACGTTAACAACTTAACTTTTCCCAAGAGGCGGAGAAGACAACTGTTAGGAGAAAAGTTACATGGTGACCTCTGCATAGAAGAGAACAAATAGATCCTTATTTTGATGATATTTAACAAGTAAAGTTGTTTTGTTATTTTATTTGTTTATATTTTTAAGTATTATGTCATTTTTTATGCACTAATGAATAATTTCTTATTTTTTATGCAGGATGCCGCCAAAATCAAAGAAGTCAGTGAAGGGACTGTTCAAGGGCCTGGGCCTTTTTCAGGGAAGTTTTTCTAGCAGCAGCAGACGTCGAGAGCTGTTGAGCGCGGTACATGGAGATGAGGTAACATATCTTGTACAAATAAATTTGTTTACATATTTACAAATAAATCTTGAGTTGTATGTACCAGGATGAGCAGCACACTGAGGAGCAGCACAATGAGGAGGTGGAGCACAATGAGGAGGTGGAGCACAATGAGGAGGTGGAGCACGTGACATGGGACCAGGCCGCACAGCATCACCAGCCATGGGACCAGTGGGACCACCAGAGAGAGCAGCAATAGGCGTGGGACCAGTGGGGCCAACAGGGCGAACTGGTTGACAACCCCATGGATGATGGCTCGGGAGGCTCTTCAGCGACACGCACACGTCGCTCAAGAAAAAGCCACTCAGTAAAGCCTCGTCACGCGATAGAGCGAGAGGCTGATAGGACTTTAATCATGCCACATGGAGATCGGTGAGTGTAATATATTAACTTATCTCATATAACTATTATGTCTATTGTTAATGTTTTTGTGTAATGCAGGAATTGGGAGGACCTGTCCTTTGACGGCAAGGGACACCACACTCAGGTTAACCTTACGTTGGGTTCTCTTTGCCGCCTTCACTACCCTGGTATAGTGAAGGTGTCAAACGGTGATACCGAGGATGATGTGCTCGTTAGTACCTAGGACGAGTACAAGTTTAAAAAGGAACGAAACCACACCGACAGACAGGGACTTGTGCGTAATGACTTTTGGGTATGAATTCTTTATTATTTTTGTTATGTTTCTTAATATTGTAAATCTATGACTTATACCATTGTATTGTACTCTTTATGTTGTAGCTTCAATATTGGTTGCCTGACGGAGAGGATTACATGGGGCACGCTAAACGTGTCTTCCAAAACAATGCAAAGAAGCTGGTGAAGGATGCCATATACTATGCGAGAATTCAGGCTACGAACCTGTATTTTCAAAAGCATCCGGAAGAAGCAGGCCCCTTGAATAAAAAGGAAGGGTCCTCAAAGATATATTTGACTGAGGATCAATATCGTGAGGTTAGTATTCAATTTGTTTTACCCTTTATATTGATTGTTGTCATTGATATAATATGTAACATTGTGTGGGCAGGTGATGGTTCCATGGATGGCGCCCGTGCCTGATGTGTATTATGCTTGGTGTCGATATTGGGCTTCCGAAGGCTTCCAGAAAGCGTCAGCGCATCACAGACAATGTCGAGGAACCAATCCTAACCACAAGTTTGTCGGTGACGACATGATATAAAAAGCTAAAAGAATGGTAAGTTTGATCTAGCTATGTCGATCAGCAAATAGTACGATTTCTTATGAATGTTTTTTGTTTATACAGGAAGCTACGAGTGGCCAAAAGCCTAGTGACATTGAGGTCTACCAGGAGGGCCACAAAGGACCAGACCCGAACAACCCTGACCAGCTCTGCAGCCAGACAGCCACGGATCGCTTGGTGAGTTTTGGCTCAAAAGTTCAAACGTTTAAAGTATATAAATTCCTGCATTTGTAAGGTTGTGAATGATGTATAGGCAGCATATGGGGAAGAGATGGTTCGTCGCCATGGCCCTGACTTCGACTGGCGCCATGAATCGGTGGATCCCTCGGTGATGTATGCAAGTGGTGGTGGCAAAGCGCATGGACGGTAAGCTCTAACATATGAAATTATATGGTTGACACTAAATTGATTATGCAGTAATCACATTTTTTGAATCACTTATAGATACGCACTCTTTGACGGATTCATTGACTCGTCATCGGTGAGATCTCAGAGGACGGGTTCATTCCCATAGCTCATGCTCTCATCGACCGAACGAGCAGGAGTTGGAGATTATGAGGATGCGTGAAGATATGAGACAACAACGCGAATTTATGGAGGCTTGTAATGCACACAACCAAGCGATGTATCAAGTGAGTACACATAATCCAAACTCTAAATTATTATATTTCAATACAACATCTTCAGTAGTAACACATATGTGTTTAACAGTTAATGCAGCAACACGGCATGGCAACAAATTTTCCACCGCCACCACAATGGAGCCAATTTGCAAACACACCAGTTCCACCACCACAGTTCAACACCCCTCCGACACATATACCTGCACCTGGAGATAGGGTACGTTTGATAACTCTCAATTAATTTGTACACTTGTATACTTTTTGATATTTGCATTTAACGTGTTGATATTTGCTAACTTGCATAGGTTACGCCTGAAGCGGGTGGTAGTGGGTCTGATCCAGCAATAGGGACTGGATTTGTTGAGTCGCTCTTCGTGTTCCCTCCTCCTGGTGGTGGTGGCGGCAGCGGTCAAAGCTCTAACCACCCAAGTGGTGGTTATCCCTAAACATTTGAACTTATGTTTGAAATGTCGTACTCATTGGTGGATGTTATGTTTCAATACTATGTCGTACTCGTAGCTGGATGTTATGTTTCAATACTATGTCGTACTCGTTGGTGGATGTTTTAATTATAAATGCATGTGTTTATGTCTAAATGCATGTGTTTGTGGATGTCGTATCTCTAAATGCATGTGTTTGTAATGTGGCTGTTATCTGTGATTTATGTTATCTGTGATATATGTTATGTGTGCAGAAATAGTGACCTAATTTAGTGCTGTTTTTGAAGCAGTATAGGGTAATTCTCGTTGGCCCAGTTAATTCCCGTCGGCTATGGTCGAACCGACGGGAATTAACTAATAACTGACGTCGGCCCAGTTAATTCCCGTCGGCCACGTAGGGCCGACGGGAATTAATTAATAACGCACGTCGGCCCAGTTAATTCTCGTCGGCCACGTTGGGCCGACGGGAATTAATTAATAACTCTCGTCGGCCTAGGGAACCGACAGGAATTAATGAATGACGCCCGTCGGCCAGAAAAACCGACGGGAGTTAGGCTTTATTCCCGTCGGCCACTAACTAGCCGATGGGAATTAATTTTTCCCGTCAGCAGCCGACGGGGATAAACTTATCCCCGACAAGGGACGCCTGGCGGCTGACAACCAACGAGAATAAGCCCTAAACCGACGGGAATTACTTATTCCCGTCGGTTTAGTGCTTATTCCCGTCGGTTTCTGGCCGACGGGAATTAAGTGCTTTCCTGTAGTGGAGATGACTAGGGGCTTCGGAGGAAGGCTCCACCCTAGGCATGTCAGGACGATTCATAACCCTAGCTCAAATGATGATAGGGGTATTCATATTCAAGGGCATCAGCACAACTCTTAGTCATCAGGAACACAACAAAGCTCCTTCAGACCACCAGCTCCAAGAGGCAGAGGAGGAAGAAGCTTTGGCGGAAGGTTCAGCTCCCAACCAAGAAGGTTGTTTTGTTTATTCTGTGGAGAAAACAAAGGACATACAACAAGGACGTGCCAAGTCATGATCCAGAAACAAAAGGAAATAGCTGAAGCCGAAGCACGACACAATCAGCCGAAGCAGGTCCTGCATACTACTTCGTGCTATTCCACATACATCCCCAAGTATGTGGGCAACCAGCAGTCCATAGCATCAGTTGCTTCGGCAAGCCATT
This sequence comes from Zea luxurians, assembly GCA_029449295.1. Taxonomy (NCBI): domain Eukaryota; kingdom Viridiplantae; phylum Streptophyta; class Magnoliopsida; order Poales; family Poaceae; genus Zea; species Zea luxurians. The sequence goes on along the minus strand of JAOPSE010000001.1, from coordinate 85,188,396 downwards.
CACAAGCTGCATGGACCCCATTGCCACCACCACCACCCATGGCTCCAATCTTGCCTCATTATCAACCGATAGAAGGGCATCGCCAGGCACTACAGCGTGATACATGTGAAGAGTCTGAAGCTCGGACTCTCAACAGCACTATGCCAGAGTCGAGACACATATACTGAAGCAACACAGGGGCTCAATCAAACATTTTCCATATTCAATGTAATCTTTGCTTTAATTATCTTTATGTTTTTCCTAAAGACAATATAATAAGGTACAACCTTTGGTTTGTTGTAATGAATCTAGGGCTACACCATCGAGTGTAGCAGAAGAGATGAAGAAGCTCCAAAGTCGTTCCTAAGGGGATGCAGAGCTTGGTTCCAAAGTCATTCCTACGGGGATGCAGAGCTAAAATACCACCTAAGTAAAAGGTGAAGAAGCTCCAAAGTCGTTCCTATGGGGATGCAGAGCTAAAATACCACCTAAGTGAAAGGTGAAGAGACTCCAAAGTCGTTCCTAAGGGGATGTAGAGTCTTATTTTTCATGATTCATCATTTGCATCAATTCATCACATCATGTCGCATATCATAACATCATACATCATTTTGCATTGACAAGAACAATGGAAAAAGAAGGAAAATTGCTCCTTCAAATCATGCCAGCTAACCCATGAGGTTAAGCCTATCTTCAGCAAAGAGTCACGATAGAACGTATCAATAATATAATACCCATGTATTTGATGGAGCTGTTTTTATACAGGGTTTATACCTTTGACAACAACTATGCAACATTTACGACAAGATCTTCAGAGTTGCTTCATCAAAGAAGGGGGATTTCTTTCTTTATGAAGCATGAAAAGAAGGGAAGGTGTTTTTTTGCCTGTGGCTCAAAAACGGTACGTACGAAGATTTCATGCCTCACAAAGAAATATATTACATCATTTAATGTGCAAATAGTTGATAATTGTTTATTACAAAAAAGAAGCTGCATACAAAAATTCTAAAGTCTCAATAGACAAGCTCTAGTCATCTTCTTTCAAAACTTTGTCAGCAACTTCATTCAGTAGCCGATTAACAGCTTCATCAACGGTTTGTTAGCTATTCTAATTACGTCAAGCGCCCCTTCATAGATGGATTGGCTTTCGGGTTGTATGGCTCTATAGGGGGAGAGAGCTCAGCCACACCATAGTACAAGTGTCTGTTAGTTCCGAAGCTAAAATAGTTTACGAAGCTAAGTCACGGTAGATGTACCTATAAGTCTTGCACGTTCGGTAGCTTCTTCGGTTTTTCTAGCCTCTTCCAAGGCATCATGAGACTCTTTCTCATTTTTTTCTAATAGCTTCATCAGCTATCTCTCGGTCACCCTTCAGCAAGACTTTGGAATAAAACATTCCTTTCCACTTAGTGCAGCGGCTTCGACCGAAGGGTTCCTAATGTCATTGGCTGAGAGTGAGAATCCTGGCTAAACAGCAGCCTTGGCATGTTCGTAGCCAACCTTCTCAAGGACTGACACAGCTCCACGGGCACCGGCGAAGGCACAAGTCTCCTCTATCATTGAGGATCTCCTCAAAAGCTTCGGCTTCGCTGTTAATCCACTGGATAACCCCGTCAAGATCACCACGGATAAAGTTCTGCTCCGAGGAGAATGCGCCAACTTTAGCAAAACTATTTTTCAAACTATTAGCACATTCCATAGCAACCTTGTAGCATCCCTCTTTAGCATGACGAAGCTCCTCAGCATTTTTTTGCACCCTTAATTATTCCATATCAGATATTTCACATTTTGTTTGTTCTACATTGAAATTTTCAGTCACTTCATCAAGCTTCTTCTCCAATCCTTGCACTTTAGGTCTATGCAAATTCACCTGAATAGACAGTGCATATTCTAAATCAGCAATACGCTTCGCATCTGTCTCTTGCTTCTTTTTAAGCTCCTTGATTTTTTGATCTGCTTCAGAAAGGCTAGACATCCTAGCTTCGCTGGATTTTAACCTTTCAACCAAGGATAGCAAGATTATATCTTTCTCAAGAGCTTTATTCCAAAGCGTTATAACTTCTGAGTGAAGGTTCCCAAAAGCTATTTGAGTGCTTTCGTCCTCTGCATCTTTTTGGGCTTTCAAAGCTTTACTGAGGATAAGACCCTAACCAATAAAAATATATATACAGATATTAATAAGTATCGCCATAAATTGTTCTCCGAAAAGCTCGCTTAACAAAAATCAGTAAAAGATGAAATAAAAATATACAAACCTTCAAGTTGTTGTAAGAAAGGCTATCTGTAAGTTGATCCTTCGTCATTGCAGATAGGCCAAGCTCAAGCTTCGATATCTTATGTTGTCCATCATTTCCCGACAAACATTTATCTCTTTGTTGTCTGGTACATAGTAAAGGAAATCATCTTCGTCATTTCCTCCATATATTAAGGACCCTCGGGGGTATTTCAAGTCCTTGGCATAATGTTGCACTTTGGCAATCTGCTCTTCGATAGTCGTTTTCCCGAAGCATGTCGAACAATATAGTCCAAATCCCCTTGGGTAGGTGCCTCAGGAGCAGGTGATGTGGGCTTTTTGGAAGACTTTCCTTCACCAGCTCCGTTGGCGAAGCTCCCAAAGGTCCTGCTTCAATATGAATAAAAGAAGCGCTTGCAGCAACCACTTTCCTTACATCTTCAATTTTGTCATCAGAAGCTTCGGCAGTAGCAGGAGTTGGCATCTTCGTCGATTTCAAAACAACATCAAAAACATTGGTCATCCTCATTTTCTTAGGAGTTATTATTGTGGGTGCAGCAGATGTTAGCTTCGGCAACTCATATACGATTGGGGGGCTCGGCAGCTTTGGATGCTCTTCTGCCGGACCGATACTAGCTTCGACTGTCGCAGCAGGAATTGTCTCTAGAGCTAAGGGGATAGCTTCAGCACATTCAACAATCTCCATCTTTTCTGTATCAAGCTCTGCAGCTTTCTCTAATGGACAGGGCTTCGGCCTACAAGTTAAAACCTTTGCCCTTTTCGGCTTAGGCGCGGTGGAAGAGGTTGAAGCTGCCACTTTTCTATTTAACCATTGTTTTTTGGTAGGAATGCAGTAATCAGGATAAAAAAATCCGATAACATCGAAAACTCTATTCAGCCTCCTCTTGCCATGAGCGCCAAAGGCAGTTGTCATAGCTTCGTCTTCTGCCTTTGAATAAGCTCCCAATAGCTCGTCGCTGGTGGCATCAATAGCCTCAAGCCACTAATCATTGGGCATGTGAAATTGACTTCTATACGATAGGTGTATCTTAAGTAAACCAGACCACCTTCACTGGAGCCGGCAGTAGTTTCCTTTGGCATTTCCCTGTCATTCACCAGTGACCACACTTTGTAAGCAATATGCTCTTGTACCAAATCCCTAGTACCAATATAGGTGCACCAGTGTTAAAAGCCATCAAACATGCTTGCACTTAATTTCAAATTGCAATGGACGGCCTTCTGATGCCAAAGCGTGACCGTATGGGATGTTGGATAATGCCCTCCACATCTTCCCTCTCACTCAGATCATTCTTCACATAGAACCATTGTTTCATTCAAGAGCCCGGCCACTTCTTTTGGAATGTCAGCACGGGGTACCTCGCATTAGTTTGGGGCACAAAGTTGTAGCACTCGAAGTTATTGTGATATTGTTCCTTCCTAGTTGCTTTTGTCTGGTAGGATAATTCATGGATGTTGCAGAAACATTTAGCATCTGACTCTAGCCCTTGGCTTCTCATGGCTCAAATAAAAACCCCCACTTTAATCAAAGCTTCGGGAGTAAGTTGATAAAGGTATATCTCAAATGTCTTTAGTACTTCAACTAGCATCTTGTGCAATGGAAAACGAAGTCCAGCCTTCATAAAACTTTTAAATACTACCACTTCATTTGCTTCAGGTAGTGGAACGGTGTTTTCTCCTCCAGCTCTCACTATGGATATGTCGTGGAAATATTTCCCTTCATCGCTTCAATTTACCCTTTCTTAATAGTTGATTTCCTGAAAACAACATGGCTTGGCCTCCAAGACCAATCTTCATCATCTGCATTGCCACTCTCCACATCGAAACTGTCACTATCACTGGAATCCCAAGACAGCCCAGCCAACATTTCATCAGTGATTTTTTCGACATTGGTCCTTTCCATAGCTTCGAAAAACCAGTAAGCATGGGGTCTACAGTCTTATTATCTTCGGCCATTTCGATGGTGATCACAACAAAAGTCGAAGCTCAAAGAATAGTTGCGCTCACAAAAGACGAAAGATAAAATGGCAATTGTGGCGGAACCACCCGAATTATTCCAGCTTAAGTGCCTAAGTCACGCCTCAGGGCCGCAACACACTTAAATTGGAATAACCCGTTAGTCCCTCAGATCTAGTCTGATAGAGCCACTTAACCAGGATCAAATTCCATAATCTCACTCAAAGGTGAGTCACAGAAGAAATACAATAAAACAGGAAAACTCAAATTAAGTACTGAATTATTACATAGTTTGGAGTTTTTCAAGTAGCAAATAGGAGTTCACAAAATAAAATGTAGCGGATAATCGATGTCGTCGGTGTCGAGGAAATGGGCAAGGCCTAGCCCACTACTCCTCATGCTCCTCTCCTTCCGGAGCAACATCCCACTCGACCGTCCAACCCAGTGGCAGGGTGGTAGGCCAAGTCACACCGTCAACCATCTCCTGAATCGTACCTGCAAAAATTGTGCCACAAGCAAGGCTGAGTATACTAATACTCAGCTAGACTTATCCGATGTGAGGAATCTACTCCTCTACCTCTAGACTATGCAGTTGTTTGGCTGAGGGGTTTGGTTTGCCAAGAGCACTAGCTGTTTTTAAAATCCATTTTTTTAACTTTTCAAATTCTAGCATCATTACTTTAGCTATATTTGCTCCTTCTAAGCATACATGGTAACAAGCATTTAGTTCAATCAACAAATTGTCTCATGTAACCTCATTTCACTTTTTACTCGATGTAGTACAAGGGGTCAAGCAGTCTCATTAGATGTGAGAAGCAGACGATTCGAATTGAGTTTTTATCCTTGCAAGGTAAACCTAAACACACGACATGTTAGGGCACTCCGTCCCACACATGTCAACCGTCCCCATCGATTCCCCGTTCGCGTCGAGGCCTCATCTCCTTGGCATACAATGCTCCACTGACCCCGGCTGCAGCCGTGCAGTGACCTCACTTGTACCCACCATAGCTAGCATGGGAAACCTAGTCTCAGGTCGCATGTGGGATAAAGTCTGCGCCCGGCTTCACTCAGGTACTAGGTTTATCGGTTACCATATGTCGGCGTTCCGAGACCGGGGGGTCCCCGAGCCGACGAGTGAGTGTGCCGCGTGCCCCAGCCCAGATGGGTCGAGCGCGTGGGCGAGCGCGAAGGGGGGAGAGAGCGAGAGCGAGGTGGCCGGAGCCGGGTCGTGAGGGAGTCGGAGATTCCCGCGGCCTTCGTGTTCGTCCCGCGCCCAGGTCGGGTGCGCTTGCAGTAGGGGGTTACAAGCGTCCGCGCGGGTGAGGGGAGCGAGCGGCCCCAAGAGAGCGCCTGCCCCTGCCCTCGTTCCCGCGAGGCCAACCTTCTCTAAGAAGGCCCTGGTCCTTCCTTTTATAGGCGTAAGGAGAGGATCCAGGTGTACAAATGGGGGTGTAGCAAGGTGCTACGTGTCTAGCGGGGGAGAGCTAGTGCCCTAAGTACATGCCAAGGTGGCAGCCGGAGAGATCTTGGCACCCAGCTGGTGTGGCGTCGTGGCTGTCGGAGAAGCAATGGAGCCGGGCGGAGGGACAGCTGTCAAAGTGGTTGGGCCCTTGCTGACGTCCCCCTGCTTCCGTAAGGGAGCTGAGAGCCGCCGTCGTCATGGGTCTAGCGGGGCGCCATCATTGCCTATCTGGCGGAGCTGGCCAGATGGGACGTCGGTCCTGTTCTCTACGGCCCGAGTCGGCTCGGGGTAGGGTGATGATGACGCTTCCGGTTGACGTGGCGGACTTGTGCCCTAGGTCGGGCGACGTGGAGGCTCCTCCGAGGCCGAGGTCGAGTCTGTCCTGCATGGCCGAGGCCGAACCTGAGCTCCCGGGTCGGACGAGGCGGAGGTCGTTCGGCAGAGGCCAGGGCGGAGTCCGAGCCCTGGGTCGGGCGAAGCGGAGTTCGTCGTCTTCTGGGGCCTTAGCCCGAGTTCGAGCCCTGGGTCGGGCGGAGCGGAGTTCGCCGTCTTCCGGGGCCTTAGCCCGAGTCCGAGCCCTGGGTCGGGCGGAGCGGAGTTCACCGTCTTCCGGGGCCTTAGCCCGAGTCTGAGCCCTGGGTCGGGCGGAGCGGAGTTCGCCGTCTTCCGGGGCCTTAGCCCGAGTCCGAGCCCTGGGTCGGGCGGAGCGGAGTTCGCCGTCTTCCGGGGCCTTAGCCCGAGTCCGAGCCCTGGGTCGGGCGGAGCTTCCTCTGGCGCTTTTGGCCAAGCCTGGCTGCCCGTCAGTCTTACTCTTTGCGTAAAAACGCCCCTGTGACTCGGTCGGTCGGCGTGGTGATTTAGTCAGGGTTACTTCTTAACGAAGGCAAGGCCTCGGGCGAGCCGGAGATGCGTCTGCCGTGAAAGAGGAGGCCTCGGGCGAGACGGAAACATCTCAGGGTCGGCTGCCCTTGCCCGAGGCTAGGCTCGGGTGTGGCGTGATCGAGTCGCTCGTATGGACTGATCCCTGACTTAATCAAACCCATCAGGCCTCTGCAGCTTTATGCTGATGGGGGTTACCAGCTGAGAATTAGGCGTCTTGAGGGTACCCCTAATTATGGTCCCCGATAGTAGCCCTCGAGCCTCGAAGGGAGTGTTAACACTCGCTTGGAGGCTTTTATCGCACTTTTTTGCAAGGGGGCCAGCCTTTCTCGGTTGTACTTTGTTCCAGTGGGTGCGCGCGAGCGCACCCGCCGGGTGTAGCCCCCGAGGCCTCGGAGTAGTGGTTTCAGTCCTTCGAGGTCTTAATGCCTTGCGTAATGCTTCGGCTGGTCTGGCGGTTCCCTCATGCAAACAGGCCGTAGCCCGGGTGCACTGTCGGGGCCCAAGTTCTCGGGCTGGTATGTTGACGCTGTCAACGGTTCGGCCGGAGCCGGGTTTGCGAGAGCAGCCCCCGAGCCTCCGCACAGAGCGAGAGGACGATCAGGGACAGACTCGGCTTTTTTACATACGCCCCTACGTCGCCTTTCCGCAAGGAGGAGGGGGGGAGAGCGCCATGTTACCCTCGATGGGCACCGAACATGGTGTCTCCGGTGAGCTGCAATCGGGTAATCCGAGTGGACGTCCGTGCCCCGTTCGTTGGGGGTCGGCTAGGGGCCCGGAGGCACGCCCAAAAGTACCTGCGGGTGATCTGCCGGACCCGGTCCCCTGGCGACGGGGTCCGAGGGCTCGTTGCCTCCCTCCGATGGGATTCCGTTACAGAGTCGTTCCCGCTGGTCTCGGAAATGTCCTAGGGTACCTCGGGAGCGCAGCCCGAGCCTTGGTTATGTATCGAACGTACCCCTGGTCATCCCTCGCTCGGTGTCTGAGGCGACTGTGAACCCTTCGGGGGGCCAGCCTTCGAACCCCTAATCAGTGATGGGCGCGGAGCCCGAGTAGCCTGAGGCGGTCGTGGGACCTTTTGGGGGGCCGACCTTCGAACCCCTGACCAGTAGTGGGTGTCGGGCCCACGCGATCTGAGGCGGCTGTTGAACCCTTCGGGGGGCCAGCCTTCGAACCCCTGATCAGTAAGGAGGCTCGGAGCCTAGTTCCTTCACGGGGAAGGATCCCTTTGGGGGTATCCCCTTTCCCGGTCCCTGTTGCAAGAGATAGAGAAAGAAGGAAAAGGGAAAAAGGATTCGAAATTGAACGTCGTGGCGTACCTTTTTTGGTGTGGTCGTTTTGGCGAAGGCGAAACGTCGCCAGCTGCTCCCGCCAGTAGCGCTGCCCGTCGAGCCGCGGAGTTAATGCGCCGGGGTGAGTAGTTGGCGAGGCTGCCGTTGCGCGTGCGCGAGCCGTTCGAGGAACGGGTCACGGGCGTGTCGTCTTCACACCGTGAGAGAGGGGGTTCCCTTGCTGCCTCCGGATGGGACGTGAGCTGGGTTGATGGCGTGACCGCTGCTCTTGCGCGTCTGCCACTATCATTACTGCCGGCCCACTTTTGACCGCGTTTGACCGCTGCGTCAGGCTGGCGCAGCTGGGCCGCGCGCTGGGCCGCCTCGGGTCGCGGTATTGGTTCCGCAACCGAGGAGGTGCGGTGGTGGCGCAAGTGGCATAGTGGCTTACATGCAGCATCCGGCGCGCCGGTTGCGCGACGCGTGGGCTTGAGCCCCCGTGCTGGCCTGTCAGGAGCCGGAGAGGCGCGTCCACTTGGCGCGGTTGCATGCCGCCCGCATGGCTGCCCGCCCCCTTCGCCCGTTGGTCTGGGCAAAAGTGGAGGGTCACTTGTAACTGCTGGGTGGTTGCGCGCGCGCCGCGCGCGGCGGTTCGGCTTCTTCTGCTCGGAGCCGGTCTGCATGACAGGTGGGTCCCAGCCCCCGCGCTGCAGGGGAGGGCTTTGGAGGCGTGTTGGAGAAGACTCAGCCCGTGACGGTTGGGGGCGCAAGCACGGAGAGCTGCCTTTAAAAGGAGGGCGACCCCTTTCGTAAGGCGACCATGTCTTCTTCCTCCCTTATGCATCGTGTCTTTCCACCTTTCAAGCCCCCGGATTGGGGAAACCGCCGTCTCCGTGCCTCATCGTCGGGGGACACCACTCCGTGGGAGCGGGTACCTTTCGGCCATCGTTCGGCTTCAAGGATTTTCATCATGCAGCCCGGCTGCACCCCTCCACCGGTGGTCACCCAAGAGGGCGACCTCCGGCTTGATGGTGGGGGAAAGCGAGCCGGGCTGCGGCCTCTGCCCCTCCCTCAGCCCCAAGGATTTTCATCACCAGGGCTGAGGAGGGGAGTGTGCCGAGTTGGGGTCGGCTCCTGCGCGGGCGGTGGCCCGCTCCTTCCCTCAGTGATCGGGGGGAAGGGCGGGAGTCGTCCGTGGCGCCAACAGCTGCAGCGTGCCTGGCCTTCGGACGCGAGTGGCTTCGGAGCCGCTCGCGGCGCCGGCGTTTGCCACGGCAACTGGAAGAGGTTCTTCTGCCGGCGCGACAGCCGAGGCTGGCCACGGACCGACCTCCAACTCTACGGTCTTCTGCCCGTCCTTGCCTCTCGAGTTTGGGCAAGGGCGGGGGCCTCCTAGCAGCAGCATCCGCCCTGAGGTCATCACTGCTGCTGTTCGGCCCCCCGGGGCAGAAGTCTTCATCGTCGCCGCTGCTGGGGCGGGCGGCGACATGCCGTTCGTCGGTCTTCTGTTGCCCCGCAGGCCCACCCCTATCGAGTGGGGTTGTTCGTACCTGCGGGGGGGAACCGGAGTTCCGTTTGTAATGGCACCTCGAGTGCCGGGTTTTTTGTTCATTTTGGCTTTCGGGGCCTGAACATGTATGTAATTACGGCGCGGAGCCGTGTTTTTTCCTCATTTCCGAGCACTAAGACTCGTCTGCTGATTGTCTAAACCGCTTCACTAAGCATGAGTCGCCCCGTGTCAAGGTGACGAGTGAGGTATCCGTATCCCGGAGGCGTAGGAGTCCCTCGGCTCGGTCGGCCCTGTTGTCCGAGGCTCCTCTAGCTTAGTTAAAGAGACCCCTCGGCCGCTCTTTGACGAGCCGAGGCCGGGGGTAGCGATATCAGCATGAGCAGAGGCAGAGTTGGCTCGGAAATGAAACCTGGTTGGCCGGAGCCTAGCCGAGTTGTCCGTTGGCAGGATCGACGCCGGAGTTGGTCAGCCGAGGCTTCGGACCGGGTTCGTGCCCTCGGAAGGTGGTTGGCCGAGGCCCCGGAGGTGGTTGGCCGAGCCGCCTGCTCGGGCCGGATTCCCGGAGAAGTCCCTGACAACGATCGCCCGGGCGTGGTGATGACGCCGTCCTTTGGAGCGGAGGCCCTCGGACCGCGTCGCCGTCCGAGGCTAGTTCGGGCCTTGCCGAAGGTGCTGTCGATGCCGAGGGTGTCGCCGCCCCCTTCCAGCGCCAAGACCTGAGCCTGCAGGATTAGCTTGTCTTGTAGCGTGTGCTTTGTGCGGCCGTCGAGGCCAGAACACACACCCTTGCTGTGTTGTAAAGCTGCGTCCCTTTTCCTCTTGTTCCAAGCATCTGGACTTTTTGTCGGTAACAGGGATGTTTGTGCGAGCGAAAGTTGCTTCTCGCGGAAGGTGAGGAGTGAGGTATCCGTATCCCAGAGGCGTGGGAGTCCCTCGGCTCGGTCGGCCTTGCCGCTTACGCGCACTTTTACTCGTTCATGAGGCCCTATCACCGACTTAGTCGAGAAAACTCGAAGAATCGCTTCGACAGAAGAGCTTTCGAACGTAGAGACTTGTTCGATCCGCGGAGTCACCTTATCCGAACACGAGTTACTTATCACAGAAGGTGATGAGTGAGGTATCTGTATCCCGGAGGCGTAGGAGTCCCTCGGCTCGGTCAGCCTTGACTGCTTACGTGTACCCTGTCGTTTCCATGACCCACTTTTCGAAGTAGTCAAAAAGCACGAAAGATATTCTGGTAAAAGAGATTTTCTGTTCGAGGAAAATTTTGACGCAGAGGGGGTTTCCCCCTTTTTAGCCCCCGAGGGAGGGTCGGGCTTTGCCGAGGCGAGGCCGACCCTTCCTTGTTGACTAAACTTTGCGTGGGTGCGAGGTATATGAACAATTTGGAAACATCTCAAGGGTAGAAGCGACGTAGCTGTTGGATGTTCCAAGCGTTGCCGTAGACCTCGCCTTGACTGTTGGCTAGCTTGTACGTTCCAGGCTTCAGAACTTTGGCGATGACGAACGGCCCCTCCCAGGGGGGCGTGAGCTTGTGCCTCCCTCGGGTGTCTTGCCGCAGCCGAAGCACCAGATCGCCCACCTGGAGGTCTCGGGGTCGGACCCCTCGGGCGTGGTAGCGTCGCAGGGACTGCTGATACCGCGCCGAGTGTAGTAAGGCCCTGTCCCGAGCCTCATCCAGCTGGTCCAGCGAGTCTTCTCGGCTAGCTTGGTTGCTTTCTTCGTTGTAGGCCCTCGTCCTCGGGGAGCCGTATTCCAGGTCAGTGGGTAGGACGGCCTCGGCCCCGTAGACCAGGAAGAACGATGTGAAACCTGTGGCTCGGCTTGGCGTCGTCCTCAGGCTCCAGACCACCGAGGGGAGTTCCTTCATCCATCGCTTGCCGAACTTGTTGAGATCATTGTAAATCCGGGGTTTGAGCCCTTGTAGAATCATGCCGTTGGCACGTTCCACTTGCCCATTCGACATGGGATGAGCTACGGCGGCCCAGTCTACCCGGATGTTGTGATCCTCGCAAAAATCCAAAAATTTTTTGCCGGTGAACTGGGTGCCGTTGTCGGTGATGATGGAGTTCGGGACCCCGAAGCGATGGATGATGTTGGTGAAGAACGTCACTGCCTGCTCGGATCTGATGCTGTTCAGGGGTCGGACCTCGATCCACTTGGAGAATTTGTCGACGGCGACTAGCAGGTGCGTGTAGCCCCCGGGCGCCTTCTGCAGAGGTCCGACGAGGTCCAGACCCCACACAGCGAAGGGCCAGGTGATGGGTATCGTCTGCAGAGCCTGAGCGGGCAGGTGGGTCTGCTTCGCATAGAATTGGCACCCTTCGCAGGCGCGGACAATTCTAGTGGCGTCAGCCACCGCCGTCGGCCAGTAGAAGCCTTAGCGGAAAGCGTTCCCGACGAGGGTTCGAGGTGCTACATGATGGCCGCAAGCCCCCGAGTGTATTTCCTGCAGGAGTTCCTGACCCTCGGCGATGGAGATGCATCGCTGGAGGATGCCCGAGGGGCTACGGTGGTAGAGCTCCTTCTCATCGCCCAGCAAGACGAACGACTTGGCGCGTCGCGCTACCCGCCGAGCCTCGGCTCGGCCGAGTGGCAGCTCTCCTTGGCGGAGATATTGCAGGTACGGGGTCTGCCAATCTTGATCTGGCATGACCCCGCTCTGCTCCTCCTCGATGCGCAGTGCTTCGCCCTCGGGGGCCGAGGGTTCCTCGGGCTGAGCCGAGGATGGCTCGGGCTGGGCCGAGGCTGCCTCGGACGGGGCCGAGGGCACCTCAGGCTCGGGCGTGCCGCCTATCTTGACGGAGGGTTGGTGCAGATCCCGGGAGAAGACGTCCGGGGGAACCGTCGTTCGCCCCGAGGCTATCTTTGCCAGCTCGTCCACAGTCTCGTTGTAGCGCCGGGCGATGTGGTTAAGCTCGAGCCCGTAGAACTTGTCTTCCAGGCGTCGAACCTCATCACAGTAGGCCTCCATCTTCGGGTCGCGGCAGTGGGAGTTCTTCATGACTTGGTCGATGACGAGCTGCGAGTCGCTGCGTGCATCGAGGCGTCGGACCCCTAGCTCGATGGCGATTCGCAATCCGTTGATCAGAGCCTCGTACTCAACCACATTGTTGGACGCCGGGAAATGGAGGCGGAGCACGTAGCGCAGGTGTTTCCCGAGGGGCGAGACGAAGAGCAGGCCCGCGCCGGCTCCCGTCTTCATCAGCGACCCGTTGAAAAACATGGTCCAGAGCTCCGGTTGGATCGGAGCCGTCGGCAACTGGGTGTCGACCCATTCGGCTACGAAGTCCGCCAGTACCTGGGACTTGATGGCCTTCCGAGGGGCGAACGAGATTGCCTCGCCCATGATTTCCACCGCCCACTTCGCGATCCGTCCCGAGGCTTCTCGGCACTGGATGATCTCCCCCAGGGGGGAGGATGACACCACAGTCACCGGATGAGACTCGAAGTAATGTCGCAGCTTTCGCCTCGTCAGGATCACTGCATACAGCAGCTTCTGGACTTGTGGGTAGCGGATCTTGGTCTCGGACAGCACCTCGCTGACGAAGTAAACTGGCCTCTGGATGGGCAAAGCATGCCCCTCTTCCTGCCTTTCGACCACGATCGCGGCGCTGACCACCTGAGTGGTAGCGGCGACGTAGACCAAGAGGGCTTCTCCATCAGCTGGGGGTACCAAGACGGGCGCCTGGGTGAGGAGCGCCTTCAGGTTCCCGAGGGCTTCCTCGGCCTCGGGAGTCCAAGTGAAGCACTCGGCTTTCCTTAAGAGACGGTACAGGGGCAGGCCTCTTTCGCCGAGGCGCGAGATGAAACGGCTCAAGGCCGCGAGGCATCCCATGACCCTCTGTACGCCTTTTAAGTCCTTGATGGGCCCCATGTTTGTGATGGCTGCGATCTTCTCCGGGTTGGCTTCGATGCCCCGCTCGGAGACGATGAATCCCAAAAGCATGCCTCGGGGCACCCCGAAGACGCACTTCTCGGGATTGAGCTTGACGCCCTTCGCCTTGAGACACCGGAATGTCAGTTCGAGGTCGGAGAGAAGGTCGGAGGCTTTCCTCGTCTTGACTACGATGTCATCGACGTAGGCCTCGACCGTGCGACCGATGTGTTCGCCGAACACATGGTTCATGCACCGCTGGTACGTTGCACCCGCGTTCCTTAAACCGAACGGCATGGTGACATAACAGTACATGCCGAAGGGCGTGATGAAAGAAGTCGCGAGCTGGTCGGACTCTTTCATCTTGATTTGATGATACCCAGAGTAGGCATCGAGGAAAGACAGGGTTTCGCACCCTGCAGTGGAGTCCACGATTTGATCGATGCGAGGTAGAGGGTAGGGGACTTTCGGACATGCTTTGTTGAGACCAGTGTAGTCTACACACATCCGCCATTTCCCCCCTTTCTTCCTCACAAGTACAGGGTTGGCAAGCCATTCGGGATGGAATACCTCTTTGATGAACCCTGCTGCCATCAGCTTGTGGATCTCCTCGCCTATCACCCTGCGCCTTTCCTCGTCGAATCGGCGCAGAGGCTGCCTGACCGGTCGGGCTCCGGCCCGAATATCCAGCGAGTGCTCGGCGACATCCCTCGGTATGCCGGGCATGTCCGAGGGACTCCACGCAAAGACGTCGGCGTTTGCGCGGAGAAAGTCGACGAGCACTGCTTCCTATTTGGGGTCGAGCCCAGATCTGATCCGAATCTGCTTGGAGGTGTCGCCACTGGGGTCGAGAGGGACGGCCTTAACCGTCTCCGCTGGCTCGAAGTTGCCGGCATGTCGCTTCACGTCCGGCACCTCTCGGGAGAGGCTTTCCAGGTCGGCAATGAGGGCCTCGGACTTGGCGAGGGCTTCGGCGTACTCCACGCACTCCACATCGCATTCGAATGCGTGTTTGTACGTGGGGCCGACGGTGATGACCCCGTTGGGGCCTGGCATCTTGAGCTTCAGGTAGGTGTAGTTGGGGATGGCCATGAACTTCGCGTAGCATGGCCTTCCCAACACTGCGTGGTAGGTCCCGCGGAACCCGACCACCTCGAATGTCAGAGTCTCCCTTCGGAAGTTAGAGGGTGTTCCGAAGCAGATAGGAAGGTCGAGTTGTCCGAGGGGCTGGACGCGCTTCCCGGGAACGATCCCGTGGAAGGGCGCAGCGCCTGCTCGGACGGATGACAGATCGACGCGTAGGAGCCTGAGGGTCTCAGCGTAGATGATGTTGAGGCAGCTGCCCCCATCCATCAGGACCTTGGTGAGCCTGACGTCGCCGATGACGGGATCGACGACGAGCGGGTACTTCCCCGGGCTCGGCACGTGGTCGGGGTGGTCATCCTGGTCGAAGGTGATGGGCTTGTCGGACCAGTCTAGGTAGACTGGCGCCGCCACCTTCACCGAGCAGACCTCCCGACGCTCCTGCTTACAATGCCGAGCCGAGGCATTTGCCGCATGCCCTCCGTAGATCATGAAGCAGTCGCGGACCTCAGGGAACTCTCCTGCTTGGTGATCTTCCTTTTTGCCGTCGTCGCGGGCCCTGTCACCCTCTGCGGGTGGCCCGGCCCGGTGGAAGTGGCGCCGAAGCATGACGCACTCCTCGAGGGTGTGCTTGACGGGCCCCTGATGGTAGGGGCACGTCTCCTTGAGTGCCTTGTCGAAGAGGTTGGCGCCTCCGGGGGGCTTCCGAGGGTTCTTGTACTCGGCGGCGGCGACAAGGTCCGTGCTGGCGGCGTCGCGTTTCGCTTGCGACTTCCTCCTGCCTTTCTTCTTGGCGCCGAGCGGAGTAGACGCCTCGGGAGCATCTTCCGACGGGCGGCCCTAGGGCTGCTTGTCCTTTCGGAAGATGGCCTCGACCGTCTCCTGACCAGAGGCGAACTTGGTGGCGATGTCCATCAGCTCGCTCGCCCTGGTGGGGGTCTTGCGACCCAACTTGCTCACCAGGTCACGGCAGGTGGTGCCGGCAAGGAACGCACCGATGACATCGGAGTCGGTGATGTTGGGCAGCTCGGTGCGCTGCTTCGAGAATCGTCGGATGTAGTCCCGAAGGGACTCTCCCGGCTGTTGCCGACAGCTTCGGAGGTCCCAGGAATTCCCGGGGCGCACGTACGTGCCCTGGAAGTTGCCGGCGAAAGCCTGGACCAGATCCTCCCAGTTGGAAATCTGCCCTGGAGGCAGGTGCTCCAACCATGCGCGAGCGGTGTCGAAGAGGAACAGGGGGAGGTTGCGGATGATGAGGTTGTTGTCGTCCGTCCCACCCAGTTGACAGGCTAGGCGGTAGTCCGCAAGCCACAATTCCGGTCTCGTTTCCCCCGAGTACTTTGTGATAGTAGTCGGGGGTCGGAATCGGGGCGGAAACGGCGCCCGCCGAATGGCCCGGCTAAAGACCTGCGGACCGGGTGGTTCGGGCGAGGGACTCCGATCCTCCCCGCTGTCGTAGCGTCCCCCACGCCTGGGGTGATAACCTCGGCGCACCCTTTCGTCGAGGCGGGCCCGACGGTCGCGATGAGGGTGCTCGTCACCGAGGTGGCCCGGGGCCGCAGGCGCGGTATTGCGCGTGCGCCCGGTGTAGACCGAGGCTTCCCGCATGAGTCGGGAAGTCGCGGCACGAGGTTTCGAGGGGTACCCCTGCCTTCGGGAGGCAGAGCTCTCGGCCCACCGGGCCGCAGCGCCTTCCAGGAGATGTTTGAGCTCTCCCTGGATTCGCCGACCCTCGGTGGTTGATGACTCCGGCATCGCGCGGAGGAGCATTGCTGCGGTGGCCAGGTCCTGACCGGTTCCGCCGGATGCGGGTGGTGGTCTGTCCCTGGCATCGTTGGCGATGCGGTGCTGGAGACCTTGGGGCAGGTGACGTATTCCTCCGGCCGGGGGCTGGCTCGCCCATACCTGCCCGACGTTCCGGCGGATTGCCTCGAGCGCTCCTGCTCCCTCATCGAGCCCGGCCTGCGCCCCGCGGGATGTCGGCGCGAGGCGCTGGCCTAGGGGGATCACCATCCTCCGGCATGCCGAGACAGCTGCCTCCGGAGGGATCCCCTAGCTCGACGTGGAAACATTCGCGGCTCGGGCCGCAGTCCTTGTCGTCAAGGCTGCGGCTGCCGTCGGAACAGTCGGAGAGGCAGTAGTTGCATGCGGTCATGAAGTCTCGCATGGCACTGGGGTTGCCAGATCCAGAGAAATCCCAGCAGATGCTGGGGTCGTCATCTTCCTCGGACCCAGAGGGTCCGTAGGTCGAGACACCCGTCAATCGGTCCCAAGGCGACCGCACACGAAACCCCAGAGGGGTTGCACTCGCCTCAATGTGAGCGCCCGCCAAAGCGAGGTTGCTAGGCGGGTTGAGGCCGAGTCGAAATGACAAAGAATGGGAATCAGCCGGTACCTTTTGGTCGACGAGGATCGACGAAGTCGCATCGGGGGCTGATCGCGCCGTTGTCCTGGGTGCGAGGGCGACGTCCTGCAGGCCCTCCGTGAGCGCGCTGGCGTCGTCCACTTGCTCGGGATCGGCGTGTCGCGGGGGGACGGCGCTCGCCTTCGCCTCAAACGCGTGGGTGATGCCCGACGCGTCCTCCGTTGGGGCGCTGGGGATGTCGATTTGCTCGACAGTCGACTGAGCGCAGCCTCCCGCTCGGCCTTGGTTGCCCCGCCTCCTCCTCCGATGGCGAGGGAGAGGATGGGGTGAGCTCGAAAGTTGTCCTTCCCCCACGCGGGAAAGACGTCGTCGATTCCGCCGCCGGCGGGCGGGCTGTCCGCCACCATTGTCGCTGTCGCGCGGCGGTGGAAGGAGTATCTTGTCGTAGCTGCCGTCGAAAGACATGAACTCGAGACTCCCGAAACGGAGCACCGTCCCGGGTTGAAGAGGTCGTTGGAGACTGCCCATCTGGAGCTTGACGGGAAACTACTCGTCAACACGCAGCAGGCCCCTACCTGGCGCGCCAACTGTCGGCGTTCCGAGACCGGGGGGTCCCCGAGCCGACGAGTGAGTGTGCCGCGTGCCCCAGCCCAGATGGGTCGAGCGCGTGGGCGAGCGCGAAGGGGGGAGAGAGCGAGAGCGAGGTGGCCGGAGCCGGGTCGTGAGGGAGTCGGAGATTCCCGCGGCCTTCGTGTTCGTCCCGCGCCCAGGTCGGGTGCGCTTGCAGTAGGGGGTTACAAGCGTCCACGCGGGTGAGGGGAGCGAGCGGCCCCAAGAGAGCGCCTGCCCCTGCCCTCGTTCCCGCGAGGCCAACCTTCTCTAAGAAGGCCCTGGTCCTTCCTTTTATAGGCGTAAGGAGAGGATCCAGGTGTACAAATGGGGGTGTAGCAAGGTGCTACGTGTCTAGCGGGGGAGAGCTAGTGCCCTAAGTACATGCCAAGGTGGCAGCCAGAGAGATCTTGGCACCCAGCTGGTGTGGCGTCGTGGCTGTCGGAGAAGCAATGGAGCCGGGCGGAGGGACAGCTGTCGAAGTGGTTGGGCCCTTGCTGACGTCCCCCTGCTTCCGTAAGGGAGCTGAGAGCCGCCGTCGTCATGGGTCTAGCGGGGCGCCATCATTGCCTATCTGGCAGAGCTGGCCAGATGGGACGTCGGTCCTGTTCTCTGCGGCCCGAGTCGGCTCGGGGTAGGGTGATGATGACGCTTCCGGTTGACGTGGCGGACTTGTGCCCTAGGTCGGGCGACGTGGAGGCTCCTCCGAGGCCGAGGTCGAGTCTGTCCTGCATGGCCGAGGCCGAACCTGAGCTCCCGGGTCGGACGAGGCGGAGGTCGTTCGGCAGAGGCCAGGGCGGAGTCCGAGCCCTGGGTCGGGCGAAGCGGAGTTCGTCGTCTTCTGGGGCCTTAGCCCGAGTCCGAGCCCTGGGTCGGGCGGAGCGGAGTTCGCCGTCTTCCGGGGCCTTAGCCCGAGTCCGAGCCCTGGGTCGGGCGGAGCGGAGTTTGCCGTCTTCCGGGGCCTTAGCCCGAGTCCGAGCCCTGGGTCGGGCGGAGCGGAGTTCGCCGTCTTCCGGGGCCTTAGCCCGAGTCCGAGCCCTGGGTCGGGCGGAGCGGAGTTCGCCGTCTTCCGGGGCCTTAGCCCGAGTCCGAGCCCTGGGTCGGGCGGAGCTTCCTCTGGCGCTTTTGGCCAAGCCTGGCTGCCCGTCAGTCTTACTCTTTGCGTAAAAACGCCCCTGTGACTCGGTCGGTCGGCGTGGTGATTTAGTCAGGGTTACTTCTTAACGAAGGCAAGGCCTCGGGCGAGCCGGAGATGCGTCTGCCGTGAAAGAGGAGGCCTCGGGCGAGACGGAAACATCTCAGGGTCGGCTGCCCTTGCCCGAGGCTAGGCTCGGGCGTGGCGTGATCGAGTCGCTCGTATGGACTGATCCCTGACTTAATCAAACCCATCAGGCCTCTGCAGCTTTATGCTGATGGGGGTTACCAGCTGAGAATTAGGCGTCTTGAGGGTACCCCTAATTATGGTCCCCGACACCATATTTCCTGACATGTGCTTAGTACGTTCAAAAGCTTGACTCAGGTATCCAAATATTAATCCTTAATTCTTTTTTCCCGTCTCATGGACGAGGCATCCTCCCTGGATCCAAGTCCATAGACTATCATAAATCCCGTTATCAAGATGAATACAATCAATTCCTGACCTCGCGCGAGTGCTAGAAAAATCACTCGACTTCTACCGAGATCCTAATTAGCAAGCAGCTACTCGACTTAGCATACTAGTATTCATCTCAAAAAGGAATCCTAAGTTCATGCATCTAGAGGTTTCAAGCAACTCCTACACTTAAGTGCACATTACAAACCTACAAACATTAAGTATAGTAAAATAGCATATATAAACGGTTATGCATAAAAACCGGGGCTTGCCTTCAATAGCTGGGGCTGCGGGGAGATCCTCGATAGCAGCCTCGGGAGCTTGCTCCTGGTCTTCCTCTTGGACAAATCCTTGCTCGGGGATGAGCACGTACTCTCCATCAGCTAGATTACAATCTAATGAATGCAATGCGTAAGATATATGCAGGATATGATATGTGCATTAGTAATTTAAACTCTTGATGGTGCATGATCTACTTGAGTTAGATAGAGCTAAATCTTGCTTATACAGGATTTTTGGTGGTATACTTGGTGAATTAAGTGGTAGGTTTATTTTTGGGGTTCCACTAAATTCCTTTTAAGGTCTTTAGTGAGAATGTCCAAGAACTCAAGTTGGACTTATTGGAGTGAGGTTTATTTCTCCTTTCTTTTTTCTTTACTCTCATTAAGTTTTTGGAGTGGGTTTGAACTACAAGTCACCTTAATAAGTTTCCAAAAATTCTACAAAAATTACAGTGGCTTGTTACTGGTGTGTAATTCTCTATCTCAAAATTTGGGGTTCAAAAAGTGAACGTTTTTCTCTGGACAAAATTACCAAATTTTAGGGCAGAAGGGGTGATTTGAACTACAACTACCATTCACTAGTAGGTAATTCCCTAGGACTTATTTTTTTGCTGGCATTTAGAGGCTATAACATGACTTGGTACAAATTTCTAGCCATTAATACTCATTAGTTATTTTATTAGGATTTTCTAAACTTTCTAGCCAAAGGGGTGCTTTCTACTACCACGATATTTGAAAAATATCAAACAATAGATTTCTGATTTTTTTTTCTAGCTTCTTCTTTGCGCAAGAGCAATCATTCTGAAGTTTGGCATCTTTTTGCTTAATGGAAGGGGTGGTGTGCATTATTTGGATTAAATGGTCTTTCTTACAAATATTGATAATGGGTATTACTCTGCATCTTTCCAATGGGTTTGTATTTTTCTCTGGTGGCTTATCTCATTATTGGTCTAGCAAAATTTTATTTACCCATTACTGCATTTTTTTGGGGTTCTCATAATTTAATTGAACTATGGCTCATTATCATGTTTTATTTATTTACCTTACTTAAAATGATGGGCTGGGGTGTTTATTATTTTTGCAGTGAGGTTTTGGTGGTTACAAGTCCACTAGATTTTTATTATCAATTTTGGATCTGGTTTTGTAATTTTAATAATTGATTTTTAGTTGGAATAATGCTAAATAAAACATTTCTCTTTGAATCTGATCTAGACTAGAGGTTCCTTTATTTTTCCTAGGTTCTTTGTTACTTAAGCAAACTAGGAAAAATAATTTCATCCACTGGTCATTAATTTCTAAGGCCTTTCTGATTTTCCTAAGGTTTGGGCAGAAATGGCTTTTAACGGATATTTACACTAAATTTTTCAATACTGGGGTTCCTACTATTTTTAAACAGTGTTTAAGTGGGGTTTGAACATCTACAAATTTTCTTAGGTTCAGCACAGGAATATAACTAATTTTCCTTAATTAAACAAGGTTTGGTCAGTTTCTGTATTTAATTTTTAAATCTAAAAATTTGAACAGAAAGCATAGGGTTTAGTATTTTTACTTGGTAGTTCATAATATTTAAAATTTAGCAAAATTGGTTTGACAATTTTTGGTTAAGTATTCATCAAGTTATGAATTTCCTAAATCTTTGTTTATTAAAAAGATTAAACAGAAATGATTAAATGGAAAACTACTTTGCAACGGGGTCCCTGGCGGGTGTTTTAAGTTTTCCTTACAGACTAGTCCCTGGGCTACTATTCAATTGAGTCACTGACATCTCAGAAAACCCCCTGGATTCTTCTAATCCTAACCCGAGGTCCTTCCCCCAAATTAAACAGTACCCGCGGCGGAAGAAAGGGCGGAGGGGCTTACCGGCGACGAGATTGCTCCGGTGATGTGGCCGAGGGTGTAGGGGAGGTCCTGAGGATCATGGCGATGTGCAGGTCGCCGTCGGGGATGGTCGGAGTCGGCCGGTCCGCGTGCGCAGGCGGGGGAGCTCGTCGGCGGCAAGGAGTTCGGCCTATCTAGGGCACAATTGACCAATCAACGGGTCAGGGAGCTTCACCAGGGGTCAAGGAAGGTGTGAGCGCAAGTAATTGAAGAATGGTTTACCGGAGAGCTCGGTCCACGAGTGCAGGCGGGTGGCCGAAGTCCGGTGAGGTCGATCTTCGCCTTCCAGTGAGGTTCTGCCAGGTCCGAGGGCTTGGAAAGCTTTACGGGCCAATGGCGAAGCTAACCGAAGCGCTGGCGCGACTTGGGGTGACTGGAGTGGGCTGACCACGGTGGCCGAAGCTCTGGCAGCAATGGCGGGCAGGAAAGAGCTCGCCGGAGCTAAGGAGGGGCGTTGGGCCGGCGATGGTGAGCACGGGGTGAAGTGAGGCGCGCCTAGTAAGGCTTTATAGGCGCGGGCGAGCACGGCCGAGGGCGGGGCTCTGACAAGCGCTCGGGGCATGCGCGGCGAATGGCAGTGCGTGCTCTAGCGCCTGGCACAGCGTCGAGCACGAGGCAGCGTAGAGAGAGGTCGAGTTCAAGTGCGGATTGGCTCCAAATCTTTGAGATTTTGGCCATAATCCTGTTGAGAGATCTCTTCCTCTCAGGTCCCGTTGTCGTTTATGTGTGGAGGCTAGCAGGTTTGGTTGACTGGATTAGGAGATAGAGAGGGAAGAAATCTGGTTTGTCTCACTGCCGCACACAGGGAGAAGATCTCTGGTTTGACGTGTCCAAGGCACGTGTCCCAATGCCATCTTCTAGCACAAGACAGAGGGGTTAGTTAGGCACGTTTTTGTTAATGGGGCCATTAGGATTTGAGTTAGGGATCAAGGTGAACACGCCTGATCTTTGGCTCAAGGTCTGAAATTCAGAATTCTGAATTTCAGAATTTCCTAATGAACTCCCACTTGAGAGGCTTGTTTAGAGTTTTATTTAAATTGTTTTGGCCAAGTTTCCATAATCTTTGTTGTTGCTTATTTAGTATACTTTAATGTTTATAATTGGTCCAAGTCATGATTTTATATTTTTCATACCCTTTTCCCCTTTCTCTTGAAATCTATTTATAGGGTTCAATTAGGGTTTTTATTGGGGTTTCACATTTTTTGCCTTTTTTGAAAAACCCATTTGTTTTGAACATGATACTTTTAAGTATAAGCTTAGTGGATCCTTTATTCTTAAGTGAACTTGATGTTCATGCTCAAATTGGTTCACACAAAATGATGGTTCTTGGGCTAGCATTTTTGAGAAAAACCCTAGGTGCACTGGGGGTGTCACAGCCTTCCCCCCTTAAAGGAATCTCGTCCCAAGATTCGGGTCAGAGTCCTCCTGGGGTGAAGCGAAGGGTGAGACTCATAGGAAGTGGGTGCTCTTATTATTAGGGCAATTTGCTCTTCGAATGTCATTCTCTTTGCAACTTTAGAAGGAAGTCCCTTTTAAATCTTGTTTTATGGTTACTTCATTCTGATTAAGATCATATTTCTGAATTTTAGATTCGAAGGGCCGGAGGAGGGGTTGGGTGTGATTACGTACCAGATTCCTTAGGTAGGTAATCGGGGAAGTTGGATCTCAAGAATTCTTCAGTCTCCCAAGTAGCTTCTTCCTTTGAGTGATTACTCCACTAGACCTTGTACATCTTGATCGATTTAGCCCGAGTTGATCTTTCTTTGCAATCCAGAATCTTGGAAGGGTACTCTTGGTACGATAGATCTGGTTCTATCTCCAATTCTGGCTCTGCTATGATCTCGGTCGGCAATCGAATACACTTCTTTAGCTGAGATACATGGAACACACTGTGAATGGCAGACATTTTTGAAGGTAACTTCAGCTTATATGCCACGGGTCCACAGGTTTCTATGATCTCATAAGGTCCAATGTAACGAGGGGCTAGCTTGCCTTTGATTCCAAACCTCTGCACTCCCTTGGTGGGTGATACCTTGAGGTACACGAAATCTCCCACCTTGAATTGGAGAGGTTTCCTTCTTTTATCATGGTAACTCTTCTGCCTAGCCTGAGCAGCTTCTAGATTCTTCCTGATTAGTTTGACCTTCCTTTCGGCTTCAGTCACTAAGTCAGGTCTGAAAACTTCTCTTTCTCCAGGCTGAGACCAATTGAGTGGTGTCCTGCACCTTCTTCCATAGAGAGCATCAAAGGGTGCCATCCTTAGGCTGGTTTGATAACTGTTGTTATAAGCAAACTCTGCCAAAGAGAGGTGCTTATCCCAGTTCTTGCCACAATCGATCGCACAAGCTCTGAGCATATCTTCCAGAATTTGGTTTACCCTTTCCGTCTAACCATCAGTCTGTGGGTGGTAAGCTGAACTCTTGATTAGCTTGGTTCCCAAAGACTCCTGCAACTGTTCCCAAAATCTGGCAACAAATTGAGCTCCTCGGTCAGAAACAATGGTCCGAGATAATCCGTGCAAACACACGATCCGGTCAATGTACAACTCTGCATACTTTTGAGCCTTATCAGTGGTGTGCACAGGGAGAAAATGTGCCACTTTCGTCAGTCGGTCCACAATAACCCAAATCGAATCATGATGACGAGAGGTATTGGGCAGACCCACGATGAAATCCATGCTGATGTCGTCCCATTTCCACAAAGGTATAGATAGGGGTGGCAAAATTCCAGCTAATTTCAAGTGGTTTGCCTTTACCCTCCGACAGGTGTCACATTCTGATACATACTGGGCTATCTCCCTCTTCATTCTGGTCCACCAATACAAAGCTTCAGATCATGGTACATTTTGGTGCTTCCCGGATGCATAGAAAATTTGGAGAGATGAACCTCGTCCAAGATTTTCTTCTTGAGGTCCTTGTTTTTAGGAATCACCAATCTGCTTTTGAACCATAATACACCCTTTTCATCTTGGCGGAAACATTTATACTTCTCAACCTTCTGATGGAGATTCTCCTTGATAACCTGCACTCCCTTATCACTAAGCTAGGACATGATGATCTGGTCTTGCAAGGCTGGCTCGACAGAAAGGTGAGACAGAGCACCAGAAGGAATCACTTCAATTTGCATCTTGCTCAACTCATCACACAAGGTGTTAATGCGAGAATCCATCAGAATACAATTGCACGCAACTTCCGACTCAAGGCATCTGCTACCACATTGGCTTTCCCTGGGTGATAATGTACCTCCAGGTCATAATCCTTGATCAGCTCCAGCCATCTTCTCTGCCTCATGTTGAGATCAGCCTGAGTAAAGATGTACTTAAGGCTCTTATGATCAGTGAAGATGTTGTAGTGGGTTCCCATTAAATAGTGCCTCCACATTTTTAATGCATGAACCACTGCTGCCAACTCGAGGTCATGAGTGGGGTAATTTTGCTCATGAGGCCTGAGTGCTCTTGAGGCGTAAGCAATGACTCGGTTGTCTTGCATTAAGACACAACCTAGTCCAGTGCCAGAGGCATCACAATACACATCAAAAGGCTTGCTGTTGTCGGGTTGCGCCAATACTGGTGCTGTGGTCAGATGCTTCCTTAATGCATGGAAGGCATCTTCGCACTTTTGACTCCAAACAAACTTGGCTTCTTTCTTCAGTAGCTCAGATATAGGCTTCACAATTCGAGAGAAATCTGGAATAAATCTTCGGTAATAGCCAACTAATCCTAGAAAACTCCGAATCTGACGGACAGTCGTTGGTGGCTTCTAGTTCATTACTTCTTGCACCTTATCAGGGTCAACAACTATTCCATCCTGAGAGATAGTGTGACCCAAGGATTTGATTTCCTTTAGCCAAAAATCACATTTGGACAACTTGGCATAAAGGTGGTGCTCTCGCAGACGTTGAAGCACTACATGCAAATGCCCGACATGTTCTTCTTCGTTCTTAGAGTACACCAAGATATCATCGATGAACACCACTACGAACTTGTCCAATTCAGGCATGAAAACAGAATTCATCAGATACATGAAATATGCTGGTGCATTAGTCAGCCCGAAAGACATCACCAAGAATTCATATAGCCCATATCTGGTTGAGAATGTCGTCTTCAGAATATCGCTTGCTCGTATCTTGATCTGATGGTAACCGGAGCGAAGGTCTATTTTGGAAAACACCTTGGCCCTGACCAACTGGTCAAAAAGAACATCAATACGAGGCAAGGGATACTTGTTCTTGATAGTTACCGCATTAAGAGGGCGGTAATCTATACACAGCCTCAAGCTTTCATCTTTCTTCTTCACAAACAGTGCTGGACATCCCCAAGGCGAAGTACTTGGGCGAATAAATCCCTTATCCAGCAAATCCTGCAATTGCTTCTTCAATTCTGCCAACTCAGCGGGTGGCATTCGGTAAGGCCTCTTGGAAATTAGTGTCGTTCCCGGTTGCAACTCGATGGCAAATTCAATATCCCGGTCGGGTGGCATTCCTCGCAATTTATCAGGAAAGACATCTGCATACTCACAGACCACTGGGATCTTCTTCAGGGGTAACTCCATCATAGAGAAAGCACATGACCGAGTAGAACCCTGACTAGGCAGAATTAAGGTGAAGTTCCCACAGAACGGAGAATTGATTTCCACGGTACGGCTGGCTACATCAAGCACAACTTGGTGCAAGGTCATCTAATTACCTCCCAGAAAATGTCCACATTTTCCAAACCCAAAACAAGAAGGGTGGTTTTGACAATGTAGCTTCCCAGTTGAATAGGCACACTTTGGTTTAATTGATTAGTTGAAATTTTACCCCCAGGTGTGACTATCATAAATGACCCTTTTGAGTGAGAGAATGGCAGTTCACATTTAGCACTGAACTTCTGGCTAATGAAACTATGAGATGCACCAGAATCAAATAGAATTAAAGCAGGTTGCTTATGAACTAAAAAGATACCGGTCATGATAGGAGCTCCTTCAGGTACTTCCTCCAGGTAGTGAAGTTGAGTTTCCCTTGCTTAACCTGTACCTTCTGCTTTCTTCCCTTGTCTTGATTTGGTGCTGGCACCTGCCTTTGTTGGTTCCTGGGACAATTCTTGGCATAGTGGCCCACATTGCCACAAGTGAAACATTTTTTCCCATTGCCCTGGCGGAACTGCTGCTGCTGCGGAGGTTGATTGTTCCTTGGAGCGGGAGCTAGAAAGCGGTTGGGTGCCGGCTGCTGCTGCTGAGGTGGCCTGATCACCCATCTGCCTGCCTGCTGCTGAAAACCCCTGCTCTGATTGTGAGAAACAATCCTGAACCTCTGGGCCTGGGTGGATGGTGCTGCCATTGGTGCCTTTCTCTTCTTCTCTGCCTGGTGAGCTACAATGCAATCCTCCTGGGAGACGGCCAGGTTGACCAACTCATTGAAGCTATCAGCCCGGACAGTGTTGAGTCGTTCCTGCAGCTTGGTGTTAAGACCCCTACGGAAGCGGTCTCTCTTCTTCTCATCAGAATCAGCATGGTAGCCAGCATACTGGCATAGGTCGTTGAAGGCCTGCGCATACTACAGTACCATGCGGGTTCCTTGATTAAGTGCCAGAAACTCATTCAGCTTACGATCAAGAATGCCAGCTGGGATGTGGTGCCCTCTGAATGCAGTCTTGAATTCCTCCCAAGACACTTCACGATCAGCGAGGAGCATAGCACGGAAGTGGTCCCACCAAGTCCGAGCAGATCTGTGAAGCTGCTGCGCGGCGAAACGAGTCTTGGTAGCATCAGGGCAGTCTCCTGTGAGAAGGGGAAACTTGGACTCAACGACGCGGAGCCACACGTCGGCGTCCAACGGATCCTCTGCCTTGGTGAACAAGGGTGGCTGCGTGCTCAAGAACTCCTGGTAGGTTGCTACTGCCGGAGGTCACTGAGGCTGGCCTCCACCATGCTGCTGAGGGTGGGGCTGGCACTGCAAGAGCTGTCGCAGAATCTCATTCTGCTGGGCCATTAGCTCGTGCACTGTGGGAGCTGGAGGAGGTGGCGGGGGAACCTGCTCGTTATGCCCATGACGCTGCCTAGCTGCCAACTGAAAACAGAGATTGTCGCCATTGTTATCCCAACTCACAATTTCGAACGATAGGATATTATCTCATATGGAAAGAAAAAGGCCATAATCATAATATTAGGTTCGAAATGAAGATAACATGGTTACAAACATCCCACAGATTTCAAAATTTCACAGGGTTACATCAATCATGGGAAAGTACCCATAAGCCTAGTCCAAAAGCTGATATTAACTAAGCTCACATAGGTTTCTATCCGCCCAAAAGCATCGAAGTGACTATTCAACCCTGAGCGGTGGAAGCGACACTAGATACGGGCGAAGGAGGCATCGCGGAGGTAGTCCCATTGGCACTAGGGACTGGTCCTAGCTCCTCGGGAGCCTCTTCTCCCTTGCTTCCAGCTTCATTGGCCTCCATATCCAAGTGGTGCATGTCCAAGTGGTCATTTGCTTCTTCGAGTTCTCTCTGCACATCGTGGAGCTAGTTTTCCAAGACATCAATAGTGTTGTCTCGGATCTCCACCTGCTGCTCCAAGGTGGTAATGCGCTGGCTCATCCTTTCCACCTACAGATCCTTCTCCACTAACTCGAAGGATAAATCGACCACAAAATCTTCTCGGCTATCGAGAGTGAGCTTGGTGGTTTGAGCGATGTTAGCAAGGTGTTCCATGGCGTCGCTCTGAAGGGCCTGAAGGCGGTACAACGCACTCATGCACTGAACAGTGACCCTCCCAACCAAGTCAGGATACATCGCCCACACATCCTTCACATGTCTCACGCGGTTACACCACATGGGGTCGTCCCTCTTCTCATCAGGGAAGAGTCCCAAGGGGTGCATCACCATCTCCAGGGGATGGTAGCCACAGAAAGTCGTCAGAGTCTTCATGGCTGCCGCCTCAATGGTGTCGTCCGTCCTGAATCCAACTGTTTCGGAATCAAGAGAACGCCAACCCGGCTGAAGGGGATGAGCCTCCAAAGTCAGCCAGACCCGACAACAAGGTACCTGATGCTCCTCATACAACTACACCATGTACAAGGGGGGCGTAGGGTAACCGGCGGAGTTAAGCACTTCCCACAAGATGGAAGGAAAGTCGTCGCGAGAAAGGAAGTCAGAACTAAAACGGGTGTCTCCTCCACTGGCGGGGGTGGGTGAATTCATCTACGGAAGGGTATCCAGGGTAAAGATTATGGTGGAAGGAATAAAATTAAAGAGCCTGAATGGGTTTAAAAGGAAGTGGGTTAGCTCAAGTTTTAAATTCCCTTTTGTGTTTATAATGCATGCATGCTGGAAATAACGTCTCCTCTCCAGATAATAGGGTGCTCTTAGGGCATCCTTAAAAATCTAAGTACTGGCCCACGGGGCCTACTTAATTAGCCACCTATTTCTCCCTCTATGCCTAAGGCCTTTCGTCCTAGGTCTAGCGGTCTAGTCCTGACGATTCCTAGAAGTTTCTAGACAAGTTTTAAATTTTGAAAATGGGATTCATGGTTTATTGTCCTTCTCTGTGGTGAAATTTGCTCTGATACCAGTTGTGGCGGAACCACCCAAACTATTCTAGCTTAAGTGCCTATGTCACGCCTCAGGGGCCGCAACACACTTAAATCGGAATAACCCGTTAGTCCCTCAGATCTAGTCTGATAGAGCCACTTAACCAGGATCAAATTCCACAATCTCACTCGAAGGTGAGTCACAGAAGAAATACAATAAAACAGGAAAACTCAAATTAAGTACTGAATTATTACATAGTTCGGAGTTTTTCAAGTAGCAAATAGGAGTTCACAAAATAAAATGCAGCGGATAATCGATGTCGTCGGTGTCGAGGAAATGGGCAAGGCCTAGCCCACTACTCCTCATGCTCCTCTCCTGCCGGAGCAACATCCCACTCGACCGTCCAACCCGGTGGCAGGGTGGTAGGCCAAGTCACACCGTCAACCATCTCCTGAATCGTACCTGCAAAAATTGTGCCACAAGCAAGGCTGAGTATACTAATACTCAGCTAGACTTACCCGGTGTGAGGAATCTACTCCTCTACCTCTAGACTATGCAGCTGTTTGGCTGAGGGGTTTGGTTTGCCAAGAGCACTAGCTGTTTCTAAAATCCATTTTTTAACTTTTCAAATTCTAGCATCATTACTTTAGCTATATTTGCTCCTTCTAAGCATACATGGTAACAAGCATTTAGTTCAATCAACAAATTGTCTCATGTAACCTCATTTCACTTTTTACTCGATGTAGTACAAGGGGTCAAGCAGTCTCATTAGCTGCAAGAAGCAGACGATTCAAATCGAGTTTTTATTCTTGCAAGGTAAACCTAAACACACGACATGTCAGGGCACTCCATCCCACACATGTCAACCGTCCCCATCGATTCCCCGTTCGTGTCCAGGCCTCACCGCCTTGGCATACAATGCTCCACTGACCCCAGCTGCCGCCGTGCAGTGACCGCACTTGTACCCACCATAGCTAGCATGGGAGACCCAGTCTCAGGTCGCATGAGGGATAAAGTCCGCGCTCGGCTTCACTCAGGTACTAGGTTTATCGGTTACCATATTTCCCGACATGTGCTTAGTACGTTCAAAAGCTTGACTCAGGTATCCACACATTAATCCTTAATTCCTTTTTCCCGTCTCATGGACGAGGCATCCTCCCTGGATCCAAGTCCATAGACTATCATAAATCCCGTTATCAAGATGAATACAATCAATTCCTAACCTCGCGCGAGTGCTAGAAAAATCACTCGACTTCTACTGAGATCCTGATTAGCAAGCAGCTACTCGACTTAGCATACTAGTATTCATCTCAAAAAGGAATCCTAAGTTCATGCATCTAGAGGTTTCAAGCAACTCCTACACTTAAGTGTACATTACAAACCTACAAATATTAAGTGTAGTAAAATAGCATATATAAACGGTTATGCATAAAACCGGGGCTTGCCTTCAATAGCTGGGGCTGCGGGGAGATCCTAGATAGCAGCCTCGGGAGCTTGCTCCTGGTCTTCCTCTTGGACAGATCCTTGCTCGGGGATGAGCACGTACTCTCCGTCAGCTAGATTACAATCTAATGAATGCAATGCGTAAGATATATGCAGGATATGATATGTGCATTAGTAATTTAAACTCTTGATGGTGCATGATTTACTTGAGTTAGATAGAGCTAAATCTTGCTTATACGGGATTTTTGGTGGTATACTTGGTGAATTAAGTGGTAGGTTTATTTTTGGGGTTCCACTGAATTCCTTTTAAGGTCTTTAGTGAGAATTTCCAAGAACTCAAGTTGGACTTATTGGAGTGAGGTTTATTTCTCCTTTCTTTTTTCTTTATTCTCTTTAAGTTTTTGGAGTGGGTTTGAACTACAAGTCACCTTAATAAGTTTCCAAAAATTCTGCAAAAATTACAGTGGCTTGTTACTGGTGTGTAATTCTCTGTCTCAAAATTTGGGGTTCAAAAAGTGAATATTTTTCTCTGGACAAAATTACCAAATTTTAGGGCAGAAGGGGTGATTTGAACTACAACTACCATTCACTAGTAGGTAATTCCCTAGGACTTATTTTTTTGCTGGCATTTAGAGGCTATAACATGACTTGGTACAAATTTCTAGCCATTAATACTCATTAGTTATTTTATTACGATTTTCTAAAGTTTCTAGCCAAAGGGGTGCTTTCTACTACCACTATATTTGAAAAATATCAAACAACAGATTTCTAATTTTTCCTAGCTTCTTCTTTGCGCAAGAGCAATCATTCTGAAGTCTGGCATCTTTTTGCTTAAGGGAAGGGGTGGTGTGCATTATTTGGATTAAATGGTCTTTCTTACAAATATTGATAATAGGTATTACTCTGCATCTTTCCAATGGGTTTGTATTTTTCTCTGGTGGCTTATCTCATTATTGGTCTAGCAAAATTTTATTTACCCATTATTGCATTATTTTGGGGTTCTCATAATTTAATTGAACTATGGCTCATTATCATGTTTTATTTATTAACCTTACTTAAAATGATGGGCTGGGGTGTTTATTATTTTTGTAGTGGGGTTTTGGTGGTTACAAGTCCACTGGATTTTTATTATCAATTTTGGATCTGGTTTTGTAATTTTAATAATTGATTTCTAGTTGGAATAATGCTAAATAAAATATTTCTCTTTGAATCTGATCTAGACTAGAGGTTCCTTTATTTTTCCTAGGTTCTTTGTTACTTAAGCAAACTAGGAAAAATAATTTCATCCACTGGTCATTAATTTCTAAGGCCTTTCTGATTTTCCTAAGGTTTGAGCAGAAATGGCTTTTAATGGATATTTACACTAAATTTTTCAATACTGGGGTTCCTACTATTTTTAAACAGTGTTTAAGTGGGGTTTGAACATCTACAAATTTTCTTAGGTTCAGCACAGGAATATAACTAATTTTCCTTAATTAAACAAGGTTTGGTCAGTTTCTGTATTTAATTTTTAACTCTAAAAATTAGAACAGAAAACATAGGGTTCAGTATTTTTAGTTGGTAGTTCATAATATTTAAAATTTAGCAAAATTGGTTTGACAATTTTTGGTTAAGTATTCATCAAGTTATGAATTTCCTAAGTTCTCTGTTTATTAAAAAGATTAAACAGAAATGATTAAATGGAAAACTACTTTGCAACGGGGTCCCTGGCGGGTGTTTTAAGTTTTCCTTACAGACTAGTCCCTGGGCTACTATTCAATTGTGTCACTGACATCTCAGAAAACCCCCTGGATTCTTCTAATCCTAACCCGAGGTCCTTTCCCCAAATTAAACAGTACCCACGGCGGAAGAAAGGGCAGAGGGGCTTACCAGCGACGAGATTGCTCCGGTGAGGTGGCCGAGGGTGTAGGGGAGGTCCTGAGGATCACGGCGATGTGCGGGTCACCGTCGGGGATGGTCGAAGTCGGCCGGTCCGCGTGCGCAGGCGGGGGAGCTCGTCGGCGGCGAGGAGTCTGGCCTATCCAGGGCACAATTGACCAATCAACGGGTCAGGGAGCTTCACCAGGGGTCAAGGAAGGTGTGAGCGCAAGTAATTGAAGAATGGTTTACCGGAGAGCTCGGTCCACGCGTGCAGGCGGGTGGCCGAAGTCTGGTGAGGTTGATCTTTGCCTTCCGGTGAGGTTCTGCCAGGTCGGAGGGCTTGGAAAGCTTTATGGGCCAATGGCGAAGCTAACCGAAGTGCTGGCGCGACTTGGGGGGTGACTGGAGTGGGCTGGCCACGGTGGCCGAAGCTCTGGCGGTAATGGCGGGCGGGAAAGAGCTCGCCGAAGCTAAGGAGGGGCGTCGGGCCGGCGATGGTGAGCACGGGGTGAAGTGAGGCGCGCTTGGGAAGGCTTTATAGGTGCGGGCGAGCACGGCCGAGGGCAGGGCTCTGACAAGCGCTCGAGGCATGCGCGGCGAACGCCAGTGCGCGCTCTGGCGCGTGGCACAGCGTCGAGCACGAGGCAGCGTATAGAGAGGTCGAGTTCAAGTGTGGATTGGCTCCAAATCTTTGAGATTTTGGCCATCATCCCGTTGAGAGATCTCTTCCTCTCAGGTCCCTTTGTCGTTTATGTGTGGAGGCTAGCAGGTTTGGTTGACTGGATTAGGAGATAGAGAGGGAAGAAATCTGGTTTGTCTCACTACTGCACACAGGGAGAAGATCTCTGGTTTGATGTGTCCAAGGCACGTGTCCTAATGCCATCTTCTGGCACAAGACAGAGGGGTTAGTTAGGCATGTTTTTGTTAATGGGGCCATTAGGATTTGAGTTAGGGATCAAGGTGAACACGCCTGATCTTTGGCTCAAGGTCTGAAATTCAGAATTCTGAATTTCAGAATTTCCTAATGAACTCCCACTTGAGAGGCTTGTTTAGGGTTTTATTTAAATTGTTTTGGCCAAGCTTCCATAATCTTTGTTGTTGCTTATTTAGTATACTTTAATGTTTATAATTGGCCCAAGTCATGATTTTATATTTTTCATACCCTTTTCCCCTTTCTCTTGAAATCTGTTTATAGGGTTCAATTAGGGTTTTTATTGGGGTTGCACATTTTTTTGCCTTTTTTGAAAAACCCATTTGTTTGGAACATGATACTTTTAAGTATAAGCTTAGTGGATCCTTTATTCTTAAGTGAACTTGATGTTCATGCTCAAATTGGTTCACATAAAATGATGGTTCTTGGGCTAGCATTTTTGAGAAAAACCCTAGGTGACACTGGGGGTGCACAGCAATCATAGCACAAAAAGCTAGATGGCATGAAAAATATTCATAGCGCAAGCCTCTATATATATACACAAAGCACCATTGAGTAGTGGGTCCCACGATTCAGAACGATTCGCTATTCTAGCGAAGGGAATGTGTTTTTTGGAACTTCGGCTAAAGGCCTTCGTTCTTATCGCAGTCTGAATTTGTTACGAAGAAACAAACTAATACTGCAAGGGGCTACTGTTGGGGGCCTTCCTCTTCCGAAGGTCCTCAAAAACATGACTAACCATTTGCTTCTAGCATAGTGTTGATTATTGCAGGAGCTTCGTCATAATCTGAGGTTCATGATGGTATCTTTCTCCTCCATCGAAGGTGTCACGGAACCTCCCAAGATATTAGGCCCACCTACAGATATCCCTGTCTCGAGGACCTTAGACAGTCATGCAGGTGCGCTCAATGGCTCAGTAGGTCCGGTTATCTGTATCTCCATCACATTGCCCAAGAGCGCTTATCCTATAACGCAAACATTACACACCATCGAAGTAAGCGGAAAGGATTACAATAACATAATTTACATTCATAAATATAATATAGCAAGAGTTGATTATTACATAACGGGTACTGAGTGCTTAAACTTTAATTACATCATAGGAACGCAAAACACCTTCCCAGGTAAGTCTTGGTTTTCTTCCTCCTGCTTTGGAACCACCTTGGAACAGAAACAACATAACTCAGCAGTTTCATCACCTACAACAACATGGGTTTGAAAAGCCTGAGTATGGAGTTTACTTTTGCAAGTCTTACCCATCAAAGAAAAAAAGACTCTCAAGGATATGCTGGCCTTTGGGAATCAAGGTAAAGTTTATCAAGATTCAAAGATTCTTTTTGCAGAAAAGCTTATTATGAGTGGATCCTTAAAAATTCATTTTACATATCAGGTTAAGTAATTACCTGCATCTAGATTCCTTTCTATTCTTAGATCAAGCACTTGGCCTATACTAGCCATCTTTTATCACCCCTTCAGTTCACTTATTTTTACGTGTAGGGCAGTGACCAAGTCTTCATGTCCGAGAAGTAACGACGATCTGAATCGATTAACACCTAGATGGGGATCTCCAACCACATGACATATGTAGCACTTAACCCTTGCATATGTTAACTTGCACCTAGGTTTTTCAAGACCAGAATGGGTTCACATCAACCGAGAGCAGAGATACTCCACTGTCGATCCTCTTGCACAGAGGGTACATGCTACTCTCGCAATCTCTCCACTCCCATTGTGTGGTGGCTTTTCTGGTATTGGTCCGACCAAGGCAAAGCTTACCCATGATGTGGCATGTGGCCAGTTAAAAGGTCCTCGATCATCAAGCCTACATCGGCTCGGTCCTTAACCGACTCAAACGGAGACACTACACCGAGACTCCCCTCTCGTGCAAGTCACTCGCCCGATCTCGTATTTATTACTTAAAACCCCAATGTTTGGTACCTGCCAGAGGTACTTCTTTTTAGATGTTGAACCCATCACGACCGTGATGGATCCACCATCATCAGTCTTTTCTTTGTAAAAATCCCCATCCCGTGTGAAGCATCACATTTTTGAAAACAAAACCTTTTTGTTTTCTATAGCAAGACTAAGCATTAGAAAACTTGTTTAAATAAAATAGGTAAACAAGGAATGGTAACCAATTTTCCAAGGAAGGAAAAGCATCAACTGTTTAACACACAACTCCTATCACCTAATGCATCATATATAAGGTGATAAAGATTTTAAAACAACAAGGGAAAAGGGATAATGCACCAGGGCTTGCCTTGTGTTGCAGGAATGTCTGTTTCTCCACCGCAGATGTCGAAATAAAAGTTGTTCTCCACTAGAGGATTCTCAGTCTGCGGGACAACTTCTTCCTCTACTATGGATTCTTCCTCATGTTCTATACAAGAAAATACATGTACATGAATGCTTATACCATGTCATGAATATGCAATCATACAATAGAAATATAGTAAGTTGTGTCTTGAATACAACTTTCCTTCACGGTACGAATCAATCACTAAGATTTCCTAGTTAGGTGTTCCTTTGGGATTAGTATTAGATAATTATTCATATGAAGCTAGTTATTGGGTTTTCTGGTCAAACAATGTCCAAACCACTTCAAGTTTTACTCAGGATCTCTGACCATCATATTAAGTCTACCCAAAAAGTTTTATGGTTTTTGGAATTACTAAAACTATTTATAAAATTCTAAAAGACTTTATTCAAGCACCTTAAAATGCTACATAATTTCATGTTTGAACTAAAAATCTTCGAACTATTATTATTAAATACTATTTGATTTTAGAAATCTAACAAAATTGGTCTCATAATTTTACATTTTTCTACTATTTTCTATAGATTTCCCAAGCTGACCGTAAAAGGAAAAGAATAAAACATAAATAGTAACGAGCTCAATTCAGCCCGACCGGCACACGGACGAGCGGAACACGCCCGCGTCCACGCCCGTGCTGGCGGATTTGCACCGACCCCCTAGGCATTTGAATAACCAGTAAAGAGCCCCATAGTACTATTCACGTGTTTCCCTAACAATTGCACATAGTCCCCTGTACTTCTATTTCTTCACGACTCAAGGTCCTCGATGGTGCTCTGATCGAACACTTGGCCAGAATCACGTGCACTCGCCGGCGGTAACGTGTTCCGGTGGTGTCAAGTACACGGGCTTCATCTCCGACGCAACCCAAACACATCCATGGGCTTAATTTGACCGGTCAACCAGTAATTTATGTCTGTCCGTGACAACTTCGGAACAAGCGCTCCGGCGAATCCGTTCCGGTTTACCCAAGTCGATCGCATTCAATCCAGGGACTCGGAACGAATCAGTGACCTACTAGGACTATGGTGCTTGCACAAACATGGACAGAGGCAACCCGGAACGCCCGATCGACATGAGCCATGTCCACGGCGGCGTTCCCGAGCAACAACGCGTGTTCCCTAAGCTACGACGCGGTAGCATTCAATTGGCCGAGACCAGGAGATTCACTGACAGAAAGGAATGCTAAAACATGAGTCCGGGGGCATGAACTGACCTGAGAATGGCTGGCTGCGACACGATACCTCACAGCGGCGATTATGACCAGTTTTTGGGGAAATCTGGTTAATTTGCGCTCTGGTAAACGAGAAGGGTCGACTGAGGGTGGACTGGGTTGGTAACAGAGAGCCGGAGCGAGGGAAACACTCAATTTATAGAGAACGACAATGAGTGCAACGAATTTGGGCGAAGAGGAGCTCGCGACAGTGAGGAGATGAGTCACCGGAGCTCGTCTACTGTGGCGCTCAATGGGGTAAAGGCTCGGGCAGTAAATGGGTTGTCCATTGCAACCTATTGCGACAAGGTAACGCCTTCAAGCACGTGGCATCATCACGATGAGCGGCAGACACCGACGACGACATTTTGGTCGATCGTGAAGCAAGTGGGTATGGTGGCCAGTGCACAAACTCATCCGCAGTCACGATATTTTCACCCACCCGGTAATATCCGCGTCGAGCCGTGCACGAATCTTCACAGCGAGCTCGAATCATCGCTCCCGATCACCGGCGATGAGGTGCTCTGCATCTCTTGTATTTTGTGGTTACTGTACCATGCCAACTCCATTTAGTGCCCTGACAGAGCAACTTGAGGGGCCTTTTCCATCAATTTTCATTCAGCAAACTACCAAGTCGACTATAGCAAAGTTGTTCCCCTGTATACCAGCTTCAAATTTGTCATAAGGATCTTGAGTAGTTACCCACTAGATCAAGCATAATCTGGCTCCAAAGTCGATCAGAAACCACTGTCAGTCTGCTTTTAGTCTAAGACCCGACTGACTGCCCGACTTCTAGGGGATTTTACTCCAACTCATGTACCATTCTTGGACTAGGTCACTTAATCAAACATAAACTACTATAGTAGCTCTACAACTTTGTTGTGGTGACTCATGACAAACTCCTCATAAATCAAGAGATATAGAGGCTTGAAGTTGGCCTGTTAACACTGTTTTCAGAGCTGAGAACATGGGTGCTCTTGGATCTTTTGCAATTTACCCCAATTTTCACCACAAAACTTGGAAATCCCCAAACATGAAAGTTGCTTAACTTTTGTTACTCTATCACTTTGATGTATAAACTTTTCACTAAAAGTGCATAGAACTTAAAATCACTTAATAGGGCACTAATTAGGGTTTTAGGGTTCGAAATTTGGGTTTTGAGTGTTCTAGGGTACATGTGGTACTTAAGTTCTCTAAGCTTAACCTTTCTTGAACATTTCTACCAACTTGTTGAGATCATCCCTTAATGCTCATCTCACAAGGTCATAGGTCTCTAATCCCTAAAGAGAGATACTCTAACCTAGAGTCAAGAATCCCTTACCAATTCAAATCATCACACAACATCACATTACTTGTTTGTTTTGAAATTTTAGCCTAGTGGATGCATCCTACTTGTATCATACATAATGAAATGCCAATGCATATGATGTCATGCCAGATTTTAGTTCTTGTAACACCAGGGGTGTTACAGAAGGTCTTCAAAACAAAGACATAGCCCAAAAATGACAACAATGAACGCTGAAGCTATAGCCGAAGAGTAACAACCTTGGCTTAAAGTGGTGTCGAAGATCAAGCATGATGTTGAGCCAAAGAAGAAAAGACTAGCTAGTCTCTAATGATTTATGTTACAGTTATGAATAAATGTTAAGGTCATAAATGTATTTTTACCTAGGCCGCGTCCCGTGCCTATAAATAGGTGAACAGTACCCCTGTACTATTCATGTTGGATTGTAATCGCTCTCGCGTCAACACCTTCGAACAAGTCGAAGGTATCAATGTAACATTTCATATGCTTGTAATGAAATAAAGATATAAACCAAGATATGAATAATATTTATCATCTCTATGAATTGTTATCCTTATGAATGATGAAGGTGCATCCTTCAAAACCTTCGTCGGAGGATCATTATATCCGGAAAGAGATGATGTTCCTGAGGACGAAGGTCTCTAATCTTTAACAATTGTGTTGCCTTGTTCTTAATTCATAGCATTTGAGGACAAGTGACCAACACTTCTATTGACACCACAAAGGTCATTGGCTGACCAAGCAAAGACATCTTTATTGTTGAACAAGAATTTTTTAGACTCCTTTCTTGCTTTTCTGTCAACTGAGATCCGAACATCACCTTCTAATCAGCTATATCTTCACATAAGAGTATGGATTTTGGTTGATCTACCGATGCTGCTTTGTCCCTTATGTGCTTTTGCTGCTGGTGAGCTTTAGCTTCGTCTATTGTCACACCTGGATTTAAGGAACAAATCCGGGTGCATCTCATATGTGCGCCAAGGAAGAACAACACACATAATAATAGAGTCCATAGAGTTAAATGTCATAAATATCATAAATGTACTTATTACATAGTGAAAGTCTTACAAAAATAAATGATTAAGTAAAGCGAACTAAATATTATTCCCTGGCGCCACAAAGCTGACTAGGAGACGCCACCTAGATCAAGTCGAATGCCTCAGTGTTAGACGGCTCCTCTTCGACTACCTGTTCTTCTCCTATGGGGGGTGTGAGACAGCAAGAGTGAGCTCACATATGTTCATAGCTCAACAAGTCGTGGGGAATAATGTGCATGAACTCACCAAAGGTGGGAGTTCATGTGGAGTGTAAGGCTGAAGCTGAGCATTGCTTTTATAAGTTGGTCAAAATTTTATTAGCAATTACTAAGTGTAAGTAAATACCAAACCTTAATAATAATAAAGAAAAGTAATAATAAAATAATCCCAAATGTGATGCCAATGTCAAATTAAATTTAAGTTCCATAATTTAATCATGTGAGGGTCCGAGCTGCTCATGACCGTGAGCACGGCTAGTATACCAGTTTTACGCTCTGTAGAGGTTGCGCATATTTACCCACAAGTCATGTTACCCATCTACCAAGAGACGGCCAATCCCATACACCTCTATCGAGGAGGCGAGGCAGGGTAACACTATGAGGCCTTTACAAAGTTCCACTAGCTTCAGAAATCCCGCTACAGTTTATAGGAAGCTCCAGTGCAGGAATCCCTCGCCTGACCGCCATCGCAGCAAAATCAACACAACGACCTCCCTACACTGACCACTCCCCTACTGCCCTTGCCCCTTTTGGGTAAGGAAGTCATCCACTAGCTTTCCTAATTAATCAGCCAAGGGCATCCCATTAAACCCTTGTGGTAGCACTATTTTCTCGGGTGGTCGCTCCATGTTCCCATTAACATAATGATCTTAACATGAACAGTAATAATAAAAAGATAATAAAAGAGTAATCATGAATAGTGTATCTCCATACCCAAATCCATATAAAGTAATAGCAGGTACTACCCAAAAATATTTCAGTGGTAAACAAGGTATAAAGATAACCAAAACTGGGGTAACCTATTGGATCCCATCAAAATTAACCTATGCAGATCATTATAATTAATAAGAACATGGCTGGGAAAAAAGTAAGTGATCAAGGGCACAACTTGCCTGGGACTTGGGATTCCAGGTACCAGGATGATCTTCAGATGATACGTGTCCTCACTGCTAAATGTAGCAATACAGACAAACATATATATGCAAAATTAACATCACACCAAACATAAGAATAAACTGTGTAATAATAATCTACGCGCTGCTACGAGATTGTGGGTTCGAGTATGACTAAAATCGAAGTTATGGTTATAAAGATATGATTTATGTGATGTCTATGTGATTAAACTATATTATAAATTGAATAGCATACAATATATAAGAAAGTATATTCTAAATAGTTAATTCAACTTTAACCTAGATCATAACTTGGTTAGGGATTACCTTTTACCCAGATTATATTTATAAAGAGATTAATCCTAGGTTAGTCGAGTTAATCTACTAAATAAAGATTGAACACTTTCCTAATTATAATTATATGGAATATGGTACACATAATATTGCTACTGCATAGAGAATATTTTTATGAAGCCAACGCAATTCGAATGGATCAAATCGGAGTTAAAACAAAGGAGATATGATTTTCTGAAGTTTAGGGAATTATTTTTATCCTAAAATCATTTTCTTCATCAATTTTATCTATTCTATTTAATTTCTGGGCCGCTGCCACAATTCCAGCAAAGCTCAGGGGGTCGCAAGCAAGTTTTCAGAACCTAGCTATCATGGTTCTTAAAAACAGGTGGGACCGTGGGTTAGTTTAGGAAAAGCCGAGGTGCTCTTTTAGAAAAATAGCCGTGGCGAAGGGGTACGAGCGATCTTCAGCCGATCGATCAATTTTGGATGGTCCAGATTAGGGTAAGCCACAACGCGAACTGGTAAGAGCACGATCTAATCGCCACCGTTGAAACCCTATCCAACGGCCCAAATTTTAAGTACTGGAGAACGACTTGGATCCGACCGATGATAGATCAATGGTCATGGTTAAATCTGGTGAAACGGTACGCGCAATACCAATCGCAACCCTTGCCCCAAGATCCAATGGCCAGGGATCCATCTCCCCCAACCCTGGCTAAGACAAGGGCAGGGTGGCGGCGCCATGGCCGGATGGCGGCAGAACATGCAGGTGAACAGCCCGTCGGTCCATCTAGCCCCAATTCATACTCCTGAAACATGCTACGCGAAGCAGAGGAAAGGATGAGTTCAACAGGGATGCCCTTACCAGCCATCGGGCAATTGTAGCCTCTAGCCACGACATGGCATGGTTCCCCAACACCGGCGAGACATCGCCAGTCGCCCGGTGCACCATACGCGCCTAGCGAGTCCCCGGACGCCCTCCCGAAGTCAAGGTGAAGCTGCCGAGCCTGCCTTGGAGGCCCTGCTGCTAGAGTATGCGCATGGCCTCGGTTCCCATGGCGCAAGCTGTTCAGGTGGCTGGGTCAATTGGTCCCTGCACCCACCGAACATCAACACACCAATTGCAATACCGAGCTACGGCGATGGCGGAATAGAAGGTGAGCACATACCTTATTTTGGCGTGGCACAAAGCCCTGGCGCCGAGCTCCCAACTTCACCGCGGAATGTAGATTCCGGTGAGGAATTCTGCTAGCGCAGGGGGAATTACTCCCAAGGCTGATGCCACGGACGCGATTACGAGTACGCCGCGATCCTCCCTCAACTCTCCTAGCGCAGAGCTACCTGGTGCCCAGGAATTTTCTCCCCACCACACACTCGGCGTCTATGGCAGAAGCGGCTGACTTCTCCATCGCTCTCCCTATATGTATGACGGTGGCGCAAGAAGATGAGAGGAGAGAGGAGGGCGGTGCCTGATTTTTATAGTCTGGGAGAGGACGAGCTTGGCCGAACTGATCTGTGCAAATCATGGAGAACCGGTGGAGCCGCTCGCGCCCAGCCCGCCGCCAGGAGCGGAGCTCGTTACGAGCAGCGGCGCCGAGAAGAGGACGACCAACCAGGGGGGCCCACGCGCCAACGTCCAAGCGCGGGCAAGGAGAGCGCTGTCTGAGGGGCTGTGGCGTGGGACTCGCGCGACAGTGAAGTGAATAGGCGCCCGCGGCTTAGGCTGGAGAATGGGCCGAGCAGAGGGGAAAACGGCCCATGTAGGTAAGTTATTCCTTTTTTATTCCTGTTTCAAATCCCTTTTCTATTTATTCTAATATTCTAATTTCAAACTTGATTTGCAGATTGTTCACTAATTATATTGCACAATTAAAAGTACCATTTTTGGGGATATTTTTCTTTATATTTTATACCCTTTCCCCTTTTCTTTTGTCTCCTTTCTCCCATTCCCATTTTCAAACCCTAAGCTACTTTTGGGTTTAATTCAACTTCTGATAATCATGAACTTATTATTACTATTTTTTATCCTTATTATTTTTATTTAATGCACATACAACCAAAAACCAACATGATGCATAATTTAGTATTGTGTCCATTGTTGATTTGTTTTATTTGAGACATGAGTGTTAACATGTGATATAGAATAGAAGTCATACACTTGGGCTGATCAACTCTATTTCCTTGTTTACATTTTTGGGTATTACAAATCCTACCCCGCTTAACAAAGAATCTCGTCCTCGAGATTTAGGAAGGACTAGAGAAAAGATGGGGAAAATCTATGCGAAGCTCTTCTTCTCTCTCCCAAGTAGCTTCATATTCGCCATGGTGACTCAATTGCACTTTGCACATCTTTATAACCTTATTTCTCGTGACATGAATCAGTGTATCAAGAATCTTTATGGGATACTCAGCATAAGTCAGGTCATCTTGAACACTAAGATCCCCTATTGGTAGCTGCTCTTCAGGTACCTGAGACACTTCTTCAGTTGTGACACATGAAAGACATCATGCACATCCGATAGATTATCAGGTAGCTTGAGTTGATAGGCCATCTCTCCAACTTGCCTAAAAACTCTGAATGGTCCAATAAAGCGAGGGGACAATTTGCCCTTGACTCTAAATCTCCTCATTCCACGAAGTGGTGACATCTTGAGGTACACATGATCACCTTCCTCAAACTCCAGTGGTCTTCTTCTATTATCAGCGTAGCTCTTTGGTCTGGTCTGAGCTACCCTCAAGTTCTCTGTGATTACGCAGACTTGTTCTTCTGCTTCTTGAATAAGTTTAGGTCCAAAGAACTGACTTCCTCCAGTCTGGTCCTAATATAGAGGAGTCTTGCACTTCTTGCCATATAGAGCCTCGAACGGTGACATTTTCAGCATGGCCTGATAACTATTATTATATGAGAAATCAGCATAAGGTAGACTCTTGTCCCAACTACTACCATGCTAAAGGGCACAAGCTCTCAACATGTCCTCCAATACTTGATTAGTCCTTTCAGTCTGTCCATCAGTCTGAGGATGGTAGGCCGAACTAAATTTCAACTTTGTATCCATATTCTCAAGAATTTTTTTTCCAAAATCTAGAGGTAAACTGTGATCTTCTATCTGAAACGATCTTCTTCGGTACACCATGTAGAGACACAGTCCGAGCCATATATACTCCGCCAATTGAGATCCCTTATAAGTAGTCTTGACTGGAATGAAATGACCCACTTTGGTCAGTCTATCCACAATAATCCATATAGAATCATATCCTTTCGAGGTGCGAGGCATTAATGAAGTCCATACCAATCTCTTCTCACTTTCACTTGGGTATCTTTAGTGGATGCAGTAGTCCAGCTGGCCTCTTGTGTTCGGCCTTAACTCTTTGACACACATCGATCATAGCCACATGTGCAGCCACATCTCTCTTCAATCCATACATTGCCACATGTGCAGCCACATCTCTCTTCAATCCATACCACTAGTATTCCTGCTTCAAATCCTGTTACATCTTGGTACTCCTAGGATGAATAGAATAATCCGAGTCATGGACCTCCTTGAAAATAGTCTCACGAAGGCTTTCAATATCAGGAACACATCTCATGTCCTTGAACCATATGGTGCCTTGCTCATCCTCTATAAACTCTGGACCTCTACCTTCCGTAATAAGATCCTTAATCTCTTGTATCTTAGCATCACCAATATGTCCTTTGCGGATTTCTTACTCCAAGGTAGGTTCCACATCAATAATAACTACTTCAGTGTGAGCAACTATCCCCAGGTTAAGTCTCCTAAAATCCTCAACAATCTCATCAGGTAGCTTGGTCACAATAGCTGAATGAACATGTTCCTTTCGACTCAAGGCATCGGCAACCAATTTTGCCTTGCCCGGGTGATAGTGAATTTCCAAACCGTAATCCTTAATAAGCTCCAACCAACGATGTTGTCTAAGGTTGAAATCCTTCTAAGTGAATATGTACTTTAAACTCTTATGATCCGTGTATACTTGGCACTTAGTTCCCATAATGTAGTGTCTCCAAATCTTAAGTGCATGCACAATGGCTGCCAGTTCTAAGTCATGAGTGGGGTAGTTCAATTCATGTTTCCGTAACTGACGAGACGCATAGGCGATCACATGTCCTTGCATGAGTACACATCCCAATCCTTGGCGACATGCATCACAATAAATGTCAAATCCCTTCTGTAGATCTGGCATAACCAACACTGGTGGTGACATCAACCTTTTCTTTAATTGATCAAAACATTCTTGGCACTTCTCGTCCCACTTAAACTCTCTTCCTTTCTCATGAAGCGAGGTCATAGGCTTAGCAATCTTAGAAAATCCTTCAATAAATCTCCGATAATATCCTACAAGTCCCAAGAAACTCCGAATCTCAGTAACTGTAGTGGGTATACTCCACGCCACTATCTCCTTGACTTTAGCAGGATCCACTGATATTCCTCCATTAGATATGATATGTCAAAGAAATGGCACCTTGTCAATCCAAAACTCGCATTTGCTAAACTTGGCGTAGAGTTGATTATCTCGCAGCTTCTGTAGCACCAATGTCAGGTGTTCCTCATGATCACTTTCACTC
Source organism: Zea luxurians (assembly GCA_029449295.1). Taxonomy (NCBI): domain Eukaryota; kingdom Viridiplantae; phylum Streptophyta; class Magnoliopsida; order Poales; family Poaceae; genus Zea; species Zea luxurians. Next base: position 85,143,800 of record JAOPSE010000001.1, on the reverse strand, counting down.
TTAGAATAGATAAGAATATCGTCGATGAATACCACGACGAATCTATCCAAATACTCCATAAACACCTTATTCATCAAATTCATAAAATAGGCTGGTGCATTAGTTAGTCCAAATGACATAACAGTGAACTCATATAAACTATATCGGGTCGAGAAATCCGCCTTGGAATTATCTGATGGCCTAATCTTCATTTGATGGTAACCTAATCGGAGATCAATCTTCGAGAATACCCTAGCGTCTCTCATCCGATCAAATAAATCCTCAATGCGGGGTAACATGTACTTGTTCTTCACGATAACATCATTAAGGGACCTATAATCCACACACATCCGCTGTGATCCGTCCTTCTTTTGTACAAACAGAACTGTTGCTCCCCAAGGTGAAGAACTCGGTCAAAAGTACCCAGCCTCTTGCAACTTTGTCAACTGCTTCTTAAGTTCTTTTAACTCTTCTACAGACATCTCGTATGGCCGTTTGGAAGTAAGAGCAGTCCCAGGTAAGAGATCTATGACAAACTCAACTTCCCCATCTGGTGGCATCCCTGGTAACTCCTCTGGAAAGACATCCGGAAAATCCTTAACCACACAGATGTTGTCACCAACAAACTTCCCGTCTACTAAGAATGTCGCTAGTCTGGTGGCGGTAGTTACTGCAATTCCAACTTCAAATCTTTCTCCTTTGGAACTGGTGAGTTCGATGGTTCCTTTAGCATAGTATATAAACTACCTTTGCCTTTCTTAACCATGACATACCAAGGATCACGTCTATAGTGCTCTCTTCTAACACTATAGGGGTAGCCCATCTGGGTTAGAAACATAGGGTATGAAAGAAAGGATTATAGACAAGGCATGTAATTACGAAGCATGCTACTTTAGGGAATTTATTAGCTAAGTGTGTCACCTACCAAAGCTAATACATTACCTTATGGTGGTACATGCTAAGATGCCCGTCTATACTATTTCACTCAATCAAAGAAGCAAATCAGACATTGATCATCAGAACAATCAATCAATATTTTTTAAATATAGAAAATAGTTATAATTTTGTCTTAGGCCTCCTATCTCTTAAAAAGATCATAAGTGTAGGATTCCAAGGTGTGAAATCCATCATGTCTTGGAGTCGAAAAGATAAGAGTAATCAGAGTAGAACAGTAGAAGGTGAGACAGGATCAAGATAGAGAGAATCAGAGTAAGGTAAGTATAGAACGAATCAGAGTAAGATAAGTAGGTAAGGGTTTTGTCCATTTCTATCTAGGTTTCGTCCTACAGTCAACATTTGCTTTGATACCACTTCTATCACACCCAGATTTAAGGAACAAATCTGGGTGCATCTCATATGTGCGCTAAGGAAGAACAACACACATAATAACAGAGTGCATAGAGTTAAATGTCATAAATATCATAAATGTACTTATTACATAGCCGAAGTCTTACAAAAATAAATGATTAAGTAAAGCGAACTAAATATTATTCCCTGGCGCCACAAAGCTGACTGAGAGACGCCACCTAGATCAAGTCGAATGCCTCAGTGTTAGGCGGCTCCTCTTCGACCACCTGTTCTTCTTCTGTGGGGGTGTGAGACAGCAAGAGTGAGCTCACATACGTTCATAGCTCAACAAGTCGTGGGGAATAATGTAACACCCCAAGTGTTACCATGGCTATGGCACATCTATACACTAATGATTGTGATCACATGTGGAAGAAACTTAAGGAGAAGAGCATAAGAACCTTGGAGACCCTGTGTTAGCCAAGAATGTTAATGACCTAAAAGCATTACTCAAGCTTTTGTGCACTTATTACCTTGGGCAAGGAGGGAGTAAACCCTGGACCTCTCTTGAACCCCTATCTCCTAAAACCATGGTTGAAGGGAGGGAGAGATTAAGCAAATGTGCAAATCATGACCTAACCTTTGGCAAAAGTTAAGTAATATATTAATCAACAAATATAGAGAGGAAACATTGCAAAAAGACCCCTTAAGAAACCCAAATCCATTCTTCAAGTAGAGAAAGAGCTAGAGCTCTCTAATTCTCTCTAAGTCAAAATCTACACCTAATCTAAAGATCCACCATGTTCACCTTGAAGATGGCACCAAAACCACCTAAGTTCTATACCAAAAATGTGGCTTACCACCTAAGGCACCCCCTGGAAAAAGTTGAGACCGAGCCCTTGACGTTTGACATGTCTTGGCATCATTTTTGTCGCGATGTGGGCAGGGAGACAAGCCAGATTTGGCGCCCGCATATCTTCTGACCTAGGGCTTCTCTTCCCTTGGAACTCACATACAAGAGATAGCCATAGGTGCCAGGAAGAGGTCTGCGCCGGATTTTTGCCAAGATTCGCACGTATGTGATCTCAGCAAGCTTTTGAACATGGGCAGAAGAACACCTCCACGTGTTCGACGCGCTCTGCGCGCGCCAGAGCACGCCCGCGCGCGCCCCCGCGTGCCCCGCGTCGCGCCGAAGCCAAGTCGGCGCCATGGCCCGTGCCCGCGCCTATAAACCGCCCAGGAACCCTGACCGTACCCCTCCGCACGCGCTCGACCTCACTGGAGCCCAAACTCACCGGCGTTTGCCCGTGCACGGCGTGCCAGCGGCCACCCGACAACCCACCACCATAGACCAACCAACCGAGCCATTACCAGCCCCGTCCGGCCCTCGAGAGAGACTTTACGTGCCTCGGTGAAGCTCCCAGAGCGAGGAATCAAGCTCTGCCTCGCCGGAGACACCGGATCAAGGTCACCGGACTTCACCCGACTGCCGGCGAGCATGGACCGAGCTGCACGGTGAGTCTTTCTTCGATTCCTAGCACGGTTAGACTCCTTAGCACCCCGTAAAGCTCCTCGTGCCCTTGGATTAAACTATATCGCCGTGGATAGGCCGGAGCACACACCGCCGACGAGCTCGCCCGCCTGCGCACGTGGACCGATCGATTCCGGCCATCACCGACGGCAAGCCATACCTCGACGTGACCGCAAAGACTTCCCGAAGCCAACCCCACCCTTCGCCGGACCTCCCTCGCCGCCGGTAAGCCGCGCCACCCTTTTTCCCTTTCGCGGGTACTGTTCAAAGGGGGGAGGGACCTCGGGGAAGAAGGAATAGAAGTCGAGGGGATTTTTGAATTGTCAGAGACTCAAATGAATAGTGGCGCAAGGGTATAAGTTGAAGGATTGGTTTAGGAAAAGCCCAGGGTCCTCGGTGTAAACTGGTTATCCAGAAAACCTTTTTAATATTTCTAAATTAAATATAAATAGAACTTGTAAAATGCATAACTTCAGTTTTATTCAACCAAATTCGGTCAAACCAATTTTGTCTGACTCTACATAATGTGAACTACCTAGGAAAAATGCAAAACCCCCTTAGTATTGCAGAAAAATTTAAAGTTTGGAATTAAATATTGTTTGGGCCAAAAGCTAAATAATAAAAAGTAAAATAGTTGCACTATTTAACTGAGGTTAAGAAAATTTGGAGAAGTACATGACCACCTACTGACCTATTAAAAAATGCTAAACCTCTCTGTACACCTCATTAAGGTAGAGTTTGCCATTTATTTTATATTATGCTTAAGGTTAAAGAAAATAGGAAAAGGGATTTAAATAAAGAACCAGAGAGCCCCCATATTTTTGTTAGTATACTTATTTAGTGTAGTTTACTAGAAAAATTTATTATACCCTGGTTTAGTATAAAATAAATAGGATACCTTTTATTTTAAGAAAACAAGGAAAACTTATAAAAACCCTACAAAAATAACCCCAAGGCAAAAACACCCCAACCTTTGGGATAATTAAAGTCTTGTTATGAAAAACATAGGAAAAATATGAAATTTGTTGTTTGATATTTTTCAAATGACAAGTTAGTTATAAGCACCTTTTTGGGCATAAAACTTTAGAAAATCACAATTAAATAAACATCAATTAACTTTATGTGATTTTTGGAACAAAAGCTTACTATTACTGTTAGATGCCAACAAAAATAACCCTTAGGACAGAACCCACCCCTAGTTAAGAGTTGTAGTACAAAGTGGCCCATTTACACAACTTTTGTTATTTTTGTCTAAAGCATAGCCTTTTTATTTTGAGCCTCAAATTCCTAGAGCAGGCTATATTGACCAATGGCCACCCACTGTAATTTTTACAGAATTTTCGGAAAAAGTTAAACCACTGTTGTAGTTCAAACCTGCACTAGAATTCATAAATAGAAAATAAAGAAAAGAGAAAATGAATAAAGGAAATTAGTGTCATCCTAGAACCCTTTGCAAATTGCCCACTGAAATATATAAAGTAAATACCAATCCACTATGCTTATCCTTAACAAAACCTAAACCTAGAGTGATAAGCATACACCACTAAGAGCCACGTATAACCGGGAGACCCTAAATCACTAACTACCTTAACTTTTCTTCACTTGGCCTGATCCTGCATAATCATGGCATACATATTCTTATTCAGTGCATTCGCTAGATTGCAACCTCGCCGACGGAGAGTATGTCCTCGTGCCGGAGCAAGGTGTTGCTCAGGAGGTAGCCCCGGATCCAGCACCAGAGCCTGCACCAGAGGATCTGCCTGCCACTGCTTTGGAAGGCAAGCCCCGGTTTTATGCATAACCTGTTATTTATGCTATTTTACTACACTTATTGATTGTAGGATTGAATGTGCACTTAAGTGTAGGAGTTATTTTAAACCATAGTTGCATGATCTCAGGAATCCTGTTGAAATGAATACTAGTATGCTAGGGCGAGTAGCTGCTTTATTAATTCGGATCTCGGTACAAGTCGAGTGATTTTTCTAGCACTCGCGCGAGTTCAGGAATTGATTGTACCCACGTTCATATCACATTGGTATTGGTCTGTGGGCAACAATCCATGGGGATTGGTTGTCTATGAGATGGAAAATTTTGATTAAGGATTATGGTGTGGTACCGTGTGTCAAGCGTTAGAACGTACTAAGCACATGCCGAGAAATATGGTAAATCGGCAAGCCTAGTACCTGATTGAACCTGACAGTGGACTTTACTCCTCACGCGACCTGAGACGTGGTCTCCCATTCCGGTTATGGTGGGTACAAGTGCGGTCACTGCACGACTGCAGTCGGGGTCAGTGAGGCATTGTATGCCAAGGCGGTGAGCCCTAATCTGCTGACAGGGAATTGATGGGGACGGTTGATGTGTGTGGGGACGGAGTGCCTCGCCATGTCGTGTGTTTAGGTTTACCTTGCAAGGTTTAAAAACTCGATTCGAATCGTCTGCTTCTCGCAGCTAATGAGACTGCTTGATCCATGCTGCTACATTGAGTAACAAGTGGAAATATGAAGAGTTGATACAAGATGTTGATTGCTAAAAATGTTTGCTACTGTGTATGAGTAGATAGTACATATTTAGCCTTAAGAGAGTCACACTTAAACTTGACAAAATTAAAACTTGATTTAGAAACTCAGCTAGTGCTTTTGGCAACCAAACCCCACAGCCAAACAGCTGCATGTCTAGAGGTAGAGGAGTAGACTCCTCACACCGGGTAAGTCTAGCTGAGTATTAGTATACTCAGCCTTGCTTGTGGCATAATTTTTACAGGTTCTTTGGAGGACATGGTTGCTGGAGTGACTTGGCCGTGCACCTTACCACCGGGTTGGACTGTCGAGTGGGACCCCACCTCGGCAGAGGAGGAGCATGAGGAGTGATGGGACAGACTTCCCCATCTCTCCATTTACTTATCGTTAGTTTCATTCCGCTGCACTTCGAACAATGATGACTACTTTTGCAAAAACTCCGATAATGATGTAATAATTTAATACTCCTTAATGTATGGTTTTATGCTTTATTGTATTTGCTCTGTGACTCACCATCGAGTGAGACTGTGGTACTTGATCATGTAAGTGGCCTCGTCGGACTAGATCCGAGGGATTGACGGGTTATTCCCATTTAAGTGTGGTCTAGCCTCTAAGGCGGGACTGAGGCACTTAAGTTGGAATAATTCGGGCAGTTCCACCACAGCTGGTATTGGAGCTTGTACCACCACAGAGGAATCAATAAACTGTAAATACCATCCTTTTCCCAAGTAAAACTTGATAGAAACAAATGATTGGATAGATCGTAGGACGATCAGGATAGACCTAGGACGGAAGCCTTAGGATGATAGAAGGGTAGTTAGGTGGCTAAGTGATTAAGCCCTACAGGCTACTTAAAGGGATGGGAGTTCTTCCCTATTCCCTTTACGTTAATGTGAGGTCGTTCAGGACGAGCATGCATGCATCCTTAATTAAACAATTGAATAATGGGTAAAGACTTTGACACAAATGATGACCAACTAAGTACCCCAGTACCGTTGTTATAATTAGAGAGAGGCTGAGTTGTGTTTCCTTTTTCTTTTTATAGTTCTTTTTTTACTTACGTTTAACCATACACAGATGACCTCCCACGGATCCTCGGATGAAGGGAATGCGTTGTCCCACACTGACGGGCTTGGACGAGAGGGCTTTCCCCGTATTTTGTGGGAGGTACTTCAGGGGGCCGGATACACGATGCCTCCTCAGTACGCGGTGTAGCAGTTCGAGAAGCACCGAGTGCCCCGCTGTAGGGTGAGGATGATCCTACAGCCTCATCCCTTGCAGCCCGGCTGGCGTTCACTGAACTCCGAGTCCTTTGGATACCAGGCTGAGGATACGATCGAGGCGATTGCTATGCACGGGTTAACCACTTTCTGCGGATTCCACCCCTTGGAGCTGTCCACTCACCCCATTGGCTTGTTCCCCGCTGAAAAGGAGGACGACCCAATGTGGAAGGACCGAGTGGAGCATGCCAAGGATATCTAGGCTCTCTACCTAGGCCAGACTGCTCACTTGACGGTGCGGTGCATGAATGCCCTGTATCGTCTGCAAGTGCTGCGTGGTGAGGCTATGTCTCATTTGATGGCATTATTGGAGGCAACTAAGATCACTTTGGATAACAGAGAGGAGCTTGTGGTTGACTTGTCCACTGAGATGGTGGAAAAGGACTTACAAGTGGAGCAGTTATCAGATGAGATTCATGAACTTGAGGAGCTAGTGGGAACAAGGGAGAACACCATCGAGGTTCTCGAGGATCAGCTCATTAACACTTAGCAACAGCTTGCGGAGGCTAACGAGCACCTGGATATGCATCACTAGGAGATCCAGGGCATGGAGGCCAACGAGGATGTCGACATTGAGGGAGGAGAGGAGCCTGCCTCCATCTTGGACACTGCGGGCTCAGGGAGACCTCCTTCCCCCGAGTCGAGTGTTGCCTCGTTCGCTCACTAGGTACCAGGGCTAGAGCTAGAAGATGGTGATGGTAGAACTCCTCGAAGCTAGCTTAGCTTTTGCACCCTTGGGGTACTAGGCTAGAGAGAGTTGAGTCTTTTGGGCTATTGATGTAATCGCGATAAACTCTTTTGGAAACATGGTTGATGGATGATGTTAGTCCTAATTTAAGAAGAAAAGTTTATGCCTTGTGAAATCTTTTATGATTATGCAAGAAGCTATCAATTTTGCCTTTTGACTCTTCCATCGCGATTGAACCTTGAACCTCAAAATTGTGTATTGAAAATATATGTGATTTTTTCAGATGGCCGGGAGAGCGCGTCGTGGTCAAAATGAGTGCGTTCCTCCGCCGCCGCCACCGCCTCCTACTCTGCAGGAGCTAATGGCTCAGCAGAATGAAATCTTGAGGCAGCTAGCTCAGCGTCAGCCACCACCTCAGCACTATGGTGGTGGTGATCATCAGCGACATCCCGCAGCAGCTACCCCCCAGGAGTTCCTCAGTACCCAGCCACCATTGTTCACTAGGGCAGAGGACCCACTTGATGCGGATGTATGGTTGTGAGTAGTGGAATCCAAATTCCCGCTACTCCATGGAGTTTGCTCAGAGGTCACTAAAGTCAGGTTTGCCACCTAGCAGCTTCACGGACCCGCAAGGACTTGGTGGGACCATTTTCTTGCTATGCAGCCAGATGGCTGAGAGGTGGAATGGAGAGAGTTCAAGGCAGCTTTTAGGGGGCACCATATTCCAGCAGGCATTATGGACCGAAAGCTCAACGAGTTTCTGGCACTCACTCAGGGCAATAGGACAGTGCTACAGTATGCTCAGGCCTTCAATGACCTGTGCCAGTATGTCGGTTATCACGCAGACACAGATGAGAAGAGGAGGGACAGGTTCAGAAGGGGGCTCAGCACTAAGCTCCGTGATCGTCTCAACACCGTCAGGGCCAACAGCTATAATGAGTTGGTCAACATGGCCATTTCTCAGGAGGATTGTATCACCACTCGTCAGGCGGAGAAGAAGAGGAAGACCCCTGTGGCAGGACCCTCAGCTCAGCCACAGCGCTTCAGGATTGTGTCTGACACTCAGAGCAGGGGACCACAGCAGCAGCAAGGACGTTGGGTGATCCGACCACAGCAGCAGCAGCAGGCACCCACCCGCACCCAGTTTCTAGCTCAGAGGAACAATCAACAGCAGCAGCAATATCGCCAGGCAAATGACAACAGGTGTTTCACATGTGGCAACACCGGACATTATGCCAAGAATTGCCCCAGAAACCAGCAGAGGCAGGGGCAGAATGTTAATTAGAATCAAGGCAAGAGACAGAAGGTGCAAGTAAGGCAGGGCAGGCTAAACTTCACCACCATGACTGATATTCCAGAGGGAGTACCCGTCATGACTGGTATTTTTACAGTTTTGAATTACCCTGCTATTATTCTTTTTGATTATGGTGCATCACATAGCTTTATTAGTGCCAAATTTAGCGCCAAGTGTCAGTTGCCTTTTCACCACACCAATGGGGGTATTACAATTTCGACGCCAGGAGGCAGGGTTGCCACCTATCAAGTCAACAGACATGTGCCCATAAGGTTTGGTAGTCTAATAATTAAAACCACCCTCCTCATTTTGGGTTTGGATAGCGTGGATATCATATTGGGAACTGACTGGTTAACAAGGCATCAGGCAGTTATTGATATTGCAGCTAGGGCCATTGAGGTGCACTCACCGACTTGTGGTAAAACCACATTATATTTGCCCGACCAAGGTTGTACCCGTTCTTGTGCCTTCGGTATGATAGAATCCCTAGTGGAAAGGATCCCAGTGGTTTGTGACTACCCAGATGTTTTTCCGGATGAATTGCCAGGAATGCCACCTGACAGAGACATTGAGTTTGCCATTGAATTGCAACCCAAGACTGCTACTATCTCCAAGAGACCCTATAGGATGCCTCCCGCGGAATTGGCAGAACTGAAAAAGCAACTGCAAGAGCTGTTGGACAAGGGTTTCATTCGCCCAAGTACTTCACCTTGGGGATGCCCAGCCTTGTTCGTAAAGAAAAAGGATGAGAGCTTGAGAATGTGTGTTGATTACCGCCCTCTCAATGCGGTGATCATCAAGAACAAGTACCACTGCCCCGCATTGATGTTTTGTTTGATCAGTTGGTAGGAGCCAAGGTATTTTCCAAGATAGACCTTCGCTCGGGCTACCATCAGATCAAGATCCGTGCCAGCGATATTCCGAAGACGACTTTCTCGACCAGATATGGGCTTTATGAATTTTTGGTAATGTCTTTTGGGCTGACCAATGCCCCGGCTTATTTCATGTACCTGATGAACTCAGTATTCATGCCAGAGTTGGACAAGTTCGTGGTCATTTTCATTGATGATATTCTGGTCTATTCCAAGAATGAAGACGAACATACTGAGCATCTGCACATCATGCTTCAACGATTGCGCGGTCATCGTCTTTATGCTAAGTTGTCTAAATGTGAATTCTGGCTGAAGGAAATTAAATTCTTGGGCCACACAATTTCTCAGGATGGGATATCAGTTGATCCTGAGAAAGTACAAGAAGTGATGGATTGGAAACCTCCTACCACAGTGAGACAGATTCGGAATTTTCTGGGATTGGCAGGGTATTATCGACGCTTCATTCTGGATTTCTCCAGAATTGCCAAACCAATGATCAAATTGTTGAAGAAGGGAGTCAAGTATGATTGGAGCCAGAAGTGTGAGGTTGCCTTCCATACACTAAGGCAACATTTGACAACAGCACCAGTGTTAGCTCAGCCTGATAACACCAAGCCCTTTGAAGTGTATTGTGATGCTTCTGGTACTGGCTTGGGATGCGTCCTAATGCAAGATAACAAAGTGATTGCTTATGCCTCCCGAGCACTCAGACCCCATGAGCAGAACTACCCTACACATGATCTGGAGTTAGCAGCCGTGGTTCATGCTCTCAAGATATGGAGACATTACTTTATGGGAGCTCACTGTAACATTTACACTGATCATAAGAGTCTCAAGTACATTTTCACTCAGGCAGATCTTAACATGAGGCAGAGGAGATGGTTAGAGCTAATCAAGGACTATGATTTGGAGGTGCATTACCATCCGGGCAAAGCCAATGTTGTGGCAGATGCCATGAGCAGAAAGGCCCAGTGCAATTGCATGAGCATGGATGCAAGAGTTACCACCCTGTGTGATGAGTTGTGCAAGCTGAACCTAGAAGTTGTTCCTTCATGTGCTTTAAATTATATTTCAGTGGAGCCAACCTTACAAGAGCAAATAGTCAGGGCACAGATTGAAGACAAAGGTGTTCAGGTTATCAAGGAAATGGTCAAGCAGAAGGCAGAAAAATACAAATGCTTCAGGCAGGACAGCAAAGGAATCCTATGGTTTGGAGATTGATTGGTTGTTCCCAAGGACCCTGAGCTCAGAAAGAAGATATTGGACGAAGCTCACCTTTCAAAATTCTCCATGCACCCCGGCAGCAACAAGATGTATCATGATCTCAGATCTTTATACTGGTGGACCAGAATGAAGAGGGAGATTGCCAAGTATATATCAGAATGTGACACCTGCCAAAGGATCAAGGCCAGTCATTTGAAGACAGCAGGCCCCTTGCAACCCCTTCCCATACCATCTTGGAAATGGGAAGACATTTGCATGGATTTTATAGTGGGATTGCCCAATACCTCCAGGCACCATGATTCCATTTGGGTCATTGTGGACAGATTGACCAAGTCAGCTCATTTCTTGCCAGTACACACCACCCACAGGACGGAAAAGTATGTGGAAATTTACATTGACCAGATAGTTCGTTTGCATGGAATACCAAGGACTATAGTATCAGAAAGAGGAGCACCATTTGTGGCACAATTTTGGGAGCAATTGCAGGAATCACTTGGGACCCATGTAATACGAAGCTCAGCTTACCATCCTCAAACAGATGGCTAGACCGAAAGGGTAAATCAAATTTTGGAAGACATGTTGAGGGCATGTGTGCTACACTATGGAAAGGATTGGGACAAGTGTCTTTCTTTGGCAGAGTTTTCCTATAATAACAGTTACCAGTCCAGTTTGAAGATGGCACCTTTTGAAGCCTTATATGGGAGGAGATGTAGGACCCCGCTGAATTGGTCTCAAGTAGGAGAGAGGGAAATATTTGGGCCAGGTTTGGTACTTGAAGCAGAGGAAAAGGTCAGAGTCATTAAGAGGAACTTAGAAGCTACTCAGGCCAGGCAAAAGAGCTATCATGATAAGAGGCTGAAACCTCTATAGTTTGAAGTGGGAGATCATGTTTACCTTAAGGTGTCACCCACCAAGGGAGTCCAGAGATTTGGAATCAAGGGCAAGTTAGCTCCTCGCTACATTGGACCCTATGAGATCAGGGAAGCTTGTGGACCAGTAGCATATCAATTGAGGTTGCCACCACACATGTCAGCTATTCATGATGTGTTCCATGTATCTCAACTGCGAAAATGTGTTCGCTTACCCACTGAAATGCTACCTGACCCAGAGATTGAAATAGAACCAGACCTGTCCTATCAAGAGTACCCCATCAGGGTATTGGATCAGAAAGAGAGGTCAACACAGGCAAGGTCAATCAGAATGTATAAGGTTCAGTGGAGTCACCATTCAGTAGAAGAAGCTGCATGGGAGACTGAGGATTTTCTACGCTCTCGCTTCCCCGACTTTCTGCCCAAAGGAGTCGGTACGTAACCCCAAAAACCCACCCCCACCTGCCCTTTGAATCTAATTGTAAGAAAAACTTAGATGTTTAAGGTAGTGTAAGCTCTAAAAATGACTCAAAAAGGACTTCCTTCTGAAGTTGCAAAGAGGGTGACATTCGAAGAACAGTTAACTAGAGAAACTTAAATAAAAGCAGAAACCACACACCAGCACACCTTCATGGCTCCCTCTTGAGGGCTCTACCTAAAATCTCGGGACGAGATTCCTTTAAGGGGGGAGGGCTGTAACACCCCAAGTGTTACCATGGCTATGGCACATCTATACACTAATGACTGTGATCACATGTGGAAGAAACTTAAGGAGAAGAGCATAAGAACCTTGGAGACCCTATGTTAGCCAAGAATGTTAATGACCTAAAAGCATTACTCAAGCTTTTGTGCACTTATTACCTTGGGCAAGGAGGGAGTAAACCCTGGACCTCTCTTGAACCCCTATCTCCTAAAACCATGGTTGAAGGGAGGGAGAGATTAAGCAAATGTGCAAATCATGACCTAACCTTTGGAAAAAGTTAAGTAACATATTAATCAACAAATATAGAGAGGAAACATTGCAAAAAGACCCCTTAAGAAACCCCAAATCCATTCTTCAAGTAGAGAAAGAGCTAGAGCTCTCTAATTCTCTCAGTCAAAATCTACACCTAATCTAAAGATCCATCGTGTTCACCTTGAAGATGGCACCAAAACCACCTAAGTTCTATACCAAAAATGTGGCATACCACCTAAGGCACCCTCTGGAAAAAGTTGAGACCAAGCCCTTGACGTTTGACATGTCCTGGCATCATTTTTGTCGCGATGTGGGCAGGGAGACAAGCCAGATTTGGCGCCCGCATATCTTCTGACCTAGGGCTTATCTTCCCTTGGAACTCACATACAAGAGATAGCCATAGGTGCCAGGAAGAGGTCTGCGCCGGATTTTTGCCAAGATTCGCATGTATGTGATCTCAGCAAGCTTTTGAACATGGGCAGAATAACACCACCACGTGTTCGACGCGCTCTGCGCGCGCCAAAGCACGCCCGCGCGCGCCCCCGCGTGCCCCGTGTCGCGCCGAAGCCAAGTCGGCGCCATGGCCCGTGCCCGCACCTATAAAGCACCCAGGAACCCTGACCGTACCCCTCCGCACGCGCTCGACCTCACCGGAGCCCAAACTCACCGGTGTTTGCCCGTGCACGGCGTGCCAGCGGCCACCCAACAACCCACCACCATAGACCGGCCAACCGAGCCATTCCCAGCCTCGTCCGGCCCTCGAGAGAGACTTTACGTGCCTCGGTGAAGCTCCTAGAGCGAGGAATCGAGCTCTGCCTCGCCGGAGACACCGGATCAAGGTCACCGGACTTCACCCGACCGCCGGCGAGCGTGGACCGAGCTGCACGGTGAGTCTTTCTTCGATTCCTTGCACGGTTAGACTCCTTAGCACCCCGTAAAGCTCCCCGTGCCCTTGGATTAAACTATATCGCCGTGGATAGGCCGGAGCACACGCCGCCGACGAGCTCGCCCGCCTGCGCACGTGGACCGATCGATTCCGGCCATCACCGACGGCAAGCTGTACCTCGACGTGACCGCAAAGACTTCCTGAAGCCAACACCACCCTTCACCGGACCTCCCTCGCCGCCGGTAAGCCGCGCCACCCTTTTTCCCTTTCGCGGGTACTATTCAAAGGGGGAGGGACCTCGGGGAAGAAGGAATAGAAGTCGGGGGGGATTTTTGAATTGTCAGAGACTCAAATGAATAGTGGCGCAAGGGTATATGTTGAAGGATTGGTTTAGGAAAAGCCCAGGGTTCTCGGTGTAAACTGGTTATCCAGAAAACCTTTTTAATATTTCTAAATTAAATATAAACAGAACTTGTAAAATGCATAACTTCAGTTTTATTCAACCAAATTCGGTCAAAACAATTTTGTCTGACTCTACATAATGTGAACTACCTAGGAAAAATGCAAAACCCCCTTAGTATTGCAGAAGAATTTAAAGTTTGGAATTAAATATTGTTTGGGCCAAAAGCTAAATAATAGGAAGTAAAATAGTTGCACTATTTAACTGAGGTTAAGAAAATTTGGAGAAGTACATGACCACCTACTGACCTATTAAAAATGCTAAACCTCTCGGTACACCCCATTAAGGTAGAGTTTGCCATTTATTTTATATTATTCTTAAGGTTAAAGAAAATAGGAAAGGGGATTTAAATAAAGAACCAGAGAGCCCCCATATTTTTGTTAGTATACTTATTCAGTGTAGTTTACTAGAAAAATTTATTTTACCCTGGTTTAGTATAAAATAAATAGGATACCTTTTATTTTAACAAAACAAGGAAAACTTAGAAAAACCCTACAAAAATAACCCCAAGGCAAAAACACCCCAACCTTTGGGATAATTAATGTCTTGTTATGAAAAACATAGGAAAAATATGAAATCTGTTATTTGATATTTTTCAAATGACAAGTTAGTTATAAGCACCTTTTTGGGCATAAAACTTTAGAAAATCACAATTAAATAACCATCAATTAACTTTCTGTGATTTTTGGCATAAAAGCTTACTATTATTGTTAGATGCCAACAAAAATAACCCTTAGGACAGAACCCACCCCTAGTTAAGAGTTGTAGTACAAAGTGGCCCATTTACACAACTTTTGTTATTTTTGTCTAAAGCATAGCCTTTTTATTTTGAGCCTCAAATTCCTAGAGCAGGCTATATTGACCAATGGCCACCCACTGTAATTTTTACAGAATTTTTGGAAAAAGTTAAACCAGTGTTGTAGTTCAAACCTGCACTAGAATTCATAAATAGAAAATAAAGAAAAGGGAAAATGAGTAAAGGAAATTAGTGTCATCCTAGAACCCTTTGCAAATTGCCCACTGAAATATATAAAGTAAATACCAATCCACTATGCTTATCCTTAACAAAACCTAAACCTAGAGTGATAAGCATACACCACTAAGAGCCACGTATAACCGGGAGACCCTAAATCACTAACTACCTTAATTTTTCTTCACTTGGCCTGATCCTGCATAATCATGGCATACATATTCTTATTCATTGCATTCGCTAGATTGCAACCTCGCCGACGGAGAGTACGTCCTCGTGCCGGAGCAAGGTGTTGCTCAGGAGGTAGCCCCGGATCCAGCACCAGAGCCTGCACCAGAGGATCTGCCTGCCACTGCTTTGGAAGGCAAGCCCCGGTTTTATGCATAACCTGTTATTTATGCTATTTTACTACACTTATTGATTGTAGGATTGAATGTGCACTTAAGTGTAGGAGTTGTTTGAAACCCTAGTTGCATGATCTTAGGAATCCTGTTGAAATGAATACTAGTATGCTAGGACGAGTAGCTGCTTTATTAATTAGGATCTCGGTAGAAGTCGAGTGATTTTTCTAGCACTCACGTGAGTTCAGGAATTGATTGTACCCACGTTCATATCACATTGGTATTGGTCTGTGGGCAACAATCCATGGGGATTGGTTGTCTACGAGATGGAAAAATTTGATTAAGGATTATGGTGTGGTACCGTGTGTCAAGCGTTTGAATGTACTAAGCACATGCCGAGAAATATGGTAAATCGGCAAGCCTAGTACCTGATTGAACCTGACAGTGGACTTTACCCCTCACGCGACCTGAGACGTGGTCTCCCATTCCGGTTATGGTGGGTACAAGTGCGGTCACTGCACGACGGCAGTCGGGGTCAGTGAGGCATTGTACGCCAAGGCAATGAGCCCTGATCTGCTGACGGGGAATTGATGGGGACGATTGATGTGTGTGGGGACGGAGTGTGTAACGCCCCGAATTTTGCAGTTGAATTTTTTTTCTTTTCTTCACTCGCCAAATTCGGGCGTTACCTTTTCTTTTTCTTTTTCCTCTCGCTAGACCTTGATCTTTTCCAAAGTTAGCGGGATTCGGTTTGGGATTCTCGTGTAAAGAAAAACCCTAAATTACTTTATGTTGTTTGATGCACCATGCCGAACTATGCATTCTTTGATTGCTTAGAAATGTAAGTGCATTCATCTAGGAAGATCGGATTTCGAAAATGAGAAGAAACCTTTTCTTTCTTTTTCTTTTTCTTTCTCTCTCTCCTCCCTTTTCTCTCTCCCGCGCCGTGGGCTGCTCCTGGCCGGCCCAACCGCCCCCAGCCGGCCCAGCCGGCCCAGCCGCCCCCCCCCCACTCCCTTCCCCTTATTCCTCTCTCTCTCCCTCCCTTTCTCTAATTCTCTCCCACCCTAGCCGCCGCCCCCCTGCCCTAGCTCGGCCGCCCCTGCCGCCGGCCCAACCGCCGCCCCTCGTCGCTCGGCCGCCCCATCCCCGGTGAGCTCCCCCCCTCCCTCTCCCCTCCCCTCTCCCCTCCTCCCCCCTGCCGCTCGGCCGCCTCCTTGGTCGGCCCAGCCGCCTGGCCGCGCCCCCGGCCGCCCTGGCCGCGCCCCCCCGGCCGCCTGGCCGCGCCCCCTGGCCGCCCCCTGGCCGCCCCCAGCCGCCCGCCCGGCCGCCCCCAGCCGCCCTGGCCGCCCGCCTGGCCGTGCCCCCGCCCCTGGCCGCGCCCCTGGCCGTTCGGCCGGCCCAACCGCCCCGGCTCAGCCGCCCCCTGCGCGCCCCCGCTCGGCCAGCCCAGCCGCCCTACCGCTCGGCCGCCCCCTGCGCGCCCACGCCCAGCCCAGCCGCCCCTGTCCCAGGCCGGTTCAACCGCCCCCTGGCCGGTTCAACCGCCCCCCTCCCTTTTTATTTTATTTATTTTATTTTTATTTTGTTTTATTTTACTTTCTGTTATCATTGTTATTTATTTTATTTAGGCAGGCTAATCATTGTTCATGTTATTGAAATGGGAAACTTAATTTAGAATTTCGTTACGTTAGTTAATTCATATAATCAATTGTTTATCTCGTTCAATGTTGATCAACTAAAAATGACTAGGTTTCCATTAGTGCATATAACTAAATTCTTTTGTTAGAACCAATTAGAACTAGAGCGCATAATTTAACTAATCATTAGTGCATAAGCTTTAACCCCCCCTGCGAGACCTTTTCCCGTTTCTTTCTAACCATAATGAATGCGATATCGAATGTCATACTTGATGCATATTCACTTTATTTGTTCCCTTGTATGGTGTACTGTTTGTTTCCTAATTTGAATGGATGGATGTATGTATGCTTGCAATCACATAGAGAACGATCCGGTCGAAGAGCCCGAGGAACCCGCAGGAGAAGCCCCTGAGCAGCAATCGGTTGGTGGAGGCAAGTGTCCTTTGACCTATTTCTGTCCTATACATCCTTTAATTCACCTCCCGCATTACACATTTATACCTAAGGATTTACTAGCTTTTGTTATCCATGTCCTTGATTACCTATTTGGGTCGGATTATTACTGCTTAGTTTGATGCTATTGCTCAACTCTAATCAATGAACATGATGTGATTATCTATGATACGCTGTTTTCCCTTCTTATTTATGATTATATTTGTGACCTTCAAGGGGACTCGAGCGGTTTCTCGAGTGCCTCTCCGTAAGGACCTGTTCAATGGATGACCGCCCGGGAAAACAGTGCAACCATGAGGGTGGAATGGGACACCCTTAGCTAAATAATTGGAGGAACCGGGGTGTAGATCACTTAGCCGTTGTGCCGTCAATGGGGCTCGGTGTATGCGGCTCGCTCTGCCAAGGTTGATTTGTCCCTTAGGGAGGAGTGCGGTACATTTAGGAAACCTAACGGGTGGCTACAGCCCCGGGGAATCTTTGTAAAGGCTTCGTAGTGAATCCCTAGCCATTCACCTTGGGAGTGAATAAGGGTCTTGCAAGCCCGGGCTAGAGAGGGAATCACGGCTTATGGGTAAAGTGCACAACCTCTGCAGAGTGTTATGAAACTGTTATATCAGCCGTGCTCACGGTTATGAGCGGCCAAGGGAGCTCCAGAGATTAGTGATATTTGATCAGAGACATTTTGGTACAGGTGGCAATGAGATTGATGGTTTTGATTATGATTATGGTAATGGTAAGTGGTATTCTTTCTGTTTGGAAAGGATACATTGGGCTAATAACTTGGGTTAATGTTAAAACCTGGCTCTCTACTAGTAAGTAATAACCTGACCAACTAAAAGCAACTGCTTGACTTATCCCCACATAAAGCTAGTCCACTACAGCCAAACGGGATGCTTGCTGAGTATATTGATGTGTACTCACCCTTGCTCTACACACCAATCCCCCCCCAGGTTGTCCGTGTTGCAACCACTGCTCAGGAGAAGATGAAGCTGTGGAAGGAGACTTCCAGGAGTTCCAAGACCACGATGAGTTCTAGGCATGGGTTAGCGGCAACCCCCAGTCGGCTGCCTGTGAAGGCCGCGTTATCTACGTTTCGTTTTCGCACTTTGATTTATTGTAAGAACTATATGGACGTCTCAGACGTATGATGTAATCGACTATTATCTCCCCTTTTAATACTATTTGAGCACTGTGTGATGATGTCCATGTTATGTAACTGCTGTGTACGTGAATAACTGATCCTGGCACGTACATGGTTCGCATTCGGTTTGCCTTCTAAAAATGGGTGTGACATAAGTGGTATCAAAGCCGTGCTGACTGTAGGACCGCTAACCTAGAGTAGAATGGTCGTTTTAAGGACTATAGACCTCTGTCCCTGCCTTGACTTTGATATCTCTTCAAAAGTTGGTCATACCGACCAAAAAACTATGTCCTACTATATATTATACCTTGCTAAAAATTATGTTTTATTCTACTCCTTCATTTATTTATGGTTCATTATTTGTTGGTCATATCGATTCTGTTCTCACTCTTTTGCTTGCGATGTCTTTTATAGATGGCCCGTCTTAGACACACTGCACGAAAGTCCGTCATCCCCTTCTTACCCTCCCGCCTTGCTGAGCGTCCGCTTCGCCGTCCAGTGGCTGGACAGTCCAGTCACTTGGAGAGGCTGCACCACCGCCTGCATGAGGAGCAGGAGCGTCGACGACAGGAGCAGCAGGGCTCTTCTTTCTCGCTCCACCAGGAGGTAGAGTCTGTGAGGAGCTGCTCCCCTATGCTTCCCCTGGAGGCGCCCCCTGCACCCCCGCTGGGCGTCCCAGCCTCGGGAGTAGCTGCTGGAGGAGACCCAGACGATGGAGATGGCGACGACAGCTCGAGCCACGACACCGACTTCTCTTCTGTCCAGGAGCCGGAAGGATGGGTTGCTCGACCCATCACTCGCGACGCTGCTCGCGGGTGTCACTTCCACGATGCGCTCGACACCCTGCTACGTCGGGCACTTGACCGGCGTACTTGGTCCATCGAGTATCGCTGTGTGGTCTACCAGCATAGTCGCGGGGTCTACCCGGACCGCTGGGAGGCAACCTGCTTGGTGCGCCATCCAGAGAACAGTCTCTGGGGTGCTGAGGTCTGCTCAGAGCACTATTCTATCTCTGAGCGGGACTCAGCTGAGGCGGCCATGCAAGATGCCGCACGGCGTGCGCTTTCGCACTACTGCTCGGTTCTCGGTGGGGTAGCTGATGGTCTTAACCTGAAGTATTACCCCCGCCGTCCATCTGGCAGCACAGGAGGCGTGATTGTTTCACCTGTTGGTGAGGACAATCCTAGGTTGAGCAGCACAGTCAACCTAGCCGCCGTGCTAAACACGGAGCTGGACCATGCACTAGACGAGCTGAGTAGGGCTCGTGCTGAGATCGCCCTGCTGCGGGCTGAGCGCGCGGAGCGTCGTCACTTGGATGATGGTTCCCCTGCTCCCGTCGGGACTCAGCACCCGTACCGCTCACCTCGGCGTGGACGCCAGTCTTATGGCAATCCCGACTGCAAGACCAAGATAGACTTGGAACCATAGATCGCT
Organism: Zea luxurians; assembly: GCA_029449295.1. NCBI lineage: Eukaryota > Viridiplantae > Streptophyta > Magnoliopsida > Poales > Poaceae > Zea > Zea luxurians. Next base: position 85,123,977 of record JAOPSE010000001.1, on the reverse strand, counting down.
AGAGTCGGATCTTGTAATTAATGCATAATATATACGTAGAAGCTGCAGTCTTAGCGTTAGTCTCGCTCTTAGTTAGTCTTAGTTAGACAGGGTAGTTTGCTATATCCTGTGCATTAATGCTTGTCATGATGAACTATGTTGGATTTGGATCTTTGTAATGATTGTCACCAGAGTGTGGGTATCCCCTGCATTTTGGTTTACCTGTTATATATTAAAGGAATTAGTTATTTAGTTGGGAAACCTTCTATTCCACTTTCCTCTTTATCTGAGAAGCTGTGTTGATCTGTGTTGGAGATCAGTGAAGATGCTCATCTGTTCAGTGCTGTTGAAGAATTCTATGCTCTTTTCTTATGCTGCAAGACTTGCAAGATCAGTTCTGATGCGTGGTTGCGTTCTGCAGATGTCAGAGAACAGGCGCAGAGGAGGAAGGCGTGCTCAGCAGGAGCAAGCCGATCAGCAGGGTGAGGCGCCCCATCAGCAGCAGCTGCCGCCCCCCGCCCCCGATGTCCATCGAGCAGATGTTTCTGATGCAGACTCAGGCAGTTCAAGCCATCGGTCAGACTCTGGCCGCCATTCAGCAGCAGCAGCAGGCACCACCTCAGCCTCAGATGCCTCAGATGCCCAGAGACAAGCGTGCTGAATTCATGAGAGGTCGTCCCCCAACGTTCGCTCATTCTTCTGACCCCATGGATGCTGAAGACTGGTTGCGCACTGTGGAGCGGGAGTTGCATACCGCTCAGTGTGATGACCGTGAGAAAGTCCTGTATGGTCCCCGTCTGTTGAGAGGAGCAGCACAGTCATGGTGGGAGTCTTATCTCGCCACCCATGCCGACCCCGACACCATCACCTGGGAAGAGTTCAGAGGTAGCTTTCGTCAGTACCATGTGCCCGTAGGTCTGATGACAGTGAAGAAGGAGGAGTTCCTGGCCCTCAAGCAAGGGCCGATGTCAGTTAGTGAGTACCGGGACAGGTTTCTGCAGTTGTCCCGTTATGCTCCCGAAGATGTCAACACCGATGCCAAGCGACAGTACCGTTTTCTGAGAGGCCTGGTCGACCCTCTGCAGTATCAGCTGATGAATCACACCTTCCCGACATTCCAGCACTTGATTGACAGAGCAATCATGACAGAAAGGAAGCGTAAGGAGATGGAGGATCGTAAGCGCAAGATCAGTGGACCCCAGCCTGGATGCAGCAGTCGTCCTCGTTTTTCAGGCAATCAACCTCAGCAGTGCAGGCAGAATCAGCGTCCACCTCAGCAGCATCAGCAGCGTCAGCAGTATCAGCAGTTCCAAAGGCCGTATCCTCAGCATCAGTACCAGAATCGTCAGAGCAATCAGTCAGGAGGAGGCCAGTTTCAGAGGCAGAATCAGCAGGCACCTCGTCTTCCTGCCCCCGCAACTCAGCAGAACAGTCAAGCAGCACCAGCTCAGGTTGGAAACAGGGCATGTTTCCACTGTGGAGAGCAAGGCCATTGGGTGATGCAATGTCCGAAGAAAGCAGCCCAGCAGTAGTCAGGCCCCAATGCCCCAGCAAAGCAGAATGTGTCTCAGCCTGGACCAGGCAACCGCCCTCAGCAGCGCTATAATCATGGAAGATTGAATCACTTGGAGGCTGAAGCAGTTCAGGAGACCCCCGGCATGACAGTAGGTATGTTCCCAGTCGATTCCCATATTGCAGAAGTGTTATTTGATACTGCAGCAACGCATTCTTTTATTACTGCATCATGGGTGAAAGCACATAATCTTCCAATTACTACCATGTCAACCCCCATTCAAATTGACTCAGTCGGTGGTAGAATTCGAGTCGATAGCATTTGTTTGAATGTAAGTGTGGAAATAAGGGGGATAGCGTTTCCCGCTAACCTTATAGTAATGGGTACTCAGGGAATAGATGTCATCCTAGGGATGAATTGGCTAGATAAGTATCAGGCAGTTATCAGTTGTGATAAGAGGACAATCAAGTTGGTGTCCCCACTAGGAGAGGAAGTGGTGACCGAGTTAGTCCCGCCCGAGCCGAAGAAAGGAAGTTGTTATCAGATGGCTGTCGATAGAAGTGAAGCAGACCCAATTGAGAGGATCAAGACTGTGTCTGAGTTTCCAGATGTGTTTCCCAAGGAACTACCGGGTATGCCACCAGAGCGGAAAGTTGAGTTTGCCATAGAGCTTCTTCCTGGAACCGCCCCCATCTATAAGAGAGCTTACAGAATATCTGGACCCGAGTTGGTTGAGCTTAAGAAGCAGATTGATGAGCTGTCAGAGAAAGGTTACATTCGGCCAAGCACCTCGCCTTGGGCCGCCCCTGTCCTATTTGTGGAAAAGAAAGATGGCACCAAAAGGATGTGTATCGATTATCGAGCTCTAAATGAAGTCACAATTAAGAACAAGTACCCTTTGCCCAGAATAGAAGATCTGTTCGACCAGTTGAGAGGAGCCAGTGTGTTCTCCAAGATAGATCTGAGGTCAGGTTATCATCAGCTCAGGATTCGACCTTCAGACATTCCGAAGACAGCGTTCATTACCAAGTATGGGTTGTATGAGTTCACAGTGATGTCTTTCGGTTTGACAAATGCACCAGCCTTCTTTATGAACTTGATGAACAGTGTATTTATGGATTATCTTGATAAGTTTGTGGTGGTATTCATTGATGACATTCTGATTTATTCTCAAAGTGAAGAAGAGCATGCAGATCATTTGAGGATGGTATTGCAGAGATTGCGAGAGCACCAGTTGTATGCAAAGTTGAACAAGTGTGAGTTCTGGATCAGTGAAGTCCTATTCTTGGGTCACATAATCAACAAAGAAGGATTGGCTGTGGATCCAAAGAAAGTGGCAGACATTCTAAACTGGAAAGCGCCAACAGATGCCCGAGGAATCAAGAGTTTCATTGGAATGGCCGGATATTATCGGCGATTCATTGAAGGGTTTTCGAAGATTGCGAAACCAATGACAGCGTTGCTAGGCAACAAGGTTGAGTTCAAGTGGACCCAGAAATGTCAAGAGGCCTTTGAAGCGCTGAAAGAGAAGTTGACTACAGCGCCTGTCCTAGTCTTGCCTGATGTGCACAAGCCCTTCTCGGTGTATTGCGATGCTTGTTACACGGGTTTGGGATGTGTGTTGATGCAAGAGGGAAGAGTTGTGGCTTACTCGTCTCGACAGTTGAAAGTTCATGAGAAGAATTACCCAATCCATGATCTAGAGTTGGCAGCAGTGGTTCACGCACTGAAGACATGGAGGCACTATCTGTATGGACAGAAATGTGATGTTTACACAGACCACAAGAGTCTTAAGTATATATTTACTCAGACAGAGCTGAATATGAGGCAAAGAAGATGGTTAGAATTGATCAAAGACTATGAGTTGGAGATTCATTACCATCCAGGCAAAGCGAACATAGTGGCAGATGCTTTGAGCAGGAAGAGTCAAGTCAATCTGATGGTCGCTCGTCCGATGCCGTATGAGTTGGCCAAAGAGTTTGACAGGTTGAGTCTCGGATTTCTGAATAATTCGCGAGGAGTCACAGTTGAGCTGGAACCTACCTTGGAGCGAGAAATCAAAGAAGCGCAGAAGAATGATGAGAAGATCAGTGAGATTCGACGACTGATTTCGGAAGGCAAAGGCAAAGATTTTCGAGAAGATGCTGAAGGTGTGGTATGGTTCAAGGACCGCTTGTGTGTTCCCAATGTCCAGTCTATTCGGGAATTAATTCTCAAGGAAGCTCATGAGACAGCTTATTCGATTCACCCTGGCAGTGAGAAGATGTATAAGGATCTGAAGAAGAAATTCTGGTGGTATGGAATGAAGAGGGAAATCGCAGAGCATGTGGCTATGTGTGATAGTTGTCGGCGGATCAAGGCCGAACATCAGAGACCAGCTGGATTGTTGCAACCGTTGCAAATTCCTCAGTGGAAATGGGATGAGATCAGTATGGATTTCATAGTCGGATTGCCTCGCACTCGAGCCGGCTATGATTCCATTTGGGTAGTGGTGGACCGCTTAACCAAGTCAGCCCACTTCATACCTGTCAAGACCAGCTACAACAGTGCAGTATTGGCAGAGTTGTACATGTCTCGGATCGTTTGTCTTCATGGTGTGCCAAAGAAGATAGTGTCAGACAGAGGAACGCAGTTCACCTCTCATTTCTGGCAGCAGTTGCATGAAGCCTTGGGCACGCATTTGAATTTCAGTTCAGCTTATCATCCGCAGACAGATGGTCAGACCGAGAGAACCAATCAAATTCTTGAAGACATGTTGAGAGCCGGTGCGTTGCAAGATCAGTCCGGATGGGACAAGCGATTGCCTTATGCAGAGTTTTCCTATAACAACAGTTACCAGGCCAGTTTGAAGATGTCACCTTTTCAGGCGCTCTATGGAAGGAGTTGTAGAACTCCGTTGCAATGGGATCAGCCTGGAGAAAAGCAGGTGTTTGGGCCAGACATTCTTCTTGAAGCTGAAGAGAACATCAAGATGGTTCAAGAGAATCTGAAGATAGCGCAATCGAGGCAGCGAAGCTATGCAGACACAAGAAGAAGAGAGCTGAGTTTCGAAGTCAGAGACTTTGTCTATTTGAAAGTGTCACCGATTAGAGGAGTCAGAAGGTTTGGAGTGAAAGGCAAGCTAGCACCCCGCTACATTGGTTCGTATCAAATTCTCTCAAAGCGTGGAGAAGTGGCCTATCAGCTCAGCCTGCCAGAGAATTTGTCTGTTGTGCATGATGTCTTTCATGTGTCCCAGTTGAAGAAGTGTTTGTGTGTGCCAGAAGAGCAGTTGCCAGTGGAAGGTCTGGAAGTCCAGGAGGACTTGACCTACGTTGAGAAGCCAGCTCAGATCCTTGAGATTGCAGATAGAGTCACCCGAAGGAAGACCATCAGAATGTGCAAAGTCAGATGGAATCACCACTCTAAGGAAGAAGCAACCTGGGAGCGTGAAGATGATTTGATGGCCAAGTACTCAGAGCTCTTTGCTAGCCAACCCTGAATCTCGAGGGCGAGATTCTTTTAAGGGGGATAGGTTTGTAACGCCCCGAATTTTGCAGTTGAATTTTTTTTCTTTTCTTCACTCGCCAAATTCGGGCGTTACCTTTTCTTTTTCTTTTTCCTCTCGCTAGACCTTGATCTTTTCCAAAGTTAGCGGGATTCGGTTTGGGATTCCCGTGTAAAGAAAAACCCTAAATTACTTTATGTTGTTTGATGCACCATGCCGAACTATGCATTCTTTGATTGCTTAGAAATGTAAGTGCATTCATCTAGGAAGATCAGATTTCGAAAATGAGAAGAAACCTTTTCTTTCTTTTTCTTTTTCTTTCTCTCTCTCCTCCCTTTTCTCTCTCCCGCACCGTGGGCTGCTCCTGGCCGGCCCAGCCGCCCCCCCCCCCCCCACTCCCTTCCCCTTATTCCTCTCTCTCTCCCTCCCTTTCTCTCATTCTCTCCCACCCTAGCCGCCGCCCCCCTGCCCTAGCTCGGCCACCCCTGCCGCCGGCCCAACCGCCGCCCCTCGTCGCTCGGCCGCCCCATCCCCGGTGAGCTCCCCCCCTCCCTCTCCCCTCCCCTCTCCCCTCCTCCCCCCCCTGCCGCTCGGCCGCCTCCTTGGCCAGCCCAGCCGCCGTCCGGCCACCTGGCCGCGCCCCCGGCCGCCTGGCCGCGCCCCCTGGCCGTGCCCCCTGGCCGCCCCCTGGCCGCCCCCAGCCGCCCGCCCGGCCGCCCTCGGCCGCCCGCCTGGCCGCGCCCCTGGCCATTCGGCCGGCCCAACCGCCCCGGCTCAGCCGCCCCCCTGCGCGCCCCCGCTCGGCCAGCCCAGCCGCCCTGCCGCTCGACCGCCCCCTGCGCGCCCGCGCCCAGCCCAGCCGCCCCTGCCCCAGGCCGGTTCAACCGCCCCCTGGCCGGTTCAACCGCCCCCCCCCCCCCCTTTTTATTTTTTTTATTTTATTTTTATTTTATTTTATTTTACTTTCTGTTATCATTGTTATTTATTTTATTTAGGCAGGCTAATCATTGTTCATGTTATTGAAATGGGAAACTTAATTTAGAATTTCGTTACGTTAGTTAATTCATATAATCAATTGTTTATCTCGTTCAATGTTGATCAACTAAAAATGACTAGGTTTCCATTAGTGCATATAACTAAATTCTTTTGTTAGAACCAATTGGAACTAGAGCGCATAATTTAACTAATCATTAGTGCATAAGCTTTAACCCCCCCCCCCTGCAAGACCTTTTCCCGTTTCTTTCTAACCATAATGAATGCGATATCGAATGTCATACTTGATGCATATTCACTTTATTTGTTCCCTTGTATGGTGTACTGTTTGTTTCCTAATTTGAATGGATGGATGTATGTATGCTTGCAATCGCATAGAGAACGATCCGGTCGAAGAGCCCGAGGAACCCGCAGGAGAAGCCCCTGAGCAGCAATCGGTTGGTGGAGGCAAGTGTCCTTTGACCTATTTCTGTCCTATACATCCTTTAATTCACCTCCCGCATTACACATTTATACCTAAGGATTTACTAGCTTTTGTTATCCATGTCCTTGATTACCTATTTGGGTCGGATTATTACTGCTTAGTTTGATGCTATTGCTCAACTCTAATCAATGAACATGATGTGATTATCTATGATACGCTGTTTTCCCTTCTTATTTATGATTATATTTGTGACCTTCAAGGGGACTCGAGCGGTTTCTCGAGTGCCTCTCCGTAAGGACCTGTTCAATGGATGACCGCCCGGGAAAACAGTGCAACCATGAGGGTGGAATGGGACACCCTTAGCTAAATAATTGGAGGAACCGGGGTGTAGATCACTTAGCCGTTGTGCCGTCAATGGGGCTCGGTGTATGCGGCTCGCTCTGCCAAGGTTGATTTGTCCCTTAGGGAGGAGTGCGGTACATTTAGGAAACCTAACGGGTGGCTACAGCCCCGGGGAATCTTTGTAAAGGCTTCGTAGTGAATCCCTAGCCATTCACCTTGGGAGTGAATAAGGGTCTTGCAAGCCCGGGCTAGAGAGGGAATCACGGCTTATGGGTAAAGTGCACAACCTCTGCAGAGTGTTATGAAACTGTTATATCAGCCGTGCTCACGGTTATGAGCGGCCAAGGGAGCTCCAGAGATTAGTGATATTTGATCAGAGACATTTTGGTACAGGTGGCAATGAGATTGATGGTTCTGATTATGATTATGGTAATGGTAAGTGGTATTCTTTCTGTTTGGAAAGGATACATTGGGCTAATAACTTGGGTTAATGTTAAAACCTGGCTCTCTACTAGTAAGTAATAACCTGACCAACTAAAAGCAACTGCTTGACTTATCCCCACATAAAGCTAGTCCACTACAGCCAAACGGGATGCTTGCTGAGTATGTTGATGTGTACTCACCCTTGCTCTACACACCAATCCCCCCCCCCAGGTTGTCCGTGTTGCAACCACTGCTCAGGAGAAGATGAAGCTGTGGAAGGAGACTTCCAGGAGTTCCAAGACCACGACGAGTTCTAGGCGTGGGTTAGCGGCAACCCCCAGTCGGCTGCATGTGAAGGCCGCGTTATCTACGTTTCGTTTTCGCACTTTGATTTATTGTAAGAACTATATGGATGTCTCAGACGTATGATGTAATCGACTATTATCTCCCCTTTTAATACTATTTGAGCACTGTGTGATGATGTCCATGTTATGTAACTGCTGTGTACGTGAATAACTGATCCTGGCACGTACATGGTTCGCATTCGGTTTGCCTTCTAAAACCGGGTGTGACAGAGTGCCTCGCCATGTCGTGTGTTTAGGTTTACCTTGCAAGGTTTAAAAACTCGATTCGAATCATCTGCTTCTCGCAGCTAATGAGACTGCTTGATCCATGCTGCTACATTGAGTAACAAGTGGAAATATGATGAGTTGATACAAGATGTTGATTGCTAAAAATGTTTGCTACTGTGTATGAGTAGATAGTACATATTTAGCCTTAAGAGAGTCACACTTAAACTTGACAAAGTTAAAACTTGATTTAGAAACTCAGCTAGTGCTTTTGGCAACCAAACCCCACAGCCAAACAGCTGCATGTCTAGAGGTAGAGGAGTAGACTCCTCACACCGGGTAAGTCTAGCTGAGTATTAGTATACTCAGCCTTGCTTGTGGCATAATTTTTATAGGTTCTTTGGAGGACATGGTTGCTGGAGTGACTTGGCCGTCCACCTTACCACCGGGTTGGACTATCGAGTGGGACCCCACCTCAGCAGAGGAGGAGCATGAGGAGTGATGGGACAGGCTTCCCCATCTCTCCGTTTACTTATCGTTAGTTTCATTCCGCTGCACTTCGAACAATGATGACTACTTTTGCAAAAACTCCGATGATGATGTAATAATTTAATACTCCTTAATGTATGGTTTTATGCTTTATTGTATATGCTCTGTGACTCACCATCGAGTGAGACTGTGGTACTTGATCCTGTCAGTGGCCTCATCGGACTAGATCTGAGGGATTGACGGGTTATTCCCATTTAAGTGTGGTCTAGCCTCTAAGGCGAGACTGAGGCACTTAAGTTGGAATAATTCAGGCAGTTTCGCCACAAATAATGTGCATGAACTCACCAAAGGTGGGAGTTCATATGGAGTGTAGGGCTGAAGCTGAGCATTGCTTTTATAAGTTGGTCAAAATTTTATTAGCAATTACTACGTGTAAGTAAATACCAAACCTTAATAATATTGAAGAAAAGTAATAATAAAATAATCCCAAATGCGATGCAAATGTCAAATTAAATTTATGTTCCATAATTTAATCATGTGAGGGTCTGAGATGCTCATGACCGTGAGCACGGCTAGTATAGCAGTTTTACGCTCTGCAGAGGTTGCGCATCTTTACCCACAAGTCATGTTACCCATCTGCCAAGAGACGGCCAATCCCATACACCTCTACCGAGGAGGCGAGGCAGGGTAACACTATGAGGCCTTTACAAAGTTCCACTAGCTTCAGAAATCCCACTACAGTTTATAGGAAGCTCCAGTGCAGGAATCCCTCGCCTGACCGCCATCGCAGAAAAATCAACCCAACGACCTCCCTACACTGACCACTCCCCTACTGCCCTTGCCCCTTTCGGGTAAGGAAGTCATCCACTAGCTTTCCTAATTAATCAGCCAAGGGCGTCCCAATAAACCCTTGTGGTAGCACTGTTTTCCCGGGTGGTCGCTCTATGTTCCCATTAACATAATGATCTTAACATGAACAGTAATAATAAAAAGATAATAAAAGAGTAATCATGAATAGTGTATCTCCATACCTAAATCCATATAAAGCAATAACAGGTACTACCCAAAATATTTCAGTGGTAAACAAGGTATAAAGATAACCAAAACTGGGGTAACCTATTAGATCCCATCAAAATTAACCTATGCAGATCATTATAATTAATAAGAACATGGCTGGGAAAAAAGTAAGTGGTCAAGGGCACAACTTGCCTAGGACTTGGGATTCCAGGTACCAGGATGATCTTCAGATGATACGTGTCCTCACTGCTAAACGTAGCAATACAGACAAACATATATAGGCAAAATTAACATCACACCAAACTTAAGAATAAACTGTGTAATAATAATCTACGCGCTGCTACGAGATCGTGGGTTCGAGTATGACTAAAATCGAAGTTATGGTTATAAAGATATGATTTATGTGATCTCTATGTGATTAAACTATATTATAAATTGAATAGCATACAATATATAAGAAAGTATATTCTAAATAGTTAATTCAACTTTAACCTAGATCATAACTTGGTTAGGGATTACCTTTTACCCAGATTATATTTATAGAGAGATTAATCCTAGGTTAGTCGAGTTAATCTACTGAATAAAATTGAACACTTTCCTAATTATAATTATTTGGAATATGGTACACATGATGTTGCTACTGCGTAGAGAATATTTTTACGAAGCCAACGCAATTCGAATGGATCAAATCGGAGTTAAAACAAAGGAGCTATGATTTTCCGAAGTTTAGGGAATTATTTTTATCCTAAAATCATTTTCTTCATCAATTTTATCTATTCTATTTAATTTCTGGGCCTCTGCCACAATTCCAGCGAAGCCCAGGGGGTCGCAAGCAAGTTTTCAGAACCTAGCTGTGATGGTTCTTAAGACCAAGTGGGACCGCGGGTTAGTTTAGGAAAAGCTGAGGGGCTCTTTTAGAAAAATAGCCGCGGCGAAGGGGTACGAGCGATCTTCGGCCGATTGATCAGTTTTGGACAGTCCAGATTAGGGTAAGCCACAAAGCAAACCAGTAAGAGCACGATCAAATTGCCACCATTGAAACCAGATCCAACTGCCCAAATTTTAAGTACTGGAGAACGACTTGGATCCGACCGATGATAGATCAATGGCCAAGGTTCAATCTGGCGAAATGGTACGCGTGCTACCAATCGCAACACTTGCCCCAAGATCCAATGGTCAGGGATCCATCTCCCCCAACCCTGGCTAAGACAAGGGCAGGGTGGCGGCGCCATGGCCGGACGGTGGCAAAACATGCCGGTGAACAGTTCGGTGGTCCATCAGGCCCCAATTCATACTCCTGAAACATGCTACGCGAAGCAGAGGAAAGGATGAGTTCAACAGGGATGCCCTTACTAGCCATCGAGCAATTGTAGCCTCTGGCCATGACATGGCATGGTTCCCCATCGCTAGTCGCCCCGCGCACCATACACGCCTAGCGAGTCCCAGGACGCCCTCCCGAAGTCAAGGTGAAGCTGCTGAGCCTGCCTTGGAGGCCCTGCTGCTAGAGTATGCGCATGGCCTCGGTTCCCATGGCGCAAGCTGTTCAGGTGGCTGGGTCAGTTGGTCCTCGCCCCCGCTGAACATCAACACACTAATCGCAATACCGAGCTACGACGATGGAGGAACAGAAGGTGAGCACATACCTTATTTTGGCGTGGCACAAAGCCCTGGCGCCGAGCTCCCAAGATCACCGTGGAATGTAGATTCCGGTGAGAAATTCTGCTAGCGCAGGGGGAATTACTCCCAAGGCTGATGCCACGAATGTGATTACGAGTATGCCGCAATCCTCCCCCAACTCTCCTAGCACAGAGCTACCTGGTGCCTAGGAATTTTCTCCCCCACACACACTTGGCGTCTATGGCAGAAGCGGCTGACTTCTCCCTCGCTCTCCCTATATGTACGATGGTGGTGCAACAAGATGAGAGGAGAGAGGAGGACGGTGCCTGATTTTTAAAGTCTGGGAGAGGACGAGCTTGGCCGAACTGATCTGCGCAAATCATGGAGAACCGGTGGAGCCACTCGCGCCTAGCCCACCGCTAGGAGTGGAGCTCGTTACGAGCAACGGCGCCAGGAAGAGGACGACCCACCAGGGGGGCCCACGCACCAGCGTCCGAGCGCGGGCAAGGAGAGCGCTGTCTGAGGGGCTACGGCATGGGACCTGTGGGACAGTGAAGTGGATAGGCGCCCGCGGCTTAGGCTGGAGAATGGGCCGAGCAGAGGGGAAAATGGCCCATGTAGGTAAGTTATTCCTTTTTTATTTCTGTTTCAAATCCCTTTTCTATTTATTCTAATATTCGAATTTCAAACTTGATTTGCAGATTGTTCACTAATTATATTACATAATTAAAAGTACCATTTTTGGGGATATTTTTCTTTATATTTTATACCCTTTCCCCTTTTCGTTTGTCTCCTTTCTCCCATTCCCATTTTCAAACCCTAATCTACTTTTGGGTTTAATTCAACTTCTGATAATCATTAACTTATTATTACTATTTTTTATCCTTATTATTTTTATTTAATGCACATACAACCAAAAACCAACAAGATGCATAATTTAGTATTGTGTCCATTATTGATTTGTTTTATTTGAGACATGAGTGTTAACATGTGATATAGAATAGAAGTCATACACTTGGGCTGATCAACTCTATTTCCTTGTTTACATTTTTGGGTATTACATCTATATTGTGAATAGCCTTGGAATCTGTCCAGTTTCCTTCAGCTCTTCTTGCAGCCTCTTGACTTCATGTATAGAGATTGAGCCCTGATTTGATGGTAATTTCATGCACATGTATGTTGGGTGTAGCATAGCTTCAAAGGCATTTAGTATTCCTCTTCCAAAGATTGCATTATAAGGGTATTCCATATCCACTATGTCAAATACAACTTTCTCAGTTCTAGCATTGTGTATGTAACCGAAGGTGATTGGCATTGTTATCTTGTCGAGTGCTGCTATTTGTTTCCCTTTGAAGCCACATAGAGGATGTGTTGCATCGTGTATCTTGTCTTCTTGCGCTTGCATTTGTCTGAAAGCTTTAGCAATGATAATATCTGATGCACTATCTGTATCCACTAGAACATTGTGAACCAAGAATCCTTTTATGACATAAGATATGACCATGGCATCATTATGTGGGTAGTCTTTGAGCTGAAGGTCTTCTTGGGAGAAAGTGATTGGAACATGAGACCATTTGGACTTAACGTATGACACCTGCACTCCAACATGTTGCACCCTTCGTTGGGCTTCCTTATTTTGTTTCTTGTTGGCTGGTTCAAAGCTTGAACCGCCTGTGATTGGGAGTACGAGCTTCGTCATTGCTGGTGATGAAGCTTGATGGTTCATCGTGGTCATTGTTGTGGAAGTGAGTTCACCGGAGGAGGGCGCCAATGTTGGTCACTTGTTTTCAATTGCTGTGAATTAAAAACAAGGCAACACAATGTTAAACGTTAAGGACCTTCATCCTTGAAAGCATTATCTTTCTCAAAGATAATGGTTCTTGGATGAAGGTGAAAGAAGATATACAACTTCACTCATAAAACAATCCTTCTTTGAAGGTTGTTTGTAATTGAAGATTAATGACGGAACAAAAGCATTCATATTTAATAAATGATTTGCAAATAATAAGGGATAAACCCTTCTTATTATTTATTCATGTTAATAAAATCGTACTTCGGACAGTACAACGACAAATGATTACATTTGTACCTCTGGCTCTGTGCGAAGGGAAGTACAAGGATGACATTCGGAAAGTGAGCAATTAAGATTGTGCCTTAAGCTCTCTCAAGTAACCTGTTGGGGGTTTTCTTCTCTATCGAAGGTCCTCAAGACAGAAACACCTTCGACAAGATAACACAGAGGCTCGGTCTAGCCCCTCAAGACAAAGACTCTACGTAGAAGCAATAATGCAGAATGCCGAAGCTCAGTAGCTACGGCCCAGACCAAGCAGAGAAGGAGAAAGGACTAGATAGACCTTATTAGTTAGAGTTGTTTGTAAACAAATATTCAAGGGCATGAATGTAATTTTACCCGGGCTGCGTCCCGTGCCTATAAATAGATGAATAGTACCCCCGTACTGTTCATGCTGAATGGTATTCACTCTTGCATCATTGCCTTCGAGCAAGTCAAAGGTATCAATGTAATATTAACATTATTGATATTCATATATGTTTTATGGAATGCAAGAATAAATGAGTTACTAATTTATAATTATCATTCTTATTCCTTAGCATTTCTATTCTTATATTGATATGACAAAGGTATGTCCTTCTTGACCTTCGTCTAAGAAGCATTATACCCGTAAGGAGATAATGCTTCGAAGGACGAAGGTCCTTAATGATTAACAATTGTGTTGCCTTGTTCTTGACTAAACATTTGAGAACAAGTGACCAACACTGGCGCCCACCTCCAGTGAATTCACTTCCACAATTGCGACAATGACTTCTCAAGTCAACCAAGCTGTGGCACCTTCGGCTACGAAGCTGGTGCTCCCAATCACGGGCGGCTCAAGTTCTAAACCAGCCAATAAGAAGCAGAAGAAAGAAGCACAGAGAAGGGTACAACAAGTTGGAGTGCAAGGACCCTTCATCAAGTCCAAATGGTCTCACATACCAATCACCTTCTCCCAGGAAGACCTTCAGCTCAAGGATTATTGTAACACCATAAAAATCATTAAATAAAAATAATACATTTAGTTATTAATGGTATTTATGGTAATAAATTTTCTTTTAAGTGTTTGTTATTTATTTGCATTTGGAATGATTTTTTATTTGCTCATAATTGATTTTTAATATTTAATAGCATTTCTACTTAAATGGAAATCCAAATAAATAATATAATAATTATTAGTCCAAAAATTAATATTTTATTTATAAATAATTTTGGTTTAATTATTATGAATTTTAGGATTATTTAAAAGTATATTTAGAATTTAGAAAAAGAAAATAGAAAAAAAAAGGAAAACTAAACCTAACTAAACCCTATGGCCCATTAGGCCCAACATCCTAACCCTAGTCGCCGCCCCCTCGTAGCCGCCGCTCCCCTGCCTCTCTCTGGCCGCCGCCACCTATTCTCTCCCTCCCACCCCTTCTCTCTCCTTCCCTCTCCCCTCTCTCTCCCAAGCGCCGCCAGGGCCACCTCGACGCCCAGCCAGGACGCAGACCCACGCAGCCGCTCGTCGAGCCGACTGACCGTGCCCCGTGCAGCACGCGCGACTCGACTGCCCTGACGTCCGTGCTCAGGAACCCGACGGCCGAGCTCTTGCGCCCAACCCCTACCGGTGCCCAGACTCGCGTAGCCGCGACGCCCGAGCTAGCCTGCGCACCCGCCTGCGCCCAGGACCCGCCGAGCCCCTGCCCGACGCCCCGGCCTCCCCGCGATGCACCCAAGCCGCCCGACCGCGCGCTGCCCATGGCCGTTCGCCCCCGCACCGTCCTTTCGCTATCCCGGTGTTAAGGAACTTCAATGCATCAGTTTCTACTCCTCCATTAATCCCTCTCTTCATGGACGACGTTGATGACAGCTTGAATGACCCCGACCGCCCTCTCCTCTATAAAATCCAACGCCGAGCTCCTCTCTTCTCCCTCCCACAGCCAAGCTCGCCCCTCTCTCACTCCATCCTCGTTCTCTCCCTCGCCACTGGAGCTCACCGTCATCGCCGGAGTTCGTGCTTGCCATCCACGTAGCACCCGGTCGAGACCACCCTGCTGTCCCCCCTGCACATGAGCGAACTCAAGGTTGAAGACAACCCCAAATTGTTGATGTATTTTCTAAATCATGTTTTAAATTACTTTATGGATCTTGTGATTTATTGTTGTATTATTGATGATTCACGTATATGATTTTAGAGATTTCGATGTACACGTGTAGCCAAAATCGAACCCCGCGACAATACTTTGAATATGCGTGTGAGTTTATAATTCTAAAAATGAACACGGTCACTATTCACTACCTCAGTGATTTTCATACTAGAAATGTTTACTTCGCTTTAGTGTGTGGAACGATATTGGTTAGTATTGGTACAAGTATAATTTTAGTGACATAAGAAATTGAAATAGGAATTAAGCCACGTATTTCCAGTCAAATGAAGATATATATTTTTACTATTCATAATTGTAAAACCCTAAAATTTATATAGGGTAAAAATAATAATAAAATAAATAAATACATGTATTTACATAAAGGTGTTTTGGGAATTATTTGATTTCCTTTTCTTTGTGCATATTCAGTTAATGGAAACATATTGATCAAATAACAAATAAATAAAAAAACTAAAATATGCATTTCATGCTTAGGTTCTTATATTTTTTCATTTGTATTCAAGTTATGGGACAAGTTTAAGTTTAAAAAAAAAGAAGTTGGAATTTTGAAAAATGAAATGGAAGACAAAGGAGGAGAAAAGGGAAACAATATGCACTAAAGAAATATATATAAATAAATAAATATATCACTTTAGGCTAGTAATTTTTATTTGTGCACTTGATCCCTGTGTGCAATCCATAAACAAATTTGAATTCAAAACATAAATTTGAGTGGGAAAAACAAAATAGGAATAAAAAAAGAGAAAGAAAGAACCTTACCCCGCGTGGGCCGAATGTGCCAGGGCGACCCAACTCCCCACTCCGTGTAGCCCACTACTCACCTCGCTCGGCCGGCCCAACCCGCTCACACTGCGCCTTCAATCTCCCACTGACATCCTGGCCCACAACCTCAGCCACCGACCGGTATTGTGCTTGCGCGCCTCTCTCCGCTCTCATTGACACTTGGGCCCGGTGCGTCAGCCCCACACCGCACAAACCGCGCCACAGACTTGTGGACCGCGTCTGTCAAGTCCTTCTCCCCGTTGTCGTTGCAACCGAATACCGACCACCTCGCCGGAGATCTCGCTTCTCGTGCCCATGCTCAGACTTCGCTACCGGGGTATAAATCGGGCGTCACGGTATCCTCGTTCTCCCCAACCCGATGTGTCGAGCCCTTCTCCTAGAACCTAAGCTTGTCTGTCGCCCGCATGAGCTTACGCCATGAATTCTCATCACCGCCGCCAGCCAAACCAAGCTTGACCGCAGCCTGTGCCTCGCTCTAGAATCTGGTGCGATACTTGGTGCTCACCGCTCAATATCTCCACCTTGGGGGCGTGATTTAATATGCGTGGGTCAATGAATTGTTCGCTGGAATCCTTGGGGAACCACCGGCCGCGCCACACCGTGGCCTGACTTCGCCATGTCTTCCCCACTGGTGAGAATTCCCTCATGCGATTCGCCTCAGTTCTTGGGTCGTGTTGCATCGTTCGGATTTTCTGTTTAGCGCTTGGGGCTTCGCATCGTGTTTCTCCGGTGAGGGGCGCCGTCGCGGTTGGGCAAGGCATCGCCCAGCTCGGACTAAGGTAGGAGAGAGCATTAGGGTCGTTGGTTTTCTGATGGGCGTATGGGATCGAATCCAGGGCATATCGCTTCAGGATGAGTTTTGGGCCATTGATTCCGGATCCAACAGCTGTGGGCGCGTGTCACTTCATTAATGCTTGGACCCGATCTGGTCGGTCCGTTTCTAATCGGACGACTCTGATTTCCCCGTACCCCTTCGCTATGGCTATCTTACATAAGAGCCCCTGCACTTAGTTGAAATAAACCCGCCGTCCTCTCTGGTGAGATCATGAGTCTTAGGAACGTCTTTCATAATAGCCCCAGATCTCTCTGGATTTTGACCCTCAACCCAGCAGTAAATAATAAGGGAATAAATTAGTGTAGAAAATGATTTTTAGTGTCAAAAATAATTCTAGGACTTGTGTAATTCCTAGAAAATTCATTTTTATTCCGATTTGACCCATTCCAGTTTCTATAATTTAGTATTAATATTGTTTATCACCTAGTACCTTTGTTCAACCATGAAACTTGAATTAAAATTACTCCATTGAATTAATCTATTCTAGGTGCTAAATAATTTCAGAAATTCATAACTCAATATCCGTAACTCCGTTTAGATCCATTCTAGTTGCATTAGTCTCACAATAATATTTATTATCATCTGGTAACTTTGTTTTGTCATGGAATATAGGTTAAAATGGTGCACTTAGTCTATTCTATACTTAACCACATGGATCTTCGGAAAACCATAACTCCTTAACCGTAACTCCGAATTTAGCGATTCTCGAACCCACGATCTCGTAGTGATGCGTAGATTATTATTATACAGTTTGTTCTTATGTTTGGTGTAATGTTAATTTTGCATATACCATGTTTGTCTGTATTGCTACGACTAGCAGCGAGGTTACGAGTCACCTGAAGAGCAAGTTGGTACCTGGAATCTCAAGTCCCAGGCAAGTTGTGCCCTTGATCACTTCTTTTTACCCAGTCATGTTCTGATTAATCATAATGATCTGCATAGGTTAATTTTGATGGGACCCAATAGGTTACCCTAGTTTGACTATCTTTATACCTTGTTCACCACTAAATTTTTGGGTAGTACCTGCTATTGCTTTATGTGGTTTTGGGTATAGAGATACATTTTATTCATGATTATACTTTTATTATCAGTTTGTTAATTACTGTTCATGACAAGATCATTATGTTAATTGGAACATGGAGAACCACCCGGGAAAACAGTGCTACCACAAGGGTTTAATGGGACGCCCTTGGCCAACTAACTAGGAAAGCTAGTGGAAGACTACCTTACCCGAAAGGGGCAAGGGCAGTAGGGGAGTGGTCAGTGTAGGGAGGTCCTCGGGTTGATTTTGCTGCGATGGCGGTCAGACGAGGGATTCCTGCATTGGAGCTTCCTATAAACTGTACGGGTTTTCTAAAGCTAGTGGAACTTTGTAAAGGCCTCGTAGTGTTACCCTGCCTTGCCTCCTCGGAAGAGGTGTATGGGATTGGCCGTCTCTTGGCAGATGGGAACATGACTTGTGGGTAAAGATGTGCAACCTCTGTAGAGTGTAAAACTGGTATACTAGCCGTGCTCATGGTCATGAGCAGCTCGGACACTCACATGATTAATTTATGGAACTAAATTCAGTTTGTCATATGCATTGCATCGCAGGTGTTGTTGTTACTTTTGTTCTACTACTTAATTGGGTTGGTATTTACTTATACTTAGTAATTGCTAATAAAATTTTGACCAACTTTAAAAGCAATGCTCAGCTTCAACCATTCTCTTTGGTAAGCCTTACACTTCACATGAGCTCCCACCTTTGGCGAGTTCATGCACATTATTCCCCACAACTTGTTGAGCTATGAACGTATGTGAGCTCACTCTTGCTGTCTCACACCTCCCACAGGTCAAGAACAGGTACCGCAGGATGAGGCGCATGGAGGATGCTGTGATGTGTTCATGAGAGATCTAGGCCTTCATCTCCCAGTCAACTTTGGGTTGCTGGACCGTTGTCTCCTTATAATGTAATTATTTATTTTGTATAGAACTACTGTTATGTAGTAAAGATGTGACATTTGATCCTATGCCATGATTCATCATATGTGTGAGACTTGGTCCCAGCACACCTGGTGATTATGTTCGCGCCCGGGTCTTAGTACCCCTAAAACCCGGGTGTGACAGAAGTGGTATCAGAGGAATGTTGACTGTAGGACGAAACCTAGATAGAACTAGACAACCATTGTCTTACTTACCTCTGCTACTTTGATTCTTTCTAAACTTCTCTTAATCTTTTCTCATCCACTGCTGCTTTACTCTGATTATTCTTACCTTTTCTTTTTAAGACAAAAGTTGATTTTACACTTTGAAATCCTATACCTAATGTGACCTTTAAGAATAGGAGACCTACTCATAGGAACAAAAACAAAACTATTTTTGTAGGTATATATAGGTACTTGAATGATTGTTCTTATGACACTTGTCTAATTTGATTCTTTGATTCAATGTGAGGGGTTGTGGAGTGATGTCCACAATTACATCTACATATACATAATGCTTATAAAACTAACTAAACAACCTAGAATATCTTCCATTAAAATATCTAGCTTAATAGATCCTTATCTTAGTGAGATTCATCTTATCTTGAAGGAATCATCTTATCCTAACCAGTTTACTTATATCATCCTAAAGTAACAACAAGGATCTAATCCAAAATAATGAGACCAGATCTAAGTTATATTGGCGTGACCAAAACCACTTGACTTATCCCACCATGATCATGATCTAACCCAACCAATAGAGTCATGATGGATTGCATAATCTGCCCATCCCGACCTAACATCAAACAAACTTTTGATCTACATCATGTAGTCTATCTCATCCATATCTATCTTAACCATATTCCCCAACCGATGATATACACTAACCATGAATCAATGAGACCAAGACTGGAGAAGAAAAGATCAACCTCGTCAAGGAAGAAGAGAAGTCAAACTCAATCTTCAGATGCATTATCACTCAACACGAAATTTTTTCCCACCATAAACTTTCTTACCCTAGGATATTCTTGCCCTAACCTACCCATTTTTCATCCAACATAATAAAATGACTATACATATGGATACCCATGCTCTCCTAACACCCACTATTGACCATAAAAAAATGAGACTCTAAATTTTTGGAACCAATTATAGATTAAAAAAACATAATTACAAACCAATCCGTCCGTATCCCATTTCTTACAAATCTCGAGGACGAGATTTCTGTTAAGGGGGATAGGATTTGTAAAACCCTAAAATTTGTATAGGGTAAAAAAATAATAAAATAAATAAATACATGTATTTACATAAAGGTGTTTTGGGAATTATTTGATTTCCTATTCTTTGTGCATATTCAGTTAATGGAAACATATTGATCAAATAACAAATAAATAAAAAAACAGAAATATGCATTTCATGCTGAGGTTCTTGTATTTTTTCATTTGTATTCAAGTTATGGGACAAGTTAAAGTTTAAAAAAAAGAAGTTGGAATTTTGAAAAATGAAATGGAAGACAAAGGAGGAGAAAAGGGAAACAATATGCACTAAAGAAATATATATAAATAAATAAATATATCACTTTAGCTAGTAATTTTTATTTGTGCACTTGATCCCTGTGTGCAATCCATAAACAAATTTGAATTCAAAACATAAATTTGAGTGGGAAAAACAAAACAGGAATAAAAAAAGAGAAAGAAATAACCTTACCCCGTGTGGGCCGAATGTGCCAGGGCGGCCCAACTCCCCACTCCGCGTAGCCCACTACTCACCTCGCTCGGCCGACCCAACCCGCTCACACTGCGCCTTCAATCTCCCACTGACATCCTGGCCCACACCCTCAGCCACCGACCGGTATTGTGCTTGTGCACCTCTCTCCGCTCTCATTGACACTTGGGCCCGGTGCGTCAGCCCCACACCGCACAAACCGCGCCACAGACTTGTGGGCCGCGTCTGTCAGGTCCTTCTCCCCGTTGTCGTTGCAACCGAATACCGACCACCTCGCCGGAGATCTCGCTTCTCGTGCCCATGCTCGGACTTCGCTACCGGGTATAAATCAGGCATCGCGGTATCCTCGTTCTCCCCAACCCGATGTGTCGAGCCCTTCTCCTAGAACCTAAGCTTGTCTGTCGCCCGCATGAGCTTACGCCATGAATTCTCATCACCCCGCCAGCCAAACCAAGCTTGACCACAGCCTATGCCTCGCTCTGGAATCGGGTGCGATACTTGGTGCTCACCGCTCAATATCTCCACCTTGGGGGCGTGATTTAATATACGCGGGTCGATGAATTGTTCGCCGGAATCCTGGGGGAACCACCGGCCGCTCCACACCGTGGCCTGACTTCGCCATGTCTTCCCCACTGGTGAGAATTCCCTCATGCGATTCGCCTCGGTTCTTAGGTCATGTTGCATCGTTCGGATTTTCTGTTTGGTGCTTGGGGCGTCGCATCATGTTTCTCCGGTGAGGGGCGCCGTTGTGGTTGGGCAAGGCATCGCCCAGCTCATACTGAGGTAGGAGAGAGCATTAGGGTCGTTGGTTTTCCGATGGGCGTATGGGATCAAATCCAGGGCGTATCGCTTCAGGATGAGTTTTGGGCCATTGATTCCGGATCCAACAGCTGTGGGCACGTGTCACTTCATTAATGCTTGGACCCGATCTGGTCGGTTCGTTTCTAATCGGACGACTCTGATTTCCCCGTACCCCTTCGCTGTGGCTATCTTACATAAGAGCCCATGCACTTAGTTGAAATAAACCCGTCGTCCTGTCTGGTGAGATCATGAGTCTTAGGAATGTCTTTCGGAATAGCCCCAGATCTCTCTGGATTTTGACCCTCAGCCCAGCAGTAAATAATAAGGGAATAAATTAGTGTAGAAAATGATTTTTAGTATCAAAAATAATTCTAGGACTTGTGTAATTCCTAGAAAATTCATTTTTATTCCGATTTGACCCATTCTAGTTTCTATAATTTAGTATTAATATTGTTTATCACCTAGTACCTTTGTTCAACCATGAAACTTGAATTAAAATTACTCAATTGAATTAATCTATTCTAGGTGCTAAATAATTTCAGAAATTCATAACTCAATATCCGTAACTCCGTTTAGATCCATTCTAGTTGCATTAGTCTCACAATAATATTTATTATCATCTGGTAACTTTGTTTTGTCATGGAATATAGGTTAAAATGGTGCACTTAGTGTATTCTATACTTAACCACGTGGATCTTCGAAAAACCATAACTCCTTAACCGTAACTCCGAATTTAGCGATTCTCAAACCCACGATCTCGTAGTGACACGTAGATTATTATTATACAGTTTGTTCTTATGTTTGGTGTAATGTTAATTTTGCATATACCATGTTTGTCTGTATTGCTACGACTAGCAGCGAGGTTACGAGTCACCTGAAGAGCAAGTTGGTACCTGGAATCTCAAGTCCCAGGCAAGTTGTGCCCTTGATCACTTCTTTTTACCCAGTCATGTTCTGATTAATCATAATGATCTGCATAGGTTAATTTTGATGGGACCCAATAGGTTACCCTAGTTTGACTATCTTTATACCTTGTTCACCACTAAATTTTTGGGTAGTACCTGCTATTGCTTTATGTGGTTTTGGGTATAGAGATACATTTTATTCATGATTATACTTTTATTATCAGTTTGTTAATTACTATTCATGACAAGATCATTATGTTAATTGGAACATGGAGAACCACCCGGGAAAACAGTGCTACCACAAGGGTTTAATGGAACGCCCTTGGCCAACTAACTAGGAAAGCTAGTGGAAGACTACCTTACCCGAAAGGGGCAAGGGCAGTAGGGGAGTGGTCAGTGTAGGGAGGTCCTCGGGTTGATTTTGCTGCAATGGCGGTCAGACGAGGGATTCCTGCATTGGAGCTTCCTATAAACTGTAGCAGGTTTTCTAAAGCTAGTGGAACTTTGTAAAGGCCTCATAGTGTTACCCTGCCTCGCCTCCTCGGAAGAGGTGTATGGGATTGGTCGTCTCTTGGCAGATGGGTAACATGACTTGTGGGTAAAGATGCACAACCTCTACAGAGTGTAAAACTGGTATACTAGCCGTGCTCACGGTCATGAGCAGCTCGGACACTCACATGATTAATTTATGGAACTAAATTCAATTTGTCATATGCATTGCATCGCAGGTGTTGTTGTTACTTTTGTTCTACTACTTAATTGGGTTGGTATTTACTTATACTTAGCAATTGCTAATAAAATTTTGACCAACTTTAAAAGCAATGCTCAGCTTCAACCATCCTCTTTGGTAAGCCTTACACTTCACATGAGCTCCCACCTTTGGCGAGTTCATGCACATTATTCCCCACAACTTGTTGAGCTATGAACGTATGTGAGCTCACTCTTGCTGTCTCACACCCCCACAGGTTAAGAATAGGTACCGCAGGATGAGGCGCATGGAGGATGTTGTGATGTGTTCGTGAGAGATCTAGGCCATCGTCTCCCAGTCAACTTTGGGTTGCTGGACCGTTGTCTCCTTATAATGTAATTATTTATTTTGTATAGAACTCCTATTATGTAGTAAAGATGTGACATTCGATCCTGTGCCATGATTCATCATATGTGTGAGACTTGGTCCCAGCACACCTGGTGATTATGTTCGTGCCCGGGTCTTGGTACCCCTAAAACCCGGGTGTGACAAAAATAAATGTATTCATAAGTATATCACTTAAATACTTAGAATTAATAAGATATTTATCTATGTCATATTAACCATGAATATGTTATTAAAAGTCTCATTTAGTAATTTACAATTAATTCTTAGAATATTAATGGCATAAGAATTATAAATAAATAATTTTTAGTTATATGTATAAATTCTATTTAGAAAAGAAAGGAGAAAACCGAAAGAGTAGAATTTATAATAATGTTAAAATGACTTAACTAGGCACTCATACTTTTCTAATAAAGAAATTGATAGTTATATTGGTAAACATAGGTTTCTTCCTAAAGAATTAGATAATTTGTTTCTAATTTTAAAATGACTTTTTAATAGATATCATGTTTTTGATTTAATAAGGTTCGTTATAGTTGTTTAAGTATAACCGTATTAAATAGAAACTTAAAAGAATATGTAGACCATATGTTTCTTATTAATAAAAATAGAAGATAAATATATGTCCAATTAATAGATTATTTATATTTTCTTAATTAAAAGATAATAAGGGTTAGTGCTTTTATAAACTAATATGATAGTTTATACATAACTTCCTTCTAATGAATTAGATCATTTGTTCCTACAATAGAATTAAAGATAATTAATAGGTTAATTATCCTTTATCATAATGTATTAATCAAACCTATAGTCAATTTGTTCTTAATTAGATTTATGGCTTGATTAATGATTTCATAAAATTTAGTCCACATTGTATACGAATCACTTAGTTTTTCCTAAAGAATAAACTAAGGAAATTAGTGTTCATGTTTTTTTAAAAATAATTAAAATGTTAATTTATATATTGTTTTGTATATAGCTTTCTTAATAAAGAATATAGGACATGTACTTTCTAATAGAAATAAAATATAGTTGTTTGTTCCTTGTCTTTTACATAAAAGTTCATTCAAGGCATATATCATAACTTTCCATAAATAGGTGTTTAATAATAATGATCTTTTTACATAAAACCTATTTAGACTTATACCTTAATTTGTCAGAAGTAATTGGTTAACAATATTTATAATATATTCCATAATGCTTCTAATAACGTGTTTCGTAGCCCATTAACCTTAGATATATAACATATATCTTTCTAAAAGGTTAAAAAAGGTTTAATATTGTTATAACGTGTTTTATCGTCTTATAAACTCTTTATCTTAGACATATCACATATGACGTGTTATAAAAGATTAAATGGGTGAACTTAATATTTGTAGATTTTAATTAAGATATTTTAAGCTCATGTCTTGTTTTATAAAGTATAGATCACACATTTTTGAAAAGAATACCCCCTTATTATAACCATTACTTGCGACATTTTTGAAAAGCGAACGCTATTTTCATTAGGCTTTCTTTTAGCTTTACGTATGGTGAATGTTGTATGTTATTGAGTGGTGTTTTTTCTTCTTGTTTGTTTGTGTGATATTCAGTGGTTGATCTAGTAGTTAAGAATCAAGATCTATTCCTATCCATGGAAGAACCTCAAGTTTTCAATAAGCAAGGCAAGTGGACCTCTCCCTCTGCATATTCTGTTTGATCCCAAACAATACGTTTAATAAAGTTTATTCTTGGATATATATATATATATGCATAATTTGATGGGTTACCTATTTAGATACCCTAACCTTTCCAACCTTATTCCTTGATCAAACCTGGGATTATGATCTAATCAAGTAGCTATGCTATCGCTACAACTTTAAATTTAGGCAGTCACTCCTGTTTATGATACTAATGTTCCAAATGGTAAGTTTACTTTATTGTTGTTAACCCGATGGTTAAACAAGATTATTGTATATTAATTGAAACATGGAGTGAACACCCAGGAAAACAGTGCTACCATGAGAACTATCATGGCTCTGGTCTTGGCTAAATAACTAGGGAAGTCTTACGTTGGGTGCTGGTCGTGGTCGACCGGAACGGGGGCATCTGACAAGCGCTTATAGTTTCGGCTCAGGCAGATTGGATACGGGCATAGTTCCCAAAGCTTTACCCTATAGTCTAGACTATAAGTTAGTTACGGTAGGTGTACCTTATGTAGTTGACCATTTCAAGCATTTGCGTAATGAGGACTCTAGGGAGAAGCCTCATAGTGAGACCCTGGCCATTCAGCTCGGAAGTGAATACGGGTCTAGCTAACCCGGGCTAGAAGGGAATCACGACTCATGGGTAAAGATGCGCCACCTTTGCAGAGTGTAAAACTGATATATCAGCCGTGCTCACGGTTATGAGCAGCCTGGACTCCTCACACGATAATTGAACTTGAAGATGGAAATAAATCAAGATCCGATGATCTGCCAATGGTTTGCTTAAGTGGTTTCACTTGAGTGTTTTTGATATACTCTTATACCTTTGTTTAATGGGAATACTTGGGATTCACACTTATTAGTAAGATAGGTGTTGTTAATAAAATGTTGACCAACTAAAATGCTTACTGCTCAACCTTAGTCTCACCTTGTTAAACTTGCATTTGTTTTTTCCCCACTTGCTGAGCACTGACCATAAGTGAGCTCACCCTTGCTTAATTTTGATCAGAAGTTGCAGATGAAGTTATGATGCTGAGCTCCATGGATGCTAGTCTAGTGATACCCCCGGTCATCTTCCTGTGGATGGATGTCCTTGTTTCGTTGTACTTTGATGAATAAAGGTTAAGACATTATGTCTGTTCAAAGTGTAATACGTTAATATAATCGTTATTTACGCTTTTATGAATTGTTCTTTTGATATATTACACTTGTGACGTCAACATATGTGTGGAAATAGATCCTAGCACACATATGCGATGCACCCGGCTCTGCCCCCTAGAACTGGGTGTGATAATTATCCCCACAATGATGCAATGGTCATATCTTGTGTCATCAAGGGATTTTTGGTCCACAACGTCCTAGTGGACACGGGCAGTGCGACAGATATCATCTTCACGAAGGCTTTCAGGCAAATGCAAGAGTCGGATGATAAGATACATGATGCAACACACCCCCTTTGTGGCTTCGGAGGAAGATAGATTGTGGCGCTCGGCAAGATAACCATGCCAATCACCTTCAGCTATGTTCACAACACAAGGACAGAACATGTTGTTTTTGATATTGTCGATATGGAGTATCCCTATAATGCAATCATTGGTCGAGGGACACTAAACGCTTTCGAAGCAATACTTCATCCAGCATATCTTTGTATGAAGATACCTTCGGAACAAGGGCCCATTGATGTACATAGAAGCCAAGGGGCCGCCAGGAGAGCCGAAGGAAGTTGGACAGATTCGAAGGTCATCCATAACATAGATGAAGCCGAAGCTCATCAGCAATATAAGCATAAAAGAGAAAAGGGTGCTTCAGCAGATCAACCAAAGCCCATACTTTTGTGTGAAGATATAGCTAAGCAGAAAGTGCTATTGGGATCTCCATTATCTGATGAACAAGAGAAGACTTTGCTGAGATTCCTGTTCAACAACAAGGATGTTTTTGCTTGGTCAGCCAATGATCTCTATGGTGTCAACAGAGATATTATTGAGCACTCACTCAATGTAGATCCGGCCTTCAGACCAAGAAAGCAGAGGCTTCAGAAAATGTCTGATGAGAAAGCTGAAGGTGCATGAAACGAAGTGAAAAGACTTCTGAGTGCCGGTGTTATTAGAGAAGTGACATATCCAGAGTGGCTGGCTAATACTGTGATGGTAAAGAAAGCTAATGGAAAATGGAGAATGTGCATCGACTTTACAGACCTCAATAAGGCATACCCGAAGGATGAATTTCCATTGCCAAGAATAGACTCCCTTATGGACGCAGCAGCTACTTCGGAGCTCATGAGCTTATTGGGCTGCTACTCAGGCGATCATCAAATTTGGATGAAGAAGGAGGATGAGCCGAAAACAAGCTTCATAACTCCTAGTGGGACCTATTGTTACCTTTGGATGCCTGAGGGGCTCAAGAATGTTGGAGGAAGCTTCAGCAGGATGACTACCAAATTTCTCCACTCCCCAAATTGGTAGAAATGTGCTAACATATGTTGATGATATCATAGTAAAGAGTACAAAGCAAGAAAACCACGTTGCTGATTTGCAAGAGACATTTGCCAACTTTAGACGGGCCGGTCTTAAACTAAATCCAGAGAAATGCGTCTTTAGAGTGAAGAAGGGCAAATTTCTTGGTTGCTTGGTATCAACAAAGGGTATCGAAGCTAATCCAAGTAAGATAGAAGCCATACTTCGAATGGAGCCACCAAAGTCAAGAAAGGGTGCCCAAAGATTGACAGGAAGGCTGGCATCATTGAACAGATTCATTTCAAGGTCGGCAGAGAGGAACTTGCCATTCTTCGAAGTGCTGAAGTCAGCCGAAGTCTTTCAATAGGGATCAAATCAGCAAAAAGCCTTCGAAGAACTGAAACAATATTTGATAGAACTGACAACCTTAACTCCACCTTCGTCAGGAACTCCATTGCTGTTGTATGTAGCTGCTTCCCACGCTGTGGTTAGTGCAGCACTGGTGCAAGAGAAGCAGGAGGGCCAGGCAAGAAAACTAGTGCCAGTCTACTTCATTTTCGAAGTGCTTAATGCATCAAAGAAAAAATATACAGAACTAGAGAAGGTACTATATGATGTACTAATGGCTTCCAGGAAGCTTCGACGTTATTTTCAAGCATACCACATCATAGTACCTTCTTCACAACCTCTCAAGGACATAATGAGAAATAGAGAGGCCACAGGAAGAGTTGGAAAATGGGCTGCAGAGCTGAACGAATTCACTATCGATTTCGTCCATAGATCTTCGATCCAATCCCAAGTGTTAGCAGGCTTCATTGCTGATTGGATGCCAGGGGCTCAGGACGAAGAGAAAACAACCAATGTTGAAGCCTGGACAGTATTTTGTGATGGGTCTTGGGGAACCTTCGGCGCAGGAGCAGCAGCTGTCTTGATTTCACCATAAAAAAATCAAAACCTGCTATGTAGCAAGATTGGACTTCAATTGCACAAATAATATTGCAGAGTACGAAGCCCTTCTCTTGGGGCTCCGAAAGCTTAAGGCAATGGGAATATAAAGGGCAATACTTAAATCTAACTCATAGGTCATCTCAGGTCACATCGACAGAAGCGGCAAAGCAAGAGACCTGAAGCTAGAAAAATATCTGGATGCAGTCCGAAGGATGGAAGCCTCTTTCGAAGGTTTTTCTATAAAAAATATCCCGAGAGGAGAAAACGAGCACGCAGATTTGCTAGCTAAATCAGTGGCACATGGGCTTCTGTTACCTTTGTAAGTATTCTTCGAAATAATAAAAGCACCTTCGGTCGAGTTCATGGAAAGGGCGGTGCTCACAATTTCACCAATACATAGTGAAAATCGGAGGGCTGAGATTATATCTTTCCTCCAAAGCAATTGTCTTTCAGATGATGAGGTTTACAATAAAAGAATGGAAGCAAGAACAAGACCATATGTAATCATAGAGGGGGAGTTATATAAATATGGAGTTTGCTCTCCATTACTCAAGTGCTTGTCTAGAGCCGAAGGTCAAGAATTGATGAAGGAAATACATGCAATATTATGTGGGGCTCATATTGGGTCTAGGCCTTTGCTGGGCAAGGTTTTCAGACAAGGATTTTACTAGCCGAAGGCAGCTTCGGATGCAGCAAATTTGGTTCAAAAATGTGAAAATTGCCAAAGATGCGCTAGAGACCAGAAACAACCTTCGTCTCTAACCCAACTAATACAGCCAACTTGGCCACTACAAAGGTGGGGTCTGGATTTGTTAGGTCCACTTCCACCAGCATAAGGAAACTTGAAATATGTTGTCGTAGCAGTGGAATACTTCTCTACATGGATCAAAGCAAAGCCCTTAGCTACAATAACTTCGGCCACAGTACAGAAATTCTTTTGGCAAAATATTGTTTGTCGCTTCGGCGTGCCAAAGGCAATAACCATTGATAACGGAACTCAGTTTGATGTTGAAACATTTAAAACATTTTGTAGCCAGATTGGTACAAAAATACATTTTGCATCAGTGAGGCATTCAGAGTTAAATGGACTGGTAGAAAGAGCAAACGGAATCATAACAACAGGAATAATGAAGTCAATCTTTAACCAACCCAAAGGAAAGTGGCCAGACAAATTAATAAAAGTGGTGTGGAACCACAACACTGCTATATCAAGGTCAACAGGATTTACCCCGTTCAAGCTTCTGTTTGGCAATGAAGCAATAACACTGGAAGAAGCAAGAATGGGTTCAATAAGAACCTTATCTTCGACAAAGGATGAAGGTGATTGCCAAAGAACAAGAGACACCATAGAAGGGATTAGACTGTAAGTAATAGAACACATCAATAAGTACCAGGCTTAAACAATCAAATGGCATAATAGAAAGGTAAAATTGAAGAATATTAAGCCAGGACATTTGGTGCTTCATAGAGTGGCCAACCCTGATACAGTGGGGAAGCTTCAGCTAGGCATGGCAATTTAACCCACGGGTTTGGGTACCCGTCGAGTACCCGACCCGACGGGTGCGGGCGTAGGTGCGTTTTTTCACCCACGGGTGTGACCCGAACCCGACCCACACCTTTTCAGGTTCAGGTCCGGGTTTCTCACTTCACCCACGGGTACCCAAACATGAATGCCAACCCATTAGTCTCCCCAGTCCCCAGTCTTGAACTGCTGGCCCAAGCCCAACTGACCAACACCAGTACACCACCGAGACCTAAACCTAACCCCCTCCCAGCAGCCGCTCTCTTGCTCGCAGCCGCCGCCCACCGGCCACCGTAAGTCACACCAAGTTCCCAGAATCCCAGCAGCCCAGCCGCGCCCGCGCGCTTCTGCTTCTGTTGACCACGTCGTGCACTGGAGCTTATGCTGACCTCACCGCGCGCTTCTACTTCTGTTGACCTTGCCGGTCGCCGCGCGCTTCTGCTTCTGCTGCCCATCCGCGCGCTGGTCGCTGGAGGTTGCCCGTCAGCCACTCAACTGTTCGCCACTTTGCCAGGTGCTCGCCCGTCAGCCACTCAGCCACTCAGCCGCTCGCCAGGTGCTTCTGCTTCTGCTGCCCAGCCGCGTGAACACTCGTGGTTCTGATTCACTAGCACCACGGAACCCTCCTCCAACACTGCAAGATTCAAGATCACGAAGGCCCTCCTCAAACAGGTCAAGTGCTACATCGACCAATGTTGCAGCTTCTTCAAATGTTGTTGCAGCTGCTACACCTACACCGAATGCCCATTCGTCAAGTGCTGCTAATGCTACTCCATGCTCAAGTGCACAAGCTCAACCTCCAACAGAAGAAGGTAATGAAAATGTAGTCATAGATGATGATGATAATCTTCAAGTTGGGGTCAAAAGAAAGCTCAAGTCAGATGTATGGTTAGAATTTAAACAAGTTACAGTGGTTGGCAAATTGAAAGCTGACTGTAATTGGTGTAAGAAGACACTAGTCGGAGACAGTAGAGCTGGTACAAATCATCTGCGTGGTCATCTAAGAACTTGTCAATCTAGGCAGGTTAGAAAAGGACTAAAGCAATCAACTTTGAAGTTGGGCAAAAATACGGATGGGTCAGTAGTAGTGGAAAAATATGTGTTTGATCATGAAATTGCTAAGAAAGAGCTTGCTTTAATGATATGTTTACATGTGTATCCATTATCTATGGTTGACCATGTTGGCTTTAGAAAATTTTGTGCAACACTACAACCTTTGTTCAAAGCAGTGTCCAGAAACACAATCAAAAAAGACATACTGGATATGTATGAGATACACAAGAATTCTTTGCTGAATGTTTTTCAACATTGCCAATCTTGTATAGCTATAACTACGGATATGTGGACAGCAAATCATCAAAATAAAGGTTATATGTCTGTAACAGTACATTTTATTGATGACGATTGGAAGCTAAAAAGTTTTTTACTGAGGTAATAATAATAATTGAAATGTTCTTTAGTTCTTAACTATTTACACATAACTGAACTTTTCTGTTGTTCTTAACTATTTGTAGGTTCATATATGTACCCACTCCACATACTGGTGAAGTTATAAGTGATGTTCTTCATGATGTACTACAAGATTGGCAAATTGAAAAGAAGGTGTCAACGGTGACTCTTGATAACTGCAGCACAAATGACAATTTAATGGGTGCTATGCAAGATAAGCTGCCTCTTTCCTTTCTCATGCTAGGTGGTAAATTGTTACATATGCATTGTGCAGCACAAATCATAAATCTAATTGTGAAAGATGGAATGTCTGTTATGGATGAGGGTATTCAAAGGGTACATGATAGTGTTGGTTTTTGGTGTGCCACACCAAAAAGACATGAACGCTTTGAACGCACAGCAGCCCAAATGAACATTAAGTATGAAAAGAGGATAGCTCTAGATTGTAAGACAAGATGGAATTCAACTTATCTTATGCTTAGCACTGCACTACAGTACATAACAGTTTTTGACCATCTTGCAAGTAAAGAAAAGTTATGTTCTTCATTTAAGCCAACACCAGATGATTGGGTATTTGCTAGAGAACTTTGTGCTAGATTAAAATTGTTCTATGATGCAACTGAGCTTTTGTCAGGCACTAATTATGTTACAGCGAATCATTTTTTCCCTAAGATCTGTGGCATCTATTTGGCTATTGAGAAATGGAGAACTAGTGATATTCCTAAGGTAGAAGAGATGTTGGATTTGATGAAATATAAGTTTAATAAGTACTGGACAGATGTGCATGGGCTTATGGAAATAGCTATTCTTTTAGATCCTAGGTACAAACTGAAATTCATGAAAGCTTTTTATAACACCATATATGGGGAAGAAAGTCCAAGTATAGATATTGAAGTTTCTAGAGTTAGAAGCTTGTTGTATGATCTAGTTATGGAATACCAAGGATCTATGGAAGGCATGGCAACAACTGATGGAGTAGGTGCAACCAATAGGAATGTTGTCCTCAATGAAGGAGATGATCTTGTCTTTGACATGTTTGACAAATATTTGTTAGAGGAAACTGAAGAAAGTTCAACCTTTGTGCATACTGAATTAGATTTGTATTTGGAGGAACCAACAATGCCAAGAACTCAAGAACTTGACATCATTCATTGGTGGCAATATGTCGGGGTTAAATACCCAACTTTGAGAAATATAGCTTGAGATATCATGGCAATTCTGGTTACAACTGTGGCATCTGAGTCAGTCTTTAGCACTGGGGGAAGGGTAATTAGCCCACATCGTAGTAGGCTTGCTCCAAAAATAGTTGAAGGATTGATGTGCATGCAAGCGTGGTCACGTGCTGACATGCTAGGTGATAAATCTTGCTTTATTAATGCATTGATGACTTGTTTGGAAGATGAGGAGGATGAAATGGTAAGAACAAACACTTACTCTTTAGCATCTTTTATTGTTACATTTGTTTATTAAATATTAACATGGATTTATCTATTTTCACTCTTTTTACTGTTAGGATGATCCTAATAGTATGATAACTGACTGAAAATTGGAAAGCAAGTAACAAGTCAGCAATCTACATTCAGGTCAGTTTTCCCTAGTTTTTTGTTCATTTAATCATTTTTGACCTTCAAGCAGGTTATTAAATTATGCAACATATTTTCTTTGTTGCAGGTCACCTAGAGCTGGAGTGTATTATGGACTGTTGTTGCTGCTGTGCTTGAAGTATGGGCGTATCTGTGTATGGTGCCTAAAGCAGAAACTTTCTGTGTTTGTGGGGTGTGGACAGTGGAGAGTGGACTGCTGCAGTGCTGCTGCTATTGTGCTTATTGTGTCTTATTGAGTTATTTCATCCAAGCGACCAAGCCAATTAGCCAAGAACTCAACTGCTATGTTTATGGACTAGTACCTGTAACCTGTGTGACTGTCTTTGTGAAATGTGAACCCTTTTATGTATTATCTGTCTCCAGTCTGTGTTTAATTGTTTTATTAGTGGACTCGCATACTGTCTTCAGTCTGTGTTTAATTGTTTATTAGTGCAGTGGACTACTGGGCTGCCTTAATCCTTATGCCCTTATGTATTTGTGTGCACTTGTATTCTCGCGGGGTGCTTTATATATTTGTAATTTGTGGACTACTGTCAGTACTAGCCTGTGTATTGCTGTTTTTTTCTGACTTCCGATTATATTTTTGCTGTTGAACATGCTATATTGCTACGTAATGGAAAACCCGATGGGGACCTGAAACCCACCCGAAACCCGATCGGTGCGGGTGTGGGATTCCACCTGCGGGTGCAGTCGTGGGCGGGTTTGGTCACATTTCGCGGGTGCGGTCGCAGGCGGGTTTTTGCTCCACCCGACCCGAACCCGACCCATTGCCATCCCTAGCTTCAGCTCAAGTGGGAAGGTTCCTTTTTGGTGGT
This sequence comes from Zea luxurians, assembly GCA_029449295.1. Classification (NCBI taxonomy): domain Eukaryota; kingdom Viridiplantae; phylum Streptophyta; class Magnoliopsida; order Poales; family Poaceae; genus Zea; species Zea luxurians. Next base: position 85,090,345 of record JAOPSE010000001.1, on the reverse strand, counting down.
ATCTTTGTCGAGACCAGAATCTTACAGATTGAAAGATATGGACAGCAACGACATACCAAGGTCTTGGAATGCGGATGAACTTCGACGATATTATGTGTAAACAATGTAATTTTCTTTTTTCCCTATAACACCCTTTTCCTTTCAAGAGGGGAGCAAGGTTTTTAATGGAGCCATAGGTTGTAATTTTCATTTTTTGTTTAGCCCTATGCAATACAAGGGTCAAATTCCCCCACATGTACAATGTAACATCAGGGACCACACCATTGAGTGCAAGAGGCCATGGAGAAGCTCAAAAGTCGTCCCTAAGAGGATGCAGAGCTAAAATGTCACCTAAGAGGTGAAGAAGCTACAAAGCCGTTCCTAAAGGGATGTAGAGTAAGTTACGAAGCTCCAAAGTCGTTCCTAAGGGGATGCAGAGCTAAAATACCACCTAAATCAAAGGTGAAGAAGCTCCAAAGTCGTTCCTAAGGGGATGCAGAGCTTAAATACCACCTAAGTAAAGGGTGAAGAAGCTCCAAAGTCGTTCCCAAGAGAATGCAGAGCTTAAATACCACCTAAGTAAAAGGTGAAGAGACTCAAAAGTTGTTCCTAAGGGGATGCAGAGTCTGGGTGTGTTTATGGCATACATTTGCACATTTCATCACATCATATTTTGCATTCATAAAGCCATACATTAGACATCCATAGGATCATCATCATGGCATAAAAGCATAGACAATGACAGAAAAAATTGGGGATCCTATTCTCATGAGAAAATGTTTCGAAGGTGCTTTGTATCAAATGAAACTTCATCCTATAGAAAGATGCTTCATTTTCAAAGGGAACCTGGTTGCATAAGCAAATGCTTTGTTGTGAACGAAAAGAAGGGAAGGTGTTTTTTTGCCTTCGGCTCAAAAGGCCACCAGCATTTATTTCGTCCACAGCAAAGCAGTTCACACATGAAGAAAAAGGTAAAATTGAATTACAAAATATTTACAAATGTTTACAATAATTTGCTCACTGTCGGTTACAGCCTTTTATCATATGGTACAAAGGATTTCTAAGTGTTTCTACAGATAACTACAAAAGGAGATTTCAAGGTCTACTTCGGCTTTTCAGAAGCAGCTTCAGCTTATCAACCCTTAGTGCCATCATTCTGCAAAGTAATAAAAGCATAAGGTAATCATAAATTTGATGAAGGAAGATCAAGGTAAAAAGCAAAGGTAAAATTTCATACTGTATCAAGCAGCTTTCGGGCTTCGCCTCTAGCCAATTCACGTCCGCCCTTAGCCCAAATTTGAGTAATAAATCTATTTCCTATGCTTCGGGCTTCAGTCGGAATGTCAACCAGATCTGATGTTAAAAGATAGAAATTTGGCCTATTGACAGCTTTCGCGTGATTACACCCGGCCTTCATGAATGCTGTAGTTGTGCCGCGTGAAGCCACCAGAGCACAGAAATCCCCATTCCCAGTTATAACTTCATCAAGGGCATCAACTTCATTCTTGATATGCTCGAAGGCCCTGAGGATATCTTCGATTGAAGGGGTGATTTCTTCAGAAGTGGCTCCAACTGAGTTAAATATCCCCTTCAATCGAGTAATACATCGAGTGGCAAAGCCAGAGCATTTATCTCGAAGGTTCTTAATAGTTTCACTTAGCTTCACATTCTTTTCAGCTTTGGCTTTGACCTTTGCTTTCAGTTCCTTCATTTCGTGGTCAAAGCGCTCTGATCTCTCGTTCAAGGTTGCTCGAGCTTCGTCTAGCTCTCTGCTCAACTTATCATTCTGAGACCGTGCTTCCGCGAGGGACCTTCGGCTGATTGCAGCAAGCTATCTTTTTCTTTTAAAGAATATTCAAGTTTCTTAATTTTATCTCCTAAGCCTTCAATAATAACTTCGTTTTTTCTATCTTCGGTATCCTACTGCATTTTCAAGGCTTTGGTTAATAACATACTCTACAAAACAAGTTAAAATTAGAATACTCAAACCATTACGAAGGTAATATTAAAAAGTTTAGAGAAAAACCTCACCTTAGAATTGGAATAAAACAAACTACCGACAATATGTTGTCGCTTGTAGCAGCTAACGTGAGTCTCCAACTTCGGGAATACAACGCTCTTGGATAAGGTGCCTACAATCTTCGCCCCGGCGCGGTCGCGAATGCATCCTAAGATTTCTTTATCGACCCCACCGAATATTATGGATCCTGGTTGGTAACCACAAGACATAGCGAATTCTATTAACTCTAACTTATCTTCCTCAGAAAGTTCCTGGCCACCCAGGTGTGGAAGGTCAAAATCTATCTCTTCTGAAGGAACATCTTCAATTTTCTTTCTTTTATCAGGCACTGCAGCCATGCTTTTCTCCGCAACCACATATGATATAAGTTTGTCATGTTCTGACATTGTAGTTGCAAATTATTCAGCTTTGGCTCCACCAACATCTTCAGTGTCGGTAGGAATCGCTGTTTTCACCACCGAAGCTAAAGGCGGCGTTTGCTCAATCACTTGTATTACATTCACAATCTGTCGTTTCTTCTGCCCTCCAACCTTCTCCTCCATAGCCGAAGGCGCTTCCTTCTTCTGTAAAAGGTAGGTCAGTTCTGATCTCAGAGGACTTATCAGCTTGAATGGTGGGGATTTAGTCATTACCTTCAAAATTTCTGACACCTCGGTAGCAGTAGGCGACGGAGGGCCCAAAGTTTTCTCCGGTGCTTCATATACCTTCGGTCCGGCATAAGGTATCTCATCAAGTTTCCTTTTCTTAGTAATTGGTGCCTTCGGCTCCGGCTCTGCTTTCACTTTCTTCAGAGCCTCTTCGTCCGCCTTCACGGACCGGGCGGCTTGCCTGCTCAGAATGCTGACAATTCTTTTTCTTTTCGCTCCCCTGGTCCCTTCGTCAAGTTTCTCATAGTCTAGATACTCAATGTTCAGGCCATCCATTACCTGATTTAGCCTTCGTTTCGGCCAAGTGCCGAAGGCAGCAGACATTAATTGATCCTCTTTCTTCGTGTAATTTCCAAGAATCTCATTACACATAGTTTCAATCATTTCAAGCCATTCAGTACATGGTTTCTTGAATTGCTTCTCAAATTTGAAACGGTAGGGGAGTCGAACAAGCTCATATTTCTTTCCCCCTTCCTTCTTCTTCGGCATCCCCCAACCGCTAGATGTTGGAAAGGTCTTATTAGCCACGTATTCCTGCACTAAATCTTTGGTACTAATTTCAGCAGCCACCGCTATGAATTCGACCTCGGCATGCTGGCACAGGGAGCCAAGTTGCATATGGCACAATGGCCTTGTCATCCCGAAGCTTAATCTCATAGCACTCATAACCATAGTCATCAACTTTTCCCTCCTCTTCTCGTCGTCTTTAACGTAGAACCACTCATTTGTCCATCCGGTCGGCCACTTGATGCGGTAGCCGATTACTGGGGCTTTGGTGTCCTTTCGATACGCAAAATTATAGCATCCAAAGTTTTTGTGAAGGCCATCCGCCCTAGCCTTCGTCTGATAGTGCAACTCGTGCACTCGGCAGAAACCTTTGGAATTGGCACTCATGCACTGGCTTCAGAGAACCCATATGTAAACACTTAGCCTATCAATGGCATTTGGCGTCAGCTGTTGAAGATATATCTCAAACTTCTTCAAAACCTCTCCTATTATATCATATAGAGGAAACCGAAGCCCTACCCTGAAGGAGCTTTTAAAAACAATAACTTCATCCTCCTTCGGCTCCGGAACCACTTCCTCGCTAGCAAAACGAATAAGTCTACTCTCAGTTTCCCCAAAATAGCCCAGCGTCTTCATCATAACCAGGTCCTCTGCTGACACAGTAGATTTTCCAAATTCAATATGGCTCAGTTTCGATGGGCTCAAAATACTGTTGTCTTCTTCAATTTCATCATCACTCCCATCCTCAACTACAGTCTGCTCAGCTTCGGCAGTTTGACCTTCGGCAGCAGCTTCTTCCGGCACTACTAGACCCGATCGCCTCATCATTTCTGATATTGGCGCTGTTTCCATCATTTCAGCATCATCTCCCTCATGGGACACTCTAGCAGTGGATCTTACTTGGGCCATCTCAACTGTCGTGTTCCTTAAGACGAAGCTGACTTCGAATGATGAAGATTGTGTTTGGAAAAGAGCAATCCGGAAAGCTTCGGCTTTGGTTAAAATTTTTAACAGCACAACAGTGCAATGGCAATGAATAATGTGGTAACTCCTCACCAACCTATCTATTTATATAGTGTTGTAGGGGAAGAAGGCAAACCGCCAGACCGCCTACACTGGCTGAGCGGTGGACCGCTCGACGCTCGAAATAATTTAATCGTTTTTCGATAACAAGCTCAGGGAAGGTGTTTTTCTGACCTTCGGCATTCCGAAGCCTTTGTGTCTTTCACGAATCAAGCTCGTTATGGAAAAACAAACTAGCACCGCGAAGGGGCTTCTGTTGGGGGTCTTCTTCTCTACTGAAGGTCCCCAAGGCAGAAACACCTTCGACAAGATAATATAGAGGCTCGGTCTAGCCCCGCAAGACGAAGACTCTATATAGAAGCAACAATGCAGAATGTCGAAGCTCAATAGCTTCGGCCCAGACCAAGCAGAGAAGGAGAAAGGACTAGATAGACCTTATTAATTCGAGTTGTTTGTAAACAAATATTCAAGGGCATGAATGTAATTTTACCTAGGCTGCGTCCCGTGCCTATAAATAGATGAACAGTACCCCCGTACTGTTCACGCTGAATGGTATTCACTCTCTCGCATCATCGCCTTCGAGCAAGCCGAAGGTATCAATGTAATATTAACATTGTTGATATTCATATATGTTTTATGGAATGCAAGAATAAATGAGTTATTAAGATATAATTATCATTCTTATTCCTTCGCATTTCTATTCTTATATTGATATGAAGAAGGTATGTCCTTATTGACCTTCGTCCGAGAAGCATTATACCCATAAGGAGATAATGCTTCGAAGGATGAAGGTCCTTAATGATTAACAATTGTGTTGACTTGTTCTTGACTCACAGCATTTGAGAACAAGTGACCAACATAACCCTCTCCAATGATCAGGTGAACAATACGGGGGTACTGTTCACCTATTTATAGGCCTGGGACATAGCCCAGGTGAGATTACAATTGTGCTCTCCATCTCTATGCATTTGCTCTAATACAAGTATCAGGGATAGAGTTGTCTTTCCACTCTTTGAATTGGTTTGTTGCGAGACCTTCAGAACTAGCTTGAGCCGAAGCTGTGATCATGATGTTTGCTAAAGCTTTGTTGTGTCCCTTGTGTTCCTCGCTTTGCTATTTTATCTTCGGCATTTAGCCCTGTAGCATGCTTGTTATTTGAATTAAAGTAGTTAGTTTATTCTAAGGACCTTCAGCAGAGAGAGAGACCCCCAACATGTGGCTGGACCTGAAGTTTTCCTAGATGTTGCTAGTCATATGGCGAAGGTGGTGCTTGTGTGGGCGGCTGAGGCAGGACCCATCGAATCGAAGTGTGACTTGCCTAAGCAGCTGAAGCAGAGGGTTGTGGACTTGGCTATTGATTGCGAACATACTCTGGGATGTATGGAGAATAGTACGAGATGGTGTGGAGGACCTTCTTCGGTTGATTCTATCATGCTTCAGCTTTGGCTATTTTGAATTGTGACTTGACAGGTTCTTGCTGTATGCCCTTTGTCCTCTCCACAGAATAGGCAAAATAGTTTCCTTGGTTGAGAGTTGAATCTCCCTCCAAAACTTCTTCCTCCTCTTCCACATCTTGGGGCTGGTGGTCTGAAGGTACTCTGCTGAGTTCCTGTTGATTGAGAGTGATTTTGTTGTCCTTCAGTATGATTATTTTTGTCTTTGTTTTGACATGGATTGTGTATGGTCCTGTCATGCCTTGGGTTGAACCATCCGCCGAAGCCCCTTGTCATCTGAAGGCCTCCTCTTTCCTTCGCCGAAAATCATTGTCTGCTCTGATGTATTCATCCATCTTCTGGAGGAGCTTTTTCTAGGGTATGAAGGAGTTTTCTGGTAAAGTATTGTGCTGTCAGTCCAGGTCGAAGCCCCTTGATCGTGGCCTCAATGCCTATATCATTTGGTACAGTTGGTGCTTGGGCTCAAAGCAGAAGAAATCTTTGGACATAGGCTTCCAAATATTCATTGTGATCTTGTGTGCACTGGAAGAGAGCCTGGGCAGTGTCTAGCTTCATCTAGAATCCTTGAAAGCTTGTGATCAACATATCCTTTAATTTCTGCCAAGAGGTTATTGTTCCTGGCCGTAGAGAAGAATACCAGGTTTGGGCGACGCTTCTTACTGCCATGACGAAAGACTTGGCCATGACGGTTGTGTTGCCCTCGTATGATGATATTGTTGCTTCAAAACTCATGAGAAATTGCTTTGGATCAGAGTGACCATCATACATTAGCAATTGTGGCGGCTTGTACGAAGGTGGCCATGGTATTGCCTACAGTTCTGTAGCTAAAAAGAGAGGCATCATCATAAGGAAAGTTGTCATGATTAAAGGCTTCGTACCACATGTCCTCATGATTTGGACCTTCATGTCGAAGGTCTTTCTGATGCTGTCGGTACTCTTGTTGCTTAGTATCATGCGAAATGTTTCGCATTTCTTCAGTTGCCTTGTCGATCTTCTTCTGTAGCTCAGAAAGCCAAAGCATCTTTTCTTTTCTTTTTTCCACTTGTTGATGGATGGCTTCAAGATTGCTGATCTCTCGATCCAACTCGTCATCTTGTGGACCTGGACTGACGACTTTTCTTTTATGGTTTTGTGCTTCTCTTAGGAGGATTCCATCTTGATTAGTATCCAGGGGTGTGAGGATGGAACTAGGTGTTGATGTCTTCTTTGGCGGCATGACGAAGCTGGTTGTGTCGTGAATGAGTTCACTGGAGGTGGGCGCTAATATTGGTCACTTGTTTTAAATTGCTATATACAATCAAAAATGAGGCAACACAATGTTAAAAAGTAATATCCTTCGTTCTTGAAGTGTTCATCCTTTGGGACGTCCCACTTAAGTACGAAGGTCATTATATAATCCGTTGGATTACAAAAGGATACAATAAAGGTTACACATGAAATTGTGACAAAGCTAAATAAGATAACTCATCTCAAATGTCTTGGGGTTTCATTTCTTTCTTCATACAAAATAAATTTACAATAGTACCTTCGGCTTTTTGATAAGAGGTAGCACGAAGGCGCTTCGGAGAAAGGATTATACAGAGCTGTTACTCTTGGTCCCCAAAAAAGGTACCTTACATAGGGCACTATTCATCTATTTATAGTGTAGAAGTATAGCTTCGCGTGAAGTTACAAACATGTCCACAAAACTTGTACATGTGATTTACAAATGATGCAAGGGCAATATTGTCTTTTGTGTTTATCGATGTCTTGTGAACACCTTCTTCCGGCCTTGTTTCACTTCTACTTTCATTTTCTTGTATAATTATGACGAAGCTAGTATCTTCGTCTTTCTCCTTGGTCTGCTTTGAAGATATTCAGCATCGAAGCACCTACAACACTTAAAGATGCGCTGACAAACAATGGTTAAGTGTGTTTTTGAGGACCTTCGAAAGACGAAGGGTCCCAATAGTATATACTTATACCTTAGTAATCTGGTGTTGATAATAAAATGTTGACCAACTAAAATGCTAACCGCATTGAACCTTTGCCTTACCTTGTTAACCTTGCATTTTTGCCCCACTTGTTGAGTCTCCACCGTGAGCTCACCCCTTGCATTTTTTATCAGAAGTTTGCAGATGAAGATTATGACAGTGAACTCGATGGATGCTAGTACAGTGATACCCACGGTCATGTTCTGTTGTACTTTGATGAGAGTCCTGAGCTGCTCATGACCATAAGCACGGTTGATATACTAGTTTTACACTCTACATAGGTTGTGCATATTTACCCACAAGTTGTGTTACTCATTTACCAAGGGATCATGACTTCCCATTAATCTCTACCGAGGAGACAAGGCAGGGTAGCACTATGAGGCATTTCCAAAGTTCCACTAGTTTGAGAAAACCTGCTACGGTTTTAGGGAGAAGGGAGCATAGGAATCCCTCGTTCAAAAAGCCATCGTGGCATGATCGACATAAGAAGCTCTCTATACTCTGCAGTGACGCCTCCCCGCTTGACCTTTTTGGGTAAGGTAATCTCTCTCTAGCTTTCCTAATTAATTAGGCAAGGGCGTCACATTCCACCCTTGTTGTAGCACTATTTTCCTAGGTTAAGCTCTATGTTCCAATTAACAAAATGATTTTATCATGTATCATAAATAATACGATCAGTCGGGCCAGCAGCAGGCAAGCTCTCAACAGCAACCTTCGCACAACATATTTCGTCCACTTGCTCCGAGAGGTGGAAGGGCAGGCCAAAGTCTTGGTGGTAGATTCAATGCACCTCCAAGGAAACCATTTTGCTTGTTTTGTGGTGAGGACAAAGGCCATACCACAAGAATATGCCATCATACTATCAACAAGTAGAAGGAACTTGCTTCATCAGCCACTCAACCTTCCCAGTCAAAAGAGGTGTTCAGTACCTCTTCATACTATTCACCTTATATCCCATAGTATGTCTAGCCTCAATTACAGGAGCCAAGGTTAAGTTTACCCTCGGCCTCAAATGCCTCAAGTAATCCAGTAATGAGTGTGTGGTCACCATCTGCTTTTTTCATCCTAAGACCACCTCCTTATGACCAAGTGCATGCTGGTCAACATAAGTTCCCAAGGCAAGACTTGCAACAAAGGGACAAAATAGAAGGATCCAGAACTCGTACTATCAATAGTATGGTCCCAGAGACAAAGCATATATATTAAAGACCCCAAGGGGTTGGGTAAGTAAGCCCAAATATATGAAGAAATCCCTACTATCTATCTATGTTTACTTTCATAGACTTTTTCTTTATCATGCAAATCAATATAATATTAATCTGGCACCTTCGAGTGCAAACAAAATGTTGTAGTCCAAGCTTCGGGTAAGCAAGTGTGAAAAAGCTCCCAAGTCGTTCCTAAAGAAATGCAGAGCTATGATTCATTCACCTAAGTAACGGTGAAAAAGCTCTGAAGTGGTTCCTAAGGGAATGCAGAGCTATAGTTCATTCACCTAAGTAACGGTAAAAAAGCTGCGAAGTCGTTCCTAAAGGAATGCAGAGCTATGCTTCATTCACCTAAGTAACAGTGAAAAAGCTTCGAAGTCGTTCCTAAGGGAATGTAAAGCTATGATTCATTCACCTAAGTAACGGTAAAAAAGCTCCAAAGTCAATCCTAGGGGAATGCAGAGCTACGATACAGTCCCAAAGTAACGGTGAAAAAGATTCGAAGTCGTTTCTAAGGGAATACAGAACTACGATTTCCTTTGTAATGTGTGAAAAGAAGGGAAGGTGTTTTTCGCCTTCGGCTCAAAAACGCGTGTTAAACAAAATTTCACACATCACAAAAGAAAGCAATGAAGCAAAAATGAAGTGAAAAGTGTGAATATATTACAAATCACTTGAAAAAGTCTTGAAGCTTTCACACACTTTGTATCAGCAAAAATATTACAACAAACCATCATTGTTTTTCACATAATTTAATCAATTCCCTTTGTTGCCCTGCATCACTTCATCATATATTTGCTCACAATTTTTGAGGACAGCATCATCTGTGGCTTTTTGGTAGCTATAGAAGATATTGCCTCAGCTTCGACAGTAGCATCCTTAGCTTCAGCTTCATTATTTTTTACTTCAATTACTACCTATAAAGTGGAGACTTTTCAGCAAGGGTTAGTAAAACAATTGCTAAAGTGTGAGTACACTGAACTTTTAACAGAAGTGAAAAGGTCAAATACCTTTAGCTTTCTTGCTTTGTAGCTTCCATCTAATACCTACAGCTCTTTCAGTGGTCTGTCGTGCTTGTATAGATTTTGAAAGTCAGTATGTACATGCCCTGCGTATGTAACGACGAAGGTAATAGGATACAAAACTTCTCCCTATTCTTTATAGATTCTTCGATACTTATTTCCTTCCTGCCCTCCTTCCATATTTCAGATAAGAATTTTATAGACCACTCCGAAGCTTCGACAGTCGATCTTCGGATGTGGTTACCAAAAACTCTAAAATCGGGGTTAGTACAAACCTTCACATGATTGCAAAACTGAAAAAGTGCTTCGGGCGTCTATCCAAGCACAATAGTCCTCTCGTGTTGGGAGAACACTTTTAAAAGCACAGGTCTCACTGAGCACCCACTTCATTTAGCCCTCCATGTCACCATCCAAGAAATTCTTCTCTTTAGACAGAGCCCCATCAGAGGAGGTCCTCAATAACTCATTATGGCAACTATTGTGAGAGTGTGATAGTTTGCTAGTAGAATTCGATAGTTTTCATTGAGTTGTCTCACATGATTCACTTCATCTTTGAGGTCATCTACTCTCACATGAGCACAATTAAGGTCAACGACTGCTTCGGTAGATGCCTGTATTATCTTTGTTGTTTCAGCTTTATATTCCTCTTTTGCTCGTTTTAGCTTAGCTTCAAGTGATGCAATTCGCTTGTACTTTTCAACATTTTAATCTTCGAGCGCTGATACTTTCCTTCCCATTATTTCTTCAAGCTTGCGTTTTTTCTTCGCTCATAGCCTGGACTTTGGTCTGGCTTTCAATAAAATATTTTTCCAGAATTTTGAAATAATTTTTTGTTTTCCTCGCAGTCAAATTGAAGCCCAGATACTTCGGACCTGAGTTTAACTATCTCTTTTCGGGCAGCTTCGCCATCCGCATTTCTTTTGTTCCTTAGTGATTTACTCAGAAATAAACCTTGCGAAAAGCCAAGAAAAAGAGAGGTTAACCAAGTTTTGTATCAGTCTAACACAAAGTTTAAAAGTAAAATCAACATAAATTACCTTCAGATGCGTGTAAGATAAACAATCAGAGAAGTCTTTGGAGGACATGGTTGAAAGCATGGTCTCTAGCTTCAAAAAACCAATATTATCCGTCATGTAGCGGCATACTTCAATTTCCATGTTATTCAGGCAGCAGTATAAGTAATCGTCTAGCCCTCCCCCGAGGATGGTGGACCCCAAAGGGTATCCAGTTGTTTAGCAAAACCGATAGCTTTGGCCAATTGCTTTTCACCCATAACTTTTCCTACAACATGATGAACCATGTATTTCCGACCACCTAAATCTTGGTCAAAAGGCCCTTCTCCAAGCGGTGTATCATCTTCAATAACTTTCTTGGCTTCTTCAATGTTAGTAGGCCCCTTACCTTTATCCTCCGCTGGAGCAGGTTTGGAGGAACCTTTCTGTTTGGCTACTTCGATCGCGAAGATGTCACCGCTGTAGCCATCTGTTTAAACTCCGGACTACTTGGTGTTGTCACACCTATAGTAGGCGGTGCAGCCTCCTTCGGTATTGTATCGGCGGTATCCTTTTCCTTAGATTCATCTTCGTCAACATCCAAGAACAAACTCATTACCGGAGCTATTCACTCCTCTTCTTCCTCTTCTTCGCTCTCTGGGAGCGACTCCAAAGGTGTAACTTTTTGTGCTATCAAGGCAACAGCTTCTCTAATCTTCGCCTCTTTGGATTCCATAGAAGAGAGTTCCTCATCTTCAGCTACCATCTTAGCTTCGGGTGCAGCCTAAAAATATTTATATCAAGATATCAATATAGTAAAAATCAAAGAAGCCTTTTTACCAGAATTTCCTCCGAAGCCTGAGGTGTCGACTCAGCCTGTATCTTTAGGGCTTTGCTCCATTAGTAGTCACTTTTCTCTTCCTCTTCTTTGAATCCTAAACCATGTTGGGATAGCGAGGATAAAAGAAGTAATAGCATCAAAAACACGATTTAATCAACACCTTTTTTGAGCTGCAAAAGCCCGTTGCAAAGCTTCGGCCTCAGGTTTGCTATAATTACCAAGTATTTCATTACATTTCACCTCAATATAATCTAGCCACCCGTCACTAGGTTCTCCAAACTCATCTTCAAATTTATACTTGTAGCGAAGTCTGATTAACCTAGGTTTCGTGTCCAAAGCGTCTTTTTCAAATATCTTTGGCATCTCCCATTCAGCCGTTAGTGGCCATGTCTTAAAAGCTAAAAACTCCTGAACAAGATCCCTTGTTCTAGTGTGTGTAAAAACAACAACGAAAGCAACTATAACAGCCTAAACTTCGAAGTTGATATAGCACGTTGGCTTTTTATATCTGAAGCTTGTAACAATAGGAGTCTAAATGATTCTTTTTATGTCAGTCCGTTCATTCAAATCATTCTTCATGTAAAACCATTCCCTCGCCCATTCATTTGGCCACATGCTTGGTATACAAGAGCCAAAAACATCTCATCCCTTCGATAATCGAAGTTGTAGCAGCCAAAGTAATTGTGAAGGCCCCTAGTTGCCTTCGTCTGAAAGTGCAGCTCATGGACCTGACTGAAGGCTTCGCAGAAAGCTTCGACTTCAAGTTCAACTCCTTGACTCCGTACAACCCAAATGAAAATTCCTAGACTCGCTATAGTGTTTGGGGTGAGCTGATGAAGGTATATGTTAAACATTTTCAAAACTGCAACTACCGTCTTATGCAAAGGAAATCTAAGGCGAGCCTTCAGAAAACTTCGAAACACAACAACTTCGTCCTCTCTTGGCTTCGGCACTAAATCATCACCTTCTAGCCACACCCAATCAACATCGACACTATAGCCAAAGCTGTTAAGTACCTCAATATGTCCTCCTTTGATCCTAGATTTGCCGAAGTCCACATGGCTTGGCTTTGTAGGACGTATGGTAGTGTTATCCTCTTCAATGTCAATGTTGTCACTATCCTTGGACGGATTCACAACGTCGGCTTTGGTTTCAGAGGCAGTAGCCTCTATTGTTGAAACTACCTCCTCAACCTTCATCTCTTGAACGCTTGACGAAGGTGCCAAAGGCACACCAGCACCAAATTGCTCTCCTGCCATTTCGTATTGGAAAAGGTTGGTCTGGAGGTGGAAAAGCAATCGAAGGTAGAGTAGGCTTGAGCAACAGCGCGCACAAAAGTAGCAAATGTCGTGTTAACACCTTAGGGTGTCGCTCCCTTTTATACCTATATTTTTTGAACTTAACAGTTATACTCATTGAGATATGGGCTCTACCTGTCAGGGTATTCATAACGAGCTTCAGGATGATGTTTTTCGTACCTTCGGAACAAGGCCTCTCATTTATGATTTTTGCGATCTAAACTCGTTATGAAGCAATGAACTCATTCCACAAGGGGCTACTGTTGGGGGCCTACCTTGTCGATGGTCTTCAAAACACATGTATTCTGGTATGATAAAGTGTGTTTCAGGTGAATAACGAAGGCTGGATGAAGCTGGCCTTCGGCTGAAGTAACACATATAGAAGCTCCGTCCATACGAAAAATACGCGCGGAAGAGCGAGCCGAAGCCACCAACTTCAGCATGGAGAAAAGCTTCGAGTGTAAGCTAACGAAGGAAAAGGAGTCCAAGATTTGCACAACAAGAAAGAAAGGAAAAAGACGGTAATATACCTACATCAATTGTAAACAATTAGTGTAAAGCCTTAAGGGACACAATTATAATTCTATACAAAGACGATTTATCTTTCTTATAAATAGATGAACAGTGTATTACACAAAGTACCTTTGTAAAATGGCACTTACTTCGTCTTGCTTAACCTACGAAGAGTCTTCAAGTCACTCTGTATACAGGAGCCGAAGGTATGCTTTTACATTCATTTATCGAGAGAGATGGAATAAAAATGTTAAGACATATGAGATGAGTCAGATACTTTGTTACTCTCGTTTTATTCCATTATGTTTCTCATTGAAAAACCTTTGTCCCACGCTTTCACACTTTGAAGAAGTGTTAAATGAGGAGGACGAACATCTTTATATTTAACTTATGTAACCTTAGTTTTAGATACCTTTACGTCTCGTTTGGATCATTGGAATTGAATTCCATTATAATAATAGTAATTTAGTCACATATCAATTATGATAATTCGGTTTTATACAAAATATATTTGTATACTATTATTAGCAAGATATCGGAGATATTTATGTGCTACATCTTTATTATAGATGAGTGAGACGAAGAGTAGAAACAAATTCTATTAATGCATAAAATCATTTCTCATCCTCCACCCCATGAATTTGAGATAGGTTTATATCTGAACTTTGGAAAGTGGTGGAATGTCAAATTCTAAACTAAATAGGTTACTTTATTGAGTGAATTTCAATTCATCTAAAATAAAGGGATCCAAACGCCCCATTAGAAAAATTGAAATCAAGTCACAACAACACATATGAACAATTTTTTGTTTACGTGTACGACAAGAAAAATATTTAAATATATAATACAAATTCCTGATAAATTGTGTTGCTAAATATGACCGATGAGTAATTTGTTCATAAAATGAAAATGTATTGTAAAAAGTATTTTAATTTTCGACATATGAAATTATTTTTTTTATAAGTGATATATAAAGACAATGTAGATTATAAAATCTAGTAACACTCTATATATATATAGAAGACTACATTGAGATGTTGCTGGAGACAGAGGATCATATAGAAGACAATATTTTTTAGAGGCTTTTGTAAAGGTTAGAAAATATTTTATTTAGCTGATGTCGTTTGAGACGGTCTGAATTCGCATCACAAGTCCGGCATTGGCGCGCGCACTAATAAAGCTAGAAAAAATAGGCGGGAAAGAGTGAAAATTTGGCGCCATTCCAGGAATCGCGAAAAGAAAAGGTCCTACCTCGTATCGCGTCCAATTGCTTTGCTCATTCTCGTGCTCGGCAGGGGAACGGTGCGAAGCGGAGGAGCGGCGATGCAGATCCGGGTGCAGTGCGCGTGCGGCGAGTCGTCGTGCCCGGAATGGGCCGTCGTGGAGCTGCAGGGCGTGGTGCAGCCGCAGGCCTCCTTCGCCGGCGACATCCGGGGACTCCACATCGGCCGCCTCTGCTCCGCCCCTTCCCCAGCCTCCGCCTCGTCCAAGGCGAGACAACTCATCCATACTCGCCGCCTCCTCTCCTTGCATCTCGGTTCTTGGCTTCCTTGGATGTGTTCGTTCTTGATGCGATTGAGATGGTATCAGGCAGGGTTCACCTTCACGGTGGGGTACCACGAGCTCGCCGGCACAAAGGTGACGCTCAAGAAGCCCCTGCTGGTGCTCAGGAAGAAGAAGGTTAATGCTGGTGCTCAGGAAGAAGAGGTACCGACGGCGGCGGAGGTGGAGCTGGAGGTGATCGGCATCATCCGGCACAAGATCCTATTCAAGGACCGCCCCAAGGCCCTCATCTCAAGTAACCCACTGCCTCCCCCACCCCAGTCCATTCGCCTTGCCTGAGCAGTATTTCTAAATTTTATTTATCAAATAGCTTAGCTGATTGCGTGACCCATCTTCTCCAGAGCCGCCAACCAAGGAGAAGAAGGCCGTGCAGCCAGCAGCAAAGTGACGCCACGCCAGCAACTCCGTGCCCCTTGAGAATCTGAAGCTCTCTTGGTTTGGCTGCGTATTCCCTGAATATTGCGCCTGTTGTAGTCATGACTGGTTTGGCCGATACTTTGTCAGTTGTAGTTGCACGTTCTTTTTTATTTGTCACATTTTAATTTAAAAATGAATGACAAATATTTTAGAATGGAAGAAGTACAAGTTTAAGGATGTTTCCTCTCGGGAAAAAAAAAGTTTAAGGATGATCACTTGTATTGTCTGTTTCTTTGTTTGTGGTTAAAGTCTGTTTGATTGCAATATTCCAGCATTGAATCGCAGCCGGTAGAACATTTCAGTATTCGTCTCAAAGCAAACAAATAGAACAAGAAAAGATCCAAGGAAACACTTAATCTGACATCATATATTATTAAATATAATCTGAAAATATGCCCTCTACAATTGCCCATACCCACGTATTTCTACTCACACCAATGGTTGTTGGGCCATGTTGGGCCAGACACTGAATCAGACCTCGATCAGCACCGCGTAGGTTTGTGCCTCTTCATCTTGACTAACCATACTTGAGCGTAGGATCAGAACCAACCGGAGCCTTCGTCAATTGCAACTTAGTCGGAGCCTTCGATCAAGCAACTAGTGCTGACCGAGGCGAAGACTGGTGCCTAGGCCATCGAGGTCGAGGACTCTGTCCACCGCAACTTTTCGAGGGGCCCTCGGCACAGGCTACGACCCAGCGAGGAGCGAGGGGTTCCAATGCGCGAAGGCTACGGGACAACGAAGGCTTTAGGAAAGAAGACACGTGTAAGGAAAATGGACCCCGGCCATTTGGCTAATTGAGTTTTGGTGTTTGATGATTAACACAACCTGTGGACTAACACATTTGCTAGTGTTTATGATTGTAGTTCACAGGATGCAAGAATTACTTGTACTAAGGAATTGAGGAAAGCAACACCTCAAAAGAAGACATTAAGAAGATTCAAGAAAAGTCCAAGTGTGCTGTTGCGGACTGTCTGTGCGAAGGCGCACCGGACTGTCCGGTGGCACGCCAGACTGTCCAGTGCACCAGGGAACTTCAGCTCCAACGGCTAGTTCCAGGTGGCACTCGGAGAGAAAACCACCGGACTGTCCGGTGGCGCACCGGACATGTCCGGTGTGAAAAGCCTGCGCGCCCAACGGTCGACTGCTCTGTCAGAGCAACGGATAGGCGCACCGGACATGCTACAGTGCAGTGTCCGGTGGTGCACCGGACTGTCCGGTGCACCCGACGATAGAAAGTTCCAGCTTTCTGTCCAACGGCTAGTTTGGGGTGTGGAGGCTATAAATACCACCCCAACCGGCCATTCTCAAGTGTGGGAGCCCAAACAACATACCAAGGCATATTGTAGACATTTCCAAGTCCTCAAACACCCAAGTGCTTAATAGAATCACTCGGTAATTAGCGTAGGTGCTTTGCGAAGTGCTTAGGTTAGTTAGACCGCTTTAGCGCTTGCTCTAGGTGAACCCTAGATTGTTGAGTGAGTTTAGATAAACCTCACAACCCCTAGGCTCTTGCGTGAGCCATTGTAATTGTACCGAGTGGGGCGAGAGTCTTGCGAGACCGTGACAACCGTGTTTGTGTCACGGTCGCCGCCGTGTACCGGAGGGAACGAGGCCCGCGGCGTTTCGACCGGAAGCTCGATAGTGGAGACGGCGGGGAGCGTCCGAGAGGAGCCGGAAGCGGAGCACCACTTGCGTGTGGAGAAGGCCCGTGGCTCTCTACGGAGTTACTCGACCGAGGTGCTTGCCCTCGCGTGGGCTTCCCTTCGCGTAGGGGCACCAACGAGGATTAGTCGGGACCATGCACGGTTCCGGATACCTCGGTAAAAATACTGGCGTCATCCACGAGAGTTTGCTTCTCTACTTTGCTCTTTAAGTTTCTGCATTTATATTAAGCATTTAAGTTTCAATCTTGTATTCATACATATCTAGTGTAGATTGAAACTTAGCCTTTGTAGTAGAGATAGCAACACTTAGATAAAACCTAATTTGCACATTCTAGTTTGACTATTTGCATAGGTTTTGCTCTAGGGATTTAATTGTGGCCTAGTTTAGCGAAAGTTTTAGAAGTCCTAATTCACCCCCCCCCTCTTAGGTGTCACCCGTTTCCTACAAGTGGTATCAGAGCCGGTTTGGCTCATTTGAAACGTTTTTAGCTTCACCGCTAAAAGAGCCGACGCTTTTTAGAGGAAGGGATGGATACCCATAGGCCACCACATTTCGACGGCACTAACTTCCCATATTATAGTGCTAGAATGGCTTGTTACCTAGAGGCCGTTGATCTAGGTGTTTGGAGAGTCACTCGTGACGGGATGAAACCCCTCAAGAATCCCGAGAAACCGACCACGAGTGAGGAAAAAGAAATTCATTTAAATGCTAGAGCCAAAAATTGCTTGTATGAATCTCTTAGCATAGATATTTTTAATCAAGTATTTACCTTGAAAACTGCAAATGAGATTTGGCTAAAATTGCATGAGCTCCATGATGGCACATCCAATGTCCGTGAGCAAAAACATTGCCTAGTCTTAAATGAGTATAATTCTTTTGCTATGAAAGATGATGAGCTTGTTAGAGACATGTATTCTCGTTTGAATCTAATTATCAATGAGCTCAACTCTATTGGCATTAATAAGCTAGGTGATGCGGATATTGTGAGAAAGATTATCTCCCTGCTACCACAACAAAGATATGGGAGCATCATCACCATCCTGCACAACATGGAGGACTTGAGCAACATGACCCCGACCATTGTAATTGGGAAAATCGCGGCTTTTGAGATGTCGCGAAAAATGAGTCGGGGAGAGGAGCCAACTTCCTCAAGACCATATGCTTTTGCATGTGATGAAAGGAAGGGCAAAAAGAAGGCTCCCACTCCAAGTTCCTCAAGTGAAGAAGAGTAAGAAGAAGAAAGTGATGATGATGAAGATAATCAACCATGCACATCATCCTCCGAGGACGAAGAAACAATCCAACGCGTCGGAAAGGTAATGAGGATGATCCGCAAGATTAATCTAATGGGTGTGCCCCTGCAGGTCGAGGATCTTCTCTTTAACATTGACAGGAAAAAGCAAAGGAAGAGAGGATGCTTCGCATGTGGGGAGAAGGGCCACTTCAGGGACAACTGTCCAAATATGGCCATACCCAAAAAGGAGAGGAGCAAAGGCAAGGCGCTAACAAGTGTTAGAACTTGGGATGATTCTTCAAGTGAAGATGAACCTCCAAGGACGCGCAGCCACCGGTCCTCGTCACGCTCATCACGGTCATCACACAAATGCCTTATGGCAAGAGGTAACAAAAGCATTCCATCCTCTAGTGATGAAAGTAGTAGTGATGATGAAGGTGAGGAAAAGCCCTCTCTAGATGAGCTTGCGGAAGCCGTAGAATTTTTCCAGGATGTTTGCATTAAACAAAAAGCTCAACTTAAAACCTTGAAAAATAAGTTGATTAGCTCCCAAAATGATTACAAAGGTTTGCTAGAAAAATTTGAAACTTTTGCAAACTTAAATAGTGAGCTGTCAACCAAAATTGAGCTATTAGAATCTAGTGCTCCATCCACTGCTACCGATGATGGCCTTATTAAAAAGAATGAAAAACTCAAGGCTAAGTTAGCTAGCTCCCAAAATACTATTGAAAATTTGCTAGAGAAAATGGAAATTCTTAGCATACACAACAATGAGCTAACTACTAAGCTAGAAAACATTGGTAGCACCCCAGAAGCATCTTTAGTTGAAATTCCTGAAATTATTAAAAAGGATGCTTCTACTTCTTGCTTTGATTTAATTGATAATTCCAACCCATGCAACCAAGTTCGTGTTGAGAATATTGTTGCAGAAACATGTTCGGATGAGGTTGCAAAGGAAAATAAACAATTAAGGCAAGAAGTGGCTCGCCTTGGCAAGGCTTTGTATGACAAGAAAGGCAAAGCCAAACAAATCTGACCTCCACAGGATAACACCACTGCGGGAGTGAACAAGCCTATGGAGGGAGAAATTGTGATTTGTCGGCTATGTCACATGGAAGGCCATAAGTCTTTCCAATGCAAGGCGATGACCGGGGACAAACAAAGGCAAAAGCTCAAGCAAAAGCCATCAAGCAAAATCTCCAACACCTACATCAAAAAGGTGGACAAAAAGACTGCTACACCATATTTAATCAAAAAGAAAAAGAATGGAAAGGTGATAGCAATCAAGGCCAACAAGCAAGCCAACAAAGGAAAGGGGGCCAAACGCATCTGGGTGCCAAAGGAAATAATTACAAACATGAAAAGCACCAAGAAGGTTTGGATCCCGAAAGGGAAGTGAGTAGACCAAAGGAGGATCGGGAAATTTGGAGACTTGGCAAAGTTGGGATGTATATCATGGGATACATCATATTGGATCAAGTTTAATTGTCAAGTGGGTTAGTGAAAACTTTGGACCCAAATTTCCCACCCATGACTAAGGTAACTAGATTTATTGTATTTCTTGCTTTTAGATATGCGTATCTATTTACCTTGTATCTAGTTTACTTTTCTTGCCTAGTATTAACTTGTTATTTACTCATGTTTGAAATCATGCATACTAGGTAAATCATATGGTAGGATTGCTTGTTGTCAATTCATATACTTAAACAAACCTACATGGTTTAAAATGTTTAAGCACGGCACATAGCTTACTTAACATTCCCAAAGTAAATGACACTAATGCCTCAAAAGTTTATATCTTACATTTGGTATCATTTATCTTATATGTGTCAAAGTTTGAATTATGGATAATTTGCCCCTCTTGATATCAAATCAAAGTGCATGTCTCCTACAAGTATTCAAAACTTGTATGCACACCTTTAGGGAGAGGTTACTCTATAATCTAACACTTTGAGACTAACACCTTTTCAAGTCTATTTCATGTGATAGTCTCATTGTAAGGAAAAGAAGGTCCCTGGAGAAAGACAACAATCTTCCACTGCAAAATCTCCAAGAAATCCCATGTCTCTCAAGCTCGCCATTGACTTTCAATTGGTATCTTTTGAGACTATTTTGTATATCATTTACATGTCTTCTCCAACATTTGATTAGACTATAATTCATATCATATGCTTCCATGTTGCTAAAAATGCATAAGTACTTAACTCATATTCTGTTACCTTTGCATAAGGGAAGTTAGTCTTTTCAAAT
Organism: Zea luxurians; assembly: GCA_029449295.1. Lineage (NCBI taxonomy): Eukaryota > Viridiplantae > Streptophyta > Magnoliopsida > Poales > Poaceae > Zea > Zea luxurians. The sequence continues at coordinate 85,069,739 of JAOPSE010000001.1, read as the reverse complement.
CATGTCTTGCACCTCTATTTTTTCACATGCTTTTTCCTAAGTAGAGGAATTCTGTCAGGGGGAGTATTTCTTCATCTCTAAAAAGGGGGAGAAATTTCTTTCTAAAGAGAACACTCGTTTAGGGGGAGTAATCCTTTCAACTGATATCATTCATGTGGTCTATTTTAGTATCCTTCAAATGGTATCATCTGGTATGAGGGCAAGCTTTTATTTACTTCCTACATGCTTTTAATGTCTTCCTTTTCGATGGTTGATGCCAAAGGGGGAGAAGTTTAGGGACCAAAGCAATGAAAACTATATCAAACACCAAACACCACCAATTTAAAATTTTATAGGAAGTAAGTGAATTATGGAGTTAGGGGGAGGCTTAAGTCCATAATATCACTTTGTGGGGACAATCATGCATCCTAGCAAGTAGATTGCATATTTTCATTCAAATACTTGTATTATTTGCTTGCTTTGGTTGTGTTGTCACCAATCACCAAAAAGGGGGAGATTGTAAGGAAAATGGACCCCGGCCATTTGGCTAATTGAGTTTTGGTGTTTGATGATTAACACAACCTGTGGACTAACGCATTTGCGAGTGTTTATAATTGTAGTTCACAGGATGCGATGAGGATTGGACCTAGGGATGAGGATGCAACACCTCAAAAGAAGACATAAAAAGATGCATAGAAGTCCAAGACTCAAGAACAAAAGAAGCCTGAAGAAATCAGTGAAGAAATCTGAGAAGTTTAGGGACCAAAGCAATGAAAACTATATCAAACACCAAACACCACCAATTTAAAATTTTATAGGAAGTAAGTGAATTATGGAGTTAGGGGGAGGCTTAAGTCCATAATATCACATTGTGGGGACAATCATGCATCTTAGCAAGTAGATTACATATCTTAATTCAAATACTTGTATTATCTGCTTGCTTTGGTTGTGTTGTCATCAATCACCAAAAAGGGGGAGATTGTAAGGAAAATGGACCCCGGCCATTTGGCTAATTGAGTTTTGGTGTTTGATGATTAACACAACCTGTGGACTAACGCATCTGCTAGTGTTTATGATTGTAGTTCACAGGATGCAAGAATTACTTGGACTAAGGAATTGAGGAAAGCAACACCTCAAAAGAAGACATTAAGAAGATTCAAGAAAAGTCCAAGTGTGCTGTTGCGGACTGTCTGTGCGAAGGCGCACCGGACTGTCCGGTGGCACGCCGGACTGTCCAGTGCACCAGGGAACTTCAGCTCCAACGGCTAGTTCCAGGTGGCACTCGGAGAGAAGACCACCGGACTGTCCGGTGGCGCACCGGATATGTCTGGTGTGAAAAGCCTACGCACCCAACGGTCGACTGCTCTGTCAGAGCAACGGATAGGCGCACCGGACATGCTACAGTGCAGTGTCCGGTGGTGCACCGGACTATCCGGTGCACCCGACGACAGAAAGTTCCAGCTTTCTGTCCAACGGCTAGTTTGGGGTGTGGAGGCTATAAATACCACCCCAACCGGCCATTCTCAAGTGTGGGAGCCCAAGCAACATTCCAAGGCATATTGTAGACATTTCCAAGTGCTCAAACACCCAAGTGCTTAATAGAATCACTCGGTGATTAGCGTAGGTGCTTTGCGAAGTGCTTAGGTTTGTTAGACCGCTTTAGCGCTTGCTCTAGGTGAACCCTAGATTGTTGAGTGAGTTTAGATAAACCTCACAACCCCTAGGCTCTTGCGTGAGCCATTGTAATTGTACCGAGTGGGGCGAGAGTCTTGCGAGACCGTGACAACCGCGTTTGTGTCACGGCCGCCACCGTGTACCGGAGGGAACGAGGCCCGCGGCGTTTCGGCCGGAAGCTCGATAGTGGAGACGGCGGGGAGCGTCCGAGAGGAGCCGGAAGCGGAGCACCACTTGCGTGTGGAGAAGGCCTGTGGCTCTCTACGGAGTTACTCGACCGAGGTGTTTGGCCCTCGCATGGGCTTCCCTTCGCGTAGGGGCACCAACGAGGATTAGTCGGGACCATGCACGGTTCCGGATACCTCGGTAAAAATACCGGCGTCATCCACGAGAGTTTGCTTCTCTACTTTGCTCTTTAAGTTTCCGCATTTATATTAAGCATTTAAGTTTCAATCTTGTATTCATACATATCTAGTGTAGATTGAAACTTAGCCCTTGCAGTAGAGATAGCAACACTTAGACAAAACCTAGTTTGCACATTCTAGTTTGACTATTTGCATAGGTTTTGCTCTAGGGATTTAATTGTGGCCTAGTTTAGCGAAAGTTTTAGAAGTCCTAATTCACCCCCCTCTTAGGTGTCACCCGTTTCCTACAACATGTCTGAATTACCAACCCACTATGGAGGCTAACCGGAGAGCCCATGTGTCAATGTAACCATAGGCTAAAATTGTGAGTGCATGTGTCCATTAGGCACGACGGTGTTGTAATTACTCGCTACATAGAATATTGTAGGAATGTAGTTGGTAACCAGGGGTACAAATGTACTTTAGGCCACCTACCATAGATTGCCTATAAATACCTCCGTCTTATAGCTGGACGAGATACATATAACGAGACGCTACAGTTCTCTATCTAACATTTTGTTTTGCATTGTTCTTCTCTTCTATCCATGAGTGTGTGGGTCCACCTGTCAGGACCCAACATTTGGCACCCACCGTTTGTGCGACGTAGACCAATCCCACGATGCCTCCCAAGAAGAGCACCAGGACCAACTCCTCACTCGAGGACGAGGCGACAAAGGTGGTCCTCGCCGCTAACGCCAAAAGGGGCAAGGTCGTCTTGCCAACGAAATCCCACCACCGTCCAATGATCTCAAAACTATAACCGAACCAGAGGGTGAAGGTCACGACATGAAACAAAAGCGAATACCATCCCCTGAGCTAAGTGTCCATACTTCCAGCTCTGACACCCCAACTGACCCACCACCGAATCCACAAAAGTTATCCCTACCAAGCTAGAATATGGCTAGATCTAACAAGGAACATGTCGTTGATTCCCCAAGGCTTCGAAGCATTAGCAAGTCGCCAACCCCATCCGCTAGGAATGTCCATCCTATACGACGACGAAGACCTAAAAGAAGGCATAGACCTTGACATCAACATCGAGGAACTTCTACTCAGAAGCCTTCGCATGCGCAACAGCAACTCCAGAAAAGGACACCCTTACAACAAAGAGGCAGTGCAACGAAGTCCAAGCCAAGATTCAACAACTTATCCAATAGGAGAAAGAGCGCCGCTAGGCCCTCAAGCAAGAAATTTCAGAACTACAAACCTAGCAGCCACCACCTCACCCTTCGCACAACAGAGTAGGGCAGGACAACTTTAGCGAAGTCAGGTAGATTGTGCAACACAACACCTTCCAAGCCTTCAAATTCAATGATGAAAGGTGCTCACTCTCAGCTAGGCGGTAGGCGACACCCTGGCCATACAGCTACACATAAGGAAATTGACCAATGTACAACGGAAAAACCGACCTCCTACAGTTTATCATGGTCTACAGGTAGCAGTAGCCTCCTTAGGACGTGACGACGATGCAATGCGGAAGTCGTTCATAATTGCCCTCAAGGGCCCCGCTTTAACATGGTACACCAGATTGCCCTCGCTATCAACCGGTTCATGGGCAAACCTTCAGGAGAAATTCCTGCTCAACTTTCAGTGGGGTATAGGCCACAAACAGATGCCCTCACAGAGATATCCCTGTCCCGGCAGCTGTAAAAGGAAAGGCTTCGTGAATATTAGAATAAATCCTTATCACCAAAATTGCAGCTCCTGTCAGTTAAAGGCGAAATTGTCGACCATTATGCCATTAGTGGCCTCCGCGTGGGTCACCCATACAGTCGTTGTGCCTAGGACCCCCAGACATCTCTCCAAGAGTTGTATCAACTCTTCGAGAAATATGCAAGGTCCAAAGATTTATCTATCGCAAGATCGAGGTGCAATGCAAGCCAAGGGAGCCCTCGCATGCAACTAACTCTAAATCATGGCCTAGAAATCAGCAACCTCAGAATCAACAGTAGCAAATTCACAACATCAACCAACAACAATAGCTCGAAGACCCCCTCGCATCTATCATCAAAACCGACAGCCACCAAGAGGTGGTAGAGGACCTAAAGGCAGGCAACACGACCATAACCCCATACACGAACACAAGCCATACTGCGTTTTTCACGGCGAGGATGCCAGCCAATCAACCAAGGACTACCGCACCACCAAGGAGGCCATAGAAAGAATGGAGGCTGAAAGGCAAGCGAGGGCGCACCCCGAGAAGGTAGCAAAGGCAATAATCCATACCTTTCAACCACATTTCCAGCATCATTACCCAGAAATGTCCCCCTACTAGCAGTATTAACAAAATTATCAACCCTCTCTACCCACCAAGAAAGGCTACAACTCCCACCACCACCTCATCCAATCCCCCTCAAAGACAACAACCCCTCCCCCACCCAAGGAAGAAGATGGTTATCCCCAGCCTTCAATTCACAATGTAATCAATGTGATCAGCGGAGGCTCTAATACGGACTTCGACAACAAGAGGCAACGAGGCAACAAAAAGATTATTATCGAAATGTAAATCACGTCACAGTCAACAAGCCTGTCGTTTAAACAAAATGGTCGCACGTTTCCCTGACGTTCGACGCAAACGACGTCAATCTCCGAAACTCCCCGCACACGGACACAATGTTCATAACTTGCAACATAGCAGGCTAGAAAATACACAAGGCTCTCGTAGACAATGACAACCAAGCAAATACCATATTGATGCATGCGTTCGACAGGATGATCATGAATCCCAACCTGTTGCAGCCAGCCGACAACCCCCTATTTGGATTTGGACGCAAGGCCACCCTCCCCCTCGGTAAGATAACCCTGTCACTATCCTTTAGCGCCGCCCAAATGCACGGACAGAACAAGTCACTTTCGATGTCATCGATATGGTGTACCCTTATAATGCAATCGTAGGCAGAGGGGTAATTAACATTTTTAGGCAGCCATTCATGGACTTTACTTATGCATGAAAGTACTCGGGCTGCGCGGAGTCATCGTCATTTTCGAGGACCAGCAAGTAGCCCGTAATATAGAAAAAGTCTTTGTCCTAGGTCAGCGCAATGTCCACTGCCTGGGCACAAACACAGAAAGACGGCCTCCGACACAACCAACAAATGGAGACAAGGAGCCCAACCCTATACAAAGTAACGAAGAAGTCAGAAAAGTACCCCCTCGATCCTAACCTACCTAGTCACATGGTGTTAATTAGCGAAGGCCTTACCAGGCAAGAAGAGGCCAGTCTAGTCGCTTGCTTTGAGAAAAACAAGGACGTCTTTGTGTGGTCGTCGCAAGACCTTGTTGGCGTAAGTTGAAACGTCATTGAGAACAACCTAAACATTAATCTTTCAATACGCCCCAAGAAGCAGAGAATTCGGAAGATGTCAGACAAAAAAATAGAGGCAGCCAAAGCCGAGGTCCAAAGGCTCCTATAAGCAAAATGCATCGAACCCATCGACTATCCTACATGGTTAGCCAATGTTGTCATGGTAAAAAAGAAAAATGGAAAATGATACATGTGCATAGACTTCACTAGTCTAAACAAGGCATGCCCAAAAGACAAGTTCCCTTCCCAGAATAGACAAAATTGCTTCCTTAGCTACATGGTGCGAAGTTATGTCCTTGCTCGATTGTTTTTCTAGTTACCACCAAATATACCTTAGGGAAGAAGACTTAACCAACACCAGTTTTATCACACCCTTTGGCACATAGTGCTTCATTCGAATGCCCAAAGGCTTGAAGAATGCAGGGTCCACTTTCTCTCGCCTAACTCAGTCCATATTGAAGAATCAAGTCATCCACAACATATTCACCTATGTCAACGATATCGTCGTCGCAAGAAAAAACAAGACCGATCACCTAGCAGACCTCATCAAAACATTTGCCAATATGAGAGAGGATAGACTTCATCTGAATCCAAATAAATGTGTCTTCGGCATTCATAAGTGTAAGGTCCTAGGGTACCTCGTATCACGAAAAGGTATCAAAGCCAATCTAAAAAAATCAAAGCCATAACAGAAACACACCTGCCACGAACCATCAAAGAAATCAAAAAGCTAATAGGTCGCATTGCAGCCCTTAGCAGGTTCATCTCGAAATCGTTGAGCACAACCTTCCTTTCCTAAAAATCTCGTGAGGTGCCAAAGACTTCATCTAGGGCCTAGAGCAAGCAGCAACCTTCGAGTCCTTCAAATCCTATCTGACAGAGCTCACCACCCTCTCCGGCACAACTCTTTTAGTAGAGCTGCTACTGTACCTAGCAGCCTCCCACAGTGCAGTAAGTGCATCCCTCATTTAGGAAAAGCCGACAGAGGGCAAACTTCCATAGTCCCCAATATACTTTGTTTTTGAGGTCCTCACCAAATCGAAGGCCAATATGTCAGAGATGGAGAAAATTGCCTATTTTGTCGTCATGGCATCTAGAAAACTCAAGCATTATTTGGAGGCCCACAAAATAAGGATACTGACAGAACAAAGCCTAGTGGACATATACAACAACCTCGAGGCCTCTGCCAGGAACATAAAATGGGCCATGGAGCTATCCGAATACCATGTATCGTTTGAATCAAGAAGTGCCATCAAATCGCAGGTACTAGCAGACTTCATTGTGGACTGGACAGGGCTAGACACCACTTCACAGCACAATCCAATCACAACCTGGATCGTTCATTGTGATGGCGCACGACTCAATATCACCAAAGGCTCCGATAGATGCACTAATAACATCACCGAATATGAAGTAGTCATCCTTGGAATCCACAAGCTTTTAGAGCCCTCAAAGTCCAAACTTGCATAATCAAAATTGACTGCAAATTAATGGCAGAGGAGATAGAAAAAGCTTGTGCATCTCGGGAGCCAGTTCTTCTGCAGTACTTATCCGGCATGCGAAGTCTAGAAAAGCAATTTCATAGGTTCACAGCCCAACACATTTGTGAAGGATGAGGAGGCCGATGCATTGGCGAAGGCTGCAGCAAGAGGAGAACCCCTACCCTCTGATGTTTTTATCAAGTCATTGAGGTCCCCTTCGTAAGTGTCACACCTAGATTTAAGGGCAAACTCGGGCGTGTCTCAAATGTGTGCTAAATTCAAGTCTCACACATATGATGACTCATGGTATAGAAATCAATGTGACATCTTTATTATATATAGGAGTTCTGTACAAAATAGCTAAATAATTACATCATATGACGACAACAATCCTAGCAACCATAGTTGACTGGAGACGATGGCCTAGACCTCTCCAAACTCATTGTAGCATTCTTTGTGCTACTCATCTTGCAGTACCTATTCTTGAACTGGCGTGAGTTTAGCAAGAGTGAACTCACATACATTCATCGCTCAACAAGTTGTGGGGAATAACGTGCATGAGCTTACATATGGTGGGGGCTCATGTGAAATGTAAGGTTTACCAAGAAGAATGGTTAAGGCTAAGCATTGCTATTAATAAGTTGGTCAAACTTTTATTAGCAATTAATGAGTACAAGTGTATACGAACCCAATTAAATAATTGATCATAATTAATAATAATCCTACAATGCAATGCATATGATATATTAACTTTAATTCCATAAGTTAATCATGCGAGAGTCCTGAGTCGCTCTTGATCGTGAGCACGATTGATATATCAGTTTTACACTCTATAGAGATTGTACCCTTTACCCACAAGTCATGATACCCATCTGCCACAGGGTCATGAATCTCATACACCTCTACCGAGGAGGTGAGACAGAGTAGCACTATGAGGCCTTTACAAAGTTCCACTAGCTTCCAAAAATGTGCTAGAGTTTCTTGAGAAAGGGCGATATAGGAATCACTCGTTTGAAAGGCCATCACAACATGATCAACCAGAAAACCTCCCTATACCGATAGCTCCTCATACCACCCTTGCCCCTTTCGGGTAAGGTAGTCCTCCACTAGCTTTACTAATTAGTCAGCCAAGGGCGTCCCATTCCACCCTTGTGGTGGCACTGTTATCTTAGGTTAAGCTTCATGTTCCAATTAATACAATAATCCTATCATGAGCAATAAATAATCTAGCAATTATGACAAAGCATGATCATAATTCAGATATAATATTAATCCCAAAACTAGGTAGAGCAATAGCAATACTACCCAATAATTTATTTGTTTGCAAGGTGTAGGATAAACAAACTAGGGTAACCTATTAGGTCCCATCATGTTAACCTGAGCATGTCACAATGAATATTAGGAACATTATTAGATAAAGAAAGTGATCAAGGTCATAACTTGCCTTTTTTGTGCAACTCCAGGTACTTCTCCATTGGTACTTCAGATTCCTCGTAATCTCCCTTCTATTTGTAGCAATACATATAGACAGACAAAGAATAGGTAAAAATAACATTACACCAAACATGAGAACAAATTGTGTAATAATATTATACACGTCGCTATGAGACCCTGGGTTCTAGAACCACTAAAATCAGAGTTAAAATGAATTAATTATAGATTTTCTAAGGTTTCATGATTTATTTTTGTACTAAAAATCAATTTTAGAATTCATTTTATAAATATTCCAGGATTAATGGACTGCAGGTTCTATATTTCAAAAGGCTAGGGTTCAGTTTAAAAGAATTTGGACTGAATTGTAAGGATCCTACCACATCTATGGATGGCGGCTTAATTTAAGTGGAATCAAGGGACTCTTTAGAAAATGGTCATGGCGAAGGGGTATCCTCAATCCCTGGCCGCCTGATCAATTCCGAGGGCCACGATTATAACCTAGCCTTTGCAAACGGTACACTCTACTCACCATGGGATCTTAAGCGGACGACTCAGATATTATGAAGCTGTGATCTAATCATGTAACTCTGTTTCGTTCTCAACGGCCCGATTTGTACACGTCAAAGGGGTATTTCATATTCTAATCATAGTCTTTCCTCTATGGATCAATGACTGAGGCGTATCCTCCACCTCACAATCCCAAACGTGGTGGCGCTGTGCACACCGCGGTGGTGATACCCGCTAGAGAACCACGACACCACGCTCCTGAGCCCCACCACATGCTCCCATCTGCTCTAAGTGAAGTGGAAAGCCAAGCGAACTCAACGGAAGTGTTCTTGCCACGATTACATGATGGTGACGTCTGACTACGGCACAGGCGCCTCAGCGGAGGTGCATCAACCATGGTGACAAATTCCTAGCAGACAGAGACCACTCGCCTTCCAGTGCCACGAAAGGCTTCAGGTCTCCGCGAGCATGCTCTCGGACTATTGAACACTAAAAAGAGCCTCACATACAGTCCGGCCCTGAGGCCGAACGATCCACGGTTCGGACAGTCCACGGTGGTGGCGCAGATGGTTTGTGCGTGCGCAGAGTCAGTTATGGTTCCTAGTTTCTCGCAAGATATGTTACCTAAAACCACGGGATTAACTTGGGAAACAATTTGAAGCGGATCCAGACCTCCCCTTTATATAGATGAAGGGCTACAGCCGATTAAACCCCCCCCCCCAACAATTGATCAAATCAAGTATAATTCTCTTTTTTACCTTATGCATTAGGAGTAGTTCTAGTTTAGCCTAGTTTAGTATTCCAATCCCCAAATTATTCGCTTCTCTTCGACTCTACATCGATTAGAGGAGTCTAGGTCGGCTTGTCGAGCCTAGACAACCCCTAGGATCTCTCCTCCCCGATGGGGTCCCTCCCGAGAGTGAGATCCAGGCGCCGCCGGCGACCTTCACCACCCCTGCGCACGCGCGGACCGTCCGGCCCCAGGGCGTGGACCGTCTGGCACGTCAGGCAGGGAACCCTAGCCCTACGCTAGGTCACAGACCGTCTGACCCCTGGCCGCGGACCGTGCGCGCCTATGTAGAGAGCACCGACACCGGTTCTCACACAGTGATTGGCGCCCCAAAAAGGCACCAACACACTTTTGGCGACTCCGCTGGGGAGAGGTGTTTAGATCTACTAAAAATTAGGCCCTCAAATGGCCGGTTCTAAAGATCACACCGATATCTCCCCGGACAATATCCTGAAGCCGGCTGTTGAAAGTCTGACGGCCGATGAGGAACAGCAATATGAGGACTACATGCGTCAAGCGAAGGAGAAATTCTTATCACAATACACGATGGATCGCCACCAGAAAATTGTCAAACATGGAGAGACTGATGTCGCATCTCTTCTATCTTCGCTTCAAGTCCCTAACGTAAGTAAACCCGACGACATCCAGTCTATTAAACAGTATGTAGATCATCAGCAAAATCAAATGAAACAACATATTGGAGGATTGGAAGAATCAATTAGAAAATTAACGCGTACGTTGGAGAAGTTTGTTGCTCCTAGTTTTCCATCATATGAAACTAGTAACAGGATATCCATGTCTAATACATCGGCAACAAATGGGGATTTGCAGTCCCAACCATTATATGGTATGCCGATGAACTCATATCCAGGGCAAGTACCACCATCGCCATCCCTGCTTGGCAGGTCGACACCCCTAAACACGGTCAGACCATCCGAGCTTCTGCCCGGACCGTCTGGCCCATACGCGGACGCCCAGCTTACTCTATCGGACAGTCCGGGGCCGCCCTACGACCATCGTCGTCCCTGCTTGGCAGATCGGCGACCCTGGACGTGGTCTAGGGATGGCAACGGGTCGGATTTGGATCGGATATTGAAAATATCCGCCCACAGTCATATCCACGGTCATAGATAATATCCGCCCACGACTATATCCACGGGTAGAAATTCATATCCATATCCATGCCCATCGGATTTCGGATATCCATCGTATATCCATCGGATATGATAAAACCATTTTCAGCAATTGAATAACATAATCAGTGAGAGGGAGAGATCGACTTCAGTGGAGGAGGAACTGAGGGGCTGGCAGGGGCGAACCTGAAGGGCGGCGCGCCGTGCTCCCGCGCAAAGCAGGGCGGAGCTCAGGCGCTCAGCGCAGCTGCGTAGGGTGGAGCTTAGAGCAGGGCGGATTTCAGATTTTCAGAGCTGCGTCTGCGCGGGGGCCGGCGGCGCTTAGAGTAGAGGGAGGAGCTCGGAGCTGCGTCTGCGCGGGGGGCCGGGGTGGCGCGGGGGGCTTGCGGGTTGCGGCTTGCCTGGGCGGCGCGGGTAGCTTGCGCGTGAGGCTGCAGGATGACTGGGAGGCTGGGATTGAACGATTGAGGCTAAGGGATGGTCGGATGGGGATTGGAGAATTAGGGATTAGGGTGGGCTGGTGGCTTGGTGCTTTGGTAGGCTGAATGTTACTTTGGTGGGCTGGCGCCTGGGCTCATTAATGGACTAATGGTTAATTTCGGATATCCAACGGATTATCCGCGGGTGAGATTTAATATCCAAATCCATGCCCACTTTATCTCAGATCGGATATGGGTCTAACCCGCGGGTCAAAAAACATATCCATATCCTAATCCGTCGGGTCGGATATCCACCGGATATCCAAATCCACGGATTACATTGCCATCCCTGTCGTGGTCAGACCGTCCGAGCTTCTGCTCGGACCGTCCGACCCTTACGCGGACCATCCGGCTTTCTATGCCGGACAGTCTGGGGCCATATCAGGACTACCGCGTGGCGCCCCAATAATGGCGAACACAACCGGCCAGTTCGGATGTACCACCATACAAACCGGATATGCATATGCAGAACCTATTGTTGCACACCATGCACCAAATTATTACACACCAGAGCAGCAGTATGTTTCGCCCTCTATATATTTAAACCATAACGCACCATACAATCACAGACCAACCAACACTATCGATCGGTCACGACAAGAAGGTCGGTATACTAATGCCCGACCAAATGAGCCCCACAGCCTAGGATCTGGTGGTCTGCCACTGGGTGCAATGGAAAAAATGAGGGAAGAGATGACTGAACTATTTCGAGATAAGTTCAGAGTTAGTGGGGCAATCATACCAAAAGCCATATAATCTCTGGTTTGACACTGTCCCATATCCACAAGGAGCAAGGATACCGGAATTTTCTAAGTTTTCTGGTGAGAATGGGAGAAGCACACACGAACACATAGGCCAGTTCCTAGCACACCTAGGTGAATTGGCCGATGGAGAAGCATTTCATGTTCGGTTATTTTCTTTATCCCTTACTGGTACCGCTTTTGCATGGTACACCGCCCTACCTCCTAATTCCATTAATTCCTGGAATGAGTTAGAAAGTAAATTTCATGAGCATTTCTTTGCCGAGGAATATGAATTAGGACTAGCTGACTTAGCTTCAGTCCGACAAGGACGCAAAGAATCGGTTAATGATTATATCCGGAGGTTCTGGGACACTAGAAACCGATGCTTTCAGATCCATGTTGCAGACAAAGAGCTAGCAGGGCTAGCTTTTAATGGGTTGCTATCCTACTTCAGAGACAAATTAGATGGGACCTAGTTCTTTTCGATAGCCCAGCTACATCAGTGGGCTTTAGCCTGTGAAAGCCAATTTAAAGTGACATCAAAATCGACCGCCCGTACTATACATTTAATAGAGCGTGATAGTTCAGATGATGAATCCGTATATGTATATATCGTTTAGTTTATTTGGCCAACAAAGGCCAAATCTTTAGCATGTTCTTCCTTACAGCCGGTTCAAAAGAATCGGCAAGAAGAGATTAAATTTACCTTTAATGTTGCCAAATGCGATAAATATTTGATGAGCTACTTAAAATGGCAATATTAAATTAACTCATACTATCCCTCCTATATATGAATTAAAGAGACGTGCTTATTGTAAGTGGCATAATTCTTTTTCTCATGCCACCAAAGACTATAATGTTTTTTGTCGACAGGTACAATCAGCCATAAATGAGGGCCGGTTGGCTTTTCAGGAGATGCAAGTGGACACACAACCATTTCCTGTTAATACAATAGATATTGCATGCAAAAATATCTTAGTTCGGCCTGAAATGGCTGATAAAGGCAAGAGCAAAGACATCATCATTGGCAATCCTCGCATGTTAAATATATCACAAAAAGAGATTGCTCAAAAGGCTCTGGACGATAAGGCTAAAAAGTCCGGAGGCATCGAGGGGCAGGAACAATTAATGAGCCAAGCACGACAGCCTGACCTAAGCATCACAAACAGTCTGACACCTACATGTGGATGGTCCGGTGCTCAGACAGACGGTCCGGCTAACTTAGCCGGACAGTCCGCCTATGGCCAAAGGCGTCAACCTCCACACAAAGCTTTAAAAGGGAAAGAGACGCAAGGGCAAAGCACATATGGTCGGCTGATCAAAGCTGACCCTACTTTTGATCAGTTGCTCTCTAAGAATACTAGCAAGAAGACCATTCTACATGATCAGTCAACGAAGAAACCCCGGTCACCTGCTAAAACGAAACGAGTAAACAAAACGGCTCGAAAGGCGACACAACAAGCATCGCCTATTCATCCTATGAGACCAGGGTACTTTCCACCCGTTTACTCATCGTTGGTATATTATCATGTTCAAACATGGAATGGTACGATGATGAATCCCTGGTACATGTATAGTCCCTTTGTCTATCCAGACTGGGGGGCACCTCCATTTTATTCCTTTTGATCCATTGATCAAATGGTCATGGCTGAGAAAGATACAATCTAAAACAACCTTTATACATTGGTGCTTTATTGAATGATCTCCATATTGAAAAGCCGATGACTTACATCAGGTTTAGTTCATATGCTTTTGGTTCGTCAACCTTCACCAAAAGGCAGGGGCATACGTTGAACAATAAAAAGAGCCTCGCGAATGGTCCGGCCCTGAGGCCTGACGGTCCGCGGTCCGGACAGTCTGCGGTGGTGGCGTAGACGGACCGTGCATGCGCAGAGTCAGTTACGGTTCCTAGTTTCTCACGGGATTTGTTACCTAAAACCGTGGGATTAACTCGGAAAACAGTTTGAAGCGGATCTAGACCTCCCCCTTTATATAAATGAAAGGCTACAACCAATTAAACCCCCAACGATCGATCAAATCAAGTCTATTTCTCGTTTTTACCTTATGCATTAGGAGTAGTTCTAGTTTAGCCCTAGTTTAGTATTCCAATCCCCAAATTATCCACTTCTCTTCGACTCTACGTCGATTAGAGGAGTCTAGGTCGGCTGATCGAGCCTAGACAACCCCTAGGATCTCTCCTCCCCGACGGGGTCCCTCCTGGGAGAGAGATCTAGGCGACGCCGATGACCTTCGCCACCCCTGCGCACATGTGGACCGTCCGGCCCCAGGACCATCCGGCATGTCAAGCAGGGAACCCTAACCCTACGCTAGGTCGCGGACCGTCCAGTCCCTAGCCGCGGACCATCCGCGCCTGTGCAGAGAGCACCGCCACCGGTTCTCACGCAGTGATTGGCACCCAAAAAGGCTCCTACACGGACCACCCGTCGATGGCACAATGATGACGAGTGCGTAGGCAGCAGATCTCTAATCTCTCTCTTTCACTCGGTACGGTGTTTGGGCCTCAACACATTGGCGGGTTCAGGTGGACGAGGGTGCTCCGCGACGTAGATTTAGTCTCTGGGGGATCAGGATCAGAGCGATTCGGTTGGGGTGGGTTCAAGATTGGCACATTATTCGAATCAGATCCTAACAACTAGGGGGAGATGACTCCGTGTGCTGGATTTGTGGAGAAGTAGCTGATTGTTGGGGCCCGCCTACCAGCGTGTTTGTGGTGCGAGCGTGAAGAGTATACAGTTGACGCGTGGGTCCCGCCCGTCAGTGGCACACAGTGCGGATGAGTGAGAAGGCTGGGCTGCGCAGTAAACACATAAATGGGCCGGCGGGTGCTCCACGTGGTAAGGAGAAGATGGGCTGAGGGAGGGAAAACGACCCAGCGATAGGTGAGAATCCCTTTTCTTTTTTTCTTTTTCTCTTATATTTTCTATTTTGTTTTCTATTTCCAATTTTCAATTCCAAAATGGATTCAACCAAAATTCAAATATCAAACTCAATTGTAAATGCACAAGTCAAAGCATGAGATGCAAGTTATATTTGTTTTTAGTTACTTTATTTATTTATTTAGGCATGTTCCCTGTATGCGATGCACACACATACACCTTTTTTGTTAGAAATGTATCATTCATAAATATATACCCAAATATAAAGTACATTCAAAAATAAATATTCATTACTTAGAAGTTGATGTATAGCCTCTACCGTGGATTATTATAGTTCAAATATTTTAAATAGTGCTCCCATTATATAGTTTATAAGGGAATAATAAATAGATTGAAAGTCTCCCTTCTACTTGTTGCTCCAATTTTTAGCTTTAAGCTTTGGATCTAATTTTTGAATTCCCAATTGTTATTATTTATTATTATTTATTTAATTTAGAGGGATATACTTTATAAAGGAAGGAAATCATTATTAGGAGACATTTTATCTCAAACCTTTTGGAGAAACATTTTTTATAAATCTCGCCATAGGATTTCTGGTGTTACAGTAATGTAACCATGCGCAATGGCTATGTCAATTAGCATGATTTCCCAAGAAGACTGGAGGACCCAAATAATTTTGTACCTATGAGGACACTACCACCTAGATAACCGATCAGAAGAATCCAGGCTCGAATATAGAAGTCTCCACTACACAATCATCAAAGACACCCTATCTAGAAGAGGAATTGTTCGGCCCCTCCTAAAGTGCATCGCCAAATATGAGAGCAGGCAACTCCTAATCGAAGTCCACCAAGGATTTTGCGGCTGCCACGTCGGCCCTAGGGCCCTCACCTCAAGAATCATATGCCTAAGTTTTTCTGTACTAGAATTGTAAGGGATGTCCAAAATATAGCACAAAATTGCGAAACTTGCCAGAAGTTTTCACCAAGCAAAGGGGGTCCTTCGCAAAAATCATAGTTAATGTCTCCACCTGGCCACTGCAACAATGGGGAATAGACATCATAGGACCGCTCCTGACGGCTTAGGGCAATCTCAAATATGCATTCGACAACCAACAATTCCGTGATTTCTACATGTCCATAGGCACCAAAGTCAGCTTTGCCTTTGTTTACCACCCCCAGTCTAATGGAGCGGTAGAGAGAGCCAACTGCAAAATATTCACAGCAATCAAGAAAAGATTATTTGATGACATTAAGGGGAAATGGGCTAATGTATGGTACCGAGGCGATGACGCCACAGGAGATTAAGTTCAAGTCTTCAAGAGTACAAGAGCACTCAACACTAGAGGAAGACAAACTAGCAACCAAGGATTTACTTGAAGACTATAGGGCCGAGGCCCTCATCATAATCATCAAATACCAGGAGGCGACAAAGGCATGGAGAGACAAGTCCATCAAGCCCAAGGAATTTGACAAGGACGACTTAGTCCTCATGCGAAAGTCATGGACTCAATCAAGAGGAAAGCTTGAGCCTAAATGGGAGGGCCCATATATTGTTACCAAGAAGATTTCGCAATACGCCTTAGGCTGACAAGTCAAACATGTGTACAACTGGACCATAGACGGTGCATGGAGAATTTATTCAAGTTTTATGTATGAGACCGACTTTGGCTAGAAGGGCCCTAAAAATGCTCATGTAATTTTGAAATTTCTTTCAGAACACAAACTCAGGCCCATACTCTTTTCTGCACGAAGGGGGTGAGGTTTTTAACAAGGTAGAGCCTTGTAATAAAGTAACACAAATCCCCCTATATATTAGTAACAGCGCACAACAACAAAGACACCTAAGGATGCAGTCAAATTAAAATAAATCCTTGGCAATGACACCTAAGGGTGCTAAAATGCCTAAGGGTACAACCAGATTAAAATAAAATCTTAGCGAAGACACATAAGGGTGTGAATGTGCCTAAGGGCATAGCCAGATTAAAATAAAATCTTGGTGAGGACACCTAAGGGTGTGAAGATGCCTAAGGGCACCCATATTAAAACAAAATCTTGGCGAGGACACCTAAGGGTGTGAAGACACATAAGGGCACAACCAGATTAAAAAATCTTGGTGAAGACACCTATGGTGCGAAAACACAAAAGGACGCAGCCAGGTTAAATAAAATCTTGGTGAAGACACCAGAGGGTGCAAAGTCATCCAAAGACAAATCTGTGCCAAAGCCGCCAAAGAGTGCAACCGAACTAGCACTAAAATATGTGAAAATACCTAAAGACGCAAAGACACCCGAGAGACCCAACCGTATGAAAAAGTCATTCAAGGATGCAGCCGGATGCCACAACACGTCAATGCGTAGGAAAGGTGTTGGTGCCTTTTTGGAGCGCCAATCACTGCGTGAGAACAAGCGGCGGTGCTCTCTGCACAGGCGCAGACGGTCCGCGACCAGGGGCCGGACGGTCCGCGACCTGGCGCAGGGGCTAGGGTTCCCTGCCTGACAGCCGGACGGTTCGCACGTGCGTAGGGGTGGTGAAGGTCGCCGGCGGCGCTTGGATCTCGCTCCTGGGAGGGATCCCGTCGGGGAGGAGAGACCCTAGGGGTTGTCTAGGCTCGGTAGGCCGACCTAGACTCCTCTAATCGACGTAGAGTCGAAGAGAAGCGGAGAATTTGGGGATTGGAATACTAAACTAGGGCTAAACTAGAACTACTCCTAATGTGTAAGGTAAAAACGAGAAATAGACTTGATTTGATCGATTGTTGGGGGGTTCAATCGGCCATAGCCCTTCATCTATATAAAGGGAGAGGTCTGGATCCGCTTCAAACTGATTTCTGAGTTAAACCCACGGTTTTAGGTAACAAATCCCGCGAGAAACTAGGAACCCTAACTGACTCTGTGCACGTGCGGACCGTCCGCACCACCACCGCGGACTGTCCGGACCGTGGACCGTCCGCACGGCACTTTTGGTTTCCAACATATGCCCCCTGCCTTTTGGTGAAGGTTGATGAACCAAAAGCATATGAACTAAACCTGATGTAAGTCACCGACTTTTCAAAATGGAGATCATTCAATAAAGCACCAATGTATAAAGGCCGTTTTGGATGGTATCTTCCTCGGCCATGACCATTTGATCAATGGATCAAAATGAATAAAATGGAGGTGCCCCCAGTCTGGATAGACAAAGGTACTATAAATGTACCATGGATTCATCGTCGTGCCATTCCACATTTGAGTAGGACAATATACCGACGATGAATAAACTGATGGAAAGTACCCTGGTCTCATAGGATGAACAGGCAATGCTTGTCGCGTCGCCTTTTGGGCCGTTTTGTTCGGCCGTTTCGTTTTAGCAGGTGACCGGGGTTTCTTCGTTGACCGATCACGTGGAACAGTCTTTTTGCTAGCTTTTTTGGAGAGCAACTGATCAAAAGTAGAGTCGGCTTTGATCAACCGACCATATGTGCTTTGCCCTTGCGTACCTTTCCTTGCTTTGTGTAGAGGCTGACGCCTTCAGTCATAGGTGGACTGTCCGGCTGGGTTAGCCGGACCGTTTGTCTGAGCACTGGACCGTCTGCACGTAGGTGCCGGACCATCTGTGATGCTCGGGCCAGGCTGATGTGTTTGGTTCATTAATTGCGCTACCCCCGGCGCCTTCAGACTTTTTAGCCTTCTCGTCCGAAGCCTTTCGAGCAATCTCCTCTTGTGATATAATTGACGTGCGAGGATCGCCAATGACGATGCCCTTGCCTTTGCCTTTATCAGCCATTTCGGGCCGAACCAAGACCTTTTTGCATGTGAGTTCTATTGTATTAACAGGAAAAGGTTGTGTGTCTACTTGCATCTCCTGAAAAGCCAATCGGCCCTCATTTATGGCCGATTGTATCTGTCAACGAAAAACATTACAATCATTGGTGGCATGAGAAAAAGTATTATGCCACTTACAATAAGCACGCCTTTTAAATTCATCAGGAGGAGAAATAGTATGAGTTAATTTAATGTTGCCGTTTTTTAGTAACTCGTCAAATATTTTATCGCATTTGGCCACATTAAAAGTAAACTTAACTTCTTCTTGTTGATTCTTTCGAATCGACTGTAAAGCAGAACATGCTGAAGGTTTAGCCTGTCCTGGCCAGACTAGTTCGGCGGTGTATACATTCGTGGATTCATCGTTTGAATTATCGTATCCCACTAGATGCATCTTATGGCTAGCCGATTTTGATGTTTCCTTACTTCGGCTTTCACAGGTCATAGCCCACTGGTGTAAGTGCACTAGCGAAAAGAATTGGGTGCCATCTAATTTTTATTTTAAGTAGGGTCGCAACCCATTGAAAGCCAACCATGTTAGTTGTTTTTCTGCGACATGGATATGAAAGCATCGGTTTCTAGTGTCCCGGAACCTCCAGATATAGTCATTAACTGATTCTTTAGGCCCCTGTCGAACTGAAGCTAAGTCACCCAATTCTAATTCATGTTCTCTTGTGAAGAAGTGTTCATGAAATTTCCACTCTAATTCTTCCCAAGAGTTAATAGAGTTTGGTGGCAAAGTTGCGTACCATGCGAATGCAGTATCAGTAAGGGACAACGAGAATAAACGAACGCGGTAGGCTTCCCCATCAACCAATTCTCTTAAGTGTGCTATGAATTGGCTAATATGTTCATGTGTGCTTTTCCCACCTTCACCAGAAAATTTAGAGAAGTCTGGTATTCTAGTTCCTTGTAGATATGGCACGGTGTCGAATCGGTGGCTATAAGGCTTCCGATAGGATTGCCCCGTGCCTGACACACTAACACCGAGTTTGTCCCTAAACATCCTGGCTACCTCATCTCTGATCCTCTCCGCCATGTCTAGCGACCATCCATTGAGTTTGTGGGTGGAAATCTCAGATTACCTTACATCACTCTGTCGGCTTTCCTCCCAGGGGTGTTTGAGGTGTGTGTTAGGTGTCCTATTAACGTCACCAGCTCCTGCCCTATACCTCTCAGGCTCTCTTGTGGCCGAACAGTATTTGGCCCTATGTCCATCATGTGGTATGGCATGATTATAATGTGTTACTAGTGGGGCACCATAATGTTGCTGCGATGAATGTGGGAACTGTGTGTATTGCGCAGCTCTCGGCTCTGCGTATGCATATCCGAACAGTCCGGCATAAGAGGCTGGATGGTCCGCGACTAGGCCAAACGGTCCGAAGGTATATCCGGATTATCCAGCTGTATATGCTGCTACTAGGCAGTCTCGTACCCAGACTGTTTATCATAAAGAACTGAACGGTCCGCGATCGGGCCAAATGGTCCAGGGTTGTACCCGGATGGATCGGTCATATATGGCGCGACTTGGGCAGTCTGCGCGTGGACTCGTGTAGAGTCAAATGGTCCGGCGTAATACGCCGGCCGGTTCATGCCATATCCGGACGGTCCGACGTAAGATGGCGGACGGTCCGCAACATATCCGGATGGTCCGGTGTGATGCACCGGACGGACCGTGATGGGGCCAAATTGTTCGGTATTGTACCCTGATGGTCCGGCCATGCATGGTGCGACCTAAGCATTTTGTGTGCGGGCCTGCGTCGGGTCGGACGGTCCGGCAAAATACACCAGACGGTTCACGGTATAACCGGACTGTCTGAGATGATGCTCGGACGGTCCGGCCACGTCTAGTACCTGCCACGTGCCTAGTGGTTGAGGCTATGATGGTGACACGAAAGTGTGCATCGGCATACCATATGATGGTTGGGTCAAGGGTGACACATTTGTAGCCGATGCGCTTGGCGCGGGTGGCTCTGTATTAGACTCACACAAAGGAAAACTAGGAGCAGTTGATTTCTTGTATGAACGTAAATGCATTTTAATAGATTCATCTACGTATTGATTTAATTGATCTCCTCGTTGATCCATGAAAGTCATAAGAGATAGATCTGGAGTACTTACAGCAAGACCCTGAAGTGGAGGTAGGAGAGATTTCATATCGATCTCTCCTTGGCAGATGATCTTCTGGTGGCGATCCACCGTGAAGTGTGACAAATACTTTTCTGCCGCCTCCTTGCGCCGTTTGGAGAGTTTATGCAGCAGTTCCGCTTCTTCCTTGTCGGTTGTTCGTTCCATTGCCGCATCACCTCCTTCTCTTCGCGCATTATGAGGTCTTCGAAGGGTCTTTGGTCATCAGCCGGGAGCGCTTCCATGGCCGGCTTGATGATGTTGGTGGTGGAGATCATGGTGTGATCCTTAAACCGGCCATCTATGTGCCGATTTTTAGCAGGTCTAGACACCTAGTCCCCAGCGGAGTCGCCAAAAGTGTGCTGGTGCCTTTTTGGAGCGCCAATCACTGCATGAGAACCAGCGGCGGTGCTCTCTGCATAGGCGCGGACGGTCTACGGCCAGGGGCCAGACGGTCTGCGACCTGGCACAGGGGCTAGGGTTCCATGCCTGACGCCGGACGGTCCGCGCCTATAGGCCGGACGGTCCACGCGTGCACAGGGGCGGCGAAGGTCACCGGCGGCGCCTGGATCTCGCTCCCAAGAGGGACCCCATCGGGGAGGAGAGATCCTAGGGGTTGTCTAGGCTCGGCAGGCCAACCTAGACTCCTCTAATCGACGTAGAGTAGAAGAGAAGCGGAGAATTTGGGGATTGGAATACTAAACTAGGGCTAAACTAGAACTACTCCTAATGTGTAAGGTAAAAACGAGAAATAGACTTGATTTGATCGATTGTTGGGGGGTTCAATCGGCCGTAGTCCTTCATCTATATAAAGGGGGAGGTTGGATCCGCTTCAAACTGATTTCTGAGTTAATCTCGCGGTTTTAGGTAACTAATCCCGCGAGAAACTAAGAACCCTAACTGACTCTACGCACGCGCGGTCGTACGCGCCACCACCGCGGACCGTTCGGACCGCGGACCGTCCGGCCTCAGGGCCGGACCGTCCGCGCGGCACTTTTGGTTTCCAACAAGCAAACGAAGACCTACATGACTTCATGTTTGTCCCCAATCAACAAAGGGGGGAGAGGGCAACGTTTCGCATATAATTTGTTTGTCAAGGACAACTAGCAATGTTCACCAAACTCCATCACAAGTTCAAACGTCTCACTTGTAGACCACATAGTATACCGAGCTCGGGTGATTTCGCAAAGGCATACAATTTACAAGAAAGCGAGAACAATGTCTCCGCTTTAAAATCACCAAACAAAAACCATTGTGAAGTCACCATTACACACAATCACAAGCAAAAAATACATTATCAAGTACTAGGGGGCTCTTCCTTCGAAATAAGTCCACGCTTCCTTTAATTAAACAACATTATCTTGAGTTCTTTCTCTTTACAGAGCAACCCAAGCTGTCTCATCAACACGAGGACACACAGAGACCTAGCTCAACGCCCCCAGTCAAGACAGCGTGACAGGGACCCAAGTCTAATTCACCGATGTCACTAGCGCCAGCGTACGGAGACCTTGCTCTTACCAAGGCCCCCGCTGCGGGTCCAATCAACTTTAGGCCCTGTTCGGTTTTACCGGAATAGACCAGGATTTATTCCAGCTCATCAAAATCTATATAAATTAGAGAAGTAATCCAGCTAGGAATTAATCCGGGACTCAAATCCATAACAACCGAACAGAGCCTTACCCATTTTTTACATTGGGCGCCATTTGATGAAGTCCCCCCTCGTTTTGAAGTTCCAACCCAAGCCCGCTTTGCGACTATCCCATGCGGACCGGTACATTCCAGAAGTCCCCTTGCTCGCCTTGGTAGCAGCCAAGGTCGCTACATCCAACGTGACGAAAAAACTCCAAGTCCTTTGTCGATGGTTGACTCCGAATTAAAGAGATCACCTACACGATTGACTTCCAAGGCATAATACAAACTGCGGCATCCAAGGGATTTTCTTCCTCTACAAAAAGGAAAACCAAAATCGCTTGCGCGGGCAAACAGAATCTGCGCAAAAACATCATTTCAAACAATATAAGAAATCTACTTTCCTAACAACCAAAGCCTTTCTTACAAAACATGAGCTACACCTTGACTCAATCAGCAGCGGATTCAGCTGATGGCGCCTCGACCCCCCAGCCCCGCCTTTGCCCCGTAGGCCCTCTGCTGCAACAACAAAGTCCACAGGTGGCTGTGTCGGACCAACCCCCACCGATACTAGCACCACAACATCTATGGTTCACATCTATGGTTCGCTTGCAGCCACGCTGACTTTCGCTGTAAACATTATGGTTCACATCGATGTTCTCTAAGCATGTTTGAATACACTAGAGTTAATAGTTAGTGGCTAAAATTAGTTGAGACTTTCAAACATCCTAGCTAATAGATGAACTATTAACTATTTTGGCAAATTAGTTAATAGTTAGTTAACTATTTGTTAGCTAGCTAATTGTACTAACAATTTTTATCCAACTAATTATTAGTTCTATTGTATTCAAACACCACGTGATCCCACCCTTCGCGAAATAATGCCTCAAAGCTGCCCTTATACGTATACATGTCCAAATGAGCCGACCTGGCAGTGGGCCCGTGACCCGGCACGATCGTGGCCCGGCACGAGCACGGCCCGGCCCGACTAGAAGCGTGCCCGGGCCGGCTCGGTCCGATAGCCGTACCGGGCTTGGGCTAGCCGTCTGGCCCACGGTGTAGGCACGTGCCCGGCACGGTTAATTGGTAGGCACGGTAACGGCTCGCTTGAGGAACTGATTTTGTAACGGTCAGTCTGTTTTTAGCTATAATACTGATGATATGTTATTATATGAGAGCATTCTGAATTGTGATATGTGTATCTGGTATTCTTTGTCTAAGTATGTATCTAAAATTATAAATATAATTAATTGAATCTAAAATAAATTTAAATATTATCTTTAAATTCTGAATTTTAGAGTGTTTTTTGTTTACGGGTCCGGGCCCGACCCGGCACGACAGGCCCGTCGTGCCTCCGGCCCGGCACGACCCGTATAAGAATAACTGTGTCGGACCTGGGCTACATCAGCCAGCCTGCGGGCCGACTTGGCCCAACACGATACTGAACCGTGCCGGGCTTAGACTGGTGCCTCTCATGCCGGGCTCAGCCGTGCCCGTGCCGGGCCGGCTCGGCCCGGCCCGGCCCGTTGGACATGTATACTTGTAGGTGACGAGGGAAGAAAAATGTCATTAGCACGTTAATGACGTCGGGAAGCCCCCGCGTCTCCGTCCGCAACCAATCCACCTAGTGCCAAATAGGCCTTCGTCCTCAAACTCCAGAATGCGGATGGCTACCCCAGCGCCTCATACACCTGCGGAAGTCACTGAAAACAATTCGTGCATTATTTTGCATGCTTTGCTGGAAACCCTCCGAGAGTAACCGCTAAACGGACAACTCTTTTAGGGCCACATCGTGCTATGCATTTCGTCTCAGTTTGCTCTTTTCGTAAGAATTCAACCTCGGCCTCAGTAGCCTTAACTTTCTTTGTCTGCTGCTCGGCCTTGATCTTCTTAAGCCCCAACTTCCTCTTGGCCTTCGCACTCTGCTTTTGCGACAACTGTCTCATCACGGGGCCTAGCGCATCAGCAACAACCACTACCGGAATCTGGCTCTTTGCTGAGTGTTTTTTGTCAGGCACTCGGCAAAAAGTCTTTGCCGAGTGCCGCACTCGGCAAAGTCCTGCTCTCGGTAGTGTAACACCCCTGGTGTTACTGTTACTAAAATTTGAGCATAACATCATAAGCATTGGCATTTCATGTGATTGTCACACCTAGAATGCATTCACTAGGCAAAAATTTCAAACAAGTTGTATTGGTATGACATTTTGTGGATAAAACCCTAGAATAGGGTACTTAACCCTAAATGGAGATCAGAAGGGTAAAACAAAGTCCAAATAGAGAAAACTCTAAAGCTTAATTGAAATAGTCATAAAATGTTACTGAGAATGGACCTAAGTTACATCCAGACCCCTGAAATGTCAAAAACCCTAAAAAGGACCCTAGAAAGCCCTAAACCTAAACCCTAGGGGGCTAAGTGCAAAATTAGTACACTTTTGGACTAAAGTGCAAAAACCATGATAATAAGGTGTCTTAAGTCATATGGTTCACAATTATGAAGATTTGCAACCCAAACCTTGAGATTTGGACTTAATTGCAAAAGAGCCACATTTGAACTCTTTTGGTTAAGTCTGAATTTCAGTGTAATGGGTTCATCTTTGGGGCCTTGTAACTTCCAAACCATAAGAAGTTTGCCCTAGGTCACCACATCAAGTTTGTAGAGCAATGAAAGGAGAACAACTTTGCTAAAGGGATTAAGCATTGTTATTATGCAAAGTTAAGAGCAAAATAGGCGCCAAGTTGGGCTGTCAGTCGGTGTGTTGACTAAAATATGGCCACCAGTGGTATTGGACGAACTTGGGGCTCGAATTTAAGTATGATCCGTTAAGCATTTGGTTAGGGATGCTATAACAAATATAAAGACAGTTGATAAGGCTGCAACTTTTGTACAGACAGATGGTCATGTTGTTACATGAAATCATGAGAAAATCGGACTCCTAGTTGCTCTATCAGGTCAACTAAAGATGAATTCCATGGTATAGTGATTGGATCAGACTGCCAACGCAGTTCCTCGCCGCCGACGAGCCGCGCGTAGATTCGTGCCTTCACCACCATGATTCGCGTTCGGCTCGACTGGATAACACTCGGGGTTGAGTAAGTCTCATCGCTGTGGATAAACTCCGGCCAATAAATTACTCCGGCCACCGTACCGAGCTCGCCATGGCCGCTCTGGATGAGCTCGCCGGTGACGGCCGCTTCACGGCCTTGCGCCACGTGCCTTAGCACATCCACCGTGTCGCCGTAACTCGCTGTAACCCTCTGTCCATCGCTGGTGAGGGTTGCCACGGTAGATGCCACGAATTTCTTGCGCCAGTAACTCTTTGCTCCTCCAGCCGCCATGCGTCATCGTCTAATTCACCGACCACTGCTTGCGGGCTCTATAAATTGAGCACGCCCTTGGCTCCGTCATGTAATCAAGCAACTAGCGCACCCACCCGCACCTCAAATCCCCCACCAGAGAGCTCCAATTTTGGATTCTCCCTAAAACACTCAAGAACCTCGCTCGGTTTAGCCTCACCGCGGCCAGCTAATTCCAGGTTAATTCAAGCTCCCCGATCGTTTTTTCTAGCGTCCTTAAGTTCTCCTCAAGCTCCTCGACCCCTCTGATTGAACTATATCGCCATGGATCATCGGGAACACGTTGTTCCTTTGATTGTCCGCGCTGTCACCATGGCCAGAGCGAATTAGGTAACCATTCATGAAATTAGTTTAGGGGAAACTCCGGTTAAGACTTGAATTTGGTGTCTGCCGCTTGGGAGCACCAGTCTTTGCGCCATCTGGCCGGTGTAACCCGCCGGTGTTCAAAGCTCCGCCATGCGACGTCGTGGTCCTGACGCGGTGAAGAATTAGAAGTGCAGGGGCTTTTCTGCGAATGTCAGTGAGACGTTGAGTAGTAGCTAAGGGTTCTTAACGGATATTCAAAGCAGCGGGGGCCTCGGTGCAAACCTACCAACGCAGGCGCGTGTGGGCGCGTCCCCGTTTCCTGTTCAGACTGGGCCGATTGGGCTAGATTAGGTCCAAGACTATTCATTGTTTTCCCTTTTCTTTTTCTACGAGAGCTAAAACAATTCTAGAAAATTGTAGAAAAATCCTAAAAATACCAAACCAATTTTGCTAGGTTTCTAATTTCCTATAGAATTTAATAAAAATAGTTTCATGATTTTTAGTCCAAAAGGGAAATTATAGAGTATTTAAAACAGCCCAAGACTATGCTTCTGGATTTTTAGAAAATAAATAATAAATCCCAAATTCACAAAATTTTTAGGATAAACTTTAAATAATATTTAGAAGCCTTGGGTGAAGTTTGGTATGATTTGGGTCATGTTTGATACTTAGAACCCAAAACCCTACCCCCTGCCCTATGAACTTCACTGTTGACTCCGGAAACCCTAAGTTCTCGGAGAACCGTGAAGGAAAATTGTATTCAAGACTTTAGATAATAAACTTTTATTATCTTTGCACTCTCATGAGCATTACATGGGCATTCATCATTATGTCTGGTTATATTTAGAAAACGAAGAAGAAGTAGAAGTCAAAGAAGAGAAGACACCACCACCACCACCTGAGGAACATCAGGCAAGCAACCGCTTTTATTTTGATATCTGCGGATCTGAGCCTGATTCACCAATAACACAAGGCAAGCCCCGGTGCATTTGCCACCCCTTGTTCCTTTTAAAATCTTTCTCACTTACTTGATGCATTAGGTGATAGGAGTTGTGTGCTAAACTATTGCTGTATCTCCTTCTTTGGATTATTTCCTAATTCCTGTTTTACAAAAGGTTTCCTTATGCTTAGCTTTGCTTTAGAAACACAAAATGTTTTGTTTTTTCAAAAATGATGAGCAAAGTGGATGGGATGTTTCTGAAAATAAAACTTGATGGTGGATCCATCATGGCCATGATGGGTTCAACATCGGAAAAGATGTACCTCTGCAAGGTACCAAACTTTGAGAATTGAAATGATAAAGCTGAGACCGGGCGGGTGACTTGCACGAGAAGAGAGAGTCTTAGTGTAGTGTCTCCGTCTGAGTCGATTAATGACCGTCTTGATGTAGGCTTGCTGACCGAGGACCCTTTAACTGGTCACATGCCTCGTCATGGGTAAGCTTTGCCTCGGGCAGACTAATACCAGAATAAGATACCATGCAATGGGAGCGTAGAGATGGCGAGAGTAGCGTGTACCCTCCGTAGCAAGAGGCTGGACGGTGGTGTATCTGTACTCTCGGTTGGTGTGAACCTGATCTGGTCTTAAGAACCCCGGTGGCGAGTTGACATATGCAAGGGTTTAGTGCTACATATGTCGTGTGATTGAAGATCCTTAGCTGAGTATAATCGATTCGGATCACCGTACCTTCGCGGTTATGAAGACTTGGTCACTGCCCTATACGTAGAAATCCAATAAAGATGAAGGGTTGATAAAGAAACTGGCTAGTGCAGGTCAAGTGATTGAACTAGGGTAGAAAGAACTCTAGATGCAGGTAATCTTACTTAACCTGACAAATAAAATTGGATTTTTAAGGATCCACTATTAGTAAGCATTTCTGCAAACAGAGTCATTGATTATTGATAAGCCTTACCTTGACTCCCTTGAAGCCAGCATATCCTTGAGAGTCTTTTCTTTAGATGGGTAAGACTTGCTGAGTAATTCCATACTTAGGGCTTTGTACCATGTTGCTTTAGGTGAAGAAGCGGCAAAGTTTTGTTGCTTCTGTTCAAAGGTGGTACCAAAGGAAGAGCACCAGGAGTAAAGCTGCGGGAGGAAAGGATCCTCCATAAAACTTTTGTTTAATACTTATCGGGAGGGGTTTTTGCCTCCCATGGTTTGTAATAATATACTCAACACTCATATATTATATTTCTGGTCTATAATATTATAACTCTGTCTTACTTTTCAATAAAGGTAAGTTAATGTAACTGCTTCCGCATATTCGTATCTCCGATGCTTGTAATGTCTGCGTGACGGGTGAAACGCTCTTGGAAAAGGTAAGGAAAGCAGATACCGAACTTGTCAAGTGATTTAGGGGCACCTACAGGGTTGTCTGAGGTTCGTTGGACAAGGACAACTATAGGTGGGCCTAATGACTTGGGAGGTTCCGTCACAGGTAATGACCGCGTTTACCGAGAGCAGGACTCTCGGCTCAGAAATACACTCGACAAAGAAATTTTTGCCGAGTGCCAAACACTCGGCGAATGGTGGCACTCGGCAAAGGGTCGTCAGCAGCCGTCTATAGCTGACGACCGTTATCTTTGCAGAGCACCGAGCTTTGGCACTCAGCAAAAAAGTTTCTTTACCGAGTGTCATTTGTGGACACTCGACAAAGTATATTTTTAATTTTTCTTTCTCCGACCAAACTTTTTATGGTATGTTCCTACACTATGTAGACCTACATGTACTATTTTGGCACAATTATAAAAGTGTTTTCTATAACTATTAGATTTAGTTCGTTTAATTGAATTTCTTCAGAAAATTCACATTTGAACTGCAATTCACTCGAAACATGGAAAACCGTGCATGCAAAATGATATGCATGTTATTTAGCACAAGTTACGACTGATTTCAGGAACAGACCGGAATCTTCAAGCACCATGCTCACTAAACATGACCTTGCCATCCAGTTGTTTAAAAATTATATAAAACACAAACAAAGTCACAAAATCATGAAACTTGTCCACATGTCATGATTGTGGGGGACAGATATCCTCCGGGTCCACTAGAAGGCAAGAAGGCTTCATGAGAGGCTTTGGGCCTATTACCTCGCAAGGCCATCCCTTTGTGGGCCAGGACAGAACTACTGGTGGAGTGGGCCGACACGAGAAAGTAGCAGACTCAGGCCCAAGCAACCCGTCAGGTTTGAGCGCTATCCATAGCGCCCACCCGACTTTCCCGCATGCAGCGCCCTAGAATATCGGGGCGGAATAGGGATAAGTCGGCCAGATTGTAGGGAGAACAGTTCAGTCGATCCACTATTATTTAGGGTATGCTTGATCATCACGTATGCATGTAGTGCCCTACGGTCGAGTATATAAGGCCTAGGGGGTACCCCATCATTACCATCGACCATCGACCTATCTCACTAGCTTTTCTCCATCCTAGAGACTTCTCTTGTAACCTACCACATAAAGATCCACACCAGGAAGTAGGGTATTATGCCTCTCCATGTGGCCCGAACCTGAAGAAAATTGTCTGTCGTCTCTCGTGCATCCTGCACGAACCATTGAGTTACAGTCAACAACACCATCCTACCCAGAAGCGCCGCGAGGGGCAACCCTGGGTGTGCGGTCGGACTCTAAACACCGACAGCTGGCGCACCAGGTAGGGGGTGTGTCGTTGATCCAAGCTAGCTCAATGGCCGTTACTTCCTAGTGCAAGATTGCTCTTCGCTCTAGATCCGTGTTTTGCTTCGGAACCATCTCGTCCATATCAGATGAGAAAGGAATTCTGCACCGCATAGAAGATCCGCTGGAGAAGAAGTTTTCCCCAGAAATCCCTAGGAAAGCCAGAACAAGACAACGGATAACGCAACCTCTTGTGCCTCAGGCGAAGGCTACTTCTTACAAGCCGAAAATCGGGAATTTACTTGCCCGAAGAACTCCGCTGCTCACTTTGCCCACAAAGGAGTGGACGCGGATTACAAGAAAGAAAGAGGCGGGCATTCCGAGAAAGGGGACGGAGCTTCGCCAAGTCATCTTTCTGGCACCTTCGCCCTCAAAGGAGGACAGAAAGAAGCATACCATCACAGCAACTCCTTTCTACCCCGATATCCTCTTCATCGGGGGGAGGTTGGAATCATCCCCCATCTCCAATGACGAGCCGACCATGTAGGGGGAAGAACCTCCCCAGCGTGAAGCACGGCGACGAAGGAACAGACGCCAAAAAGTTCGGTGACATCACAAGGCTGGGGAGCGGGACCCAGCGCAGCCCGTATCCCGCGATGAAGTTTCAGAAGTAGGAGAAACTCCTGATGAGCGAGTACACCGAGAAAGGCGAAATTTTAGCCGGCGTGATCGCCGCCAAGCTTAGGACCGAGAACGAGAACAAGCCGAGCAGGGCGCAAGGTTGCACCGAGAGAATCCCCTCTTTATTCGAAACCTAAACCCTGACTTCGCCCGCGCAATGAACACGCCGAGTGAAGTCGGAGGAGTGCTGGCCCAGATAGCTGATGGCCTACCGTGAACTTCGGACCCTGAAGGCTATCGGCGGCTGCTTCCTCGGGCAGCTAACCACCTTCTACCTATCGCTCATCCCCCTAGCGACATGCGACACGCCATCAACAGTCGGTGAGACGCGCGAAGCTCCATCAACGCTTCACGCGACTGACAACACGGAAACGAGATAAGGCGCCGAGAGGAGTATGACCAGGACCACGATGTCCTGGCTCGAAGTCATGCCACCCGAGTTGAGTCAGATGTGGCCTCAACTAGTGGCCTGATCCAGGGACGGTCGAGACGACACATCACCGACTCCCCTCCCCGGGACCAACACCATGAACGCCGATAGGAAGACACATGTGGAGTCTCCGCACTTACTCCGCGTCTTCGGGCCATCCAATGGCCCCCTAACTTCAAAGTCTCCAATGTCGACAAGTACGAGCCTAAGAAGGACCCGAGGGGCTGGTTGGCCGTCTACACGACCACCGCCTAGGCCGCTGGGGCAACAGAAGACGTAATGATAGCATATTTGTCCATCGTCCTTGAGCAAGATGCACTGAAGTGGCTATGACATCTGCCACGACACTGCATCGACGATTGGAGCGACTTTAGTTGGCATTTCAATTACCAACTTCTAGTCCCTCTCTGACAAGCCGGCGTCAAATCCATCAGGTGCTAGGGAGATGAAACACTTCGGTCATACCTCAAGAGGTTTCAGACCATGAGAAATCGCATCCTCGAAGTCACCGAGGCAGCGGTGATTGAAGATTTCTATCGGGGATCCAATGACTCAGCCTTCGTCCAAGCCATACTGTAGAAAGCGCCGACCACCTCCGAAAAACTGTTTTGAGAGGCAGACCTCTACATCACCGCTGACGAGCGGGCCTAGGACCTGATCGGAAGAATGAAACCTGCACCACCGGCACCACGGCGTGACACGAACTAGCAACCCAACAGGCACTGAGAGAAGAGGTCTCGTGAGGAGGTACACGCCGCCAGACCACCCGTCGCTCGAGCCCGAGGTGCACCCCGCAGAGGCAAATGGACATTGGATGACATCCTCGACGCCTAGTGCCCATACCACAAGGACATGCGCCACACCCTACAGAACTGTAGGGACTTCAAGCACTCTGTCAGACACGACCGACCGTTCCAGCCTCTACCACCTCCCCCACCACGAGGAGGGCCCAGCGAGCCCAGACCACCTCAGCAACCAGAAGGGGGAGGGGTGGAGCATTCCCACGCATTGACAGGGAGGTCAACATCATCTTCAGAGGACACGGGTCGCAGGAGATAGAAGGCAATAGAAGCTCAATGACCGACAGGTCCTAGCGGCAACCACCAGTGCCCCAGCTCCCTATCGCTGGTCAGAGCATGCAATAACCTTCAACCGAGCTGATCAGTGGCTCAACTTTGACCACCCCGGCAAGTACCCGCTCCTCGTTGATCTGGTGATCCGAGAGAGTAGGGTAAAGAAAGTACTAGTGGATGGGGGAAGTAGCATTAACGTTACCTTCCCCGAGACACTCCTAGCCTTGGGGGTTGCACTCAAAGACCTCACCGAGTCAGATACACCCTTCTTCAGTATTGTGCCGACTGAAGGAGAGTACCCACTCGGGCACATCTACATGCCTGTCACCTTGGGGACTCTGAAGAACTACAGAACCAAGTTCCTGAGGTTCAAGGTGACACGTTTCTACTACAGGTACAACACCATCATCGGTAGGCCAGGACTCGCGAAGTTCATGGCCATTCCGCACTACTCATACATGATATTGAAGATGCTGGGACCTCAAGGAATCATCACCGTGCGTGCTGACTTCCAAGGCGTCGTGGAATGCTTTCGGGGAGCCATCCAGGCAGCCCTTACTGCTGGAACCCCGACAACTTCCCCCATGCAGGCGGAACCCAAGTGAAAGGGAAATGTGCCCTTGGGCTATTTCTATAATTGTTTTGGTGATTAAGTGTCCAACACAAATGTTTTAAACTCTTATGTGCTAAACAAGCAAAAGGTGCAAATCAAAGTGTCGGCGTTTCGAACCCGGGGGACCCTCAACCGCACCGACTAGTGAATTTTGTGCCGTGTGCCCCTGCCTAGATGGGTTGTTGCAAGATGGAACACAAGAGGAGGGATGAGGCTTATATTATCTTGCACCGGGGTGCTTGCAGTAGGGGTTACAAGCTTCGCGAGAGAGGGAACGGGTCCTAGGTCTCCTGAGGAGTCTAGTGTTGCGGAGTGGAGTGCGGAGTAGAGTTCGATGTTTGAGTGAGTCCGTCTCCGTCGTCCTTGCCGCCCGTGCCCCCTCCCCCCTTGAGAAGGCCCTGGGCATCCCCTTTTATAGATACAAGGGGATGGTCTAGCTGTAAATATGGGGGTGTTGCTGTGTGCTAACGTGGCCGGCGGAGAAGTGCTTGAGCCCTGTAGAAGCGTAGCTGGCAGTGCGGCCCTGGGTGCTGCTGACGTTTCTTTGCCTTCGTAGAGAGCTTGAGGGCTATTGATGTCATGGATGCATGTAGGGAACCATCATTACCTGTTGCCGGAGTAATTTAGATGTGACACCGGTCTTGTTCCTTCGTAGCCTAAGGCAGCTAGCTAGAGGTAGGGTAATGATGTATCCCCTGTAGCGTAGTCGGTCCGAGGCCGAGCTCGGGCGAGGTGGTGACTTCTCTTGAGGCTAGGGCGAAGGTCAGGCGAGGCAGGGACCTTCTCCCGAGGCCGAGGCTAAGGCCGAGGCCTAGGGTCGGGTGAGGCGGAGACCTTCTCCCAAGGCGGAGGCTGAGGCCGAGGCCTAGGGTCGGACGAGGCGGAGACCTTCTCCCGAGGCGGAGGTTGAGGCCGAGGCCTGGGGTCGGGCGAGGCGGAGCTCTCTGTTGCGCCCGAGGCTGAACTCGGGAGAGGCCGTGACTTATTGTTGTTAGTCTTATCCTGGTGGTTGGCACAGTAGTTGGAACGGGATGAATAGTGTTGTTTTCCTGTCAGAACGATCAGTAAAGGGGCGAAGTGACTGCGGTCATTTCGACCTTGCTAACTGAGGCGCGCGTGTCAGGATAAGGTGTCAGGTGATCCCTGCATTAAATGCACATGCGATAAGATCGACGGTAAGGCGATTTGGCCGAGGTTGCTATACGATAAAGTTTGCCCAAGCTTAGCCTCGGATGAGCTGGGGGTGCGCCCGCTGCCTGAGGGGGCCCTCGGGCGAGGCGTGAATCCTTCCAGGACCACTATTCTTGCCTGAGGCCGGGCTCAGGCGAGACGAGATCGCGTCCCTTGGTAGATGAGGCATTAACTTTGTGCTGTGCTTACCAGCCTTTACGGTCTGTTTTGAAGATGTTTTTCAGCCATGCTTAGGAGTATTGGGGGTACCCCTAATTCCGGTACCCGATAGTAGCCCTCGAGCCTCAAAGGGAGTGTAGGCACTCGCTTGGAGGTTCTGCCGGATTTTTTGCAAGGAGACTAGCCCTTCTCGGTTATGTTTTGTTCCAATGGGTGCGCGCGAGTGCACCCATCGGGTGTAGCCCTCGAGGCCTCGGAGGAGTGGTTTGACTCCTCTGAGGTCTTAATTCTTCTTGTGATTCCTCTGTCGGCCTTGTTGTTCCCTCATGCTGCCTGGCCACAGCCCGGGTGCATGGTCAGGCTTCGAGTTTTTAAGCTGGTTTGTTGACGTGGTCAACAATTTGGCCGTAGCCTGGTGCGAGAGCAGCCTTCGAGCCTCTGCATGGAGCGAGAGGACGATCGAGGACTGTCTCGGCTTTTTATTGTACGCCCCTTCGTCGCCTTTCCGCAAGGAGGAGGGGGGGAATGCGCCATGTTACCCTTGGTGGGCGCTGAACATGGTGTTTCCAGTGAGTTGCTAACGGGTAATCCGAGTGGACGCCCGAGCCCTGTTCGATAAGGGTCGGCTAGTGGCCCGGAGGCGCGCTCCAAAAGTACCTACAGGTGATTTGCTGGACCCGGACCCATTCGATAGGGTCCGAGGGCTTGGTGCCTCCCTTCGGTGGGATTCCATTACAAATCGTTCCCGCTGGTCTCGGAAATGTCTTAGGGTACCTCGGGAACATAGCCCGAGCCTTAGCCATGTAACAGACGTACCCAGGGTCATCCCTAACTCTGCATGCTCTGGGGCGGCTGTCGAATCCCTTCGAGGGGCCAGCCTTCGAACCCCTGATCAGTAAAGGGCTCGGAGCCCGAGTGCTTTGGGCGGTCGCCGAACCCCGCGGGGCGCAACCTTCGAACCCCTGATCAGTAGGAGGGCTCGGGGCCCGTTTCCTTCGCTGCGAAGGACTCCTTCGAAATGTCCCATTTCCCGATCCCTGCGGAGAGAGAGAAAGAGAAAGGAAAGGAAGAAAGGAGATATTTCGAAACAGTGTGGCGCACCTTTTTTGAGGCAGTCATCATGATGGAGGCGAAACGGCGCTCGTCCGCCTGCCAGAGGAGACGTGTGTCCTGCCAGGGAGTTAATGCAACGGGACGGGCGGCGTGCGGGTATCTGTTGTGCGTGCGTGAGTCGTTCGAGGAATGGAAAAACCATTTTGCCTTCGAGTTTGAAATTCATGAAGGGTTCGGGCGAAGTTTTGGGTGGATTTTTCTTGGGCCTTTATATACCCGGAAGAGGGGTCGACAATGGTTCTTTACCTTGCCATTTGCTCTTGTCTTCTGCTTTTGTCTTTGCAACCTAAGAGAGTAGACAGAGAAGAGAAAACCGTGCACCTCATCCCCTCCGCTTCCACCGCTTTAGCTCGGCGATGGCTGACAAGGCGACCGTCATTCCACCGCGCGACCCGTGGCATTTCTCCACCGTCACTGCGGAGGATCTGTAGGCCCTTGTTACTGAGGGTTTGCTCCGTCCTCTCTCCGGCGAGCCGTAGCCTAAGTGGTTGGCCCCCCGGGAGCGAGGCCGAACCAACTCCGCCGCTGGGATACATGGTCAGTTTCACCCCCTTCCATGAGCGGGGGTTTGGGATGCCGGCGAGTCACTTCATGCGGGCGCTCCCGCAATACTATGGGGTGGAGCTTCACAACTTCAACCCCAACTCCATCATGCAGGCGGCTATTTTCGTGGAGTTTGCGAGGGGTTTCTGGGGATTGACCCCCACTGGGACCTGTGGATCCATCTCTTCTCCATGGAGTTCTTCGCCGCGTCGACGGATGTGAAGAAGGTCCTCATGGCGGTGCGGGCTGGCGGCTGCACCCTCCAGCTGAGGCTGGGGCGCGCACAACAGTACATCCCTGCCTCCCTTGTATCTTCGAACAAGGGGTGGCAGAACCGGTGGTTTTATCTCCGGAACGACGACGGGATGCTTCCGCCGTTTTCTCAATGAGTGGTGACCGCCGTGGTGATAATTGGCGCTGGGGGGCCACACGCAAGAACCAGGAGATGCTCCAGCCCATTCTCCGCGACCTGCAGAAGTTACAAGCCAAGGGCCTTACCGCTGAGGGGGTCTGTAAGGAAAATGGACCCCGGCCATTTGGCTAATTGAGTTTTGGTGTTTGATGATTAACACAACCTGTGGACTAACGCATTTGCGAGTGTTTATAATTGTAGTTCACAGGATGCGATGAGGATTGGACCTAGGCGATGAGGATGCAACACCTCAAAAGAAGACATAAAAAGATGCATAGAAGTCCAAGACTCAAGAACAAAAGAAGCCCGAAGAAATCAGTGAAGAAATCTGAGAAGAGGGCTGTCAGCCAGCGCCTGGTGGTGCACCAGACTGTCCGGTGTGGCACCACACAATCTGCGCAGAGAGGCCCACAGACAGGCGCTCTCTGGCTGTAGCACCGGTCTGTCCGGTGGGGCACCGGACAGTCGGCACTGGACTGTCTGGTGTGCACCGGACAGACGGCAACGGTCAGATCCAACGGTCGACTGCTACTGGCGCCAACGGTCGGCTGACGTGGCATGCACCGGACACTGCACAGTGGTTGTCCGGTGGTGCACCGGACTGTCCGGTGCACCCGACGACAAAAGCTGCTGCTTTCTG
Source organism: Zea luxurians (assembly GCA_029449295.1). Classification (NCBI taxonomy): domain Eukaryota; kingdom Viridiplantae; phylum Streptophyta; class Magnoliopsida; order Poales; family Poaceae; genus Zea; species Zea luxurians. Next base: position 85,033,230 of record JAOPSE010000001.1, on the reverse strand, counting down.
TCCAACGACTAGTTTGGGGATTGGAGGCTATAAATACCACCCCAACCGGCCATTCTCAAGTGTGGGAGCCCAAGCAACATACCAAGGCACATAGTGCATATTTCCAAGAGCTCAAACACCCAAGTGCTTAATAGAATCACTCGGTGATTAGCGTAGGTGCTTTGCGAAGTGCTTAGGTTAGTTAGACCGCTTTAGCGCTTGCTCTAGGTGAATCCTAGTTAGTTGAGTGAGTTTAGAAAAACCACACAACCCCTCGGCTCTTGCGCGAGCCGTTGTAATTGTACCGAGTGGGGTGAGAGTCTTGCGAGACCATGACAACCGTGTTTGTGTCACGGCCGCCACCGTGTACCGGAGGGAACAAGGCCCGCGGCGTTTCGGCCGAAAGCTTGATAGTGGAGACGGCGGGGAGCGTTCGAGAGGAGCCGGAAGCGGAGCACCACTTACGCGTAGAGAAGGCCCGTGGCTCTCTACGGAGTTACTCGACCGTGGTGCTTGGCCCTCGCGTGGGCTTCTCTTTGCGTAGGGGCACCAACGAGGATTAGTCGGGACCTTGCGCGGTTCCGGATACCTCGGTAAAAATACCGGCGTCATCCACGAGAGTTTGCTTCTCTACTTTGCTCTTTAAGTTTCCACATTTACATTAAGCATTTAAGTTTCAATCTTGTATTCATACTTATCTAGTGTAGATTGAAACTTAGCATTTGCGGTAGAGATAGCAACACTTAGACAAAACCTAGTTTGCACATTCTAGTTTGATTATTTGCATAGGTTTTGCTCCAGGGATTTAATTGTGGCCTAGTTTAGTAAAAGTTTTAGAAGTCCTAATTCACCCCCCCTTAGGCGTCACCCATTTCCTACAATTGGTATCAAAGCCGGTTTGGCTCATTTGAAACTCTTTAGCTTCACCGCTAAAAGAGCCGACGCTTTTTAGAGGAAGGGATGGATACCCATAGGCCACCACACTTCGACGACACTAACTTTCCCTATTATAGTGCTAGAATGGCTTGTTACCTAGAGGCCATTGATCTAGGTGTTTGGAGAGTCACTCGTGACGGGATGAAACCCCTCAAGAATCCTGAGAAACCCACCACGAGTGAGGAGAAAGAAATTCATTTAAATGCTAGAGCCAAAAATTGCTTGTATGAATCTCTTAGCATGGATATTTTTAATCAAGTATTCACTTTGAAAACTGCTAATGAGATTTGGCTAAAATTGCATGAGCTCCATGACGACACATCCAATGTCCGTGAACAAAAACATTGCCTAGTCTTAAATGAGTATAATTCTTTTGCTATGAAAGATGATGAGCTTGTTAGAGACATGTATTCCCGTTTGAATCTAATTATCAATGAGCTCAACTCTATTGACATTAATAAGCTAGGTGATGCGGACATTGTAAGGAAGAGTGTCTCCCTGCTACCACAACAAAGATATGGGAGCATCATCACCATCCTTCACAATATGGAGGACTTGAGCAACATGACCCCGACCATTGTGATTGGGAAAATCGCGGCATTTGAGATGTCGCGAAAAATGAGTCGGGGAGAGGAGCCAACTTCTTCAAGGCCATATGCTTTTGCATGTGATGAAAGGAAGGGCAAAAAGAAGGCTCCCACTCCAAGTTCCTCAAGTGAAGAAGAGGAAGAAGAAGAAAGTGATGATGAAAATAATCAACCATGCACATCATCCTCCGAGGACGAAGAAACAATTCGACGCATCGGAAAGGTAATGATGATGATCCGCAAGATTAATCTAATGGGTGTGCCCCTGCAGGTCGAGGATCTTCTCTTTAACATTGACAGGAAAAAGCAAAGGAAGAGAGGATGCTTCGCATGTGGGGAGAAGGGCCACTTCAGGGACAACTGTCCAAATATGGCCAAACCCAAAAAGGAGAGGAGCAAAGGCAAGGCGCTAACAAGTGTTAGAACTTGGGATGATTCTTCAAGTGAAGATGAACCTCCAAGGACGCGCAGCCACCGGTCCTCGTCACGATCATCACGGTCATCACACAAATGCCTTATGGTAAGAGGTAACAAAAGCATTCCATCCTCTAGTGATGAAAGTAGTAGTGATGATGAAGGTGAGGGAAAGGCCTCTCTAGATGAGCTTGCGGAAGCCGTAGAATTTTTCTAGGATGTTTGCACTAAGCAAAAAGCTCAACTTAAAAATTTGAAAAATAAGTTGGTTAGCTCTCAAAATGATTACAAAGGTTTGCTAGAAAAATTTGAAACTTTTGCAAACCTAAATAGTGAGCTGTCAACTAAAATTGAGCTATTAGAATCTAGTGCTCCATCCACTGCTACCGATGATAGCCTTATTAAAAAGAATGAAAAACTAAAGGCTAAGTTAGCTAGCTCCTAAGAAGCTATTGAAAATTTGCTAGAGAAAATAGAAATTCTTAGCATACACAATAATGAGCTAACTACAAAGCTAGAAAACATTGGTAGCACCCCAGCAGCATCTTTAGTTGAAATACCTGAAATTATTAAGAAAGATGCTTCTACTTCCTGCTTTGATTTAATTGATGATTCTAACCCCTGCAACCAAGTCTTTGTTGAGAATATTGTTATAGAAACATGTTCGGATGAGGTTGCAAAGGAAAATGAACAATTAAAGCAAGAAGTGGCTCGCCTTGGCAAGGCTTTGTATGACAAGAAAGGCAAAGCCAAACAAATCCAACCTCCACAGGATAACACCACTGCGGGAGTGAACAAGCCTATGGAAGGAGAAACTGTGATTTGTAGGCTATGCCACAAGGAAGGCCACAAGTCTTTCCAATGCAAGGCGATGACTGGGGATAAACAAAGGCAAAAGCTCAAGCAAAAGCCAACAAGCAAAATCTCCAATACCTACATCAAAAAGGTGGACAAAAAGGCTGCTACACCATATTTGATCAAGAAGAAAAAGAATGGAAAGGTGATAGCAATCAAGGCCAACAAGCAAGCCAACAAAGGAAAGGGGGCCAAACGCATCTGGGTGCTAAAGGAAATAATTTCAACTATGAAAAGCACCAAGAAGGTTTGGATCCCGAAAGGGAAGTGAGTGGACCGAAGGTCTTCGGGAAATTTGGAGACTTGGAAAAGTTGGGATGTATATCATGGGATACATCATATTGGATCAAGTTTATTGCCAAGTGGGTTAGTGAAAATTTTGGACCCAAATTTCCAACCCATGACTAAGGTAACTAGATTTATTGTATCTCTTATTTTTTAGATATGCGTATCTATTTGCTTTGCATCTAGTTTACCCTTCTTACCTAGTATTATATTTGTTATTTACTCTTGTTTAAAATCATCCATACTAGGTAAATCATATGGTAGGATTGCTTGTTTTTAATTCATATACTTAAGCAAACCTACATGGTTAAGATGTTAATTTGAGCACGGCACATAGCTTCTATATCACTCCATAGTAAATGATGCATCAATTGAAAATTTTGATTTCCACAAGTTGTATCATTTAACTTATATGTGCCAAAGTTAGGATTATAGATAATTTGCCCCTCTTGATATCGAATCAAAATGCATGTCTCCTTCAAGTATTCAAAACTTGTATGCACACCTTTAGGGGGAGGTTACTCTATAATCTAACACTTTGAGACTAACACCTTTTCAAGTCTATTTCATGTGATAGTCTCATTGTAAAGAAAATAAGGTCCCCGGAGAAAGACAACAATCTTCCACTGCAAAATCTCCAAGAACTCTCATGTCTCTCAAGCTCGCCATTGACTTTCAATTGGTATCTTTTGAGACTATATCTAATATCATTTACATGTCTTCTCCAACATTTGATTAGACTACATTTCATATCATATGCTTCCATGTTGCTAAAAATGCATAAGTACTTAACTCATATTCTGTTACCTATGCATAAGGGAAGTTAGTCTATTCAAATCATGACTTGCTCCTCTAAGGGAAGTTAGTCTCTGTCAGGGGGAGTATTTCTTCATCTCTAAAAAGGGGGAGAAATTTCTTTCTAAAGAGAACACTCGTTTAGGGGGAGTAATCCTTTCAACTGATATCATTCATGTGATCTATTTTAGTATCCTTCAAATGGTATCATCTGGTATGAGGGCAAGCTTTTATTTACTTCCTACATGCTTTTAATGTCTTCCTTTTCGGTGGTTGATGCCAAAGGGGGAGAAGTTTAGGGACCAAAGCAATGAAAACTATATCAAACACCAAACACCACCAATTTAAAATTTTATAGGAAGTAAGTGAATTATGGAGTTAGGGGGAGGCTTAAGTCCATAATATCACTTTGTGGGGACAATCATGCATCCTAGCAAGTAGATTGCATATTTTCATTCAAATACTTGTATTATTTGCTTGCTTTGGTTGTGTTGTCACCAATCACCAAAAAGGGGGAGATTGTAAGGAAAATGGACCCCGGCCATTTGGCTAATTGAGTTTTGGTGTTTGATGATTAACACAACCTATGGACTAACGCATTTGCGAGTGTTTATAATTGTAGTTCACAGGATGCGATGAGGATTGGACCTAGGGATGAGGATGCAACACCTCAAAAGAAGACATAAAAAGATGCATAGAAGTCCAAGACTCAAGAACAAAAGAAGCCTGAAGAAATCAGTGAAGAAATCTGAGAAGAGGGCTGTCAGCCAGCGCCTGGTGGCACACCAGACAGTGCTATCCGGTGTGCACCGGACTGTCCGGTGTGGCACCGGACAGTCTGCGCAGAGAGGCCCACAGACAGGCGCTCTTTGGCTGTAGCACCGTCTGTCCGGTGGGGCACCGGACAGTCGGCACTGGACTGTCCGGTGTGCACTAGACAGACGGCAACGGTCGGATCCAACGGTCGACTGCTACAGGCGCCAACGGTCGGCTGACGTGGCGTGCACCGGACACTGCACAGTGGCTGTCCAGTGGTGCACCGGACTGTCCGGTGCACCCGACGACAGGAAGCTGCTGCTTTCTGTCCAACGGCTAGTTTGGGGATTGGAGGCTATAAATACCACCCCAACCGACCATTCTCAAGTGTGGGAGCCCAAGCAACATACCAAGGCACATAGTGCATATTTCCAAGAGCTCAAACACCCAAGTGCTTAATAGAATCACTCGGTGATTAGCGTAGGTGCTTTGCGAAGTGCTTAGGTTAGTTAGAACGCTTTAGCGCTTGCTCTAGGTGAATCCTAGTTAGTTGAGTGAGTTTAGAAAAACCACACAACCCCTCGGCTCTTGCGCGAGCTGTTGTAATTGTACCGAGTGGGGCGAGAGTCTTGCGAGACCGTGACAACCGCGTTTGTGTCACGGCCGCCACTGTGTACCGGAGGGAACGAGGCCCGCGGTGTTTCGGCCGAAAGCTCGATAGTGGAGACGGTGGGGAGCGTCCGAGAGGAGCCAGAAGCAGAGCACCACTTGCGCGTGGAGAAGGCCCGTGGCTCTCTATGGAGTTACTCGACCGTGGTGCTTGGCCCTCGCGTGGGCTTCCCTTTGCGTAGGGGCACCAACGAGGATTAGTCGGGACCTTGCGTGGTTCTGGATACCTCGGTAAAAATACCGGCGTCATCCACGAGAGTTTGCTTCTCTACTTTGCTCTTTAAGTTTCCGCATTTACATTAAGCATTTAAGTTTCAATCTTGTATTCATACTTATCTAGTGTAGATTGAAACTTAGCATTTGCGGTAGAGATATCAACACTTAGACAAAACCTAGTTTGCACATTCTAGTTTGATTATTTGCATAGGTTTTGCTCCAGGGATTTAATTGTGGCCTAGTTTAGTAAAAGTTTTAGAAGTCCTAATTCACCCCCCTCTTAGGCGTCACCCGTTTCCTACAGGGTCGTCGCCGCTATCCACCGCCGGAGGGTGCTCCCATTGGCAGAGCGGCGGTTGCGGCTCTTTGAGATGAAGCCGGGGGTTGATTTGGAGGGTTCACGGATGTCCTCGACCCCCCTCACCGCCGACGACCTCCTCAGACGGGTAGCAGGCACGGTAGGGAGGCTGGACGTTGGTGTCCTTAGCTAGCCCCTGATGCGTCCCGACCATGGGTATGTGTCCCTGGTAAGTGTCCGACCCTCCTTCTCTTTTGCGCCATGTTTCTTACGTCTTTTGGTTCTTACTGTTGGGATTTTCGTTCGTCCCCAGGGGTTGAGGGGTTTTAAACTCTCCCGGCCACCGGTCCCGGAGGATGCGGCGGGCCGAACCACGCGTAGGCTCGCCGCGGAGAACGATAAGGAGAGGAAGGATGCGGAAAAGGCCCGAGCTCACGAGAGGATGCGAGCTCGGGAAGCCTTGGAGAAGCGTCGTCGGAGGCTAGCAAGAGATGGGCTCCCGTTGGAGCCATTGCCAGACACGCCTGACGCTGACGACGATGATGATGATGATGAAGACGATGACATGGTGGCTCAGCTCGGCCTCAGTCCGGATCCGAGGCTGGACCAAGGGTCGTCAAGCCAGCTTCCAGGGGGACTGGCGTCACCAGCATTCGGGGCCGGGACACCGGGGTCCCGGTCCAAGGAGCGGAGGCGGGCCGAGGGGGTACTTGACCCCTTGGCCAAGATAATTGGGGTGACTCTAGGGGGCAGGCCGAACCGCATGCCCCCCAAGAGCAGGTGCCCATGCCGGCCGTACGGGATATTAGTCCCTCGGCTGTCATGACGTCGCCTAGGCAGGCTGCCCCCCGGCGCCTCGGGCGTCCGAGGTGGAAGCGGCGTCGAAGCCGGCTGTGGGACAACCCTTGGCAGCGCCTGCGGAGACCGGGGCCCGAGGGGTCTCCCAGCAGGCACGATTGGTTTTGCCCCGGAGCAGGTAAGTATATGAGGGTGCCTCTGTTTCAGTTATTTCGCTGTGTGTCTTGAATCCCTTCTCCCTTTCAGCAAGCGAAGGCAGGGCTCGGCTTGGCTGGCCCCCACGAAGGCACTTAAGACGGGGCCGGCCTCTATAGCCGGAGTTGCGGTGCACCACGCTGGTTGGTTGGCCTCCACGCAAGGCGCCCTCTGGCGGGGGGCCCAAGCGGCACGGGCTGTCATGGGGCAAGCCTCCCAGGTCGAGCCCCCTATTGGAGCAGCCATCATGCCGGGGGAGGTCGTTGACGCGGCCGTGGCCCCGAGTCCGCCTGTCTTATTGCCGGCGCCAGCGTCGATTCCTGCCGGGGCCACTGCTGATTCGTCCGCAGAGCCGCCCGCCATCGCCGATGTTGAGATGGCTGAGGTGCCTCTGCCCTTAGTCATCCCCGATCTCCCCATTTTCGACCATGAGGAGGGGATGGCCGTTGTTGCCGAGGTCGGTGAGCGGAGGCTTGTCACCTTGGCCGAGGAGAGGCCTGATACGTCGACTGCGGCGGCACCCGTTGCATCGACTACAGGGGGACCCGGCGCCTCGGTCGCGGGGCACGCAGAACCATGGCCCGTCTTGGGGAGCAGCAGCCTTATCCCCATGCAGCTCAATCCCAATGAGTGGTGTGGGCAGCCGCTCCTGTTCTGGAGCCGCGACACCTCGGAGCCCCTCCTTTCCCTCAACGATGAGTTGGAGGAGCAGCTTCGGGGTAATTTCCGTGAATATACCGAGGCGGCGATGAGGTCGCTTCAGACGACCATGGAAATCCTTTTTAGGGACGTTCCCAGGGTCTTCCAGGTAAGGATTTAGACATACGCCTCACGTGATCAGGGCATTCTTTGTGATATCCTATTTTTCTCCCTCAGGAGCTCGCGGACATGAGCACCGCCAAGTCGCTGTTCATCCGTCGCGAGAGCAATGTTTGGGAGTCGCTGCGGTCCCAGTGGGCCGCGCTTACCGAGGCTAATAAGCGCCTCGCCCAATGGAGCGCCGAGGTGGCGGACCTTCGGCTGCTCTGTGATGAGCTGAAGTCGGAGGCAGCGGCGGCACGGACAGAGGCGGCGTCAGCACGAACGGAGGCTTCGTCAGCACGGGAGCACGTGGCCTCCCAGGCCAGGGAGATGCAGCAGCGCAGCAGGAGCTCGACCAGGTCACCAGCGAGAGGGACCAATTCTGGAGCCAAACTGCCGAGGCCGTGAGTCGGGCTGAGGCCCTTAGGGGATAGCTGGCTGAGGTTACGGAACGGTTAGACGAGGCGACCGCTCGGGCCGGGACCCTTGCAGAGGGCCTAGCCGTGGCCATCGAGTCTGCCTGGTCCGCCCAAGCTATGGCCTCGCAGCAGCGTGCCCAGGCCAAAGGTATGTTTTGCCTGCTTTGTGACTTTGGTTTAGCTTCATCCTTTTCCTCGTGTCTGAAGAACATCGTCCGGCTATCTTCAGGGTTCGAGGCGGCTCTCGACGAGTCCGTCAAGAACTGCAAGGCACTTGCCTAGGCGGCTGAGCAGAAAGAGGCCGACCGCATGGCCCTATCTGAGGCCATCTCGGCCTTCTGCCGGACCTTTGGCCTTGACGACGTCCCATCGGGCAGCTCCCCTCAGAGTCGCCTGGGGGCCTTGGGCGGCCACGTGCGCAGCAGACTCCAAGGGGCGCTGCACCACGGCGTTAGGTGGGCCTTCGCTGTCCTTGCTTCCCACTATGACGTGGATCTAGAGTGGGTCAGCGAGGGCTACTGCTTACCCGACGAAGAGGAGGTCGCCCTGGCTGAGGTCCAAAGGCTTGAGGCGGCTGCCGAGGGCCCAGGCGCGGCGTTGGCTTCCTTTTTTGAGGTGGAGATCCTTCCGCCTGTGTCACCATCTGAGGCCGGGCCAGATTCCGCCGTGTGTAGGAACGACGCTGAGGGTGCTGCTCCTCCCCCTACCGACACCTGAGCCTATGGGGAACATTTTATTCTAAGTATGTGTATGTTTCTTGCGGCCGCTGAGGCCTAAACATTTTCAGTGTTAGAGTATAAAGCTGCGTTTTCTTTCCTCTTGTTTCGAGCGTTAGGACTAGTTCGTCGGTAGCAGAATCACTTATCCGAGCGTGAGCTACCTTTCGCGGAAGGTGATGAGTGAGGTATCCATATCCCGGAGGCGTAGGAGTCCCTCGGCTCGGTCGGCCTTGCCGTTCAAGGTCTCTCTCGCTTGTTTTTAGGATTCTGTTATCGATATAGTCGAAAGGCACGAAAGTCGTTTTCTACCCGAGTGTTAGGACTTGTTCGGTAGCAGAATCACTTATCTGAGCGTGAGCTACCTTTCATGGAAGGTGATGAGTAAGGTATCCGTATCTCGGAGGCGTAGGAGTCCTTTGGCTCGGTCGGCCTTGCCGTTCAAGGTCTCTCTCACTCGTTTTTAGGATTATGTTATCGATATAGTCGAAAGGCACGAAAGTCGTTTTGGTAGAAAACTTTTCCAAGGAAAATTTTGACGCCGAGGGGGTTTCCCCCCTTCTAGCCCCCGAGGGAGGGTCGGTTTTTGCTGAGGCAAGGCCGATCCTCCCTTGACAGCTAGACTTTTTATTTGTACATGTAAAGGGACCGAGGTACATGAACGACTTGAAACACTTTAAGGGTAAAAGCGACGTAGCTGTTCGATGTTCCAAGTGTTGTTGTAGACCTTGCCTTGATCGTTGGCCAGCTTGTATGTCCCGGGCTTCAAAATTTTGGCGATGATGAACGGCCCTTCCCAGGGAGGAGTAAGCTTGTGGCGCCCTTGGGCGTCTTGTCGTAGCCGAAGCACTAAATCTCCCACCTGGAAGCCTCGGGGCCAAATCCTTCGGGCGTGGTAGCGTCATAGAGACTGCTGGTACCGCGCTGAGTGTAGCAAGGCTACATCCCAAGCCTCTTCTAGCTGGTCCAATGAATCCTCTCGGCTGGTCTGGTTGTTTTGGTCGTCGTATGCCTTTGTCCTCGGGGAGCCGTATTCTAAGTCTGTGGGTAGGATGGCCTCGGCCCCATAGACTAGGAAAAACGGCGAGAAACCCGTGGCCCAGCTCGGTGTCGTCCTCAGACTCCAAACCACCGATGGTAGCTCTTTTATCCACCGCTTGCCAAACTTGTTGAGGTCATTGTAGATTCTTGGTTTTAGCCCCTGCAAAATCATGCCATTGGCGCGCTCCACTTGCCCATTTGTCATTGGGTGAGCTATGGTGGCCCAGTCCACACGGATGTGGTGGTCTTCGCAGAAGTCTAGGAACTTTTTCCTAGTGAACTGCGTGTCGTTGTTGGTGATGATAGAGTTTGGGATCCCAAAGCGGTGGATGATATTCGTAAAGAACGCCACCGCCTGCTCGAACCTGATGCTGGTTAAGGGTCAGACTTCGATCCACTTGGAGAATTTATCGATGGCGACTAGCAGGTGCATGAAGCCCCCGGGTGCCTTCTGTAAGGGACCAACGAGGTCCAGACCCCACACAGCGAACGACCAAGTGATAGGTATTGTTTGTAGAGCCTGAGCAGGCAGGTGTGTTTGTCTCGTGTAGAATTGACACCCTCGGCAGGAGCGTACAATCCTAGTGGCATCGGCCACTGCAGTCGGCCAGTAGAAACCTTATCGAAAAGCGTTTCCTACGAGGGCTCGAGGTGATGCATGGTGACCGCAAGCCCCCGAGTGTATTTCTTGTAACAGCTCTTGTCCTTGGGCGATAGATATGCATCGTTGGAGAATGCCTGAGGGGCTGTGGTGGTACAACTCCTTTTCATCACCCAGTAAAACGAACGACTTGGCACGCTGAGCCAGTCGCCGAGCTTTGGCCTTGTCGAGGGGCAGCTCTCCCCGGAGGAGATATTCCAGGTACGGGGTCTGCTAGTTTAGGTTTGGTGTGACCCCATTCTGCTCTATCTCGATGCATAGGGCCTCACCCTCGGCGACCGAGGGTACCTTGGGCTAGGCTGAGGTCTCCTCGGGTTCGGGTGCGTCATTGAGTTTGACGGATGGTCGATATATGTCCCTGGAGAAGACATTTAGGGGAACTATTGTTCGTCCCGAGGCTATCTTAGCCAGCTCATCTGCAGTCTTGTTGTACTGTCGAGCAACATGGTTGAGTTCCAGCCCATAGAACTTATCTTCCAAGCGCCAAACTTCATCACGTAGGCCTCCATTTTTTGGTCGCGGCAGTGAGAGTTCTTCATGACTTGGTCAATAACGAGCTGCGAGTCACCACGAGCGTCGAGGCGCCGAACCCCTAGCACAATGGCTATGCGTAACCCATTCACCAAGGCCTCGTATTCGGCTACGTTGTTTGACGCCGGAAAATGGAGGCGTATTACATAACGCACATGTCCTCCGAGGATTCTTGTGCTCGGCAGAAGCGACGAGATCTGCTTCAACAGCGTTGCGTTTTGCTTGCGCCCTCTTCCTGGTCTTCTTCTTCGTGCCACGCTGGACGGGCGCCTCGGGGTCGTCTTCTTCCTGCCTTCCCTAAGGCTGCTTGTCCTTCCGGAAGATGGCTTCGACCACCTCCTGACCAGAGGCGAACTTGGTGGCTATGTCCATCAATTCGCTCACCTTGGTGGGTGTCTTGTGCCCCAGTTTGCTTACCAGGTCCCGGCAAGTGGTGTCGGCGAGGAATGCCCCGATGACGTCCGAGTCGGTGATGTTAGGCAACTCGGTGCACTGCTTTGAGAACCACCGGATGTACTCTCGCAAGGATTCCCCTGGCTGCTGGCGGCAGCTCCAGAGATCCCATGAGTTCCCAGGGCGCATGTACGTACCTTAGAAATTTCCAGCGAAGGCCTTGACTAGGTCGTCCTAGTCGAAGATCTGCGTAGGAGGCAGATGCTCCAGCCAGGCCCGGGCAGCGTTAGAGAGGAAAAGGGGAAGGTTGCGGATGATGAGGTTGTCGTCGTTCGTCCCTCCCAACTGGCACGCCAGCCGGTAATCTGCGAGCCACAACTCTGGCCTCGTCTCGCCTGAGTACATGGTAATGGTAGTCGGGGCCCGGAACCGGGCTGGGAACGGCGCCCGTCGTATGGCCCGGCTAAAGACCTGTGGACCTGGTGGTTCGGGCGAGGGGCTCCGATCCTCCTCACTATCGTAGCGTCCCCTGCGTCTGGGGTGGTAGCCTCGGCGCACCTTTTCCTCGAGGCGGGCTCGACAATCGCGGCGGTGTTGCTCGTCAGCGAGGCGATCCTAGGCTGCAAGTGTCTCGTCTCCTATGAGCTCGGGGTGGTCCGAGGCCTCGCGCATGTGTCGGGAGGACGCTGCGTGATGTTCCAAGGGGCATCCTCGCCTTCAGGAGGCAGAGCTCTCGGCTCATCGAGCTGCGGCATTTTCTAGGAGGTCCTTAAGTTTGCCCTGGATACGTCGCCCCTCGGTGGTAGATGGCTCCGGCATCGTTCGAAGTAACATCACCGCTGCAGCTAGGTTCTGGCCGGCCCCGTTGAAGGCCAGGGGCAGCATTGCCCTGGCATCGTTAATAATACGGCGCTAGACATCCCGGGCCCGATGACGCGCTCCTCCGGCGAGCGCTCGGCCTGCCCACTCTTGCTCGAGGTTTTGTCGGAGCTGCACAAGTCGCCCTGTTTCTTCGTCGAGCTTGGCCTGCATCTCGCGGAGTTGCTCGAGCTGTGTGCCCTAACCCTCGTAAGGACCTGGGCCACAGCTAGCTCCCGCGGAATCTCAACGCGAGACGCAGGTGCAAGGGCGCCTTCATTTCCTGGCAAGCCGAGGTGGTTGTCTCCGCCGTGATCTTCCTGATCGATGTGGAAGAACTCGCGAGTTGGGTCGTAACCCTCGTCGTCAAGGCTGTGGCCATCATCAGAGCAGCTAGAGAGGCACTGGTCACATGCGGACACGAAGTCTCGCATGGCACTGGGATCACGGAGTCCGGAGAAATCCCAACTGAAGTCGGGGTCGTCCTCTTCCTCGGAACCTGCGGGTCTGGAGGTTACGACGACCGTCAGTAGGTCCCAAGTTGACCACATATGGTACCCCGGAAGGTCAGGATATGCCCTTGCGAAAGTGCTTACTGAAGTGGGGTCGCTTGGTGGGTCGAAGCTGAATCTAAATGGAATAGGATGGAAAACTGATGGTACCTCCTAGTTGGTGGGCGGCGGTGAAGTTGCATCGAAGATGGAATGTGTTGTTATCTCAGGTGCGAGACTAATGTCCGACAAGTCCATCGCAAGGGTGCAGGCGTCATCAGTCCGCATGGGGTTGGCACCTTGCTAGGAAGCGACACCCGTCGTTGTCCCAGGTGCGAGGATAACACCCGACATGTCCCCCGCAGGGGTGTCGGCGTCGTCGACTCGCTCTGGTCCGACAGCCGACGAGGTGCTGCCTCCTGCCTGGCCATGGTCGCTCCGTCTCCTCCTCCGGCGAGGAGGGTGGCGGGGTTGACCCGAGTGTTCTTCTTCCACCACGGGGAGATGTCATCACTGAGTTCGCCTCCGTCGGGTGAGCCGACGACCGTCGTTGTTGTCGTGCTGCAGGGGGAGGAGTACCATGTCGTAGCTGCCATCGGGGGACATGAACTCGAGACTCCCAAAGCGGAGCACCATCCCGGGCTGAAGAGGCTGCTGAAGATTGTCCATCTAGAACTCAACGGGAAAGTATTGTCAACATGCAGCGCCCCCTACCTGGCGCGCCAACTGTCGGTGGTTCGGACCCGGGGGACCCTCAACCACACTGACTAGTGAATTTTGTGCCGCGTGCCCCTGCCCAGATGGGTTGATGCAAGATGGAACACAAGAGGAGGGATGAGGCTTATATTATCTTGCACCGGGGTGCTTGCAGTAGGGGTTACAAGCTTCGCGAGAGAGGGAATGGGTCCTAGGTCTCCTGAGGAGTCTAGTGTTGCGGAGTGAAGTGCGGAGTGGAGTTTGATGTTTGAGTGAGTCCGTCTCCGTCGTCCTTGCCACCCATGCCCCCCTCCCCCCTTGAGAAGGCCCTGGGCATCCCCTTTTATAGATATAAGGGGATGGTCCAGCTGTACATATGGGGGTGTTGCTATGTGCTAACGTGGCCGGTGGAGAAGTGCTTGAGCCCTGTAGAAGCATAGCTGGTGGTGCGGCCCTAGGTCCTATTGATGTTTCTTTGCCTTCGTAGCGAGCTTGAGGGCTATTGACATCATGGACACATGCGGGGAACCATCATTACCTGTTGCCGGAGTAATTTAGATGTGACACCGGTCTTGTTCCTTCGTAGCCTGAGGCGGCTAGCTAGAGGTAGAGTAATGATGTACCCCTGTACGTAGTCGGTCCGAGGCCGAGGTCGGGCGAGGCGGTGACTTCTCCTGAGGCCGGGGCCGAGGTCGGGCGAGGCAGAGACCTTCTCCTGAGGCAGAGGCAGAGGCTGAGGCCTGGGGTAGGATGAGGCGGAGACCTTCTCCCGGGGCGGAGGCTGAGGCCGAGGCCTGGGGTCGGGCGAGGCGAAGCTCCCTGTTGTGCCCGAGGCTGAACTCGGGAGAGGCCATGACTTACTGTTGTTAGTCTTATCCTGGTGGTTGGCACAGTAGTCGGAACAGGGTGAATAGTGTTGTTTTCCTGTCAGAACAATCAGTAAAGGGCGAAGTGACTGCGGTCATTTCGACCTTGCCAACTGAGGTGCGCGTGTCAGGATAAGGTGTCAGGTGATCCCTGCATTAAATGCGCATGCGATACGGTCGACGGTAAGGCGATTTGCCCGAGGTTGCTATACGACAAAGTTTGCCCGAGCTTAGCCTCGGACGAGCCGGGGCTGCGCCCGCTGCCTGAGGAGGCCCTCGGGCGAGGCGTGAATCCGTCCGAGACCACTGTTCTTGCCCGAGGCCGGACTCGGGCGAGACGATATCGCGTCCCATGGTAGATGAGGCATTAACTTTGTGTTGTGCTTACCAGCCTTTACGGTCTATTTTGAAGATGTTTTTCAGCCATGCTTAGGAGTATTGGGGGTACCCCTAATTACGGTACCTGACACAAAGACAAGGTATGTTTCTAGACTTAGTGAATTGTTTTTGAGTACTAACATGGTTATCTAAGTGCTAGAAACAGTGCCGAGGAGAGAAGAAATGAATTGAAAAAGAGTTGGCGGTGTACAGCCAACTCTAGCTCGGCCTGGCACACCGGACTGTCCGGTGGTGCACCGGACAGTGTCCGGTGCCCCAGGCGAGCCTCCAGTGAACTACCTACTCTCAGGAATCGACGGAGTCGTACAACTATAATTCACCGGACTGTCCGGTGAGTCATCCACAGTGAACTCGTCGCTCTCGAGAAAAGGAATGGGGCGACGTGGCTACAATTCACCAGACTGTCCGGTGGTGCACCGGACTGTCCGGTGAGCCAACGGTGCGCACGCCAACAGTCGTCCACGCGATCAACGCGTTACACGTGGCTGCTCCAACGGTTGGCTGGGTGCGCCGGACTGTCCGATGTGCATCGGACAGTGTCTGGTGCACCAACCAGCCCCGAGGAGCAACGGTCGGCTGCGCTTGATTTGGAAGGAGATCGTGCACCGGACATGCTACAGTGGCTGTCCAGTGGCGCACCAAACTGTCTAGTGCGCCACTCGACAGAAGGCAAGGATAGCCTTCCATGTTGATCTCCAACGGCTCCTAGCTGCCTTGGGCTATAAAAGGGACCCCTAGGCGCATGGAGTAGGCACCCAAGTATTCTCTAAGCATACTAAGACATCCAGACTCCGCTCCCACGCATTTGCTTCATCGTGTTAGTGATTTGAGCTCCATTCGAGTTGTGAACTCCCCGTTTTGTCATTTGAGCTCAAGTTTTCACTTGTGTGCGTGTGTGTGCTGTAGATTGAATCTTGTGTGTGTTGCTTTTCCCTCCCTTACTTCTGTGTTTCTTTTGTGATCATCACTATAAAGGCAAGAGACTCCAAATTGTGGAGATTCCTCACAAGCAGGAAAATACTCTAAAAGAAAAGATTGTGGTATTTGGATCACTTGAAAGGGGTTGAGTGCAACCCTCGTCGATTGTGACACCACAACGTGGTAGTAGGCAAGTGTTACTTGGCTGAACCACGAGATAAAAATCGCGTGTCTCTTGTGTTGCTTTCTCTGTGATTGTTTTGTTCACAAGAACTCGCTTCAAAGCTACTTAGTCACACTAACACTTTAATAACCAAGTTTTGTGGCTATTTAGTGTTGATTTTATAGGATCACCTATTCACCCCCCTCTAGGTGCTCTCAATTGGTATCAGAGCTGTACTCTTCATCTAAGGGACTAACTGCCTAAAGAGATGGATCCTAAGGGAAAGGGGATGGTGGTCAACGACAAGGAAAAGGAGTCCATCTTCAACGAACCAAGAGATGACAAGCCTACCGACTCAGGCTCGAGTCACAAGAAGAGAGACGGGAAGAAGAAGAGACGCATCAAGAAGATCATCTACTACGACAGCGATGCCTCGTCTTCTTCACCACACGACGACGACTCCTCATCAAAGAAAAAGATGGTTAATCAAAACTATTCATTTGATTATTCCCGTATTCCGTACAATTCAAATGCTCATTTGCTATCAATTCCACTTGGGAAACCTCCACACTTTGATGGAGAAGACTATTTCTGGAGTCATAAAATGCGTAGTCATTTATTTTCCCTCCATCCTAGTATCTGGGAGATTGTTTTAAATAGAATGCATTTTGATAGTATTGACAAACCCGTTTTCATAAATGAGCAAATTCACAAAAATGCCCAAGCTACTACTGTCTTGCTAACTTCACTTTGCAGGGATGAATATAATAAGGCGAGTGGCTTGGATAACGCCAAGCAAATCTGGGACACCCTCAAGATATCTCATGAGGGAAACGATGCCACTATGATCACAAAGATGGAACTAGTGGAAGGCAAGCTAGGGAGGTTCGCGATGATTAGGGGAGAGGAGCCAACTCAGACCTACAACAGGCTCAAGACCCTGGTCAACAAGATTTGAAGCTATGGAAGCACAAGATGGACGGATCATGATGTCGTTCGACTCATGCTAAGGTCATTTACTGTAATTGACCCCCATCTTGTGAATCTTATTCGTGAAAACCCCAAGTACACCAAAATGACGCCCGAGGAAATCCTCAGAAAAATCGTAAGCGGGGCATGATGGTTAAGGAGGCAAGATATGTAGATGACGCCTTGAACGGTCCACTACCCGTCTACGAGCCACAGCCCGTTGCTCTCAAAGCAACTAGCAGCGAGGAGACGCTACCAAGCAAGGTAGCACAAGTGGAGGCTGCTGGGCTAAATGAAGATGAGATGGCGCTTATCATCAAGCGCTTCAAGACCGCACTCAAGGGACACAAGGAGTACCCCAACAAGAATAGAACAAAGGGAAAATGCTCCTGCTTCAAATGCGGTAAGACTGGTCACTTTATTGCTCAATGTCCCGATAATGAGAATGACCAGGCACAAGAAAGACATGGGAAGAAGGAAAAGAAGAAGAATTATAGGAAGGCGAAGGGCGAGGCGCATCTGGGGAAGGAATGGGATTCTAACTGCTCTTCATTAGACTCTAACGACAAAGGACTTGCTGCCTCGGCCTTCGACAAGTCCTCACTCTTCCCCAACGAACGCCATACATGCCTTATGGCCAAGGAAAAGAAGGTACACATTCGATACACTCCCAAGTACACTTCATCTAGTGATGAAGAATCTTCTGATGATGAAGTAGACTACACTGACCTGTTTAAAGGACTAGATAGAGCTAAGGTAAACAAAATTAATGAATTAATTGATGCTCTAAATGAAAAGGATAGATTGTTAGAAAAGCAAGCGGATATTTTATATGAGGAACATGACAAGTTTGTTAATGTTCAAAAATCTCTTGCTTTAGAAGTTAAAAGGAATGAAACACTATCCTCTGAGTTATCTACTTGCCATGAATCTGTCTCTAGTTTAAGGAGTTTAAATGATCAATTAAATGCTAAGCTAGAGGAAGTCAACAAAACTAGTTCATATATAGAGCATGTTGTTATTTGTAATAGATGTAAGAATTTTGATGTTGATGCTTGTGATGAACATTTTGCTTCTATTACTAAATTGAACAATGAGGTGGCAAGTCTTAATGCTCAACTTAAGACTTGCAAAGTTGATTTTGATAAATTGAAATTTTCTAGGGATGCCTACACCATTGGTAGACACCCCTCAATTAAGGATGGACTTGGTTTTCAAAAGAAAACCAAGAACTTGACGAGCCAAAGGACTCCTGTTATCAATAAGGAGAAAGGGAACGCCCCTATGGCTAATAGTCCCCAAAAGAATCATGCTTACACTTATGATAGAAAATTTACTAGGAATGCTCATAATGATGGATACTATGATCATGCCATGATTGCTTCCAGCTCTATTTACGATTATAATAGAAATAGGCCTAGGCACAATCATGCCGTGTCTCATGCGCCTAGGAGAAATTATGCTACTCATGCTTCTAGGAAAATGTGCAATGAACCTATTGAAAGCTCTCTTGTGGGTTTTGGTGTTTAGATGACAACCCAATTAAAGGACTAACAAGTGTGCTAAGTGTTGAACAGGTGCTGAATGCAAAGCTAACAGGGTTCAACACAAGTTAACAGGTGTGATGGTCCAAAGACGGAATTATCACTAGATAATGGACATCACAAGAAAGATGGACATTGCTTAAGTGAGACTTGATGTGCATAACTTGGAGACAACCAATTAAGCCAAGGATGGAAGCAAGAAGAGCTTCGAGGTACCGAGTGCATGGGAGAAAGTCAAAGAGACCAGGATCCCAAGGCCAAGGGTGAAGAAGAAGACTTGCGGAATCAAGGTTGATCGAGTTAAGAAGAGTTATGGTGCATCAAGGAACACTACATAAGGACATGACTTACAACCAATGAGGTAACATCTACAATTATGTGGTGTAAGTCATAAGGCTCAAGATCAAGCTCAAAAAGTGAACAAGGTCACTGGAAGGAGAAGCAGTGTCAAAACCTGTCGGGGACCATAATTAGGGGTACCCCCGAGGTTCCTAAATCTCAGCTGGTAACCCCCATCAGCACAAAGCTGCAAAGGCCTGATGGGTACGACTAAGTCAGGGACCGGTCCATTCGAAGGACGCGATCACGCCTCGCCCAAGCCTAGCCTTGGACAAGGGTAGCCGACCTCGGGGATCTCCGTCTCGCCCGAGGCCTCCCTCCAGAGCCTAATATACTCCCGGCTCGCCCGAGGCCCTGCCTTCGCCAAGAAGCAACCCTGACCAAATCGCTGCACTGACCGACCAAATCGTAGGAGCGTTTAATGCAAAGGTGGCCTGACACCTTATCCTGACGTGCGCCCCTACAGTCGACAGAGCCGAAGTGACCACCATCACTTCGCCGCTCCACTGACCGGCCTGACAGAGAGACAGCGCCGCCTGCGCCACTCTGACTGCGGTGCCACTCGACAGAGCGAGGCTGACAGGCAGTCAGACCCGACTGCAGACACCATAGGAAACTCCGCCCGACCCAGGGCTCGGACTAGGCTACGGCCTCGGAAGACGGCAAACTCCGCCCGACCCAGGGCTTGGACTAGGCTACAATCCCAGAAGACGACGAACTCCGCCTCGCCCGACCCCAGGGCTCGGACTCTGCCCTAGCCTCTGCCGACGACCTCCGCCTCGCCTGACCCCAGGGCTCAGACTCCGCCCGGGCTTCAGCCGACGGTCTTCGCCTCGCCCGACCCAGGGGTTCAGACTCGACCTCGACCGCAGAAGACGGACTCGGCTTCGGCTTCGGAGGAGCTTCCACATCGCCCATCCTAGGGCGTAGACCGGCCACGTCAACAGGAGGCGCCATCATCACCCTACCCCGAGCTGACTCGAACCTCGGGGGACAAGACCGGCGTCCCATCTGGCTCACTCCGCCAGATAGGCAATGGTGGCGCCCCCGCGTACTCAGTGACGGAGGCAGCTCGCAGCCCCCTTACGGAAGCAAGAGGACGTCAGCAAGGGTTTAACAGCTCCGATAGCTGTCTCTCCGCCAGGCTCCAGCGCTCCTCCGACGGCCACGACATCACACGAACAGGGTGCCAAGATCTCTCCGGCTGCCACAATGGCATGTACTTAGGGCGCTAGCTCTCCCCCGCTAGACACATAGCACTCTGCTACACCCCCATTGTATACCTGGCTCCTCTCCTTACGCCTATAAAAGGAAGGACCAGGGCCCTCTTAGAAAGAGGTTGGCCGCACGGGGACGAGGACGAGACGAAGGCGCTTGCGTGAGGCCGCTCGCTCCCTCTTCTGCGTGGACGCTTGTAACCCCCTACTGCAAGCGCACCCGACCTGGGCGCGGGACGAACACGAAGGCCACGGGACTTCCACCTCTCTCTCTGGCCGTCTCCGGCCGCCTCGCTCCCCCCCCCCTTCGCACTCGCTCTCGCGCTCGACCCATCTGGGCTGGGGCACGCGGCGACATTCACTCGTCGACATTAGGGACCCCCGGTCTCGAAACGCCGACAGTTGGCGCGCCAGGTAGGGGCCTGCTGCGTGTTGACGAACAACTACCCGTCAAGCTCTAGATGGGCAGTCTCCAGCGACCTCTTCGACCCGGGACGGTGCTCCGTTTCGGGAGCATTGAGTTCATGTCCCTCGACGGCGGCTACGACATGATACTCCTTCTTCCGCCGCGCAACGGCGACAATGGCGGCGGAATCGACGACGTCTTCCCCACGTTGCGGAAGAACTACATTCGAGCTCGTCCCGTCGCCTCCCTCACCAGCGGAGGAGGAAGCGGGGCACCCAAGGCCAAGCGGGAGGCAGCGCCTTGTCGACCGTCGAGCGAGTCGACGGCCCCAACGCTCTAATGAGGGGCGCGCCGGGCATCGACCTCACGTTTGGGGCGGAGACGAGCGCCGTTTCTCCACGACGCGCCTACTCCAAGCAAACGGACGACGCCAGCACGCTCGCGGAAGGCTTGCTGGGCATCACCCTTGTACCCGGGACGACGGTGCAATCGGCCCCCGACGCGACTTCATCACCGCCCGTCGACCAGGAGGTACCGACTGACTCCCATCTCGCACCTTTCGGATTCAACCTCGACCCGCCAAGCGGCCCCGCTTTGGCGGGCGCTCTCGTAGAGGCAAGTCCGGACCCTTTGGGGTTTCGTATGCGGTCACCTTGGGACCGGCTGACGGACATCTCGACCTACGGGCCCTCTGGGTTCGAGGAAGACGACGAACCCAGCTTCTGTTGGGATTTCTCTAGACTTGTCAACCCCTGTGCCATGCGGGACTTTATGACCGCATGCGACTACTGCCTTTCCGACTGTTCCGACGGTAGCCGCAGCTTCAGCGACGAAGACTGCGGCCCGAGTCGTGAATGTTTCCACGTCGATCTAGGGGGTCCCGGCAAAGGCAACCATCTTGGTATGCCGGCGGACGGTGATCCCCCTAGGCCGGCGCCTCGTGTTGACATCCTTCGGGAGCTAGCTGTGGTCCCAGTCCCTGCGGGGGGTCAGGACACACAGCCCGAGCAGATCCGCGGGGCGCAGGCCAGGCTCGACGAGGGAGCAGGAGCGCTTGAGCCGATCCGCCGGGACGTCGGGCAGGCATGGGTGGTCAAACCTCTAGCCGAAGAAATACGTCATCTACCCCAGGGCTTCCAGCACCGCATCGCCCACGATGTCAGGGTAAGGCCGCCCCCCGCATCCAGCGAGGTTGGCCAGAACCTGGCTGCAGCAGCAACGCTCCTCCGCGCGATGCCGGAGCCTTCAACCACTGAGGGGCGACGCATCCAGGGGAGCTCAAGGATCTCCTGGAAGGTGTCGCAGTCCGACGGGCCGAGAGCTCTGCCTCCCGAAGGCAGGGCTACCCCTCGGAACCTCATGCCGCGACTTCCCGATTCATGCGGGAAGCCTCGGTCTACACCGGGCGCACGCGCCACACGGCGCTTGCGGCCCCAGGTCACCTTGGCAACGAGCAACATCGCCATGACCGTCGAGCCCGCCTCAACGAGAGGGTGCACCGAGGCTACCACCCCAGGCGTGGAGGACGCTATGACAGTGGGGAGGATCGGAGTCCTTCGCCCGAACCACCCGGTCCACAGGCCTTCAGCCGGGCCATACGATGGGCGCCGTTCCTAACCCGTTTCCGACCCCCGGCTACTACCACAAAGTACTCGGGGGAGACGAGGCCGGAACTGTGGCTCGCGGACTACCGTCTGGCCTGCCAACTGGGTGGGACGGACGATGACAACCTCATCATCCGCAACCTCCCCCTGTTCCTCTCCGACACCGCTCGCGCCTGGCTGGAGCACCTGCCTCCAGGGCAGATCTCCAACTGGGACGACCTAGTCCAAGTTTTCACCGGTAACTTCCAGGGCACGTACGTGCGCCCCAGGAACTCCTGGGACCTCCGAAGCTGCCAACAGCAGCCGGGAGAGTCTCTCCGGGACTACATCCGGCGATTCTCGAAGCAGCGCACCGAGTTGCCCAACGTCACCGACTCGGATGTCATCGGCGCGTTCCTCGCTGGCACCACCTGTCGCGACCTGGTGAGCAAGCTGGGTCGCAAGACCCCCACTAGGGCGAGCGAGCTGATGGACATCGCCACCAAGTTTGCCTCCGGTCAGGAGGCGATCGAGGCTATCTTCCGGAAGGACAAACAGCCCCAGGGCTGCCCATCGGAAGATGCCCCCAAGGCGTCAACTCAGCGCGGCGCCAAGAAGAAGGCCAAGAAGAAGTCGCAAGCGAAACGCGACGCCGCCGATGCGGACCTTGTCGCCGCCGCCGAGTTCAAGAACCCACGGAAACCCCCAGGAGGTGCCAACCTCTTCGATAAGATGCTCAAGGAGCCGTGCCCCTATCACCAGGGGCCCGTCAAGCACACCCTCAAGGAGTGCATCATGCTTTGACGCCACTTCCACAGGGCTGGGCCACCCGCGGAGGGTGGCAGAGCCCACGACGACGACAAGAAGGAAGATCACCAAGCAGGAGAGTTCCCCGAGGTCCGCGACTGCTTCATGATCTAAGGTGGGCAAGCGGCGAATTCCTTGGCTCGGCACCGCAAGCAAGAGCGCCGGGAGGTCTACTCAGTGAAGGTGGCGGCGCCAGTCTACTTAGACTGGTCCGACAAGCCCATCACCTTCGACCGAGCCGACCACCCCGACCTTGTGCCGAGCCCGGGGAAATACCCACTCGTCGTCGACCCCATCATCGGCGACGTCAGACTCACCAAGGTCCTCATGGATGGAGGCAGTAGCCTCAACATCATCTATGCCGAAACCCTCGGGCTCCTGCGTGTCGATCTGTCCTCCGTCCGGGCAGGCGCTGCGCCCTTCCACGGGATCATTCCCGGGAAACGCGTCCAGCCCCTCGGACAACTCGACCTTCCCGTCTGCTTCGGAACACCCTCCAACTTCCGAAGGGAGACCCTGACGTTCGAGGTAGTCGGGTTCCGAGGAACCTACCACGCGGTACTGGGAAGACCGTGCTACGCGAAGTTCATGGCCGTCCCCAACTACACCTACCTGAAGCTCAAGATGTCGGGCCCCAACGGGGTCATCACCGTTGGCCCCACGTACAAACACGCGTTCGAATGCGACGTGGAGTGCGTGGAGTACGCCGAGGCCCTCGCCGAATCCGAGGCCCTCATCGCCGACCTGGAGAGCCTCCCTAAGGAGGTACCAGACGTGAAGCGTCATGCCGGCAATTTCGAGCCGGCAAAGACGGTCAAGTCTGTCCCTCTCGACTCCAGCAACGACGTCTCCAAGCAAGTCCGGATCGGCTCCGAGCTCGACCCCAAATAGGAAGCAGTGCTCGTCGACTTCCTCCGCGCAAACGCCGACGTTTTCGCGTGAAGTCCCTCGGACATGCCTGGCATACCGAGGGAGTTCGCCGAGCACTCTCTGGATATCCGAGCTGGAGCCCGACCCGTCAAGCAGCCTCTACGTCGATTCGACGAGGAGAAGCGCAGAGCCATAGGCGAAGAGATCCACAAGCTATTGAAGGCAGGGTTCGTCAAAGAGGTATTCCACCCCGAATGGCTCGCCAACCCTGTGCTTGTAAGAAAGAAAGGTGGGAAATGGCGGATGTGCGTAGACTACACTGGTCTGAACAAAGCATGTCCGAAGGTTCCCTACCCTCTGCCTCGCATCGATCAAATTATGGATTCCACTGCTGGGTGCGAAACCCTGTCTTTCCTCGATGCCTACTCAGGGTATCACCAAATCAAGATGAAAGAGTCCGACCAGCTCGCGACTTCTTTCATCACACCCTTCGGTATGTACTGCTATGTCACTATGCCGTTCGGCTTGAGGAATGCGGGCGCGACGTACCAGCGGTGCATGAACCATGTGTTCGGCGAACACATCGGCCGCACGGTCGAGGCTTACGTCGATGACATCGTAGTCAAGACGAGGAAAGCCTCTGACCTCCTTTCCGACCTCGAAATGACATTCCGATGTCTCAAGGCGAAAGGCGTCAAGCTCAACCCCGAAAAGTGTGTCTTCGGGGTGCCCCGAGGCATGCTCTTGGGGTTCATCGTCTCCGAGCGGGGCATCGAAGCCAACCCAGAGAAGATCGCAGCCATCACCGGCATGGGGCCCATCAAGGACTTGAAGGGCGTAGAAAGGGTCATGGGATGTCTCGCGGCTCTGAGCTGCTTCATCTCACGCCTCGGCGAAAGAGGTCTGCCTCTGTACCGCCTCCTAAGGAAGGCCGAGTGCTTCACCTAGACCCCCGAGGCCGAGGAAGCCCTCGAGAACCTGAAGGCGCTCCTCACGAAGGCGCCTATCTTGGTGCCTCCAGCCGTCGGAGAAGCCCTCTTGGTCTACGTCGCCGCAACCACTTAGGTGGTTAGCGCCGCGATTGTAGTCGAGAGGCAAGAAGAGGGGCACGCATTGCCCGTTCAGAGGCCAGTCTACTTCGTCAGCGAGGTACTGTCTGAAACCAAGATCCGCTACCCACAAGTTCAGAAGCTGCTCTATGCGGTGATTCTGACACGGCGCAAGTTGCGACACTACTTCGAGTCTCATCCGGTAACTGTGGTGTCTTCCCCCTGGGAGAGATCATCCAGTGCCGGGAGGCCTCGGGGAGAATTGCAAAGTGGGCGGTGGAAATCATGGGCGAGACGATCTCGTTCGCCCCCCGGAAGGCTATCAAGTCCTAGGTCTTAGCGGACTTCGTAGCTGAATGGGTCAACACTCAGCTCCCAACAGCTCCGATCCAGCCGGAGCTCTGGACCATGTTCTTCGACGGGTCGCTGATGAAGATAGGAGCCGGCGCAGGTTTACTCTTCATTTCGCCCCTCGGAAAGCACATACTCTATGTGCTACGCCTCCATTTCCCGGTGTCCAACAATGTGGCCGAATATGAGGCTCTGGTCAACGGGTTGCGGATCGCCATCGAGCTAGGGGTCCGACGCCTCGACGCTCGCGGTGACTCGCAGCTCGTCATCGACCAAGTCATGAAGAACTCCCACTGCCGCGACCCGAAGATGGAGGCCTATTGCGATGAGGTTCGGCGCCTGGAAGACAAGTTCTACGGGCTCGAGCTCAACCACATCGCCCGACGCTACAACGAGACTGCGGTCGAGCTGGCTAAGATAGCCTCGGGGTGGACAACGGTTCCCCCGGACGTCTTCTCCCGAGACTTACATCAACCCTCAGTCAAGACTGACGACTCGCCCGAGCCCGAGAAGGC
The DNA here is from genome assembly GCA_029449295.1 of Zea luxurians. Classification (NCBI taxonomy): domain Eukaryota; kingdom Viridiplantae; phylum Streptophyta; class Magnoliopsida; order Poales; family Poaceae; genus Zea; species Zea luxurians. The sequence continues at coordinate 85,007,844 of JAOPSE010000001.1, read as the reverse complement.
CTCGGCCGAGCCCGAGGCACCTTCGGCTCCGCCCGAGGCACCCTCGGCCCTCGAGGGTGAGGCACTGCACGTCGAGGAGGAGCGGAGCGGGGTCGCGCCTAATCAAAACTGGCAGACCCCGTACCTGCAATATCTCTGCCGAGAAGAGCTACCACCTGATCAAGCCGAAGCTCGGCGATTGGCACGGCGTGCCAAGTCGTTCGTCCTACTGGGGGACGACAAGGAACTCTACCACCACAGCCCTTCAGGCATCCTCCAGCGGTGCATCTCCATCATCGAAGGTCAGGAACTCCTTCAAGAGATACACTCGGGGGCTTGCAGCCATCATGCAGCACCTCGAGCACTTGTCAGAAATGCTTTCCGACAAGGTTTCTACTGGCCGACGGCGGTGGCTGACGCCACTAGAATTGTCTGCACCCGCGAGGGGTGTCAGTTCTACGCAAGGCAGACCCACCTGCCTGCTCAGGCTCTGCAGACGATACCTATCACTTGGCCTTTTGCTGTATGGGGTCTGGACCTCGTCGGCCCCTTGCAGAGGGCACCTGGGGGCTACACGCACCTGTTGGTCGCCATTGACAAATTCTCCAAGTGGATCGAGGTCCGACCCCTGAACAGCATCAGGTCCAAGCAGGCGGTGGCGTTCTTCACCAACATCATCCATTGTTTCGGGGTCCCGAACTCTATCATCACCGACAACGGCACCCAGTTCACCGGCAGAAAGTTCCTAGACTTCTGCGAGGATCGCCACATCCGGGTGGACTGGGCCGTCGTGGCTCATCCCATGACGAATGGGCAAGTAGAGCGTGCCAACGACATGATTCTACAAGGACTCAAGCCACGGATCTACAACGACCTCAACAAGTTCAGCAAGCGATGGATAAAGGAACTCCCCTCGGTGGTCTGGAGCCTGAAGACAACACCGAGCCGAGCCACGGGCTTCACGCCGTTCTTTCTAGTCTATGGGGCCTAGGCCATCTTGCCCACAGACTTAGAATACGGTTCCCCGAGGACGAGGGCCTACGCCGACCAAAGCAACCAAGCTAGCCGAGAAGACTCACTGGACTAGCTGGAAGAGGCTCGGGACAGGGCCTTACTGCACTCGGCACGGTATCAGCAGTCCATGCGACGCTACCACGCCCGAGGGGTCCGGTCCCGAGACCTCTAGGTGGGCGATCTGGTGCTTCGGCTGCGACAAGACGCCCGAGGGCGGCACAAGCTCACACCCCCTGGGAGGGGCCGTTCGTCATCGCTAAAGTTCTGAAGCCCGGAACGTACAAGCTGGCCAACAGTCAAGGCGAGATCTACGGCAACGCTTGGAACATCCAACAGCTACGTCGCTTCTACCCTTAAGATGTTTTCAAGTCGTTCATATACCTCGCTCCTATGCAAAGTTTAGTCATCAAGGAAGGGTCAACTTTGCCTCGGCAAAGTCCGACCCTCCCTCGGGGGCTAAAAGGGGGGACCCCCCCTCTGCGTCGAATTTTTTCCTGAAAAAAGATCCTTTCTGCCGGAATGCCTTTCGTGCTTTTTGACTACTTCGAAAGTGGATCCTGAAAACGGCGGAGTACACGTAAGTAGCCAAGGCTGACCGAGCCGAGGGACTCCTACGCCTCCGGGATACGGATACCTCACTCATCACCTTCTGCGATAAGTAACTCGCGCTCGGATAAGTGACTCCACGGACCGATCAAGTCTTTATGCTCGAGAGCACCTCTGCCGAAATGATTTTTCGAGCCTTCTCGACTGCGTTGGTGACAGAACCCCATGGACGGGTAAGAGTGCGTGCAAGCGACAAGGCCGACCGAGCCGAGGGACTCCTACGCCTCCGGGATACGGATACCTCACTCGCCACCTTCCGCGAAAAGCAACTCTCGCCCGCACAAACAATTCTGTTACCAACAAATAAGTCCGGATACTCGAAACAAGAGGAAAGGGAACGCAGCTTTACAACACGACGACGGTGTGTTTTGGCCTCGGCGGCCGCAGAAAACACACACGCACTACAAGACAACCTGATCCTGCAGGCTCGGACGTCGACAGCTGAAGGGGGCAGCAACACCCTCGGCATCGACTACACCTTCGGCGGGGTCTGACCTAGCCTCGGGCGGCGACGCGGTCGGAGGGCCCCCACTCTGAAGGGCGGCATCAGCACCACACCTGGGCCATCGCCGCCAGGGTCTTCTTCGAGAATCCGGCCCGAGCAGGCGGCTCGGCCGGCTACCCCTAGGCCTTGGCCCGCTGTCCTCCGAAGACATCGGCCCGACCCGAAGCCTCGGTGGCTCAACTCCAGCGCCGGTTCCGTCAGTGGACAACCCGGCCAGGCTCTGGCCAATCACACCTCCTTCTCGGGCCAACTCTGCCTCTGTTCGTGCTGACATCGCTACCCCCGGCCTCGGCTCATCGAAGAGCGGCCGAGGGGTTCCTTTAACCAAGCATGGGAAGCCTCGGGCAACAAGGCTGACCGAGCCGAGGGACTCTTACGCCTCCGGGATACAGATACCTCACTCGTCACCTGTACATGGGGCGACTCACTCTTGGTGAAGCGGTTCAAGCAATCAACAGGCGAGTCTTAGCTCGAAAAATGAGAAAGAAACGTGGCCCCGTGCCGGAGTTACGAATATGTTCAGGCCCCGAAAGCCACAATGAACAGACACCGGCACACAAGGTGCTATTACAAACGGAACTTCAGTTCCACCTCCGCGGGTACGAACAACCCCCCACGAGGGAGGGCCTGCGGAGCAACGGAAGGCCGACGGGCGGCTCGCCGGCGCCCGCCCCGATAGCAGCGACAACGACCACCGCCCCGGGCAGCCAGACAGCAGCAGTGATGACCTCAGGGCAAAGCTGCTGCTGCGAGCTCCTCGCCCGCGTCCCCACTCGAGGGGTGAGGACAAGCGATCAAAGCCAAAGAGCCGGAGGCCCAGAGCGCAGATGGTGGCGGCGATCCCGTCGGCAACGGGGACTTCTTCAACCGCCACCACCTCAGCACCGACAACGGCAGCCACCTGCCCGCTGGCAAATCCCCACTCGGATCCTCCCAGGCGAGCGGAGCACCGACCTCCGCGCAGGAGTGCTGTACCGGTGTAAAGGCAGGACCGCCCCAGAACACGAACGCCGCCCTAGCAGCGCGTGATATCTTGGGCGGTCCTCCCGTGTGCACGGCGCGGCAACCGCCCATGCGCCGCTCCTTCCGCCAAGCTGGTGAGCGCCCTCTCCCCCAAATGACGAGGGTAAGGATGACCCACGAGCCTGCACGGGAGGTGGAGCTCTAGCTCAGCCCGCCCTCCGCCCCAGCGAGGATGACGAAGATCCTTGGAGCTGAGGGCGGGACCAAGATCGCAGCCCGGCTCACTCCTCCCCACCGCGAGCTGGTAGTCACTGTCTTAGGTGACCGCCGGCGAGGGGATGCAGCCGGGCTGCATGACGAAAATCCTTGAAGCCGAACGATGGCTGAAAGGTACCAACTCCCATGGAGTTGCGTTCCTCCAACGACAAAGCGGGAAGACTGCAAGCGTCCCCCATCCGGGGGCTTGGAAGGAGGAGAGACACGATGCATAAGGGGAGCACGAAGACATGGTCGCTTTCGAAGGGGGTCACCCTCCTTTTAAAGGCGACTCCCCCCACTTGCGTCCTCAGCCGTCGCGCGCCGAGTCTTCTCCAACACACTCCAAGGTCCTTCCCCCCCACGACGCGGGGGCTGGGTCCCACACGTCATGCAAGCCACCCCAAGACGGAAGAAGCCAAACCGCCGCGTGAGGTGCACGTAACTGCCCAGCGGTTACAGGCGCTCCTCCACTTTTGCCCAGACCAGCGGGTGAAAGGGCGGGCAGCCGTGCAGGCGGCATGCAACCGTGCAAGTGGACGCGCCCTTTCGACTCCAACGAGCCCAGCATGGAGGTCCAGGCCCACGCGTCATGCATCCGGCGCGTCGGGTGCCACGTGCAAGAAACTGCACCGCCGCTCACGCCACTACCGCGCCTCCTCGACTGCGGAGTCGAGACCGTGACTCGAGGCGACCCCGCAGTGCCAGCCAAGCGCGACGGTCAAAAGCGGTCAAAAATGGGCCGGCAGTAATGGCGGTGGCAGGCGGGCAGGGGCAGCGGTCACGTCGCCAGTCAAGTCATCAGCAGACTCACGTCCTCTCCAGGGACAGCGAGAGAACCCTCTCCCACGGTGTGAAGACGACGCGCCCGTGATCCGTACCTCGAACGGCCCGCGCACGCGCAACGGCTACCCTGCGAACCACTCATCCCGACGTATTAACTCTACGGCGGGACACGCGGCGCCTCCGGCAGAAGAAGTGAGCGACGCTTCACCTTCTCCGCAATAACCGCATCGAAAAAGGTACGTCACGTCGTTCAATTTCGCGTCCTTTTCCCTTTTTCCTCTTTCTCTCTCTTGCAACAGGGACCGGGAAAGGGGAAACCCCGGAAAGGATCCTTCTCCGTGAAGGAACCAGGCTCCGAGCCTCCCTACTGATCAGAGGTTCGAAGGCTGGCCCCTTGGAAGGGTTCAACAGCCGCCTCAGATCGCGTGGGCTCTACACCCACTACTGGTCAGGGGTTCGAAGGTCGGCCCCCCGAAAGGGTTCAACGACCGCCTCAGGCTACTCGGGCTCCACGCCCACTACTGATCAGGGGTTCGAAGGCTGGCCCCCGAAGGGTTCACAGTCGCCTCAGACACAGAGCGAGGGATGACCAGGGGTACGTTCGATACATAACCAAGGCTCAGGCTATGCTCCCGAGGTACCCTAGGACATTTCCGAGACCCGCGGGAGCGATCTTGTAACAGAATCCCATCGGAGGGAGGCATCGAGCCCTCGGACCCCATCGCCAGGGGACCGGGTCTGGCAGATCACCCGCAGGTACTTTTGGGCACGCCTCCGGGCCACAGCCGACCCCTAACGAATGGGGCACGGGCGTCCACTCGGATCACCCGTTCGCAGCTCACTGGAGACACCATGTTCGTCGCCCATCGAGTGCAACATGGCGCTTTCCCCCCTCCTCCTTGCGGAAAGGCGACGCAGGGGCGTATGTAAAAAAGTCGAGTCTGTCCTTGATCGTCCTCTCGCTCTGTGCGGAGGCTCGGGGGCTGCTCTCGCAAACTCGGCTCCGGCCAAACCGTTGACAGCGTCAACATACCAGCCCGAGAACTTGGGACTCGCCGGTGCACCCGGGCTACGACCAGCTCGCATGAGGGAACGACCAGACCAGTCGAGCCATCGCACGAGGCATTAAGACCTCGAAGGAGTCTAACCACTCCTCCGAGGCCTCGGGGGCTACACCCGGCGGGTGCGCTCGCGTGCCCCCGCCGGAACAAATGGCAACCGAGAAAGGCTGGTCCCCTTGCAAAAAAGTGTGACAAAAGCCTCCAAGTGAGTGATGACACTCCCTTGGAGGCTCGGGGGCTACTGTCGGGGACCATAATTAGGGGTACCCCCAAGGTTCCTAAATCTCAGCTGGTAACCCCCATCAGCACAAAGCTGCAAAGGCCTGATGGGTACGACTAAGTCAGGGACCGGTCCATTCGAAGGACGCGATCGCGCCTCGCCCAAGCCTAGCCTCGGACAAGGGAAGCCGACCCCGGGGATCTCCGTCTTGCCCGAGGCCTCCCTCCAGAGCCTAATATACTCCCGGCTCGCCCGAGGCCCTGCCTTCGCCAAGAAGCAACCCTGACCAAATCGCCGCACCGACCGACCAAATCGCAGGAGCGTTTAATGCAAAGGTGGCCTGACACCTTATCCTGACGCGCGCCCCTACAGTCGACAGAGCCGAAGTGACCGCCGTCACTTCGCCGCTCCACTGACCGGCCTGACAGAGAGACAACGCCGCCTGCGCCACTCCGACTGCGGTGCCACTCGACAGAGCGAGGCTGACAGGCAGTCAGACCCGGCTGCAGACACCATAGGAAACTCCGCCCGACCTAGGGCTCGGACTAGGCTATGGCCTCGGAAGACGGCGAACTCCGCCCGACCCAGGGCTTGGACTAGGCTACAATCCTAGAAGACGACGAACTCCGCCTCGCCCGACCCCAGGGCTCGGACTCTGCCCTGGCCTCTGCCGACGACCTCTGCCTCGCCCGACCCCAGGGCTCGGACTCCGCCCGGGCTTCAGCTGACGGTCTCCGCCTCGCCCGACCCAGGGGTTCAGACTCGACCTCGACCGTAGAAGACGGACTCGGCTTCGGCTTCGGAGGAGCTTCCACATCACCCATCCTAGGGCGTAGACCGGCCACATCAACAGGAGGCGCCATCATCACCCTACCCCGAGCTGACTCGAACCTCGGGGGACAAGACCGGCGTCCCATCTGGCTCACTCCGCCAGATAGGCAATGGTGGCGCCCCCGCATACTCAGTGACGGAGGCAGCTCGCAGCCCCCTTACGGAAGCAAGAGGACATCAGCAAGGGTTTAACAGCTCCGACAGCTGTCTCTCCGCCAGGCTCCAGCGCTCCTCCGACGGCCACGACATCACACCAACAGGGTGCCAAGATCTCTCCAGCAGCCACAATGGCATGTACTTAGGGCGCTAGCTCTCCCCCGCTAGACACGTAGCACTCTGATACACCCCCATTGTACACCTGGCTCCTCTCCTTACGCCTATAAAAGGAAGGACCAGGGCCCTCTTAGAAAGAGGTTGGCCGCGCGGGGACGAGGACGAGACGAAGGCGCTCGCGTGAGGCCGCTCGCTCCCTCTCCCGCGTGGACGCTTGTAACCCCCTACTGCAAGCGCACCCGACCTGGGCGCGGGACGAACACGAAGGCCGCGGGACTTCCACCTCTCTCTCTGGCCGTCTCCAGCCGCCTCGCTCTCCCCCTTCGCGCTCACTCTCGCGCTCGACCCATCTGGGCAGGGGCACGCGGCGACATTCACTCGTCGGCTTTAGGGACCCCCGGTCTCAAAACGCCGACAAAACCAGAACTAGAAGCAGCCCAAAAGAGCTAAGTGCACCTTGATCTTTAGTCTGGGTTGTTCCTAGTTTGGAGATATTCTATGTGACTTTTGTAGGATGTTGGAGCTCAGAAATGTCAATCTAGATCAAGTCAAGCTGACTTGATGATTTATGAGTCCAACATCAATCTCAATCATGCCAAATGCTAAAGAAGTGAAAATCAAAGACAAGGTATGTTTCCAGACTTAGTACATTGGTTTTTGTGTACTAATATATTTGTCTAAGTGTTAGAAATAGAGAAAAGAAGAAAAGAAAAGAGATGCAAAAGGCTTGGCTGTGTACAGCCAAGACTCAGCTCAGTCTGGCACACCGGACTGTCCGGTGGTGCACCGGTCAGTGTCCGGTGCGCCAGGCTGAACTCCGGTGAACAGGCCACTCTTGGGAGAAGTTTGGTGGCGTACGGCTATAATTCACCGGACTGTCCGGTGAGCCAACGGTCGACTGCGCCAACGGTCGGCAGCGCGATCAGCAAGCGACGCATGGCCTGAGCCAACGGATAGTTGGTGCATCGGACTGTCTGGTGTGCACCAGACAGTGTCCGGTGAGCCAAGACGATCGTTTCTCCAACGGTCAGTTGAGCCCGATTTGGAAGGAGATCGCGCACCGGACAAGCTACAGGACCTGTTCGGTGGTGCACCAGACTGTCCAGTGCACCACCCGACAGAAAGAAAATATTGCCCTCCAAAATGAATTCCAACAACTCCTAGGCCCCTTGGGTCTATAAAAGGGACTCCTAGGCGCCTCCAACAAGTATACAAGGCAGCCAACAATTGTATACATCACTCGGATCGATTCTCTCTCTCCCTCTCATGTATATCTCTCTAGATTGTGTAGAGGCGAAGCTATAAGCCTTGAGAGAGTGGAGAAGTGCTGCTAAGAGATAGAGCAAGGTCTTGAGCATATCGTTACTCTGCCAGAGTGCTATCAAGAAGATTGTAAGCAGCTGTGGCTTTGTTGTAACCAAACTCAACATAGTGGAAGGCTCTATCTGTCATACTGACAGATCTGAGCAAACGGAGGAAGGTGTTGAAATAGACTCCAAGCCTAGGTGTTGCTAACTCCAACGAGGACTAGGCAAGCATTTCAGGCTTGGCCGAACCTCGGGATAAATCCATGTGTCTGTGTGCTTCGCTCTGTATTGTGTGCTGACTCTCTGTCTTACTCACTCTTTATATCTGCACTTCAATACTTATTTGTGGTACGAGCGATATTTGAAGTGCAAGGCATTTTCAAGACAGGAACTTCTATTCCGCTGCAACCTACTCGAAGGGTCCTTCATTCCACTGCGATCCAGCCTTCGAGTAGAGTAAGAATTTAAGTTTTAAAAGTGATTATTTTTATTCGCCTATTCACCCCCACTCTAGGCGACATCCAGATCCTGTTTCCGGGTAAAGGGAACTTTCAATTGGTATCAGAGCTAGGCCTCTCCAGTGTGGGCTTAGCCATCCGGAGATGACGATGTCGTCACAAGAGGTAACTGTAGAACTTATTTTAGGTGATGGTTCTAATTATAAATCCTGGTCTGTCTCTATTTATATTGCTTTCATGCATATTGATCCTGATTTGAGACAGATCTTTAGTAGAAGTATTTTTCCCTCCAATTTTAGTCAAAATCCTTCTAATTATGAACTAAGATGTCTATCTCTCAATCACCATGCATGCAACATCTTAGTTGACTCACTTTCTAGAGGTGCCTATTTTGCCATCATGTGTAGTGATAGTGACTTATTTGTTGATGCTCATGATCTATGGACTAAAATTAAGTTGAAATTTTTTAAGTCCATATGCACTGCTTCTGCTCTCTCTATTGCTGGTAGTACTAACCTTTCAAAGGGAGAAGAAAATTGATGGCAACCAAACGATGAATCCACCTCACCGACATGTTTGTCTTCCACTAGTTATACATGTCTTGTTGCTAACAATGAGAGTGGAGATGAAAGCGATGATGAGGAGGAATATGAGGATGAGGAGTCTACATCATCACAAGGTACATTTTCCTGTTTTGCTTCTACTGATAATAATGACAGGGAAAATGAGACCAACGATGTGAAAGAAGAGGAGATTCGCCGGTTCTACACCCATCTCAACAAAGAAGACAAAGCGCTCTTGGTTAAGCTGTTGAGAAGGAACAAGGAACAAGGTGAGACGCTTCTCAGGCTAGAGGAGACTCTAATCAAAACCAACGACAGCCTAAAGAAGATGACCAAAGAACATGAGGAGCTAAAGTGCTCTCATGATGATTTGGTCCAATGGTATGATTTAGTTTTAATTGAGCAAAGAAATAATGATCATGATTTATCTTGTGTTGCTCAACTTAAAATGGAAAATGCCATGCTTGAAAGGCAAGTAGAGTTGCTAAATTTAGAAAAGCTTGCTCTAGGTGAAAAGTATGATATGTTGTCATATTCTCATAATAAATTAATTGATGACCATATCATGCTCGATATTGCTCATGAGGTAGTAATTACTAGTTTAAACTCATGTGAACCTCATTCTTGCACACGTGCGCATTTAGATAATATATCACCATGTGCTAACCCCTGTTGCTCAAAAGAAAGCCAACTTTTGAATAAGCATCAAGCTGTAGGGTCAAAAAAGAAAATTGCTTAGGAACAAGAAACAAAAACAATTGAGAAGGAGACGTCATGCTCGACTTCCTCAAGATATTTACAAACATGTGGTGAATAAGCTTGAGGAAGAAGGAACCGAAGCAAGGATCAAACTCCACGAGAAAGAAGTTCCTAAAGCAATAAGTGGAGCAATCAACATGAACAAAGAAAAAGGTAAAGGTTCAATTAGTCATGTTGTTTGCACTGATCATCTCTCTATGTTTTCCAAGAGCAAAAAGAGAAGAGGAAAAAGGAGATGCTTTAAGTGCAATGAGTTAGGACACCTCATTGCATCGTGTCCATACAATGACAAGAATAAAGGGATAAGAAGATGCTTCGAATGCAATAACACGAATCATATGATCACTTCATGTCCACTCATAAAAAATCAAGCATGTGCACTCTCCGGGATGACCCCCACCAAGAAAGAACACAAACAACAAGCGTCATGTCGAGTTAAGCGACGCTTCTGCGACATGTATGGTGAGTATGGTCATCTATCCAAGGTATGTAAAAAGGGTAAGGTTCCTAAGCAAGTAAATTTATCTCAATCTTATTCGCTTAGGAGACCCAAACCATACACTTGTGCTACATCAGTAATGAGATCACCTAGATCTTGCATAATTGCTATTTGGGTACCAAAGGCTCTTTTAAATGATCGTTATGGACCCATCCCGAGATGGGTACCAAACTATGCCAACTAGATCATGCAGGTGCCTCAAGATGGACTGGATACCATGGGAAAGCTTATGATGGTTAATTCAAACTCTATGCTTAAGTTATCAATTTCTATTGTCTATTTATTGACCCAAGGTTGAATTATTGTGCAATCCTAATCCCATGTTCATCTCAAGTTAAATAAGTTGTAGAGGTCTTTAATCATTATTGGTGAATCAAGCAAAGGACCTTGATGAGAATATGCAATTTCCTCTCCAAAGGACGGTACCCGTGTATCTTAAGTACATTACTGCAAATCAGTATTGCTCTTAAGGTTGATTGGTGTGCTACCTGTCCTTGGAGTAGTTATGCTTTTGAGATTGCCTATGTTAAATACCTTTCAATCAATGGTTCATGATTTCCAAAATCATAATAATGCTTGCTTAATCATGATTGTGCGTTCTAGATGTTATATCTTTTGAATCATTCAATGGGTAGCTTGTCATTTGATATATTCACCATGATTAACTCTTTTGTGTTCGTGATAAACCTGTATCTTTTTGTAAGTCATGCTATATGGTTTTTAATGATTAACCTATGTGCAAGCATGACATCTTGTTTAGTCCATGTTCACATGATTACCCTATTTTGGTACCGTGTGTATACCAAATCCATGTTGTGCCTCTAATGCACCTTCTTGAGCTATGAGGTGCATAAGCAAAAGGAGCCCTAAATTGGTGACAACAGGTGCTCTCATGGCAATTCAGGAAAAGGCAAAGGTATGGAGAATGGAATTGTGCAAGTTCATTGAATATCTTGAAGTTCCGTTGATTGTGATCATAGCTATGTTCTTGCCTTTCAACTGGTAGTATCTTGGCTTAGGTGCCTTATGCTTTAAAATATTGTTTCTCTTGGTGTACCTAAGAAAACTCTTCTTAATCAGGGTGTGCATAGACACTATGCTTTATATGCATCATCTTGTCATGTTCAATTGGTATATGTGTTGCAATGATCATCATGTGTGAAGCGTGCCTAGGTTGCTTTTAAAATGTTAGATATCTTGAGGCATACATTTGTTCCACTAGTCATAAGTTGTGTTATGTCATCTATCCAATTGGTATCTCTTTGTGATGAAATTGATAGATTATGCCTAGACCAAGATAAGTTGTGATCCCCTCTAGTTCTGAGGATGCTAGAATGTGCAAAGTGCAAGTAATTCAAATACTTGATGCACAACTTTAGGGGGAGTACACATAACTTGAGTCTTTTGAGACTAATTGTTTCTTGAGTGATCTTGTATAGTCTCAGGGTGGAAAAGGAAAGGTGAGCAAGAAATGGAGCAATCAGGACTTGGGTACCTCCATAAGTCAAGTATTTGGTATCTTAAGTTGTGAGTAATTGCATATTTTTAGATTGCTCATGCTCTATAATATTTGGTGATACTAGATGCTTATCTTTAAATATCGTGGAGCTATGATAGTAATGATTTTTTAACTGGTAGCCTCAGTAGTGTGCCTCAATTGATATCTTTTGGTAATCACTAGAATAGAAGCTTCATCTTGTGCCACAATACTATAACTTGTTCTAAGTCTGGTGTCTCAGCAACAAGAAAAGGTCAGGAAAAAGGATCAGGCACAAGTGTGAAGGAGCTTCCTAGAGATTAAACTCTTAAAATGGAAAGTACATCACAACAGGGTAAAGGTACAAAAGGAAGTGTTGACATTTTGTGTATTTGTATCTTAATTTTCCTCCAATGCTTGTGTTGCATATGTCTACTGTGTAAGGGGAGTAATGTTAGTGTGTTGTATTTTACCTGCTAAATACTCTGTTGTCCCTTGACATCATCCTATGTTCTTGCTTGAATATGGTTTTGGTGTTTGATGTCAAAGTGGGAGAATTTTTGTGCATTAAAGCTTAGGTTTCCTTGTGCTCAAGGGGTTTCCTTTCCTTGGTTTCCCTTGGTCTTAAGGAAGAATGTGTTAGGTTGTGTTAGTTTGTTTGATAATTCTATGCTTCTTGTTGTATTATATGGTGATAATGCAAAATTAGTGCTTCCGTTGATATAAATCAATTAGTATCTATTGTGTGTATCCTGTAATAGATATTCATGTGGTTCTGGTGCTTTAAAATTATTTTAAATTGGTATCTTAATTGTGAATAGTGGTAGGTTGATATTCCTATGGTATATCCACTCAATTGATTGGTGTTTAACTCTGATTCTGTGCATATGTTTAATTATCTACAATGCATCCCACAGGTGCTAAGGTGTAGTAATGCTTCATTTTAGCCTAAGTATGTGCAATTTGGCATATAAGGCCAAAGTTAAGATTTTAATGTAAGCACATATTTAGGGGGAGCATTCTATAAACTTAGAGTTCAAAATTTGTGCTTTAAATTTCACTCTTACGTAAGCTTTAATTGTGTTGCCATCAATCACCAAAAAGGGGGAGATTGAAAGCTCTCTTGTGGGTTTTTGTGTTTAGATGACAACCCAATTAAAGGACTAACAAGTGTGCTAAGTGTTGAATAGGTGCTGAATGCAAAGCTAATAGGGTTCAACACAAGTTAACAGGTGTGATGGTCCAAAGACGGAATTATCACTAGATAATGGACATCACAAGAAAGATGGACATTGCTTAATTGAGACTTGATGTGCATAACTTGGAGACAACCAATTAAGCCAAGGATGGAAGCAAGAAGAGCTTCGAGGTACCGAGTGCATGGGAGAAAGTCAAAGAGACCAGGAACCCAAGGCCAGGGGTGAAGAAGAAGACTTGCGGAATCAAGGTTGATCGAGTTAAGAAGAGTTATGGTGCATCAAGGAACACTACATAAGGACATGACTTAAAACCAATGAGGTAACATCTACAATTATATGGTGTAAGTCATAAGGCTCAAGATCAAGCTCAAAAAAGTGAACAAGGTCACTGGAAGGAGAAGCAGTGTCAAAACCAGAACTGGAAGAAGCCCAAAAGAGCTAAGTGCACCTTGATCTTTAGTCTGGGTTGTTCCTAGTTTGGAGATATTCTATGTGACTTTTGCAGGATGTTGGAGCTCAGAAATGTTAATCTAGATCAAGTCAAGCTGACTTGATGATTTATGAGTCCAACATCAATCTCAATCATGCCAAATGCTAAAGAAGTGAAAATCAAAGAGAAGGTATGTTTCTAGACTTAGTACATTGGTTTTTATGTACTAATATATTTGTCTGAGTGTTAGAAACAGAGAAAAGAAGAAAAGAAAAGAGATGCAAAAGGCTTGGCTGTGTACAGCCAAGACTCAGCTCAATCTGGCACACCGGACAGTGTCTGGTGCGCCAGGCTGAACTCTCGTGAACAGGCCGCTCTCGGGAGAAGTTTGGCGGCGTATGGCTATAATTCACCGGACTGTCCGGTGAGCCATCGGTCGATTGCACCAATGGTCGGTAGCGCGATCAGCGGGCGACGCGTGGCCTGAGCCAACGGATAGTTGGTGCACCGGACTATCCGGTGTGCACCGGACTGTCCGTTGTGCACCGGACAGTGTCCGGTGAGCCAAGACGACCGTTGCTCTAATGGTCAGCTGAGCCCGATTTGGAAGGAGATCGCGCACCGGACAAGCTACAGGACGTGTCCGGCGTGCCACCCGACAGAAAGCAAATATTGCCTTCCAAAATGAATTCCAACGGCTCCTAGGCCCCTTGGGTCTATAAAAGGGACTCCTTGGCGCCTCCAACAAGTATACAAGGGCAGCCAACAATTGTATACATCACTCGAATCGATTCTCTCTCTCTCTCCCTCTCGTGTATATCTCTCTAGATTGTGTAGAGGCGAAGCTATAAGCCTTGAGAGAGTGGAGAAGTGCTGCTAAGAGCTAGAGCAAGGTCTTGAGCATATCGTTACTCTGCCGGAGTGCTGTCAAGAAGATTGTAAGTAGTCGCGGCTTTGTTGTAACCAAACTCAATACAGTGGAAGGCTCTATTTGTCATACTAACAGATCTGAGCAAATGGAGGAAGGAGTTGAAATAGACTCCAAGCCCAGGTGTGGCTAACTCCAACGAGGACTAGGCAAGCATTTTAGGCTTGGCCGAACCTTGGGATAAATCCCTGTGTCTGTGTGCTTCGCTCTGTATTGTGTGCTGACTCTCTGTCTTACTCACTCTTTATATCTGCACTTCAATACTTATTTGTGGTATGAGAAATATTTGAAGTGCAGGGCATTTTCAAGACAGGAACTTCTATTCCGCTGCAACCTACTCGAAGGGTCCTTCATTCCACTACGATCCAGCCTTCGAGTAGAGTAAGAATTTAAGTTTTAAAAGTGATTATTTTATTCGCCTATTCACCCCCCTCTAGGCGACATCCAGATCATGTTCCCGGGTAAAGGGAACTTTCACCTATTACTGTTTTTCATGCGTGCAACACTTCTTTTGTACTTACATGCAAAAATACAAAAGTAGTGGCTAGAAAATTCGGATCCAAATGCAAGGCAGACAAGACATGTATTTGGGTTCCAAAAGTTATTGTGACTAACCTTGTAGGACCCAACAAGAGTTGGGTACCTAAAACCCAAGCTTAATTACTTGCAGGTTTATGCATCCGGGGGCTCTAGCTAGATAATCGACAGCGGATGCACAAACGACATGACGGGGGAGATGATGTTCACCTCCTACGTCAAGAACAAGGATTCCTAGGATACAATCATATTTAGAGATGGGAATCAAGGCAAGGTCAAAGGTTTGGGAAAGATAGCCATCACAAGCGAGCACTCAATATCGAATGTATTTCTAGTAGAGTCGCTTGGGTATAACCTTCTATCTGTAAGTCAATTGTGTCACATGGGTTACAATTGTTTGTTTACAAATGTAGATGTATCTGTATTTAGAAGGAGTGATGGTTCATTAGCTTTTAAGGGTGTATTAGACGGCAAGCTCTATTTAGTTGATTTTTCGAAAGAGAATGCCGATCTAGATGCATGCTTAATGGCTAAGACTATTATGAGCTGGCTTTGGCATCGCTGTCTAGCACATGTTGGGATGAAGAACCTTCATAAACTTCTAAAGGGAGAACATGTATTAGGACTAACCAATGTCTGTTTTGAGAAAGACAGACTTTATGCAGCATGTCAGGCAGGGAAACAGGTGGGAAGCACCCATCACAGCAAGAACGTGATGACAACATCAAGACCACTGGAGCTTCTTCACATGGACCTCTTTGGACCCGTTGCCTACCTCAACATCGGGGGAAGTAAGTATGGTCTTGTAATTGTTGATTACTTTTCCCGCTTCACTTGGGTGTTCTTTTTGCAGGACAAATAAGAAACCCAAGGGACCATAAAGCGCTTTCTAAGGAGGGCTCAAAACGAATTTGAGCTAAAGGTGAAAAAGATAAGGAGCGACAACGGGTCCGAGTTCAAGAATCTGCAAGTTGAGGAGTATCTTGAGGAGGAAGGCATCAAGCATGAGTTCTCCGCTCCCTATACACCACAACAAAACAGTGTAGTAGAGAGGAAGAACAAGACGCTAATTGACATGGCAAGAACGATGCTTGGAGAGTTCAAGACGCCCGAGCGGTTTTGGTCGGAAGCTGTGAACACAGCCTGCCACGCCATAAACTGGATCTACCTGCATCGCCTCCTAAAGAATACCTCCTATGAACTCCTTATCGGTAAAAAACCCAATATTTCTTACTTTCGTGTATTTGGGAGCAAATGCTACATTCTGGTGAAGAAAGGTAGAGATTCCAAATTTGCTCCCAAGGCAGTAGAAGGGTTTTTACTAGGGTATGACTCAAATACAAAGGCGTATAGGGTCTTCAACAAATCATCAGGATTGGTTGAAGTCTCTAGCGACATTGTATTTGAAGAGACTAATGGCTCTCTAAGAGAGCAAGTTGATCTTGATGACATAGATGAAGATGAAGTTCCGACGGTCGCAATGCGCACGATGGCGATAGGTGATGTGTGACCATAGGAACAACAGGAGCAAGATCAGCCATCTTCCTCCACGATGGTGCATCCCCCAACTCAAGATGATGAACAGGTACCGCAAGAAGAAGGGCATGATCAAGGGGGAGCACAAGAAGGTCAAGCAATGGAGGAAGAAGCACCACGGGTCCCTCCAACTCAAGTCCGAGCAATGATCCAAAGACATCACCCCGTCGATCAGATTCTGGGTGATATCACCAAGGGAGTAACTACTCGCTCACGCTTAGCTAATTTTTGTGAGCATTACTCGTTTGTCTCTTCTACTGAGCCTTTTAGGGTAGAAGAGGCCTTGCAGGATCCGGACTGGGTGTTGGCCATGCAGGAAGAGCTCAACAACATCAAGAGAAATGAAGTCTAGAGCCTGGTGCCACGTCCAAAGCAAAATGTTGTGGGAACCAAGTGGGTGTTCTGCAACAAGCAAGACGAGCACGGGGTGGTGACAAGAAACAAGGCTCGACTTGTGGCAAAAGGTTATGCCCAAGTTGCAGGTTTGGATTTCAAGGAGACTTTTGCTCCTGTGGCTAGATTAGAGTCTATTCGAATATTATTAGCCTATGTAGCTCACCATTCCTTTAGGCTATTCCAAATGGACGTGAAGAGCGCTTTCCTCAATGGGCCAATCAAGGAGGAGGTATACGTGGAACAACCCCCTGGCTTTGAGGATGACAGGTATCCCAACCACGTGTATAAGCTCTCTAAGGCGCTCTATGGACTTAAGCAAGCCCCAAGAGCATGGTATGAATGCCTTAGAGATTTCTTAATTGCTAATGCTTTCAAGGTTGGGAAAGCTGATCCCACTCTTTTTACAAAGACTTGTGATGGTGATCTCTTTGTGTGCCAAATTTATGTCGATGACATAATATTTGGTTCTACTAACCAAAAGTCTTATGAGGAGTTTAGCAGGGTGATGATGCAAAAATTCGAGATGTCTATGATGGGTGAGTTAACCTACTTCCTTGGGTTCCAAGTGAAGCAACTCAAGGACGACACCTTCATCTCCCAAACAAAGTATACTCAGGATCTTCTCAAAAGGTTTGGAATGAAGGACGCCAAGCCCGCAAAGACAACGATGGGAACTGACGGGCATGTTGACCTCAACAAAGGAGGTAAGTCCGTTGATCAAAAGGCATACCAGTCCATGATAGGTTCATTGCTTTATTTATGTGCTAGTAGACCGGACATTATGCTTAGTGTATGCATGTGTGCTAGATATCAATCCAACCCGAAGGAATGTCACCTTGTGGCCGTTAAGCGAATTCTTAGGTATTTAGTTTCTACACATTGCTTCGGGATCTAGTATCCAAAGGGGTCTACCTTTGACTTAATTGGATACTCAGACTCTGATTATGCCGGGTGCAAGGTTGATAGGAAGAGTACATCAGGGACGTGCCAATTTCTAGGAAGGTCCATGGTGTCCTAGAGTTCAAAGAAACAAACATTCGTTGCCCTATCCACCACTGAGGCCGAGTATGTTGCCGCAGGACAGTGTTGCGTGCAACTATTTTGGATGAGGCAAACCCTCTGGGACTTCGGCTACAATCTGAGCAAAGTCCCACTCCTATTTGATAATGAGAGTGCAATCCGCTTGGCGGATAATCCTGTTGAACACAGCCGCACTAAGCACATAGACATCTGCATCACTTCCTGAGAGACCACCAGCAAAAGGGAGATATCGAGGTGTACCATATTAGCACCGAGAATCAGCTAGCCGATATCTTCACTAAGCCTTTAGATGAGAAAAGGTTTTGCAGGTTGTGTAGTGAGCTAAATGTCTTAGATTCGCATAACTTGGATTGATCTATAGCATACATGTGTTCTATGCCTTTGATCATGTCACTTTATGCATTTAAATCCATTATTGTTTATTTATGGTGCTCAAGTTGTACACGTCATCCCCGGACCTCACATGTCCATATGCAAATGGTGCACATATTAAGCAGGAGATGTGCTACAACTTGACCCTTTGAGACATACCTGTTTGGTTGAGTACCCTTGATGCAGTCTCAAAGGTGCATTGAAAGGGAAAAATGGACTTGGACGATGCAAAGACTTCCACTGCACTCCGGTATTAGTGTATTTAATTCCAAGTTCATTCTTATGCTCTATTTGCCTTTTGCTCTGAATTGACATTTTCGGTGAGGCAATGGGGTTAAAGGGGCCAAAAATGATCCCGTTTTGGTGCTTAATGCCAAAGGGGGAGAAATTAAGGTCAAAGCAAATGGATCTGCTACCACTTGTGAATTTAAAAAATAGTAGAGCTAGAATTTGCATTTTGCCCAAAATGCTCTTATTGCAAAATTCGGTCTCTTATGGGGGAGATTTTTTGATTATGGAAAAAGGGGAGTTTTTGGCACTTGATCAATTTCACTCTTGGAATATCTCTCTTTGTGCCCAAACAAGCGTGTTTGACTTAGAGATAGGAAAATGAATTTGATTTACAAAAACAAACCAAGTGGTGGCAAAGAGTGATCCAAATATGCCAAATCATAAGCAAAAATTAATTTGGTCTTCAATTGCATTAATGTTGCACTCTTTTTGTTGCTTTTTGATGTGTTGGCATAAATCACCAAAAAGGGGGAGATTGAAAGGGAAATGTGCCCTTGGGCCATTTCTATAATTGTTTTGGTGATTAAGTGTCCAACACAAATGTTTTGAACTCTTATGTGCTAAACAAGCAAAAGGTGCAAATCAAAGACAAGGTATGTTTCTAGACTTAGTGAATTGTTTTTGAGTACTAACATGGTTATCTAAGTGCTAGAAATAGTGCCGAGGAGAGAAGAAATGAATTGAAAAAGAGTTGGTTGTGTACAGCCAACTCCAGCTCGGCCTGGCACACCGGACTGTCTGATGGTGCACCGGACAGTGTCCGGTGCCCCATGCGAGCCTCTTGTGAACTACCTACTCTCGGGAATCGATGAAGTCGTACAACTATAATTCATCGGACTGTCTGGTGGTGCACCGGACTGTCCGGTGAGTCATCCACGGCGAACTCGTCGCTCTTGGGAAAAGGAACGGGGCGACGTGGCTGCAATTCACCGGATTGTCCGGTGGTGCACAGGACTGTCCGGTGGTGCACAGGACTATCCGGTGAGCCAACGGTGCCCGCGCCAACATCGTCCGCACGATCAACGCGCGACACGTGGCTGCTCCAATGGTTGGCTGGGTGCACCGGACTGTCCGGTGTGCATCGGACAGTGTCCGGTGCGCCAACCAGCCCTGAGGAGCAACGGTCGGCTGCGCCCAATTTGGAAGGAGATCGCGCACCAGACATGCTACAGTGGCTGTCCGGTGGCGCACCGGACTGTCCGGTGCGCACTCGACAGAAGGCAAGGATAGCCTTCCATGTTGATCTCCAACGGCTCCTAGCTGCCTTGGGGCTATAAAAGGGACCCTAGGCGCATGGAGCAGGCACCCAAGTATTCTCTAAGCATACTAAGACATCCAGACTCCGCTCCCACGCATTTGCTTTGTTGTGTTAGTGATTTGAGCTCCATTTGAGTTGTGAACTCCCCGTGTTGTCATTTGAGCTCAAGTTTTCACTTGTGTGCGTGTGTGTGTTGTGGATTGAATCTTGTGTGTGTTGCTTTTCCCTCCCTTACTTCTGTGTTTCTTTTGTGATCATCACGGTAAGGGCGAGAGGCTCCAAATTATGGAGATTCCTCGCAAGCAGAAAAATACTCTAAAAGAAAAGATCGTGGTATTCAAGTTGATCATCAGATCACTTGAAAGGGGTTGAGTGCAACCCTCATCCATTGGGTCACCACAACATGGAAGTAGGCAAGTGTTACTTAGCCAAACCACAGGATAAAAATCGTGTGTCTCTTATGTTGCTTTCTCTGTGATTGTTTTGTTCACAAGAACTCGCTTCAAAGCTACTTAGTCACACTAACACTTTAATAACCAAGTTTTGTGGCTATTTAGTGTTGATTTTATAGGATCACCTATTCACCCCCTCTAGGTGCTCTCACTAAGCTGGAGGAAGACCTCACAATACCCACTAACGAAGCTCAAGCCGTGACCTCTGAGGAGACTAAAAGGATCAACCTAGGATTCGTCGATGAATGCAAGGCTGCCATCATCAGTTCCAGCCATGATGACAAATAGGAAAGCACGCTCGTCCAGTTCCTGCAAGATAACCGAGACGTATTCGCATGGCAACCTGCAGATATGCCGGGAGTCCCGAGAGAACTGTCTGAGCACAAATTGAAGGTCTATCCTCAAGCAAGGCCGATTCGACAGAAGCTGCGTCGTTTCATGCCTGATAAAAGAGAAGCTATTCGCGTCGAGCTAGCCCGCTTAGTGACTATAGGGTTCATTAGGGAGGTGTTGCATCCCGAATGGCTAGCAAATCCTGTTCTTGTACTCAAAAAGAATAAAGTGGATTAGCGCATGTGCGTCGACTATACCGATCTCAACAAGCATTGTCTGAAGGATCCCTTCGATCTCCCTAGAATAGATCAGGTAGTCGACTCGACTGCTGGCTGTTCTATGCTGTCCTTCCTAGATTGTTATTCTGGATAACATCAGATCAGCCTAGCAAAAGAAGACGAGGAGAAGTGTGCTTTCATCACCCCGTTTGGAGCTTTCTGCTATACCTCCATGTCGTTCGGCCTTAAGAACGTGGGAGCAACTTACCAAAGAGCCATCCAAATATGCTTAGCCGATCACTGGGGCAAGCGGGTGGAAGCCTACGTCGATGATGTGGTAATCAAAACAGAAAACTCAGAAAACTTCATCAAAGATTTACAGCTGGTCTTCAATAGCCTGAGGCGCTACCGGTGGAAGCTCAACCTAGAAAAGTGTGTTTTCGGAGTACAGGCAGGGAAGTTACTCAGATTCATTGTCAGCCACCGAGGGATTGAAGCTAATCCGGAAAAAATCAAGGCCATCATGAGAATGGAAGCGCCACGATCACAGAAAAAGGTGCAAAGGCTTACTGGATGCATGGCAGCCCTGAGCAGGTTCATACCAAGGATAGGCGATAAAGGCATGCCATTCTACAAATTGCTAAAAAGGTGGACAAGTTTCAGTGGACCACAGAGGCATAGGAAGCTCTAGAAGCACTGAAAAAGTTTTTGACTACACCACCAGTACTCAAGCCACCACGCCGAGCTACGCCGAATCAGTCAGCGGAAGATCTACTGTTATACATCTCCTGCACGACTCACGTGGTAAGCACCGCGTTAGTAGTCGAGCGGGCAAAAGAAGGACATGCATACCCGATGCAGCATCCAGTCTACTTCATCAGTGAAGTCCTCGGGCCCTCAAAGATAAAGTACCCGCAAGTCCAGAAGCTATTGTATGCGGTACTCCTAACCGCTCGCAAGCTCCGTCACTACTTTGACGACCACAAAGTCATAGTAGTCACAGGATTTCCAATAGGAGATATTCTACACAACAAAGAAGCAATTGGAAGGATAGCCAAGTGGGCGTGCGAGCTAGGAGCTCACGACATAGAGTTCCAGCCATGCACGGCAATAAAGACTCAGGCGCTGGTCGACTTCGTATCAGAGTGAACTGAGCACCAGGTCCCAGACAGCCTAGAGGTTACCGAGGTGTAGAGAATGTACTTTGATGGCTCGTTGAAGCTGCAATGAGGGGTGCAGGGATTCTCTTTATTGCTCCTAGAGGTGAGCAACTCAAGTATGCACTCTAGCTACTATTTCCAGCATCAAATAATGCAGTAGAGTATGAAGCACTAATCCACGGGTTAAGTATCGTTGTATCACTCGACATCAAGAAACTGATGGTATATGGTGACTCGCTAGTGGTCATAAGCCAGACAAACAAAGACTAGGACTGCTCGACTGATTCCATGGGCAAGTACTGCGTAGCTGTACAAAAACTGGAGGACAAATTCGAGGGTTTGGAGTTCCATCACGTGGACAGAGATCGCAACGCAGCAGCAGATGCATTGTCAAAGCTGGGATCCAGTCGGGCCCAGGCTCCACCTAGGATCTTCGTCCAAGAAATATCACAACCAAGCATCCTCTCAGATCAGGTGCAAGAGTGCAACGCCTTGAGCCAGCCAGAGTCGGACCCTAACGACTAAAGAGAGC
Source organism: Zea luxurians (assembly GCA_029449295.1). Classification (NCBI taxonomy): domain Eukaryota; kingdom Viridiplantae; phylum Streptophyta; class Magnoliopsida; order Poales; family Poaceae; genus Zea; species Zea luxurians. Next base: position 84,985,605 of record JAOPSE010000001.1, on the reverse strand, counting down.
CTATCATCAAGTACATAAAACATGAAGATGAGCCAGATGACAAGGCTGCAGTGGAACAAATTGCGAGGCAGTCGGCCCACTATACCATCATAGGGGTCTCACTGTATAGGAGAGGTGCAACATGGGTCCTCATGAAATGCATTCACTCGGCTACTGGGAAGCAATTGCTAGATGAAATCCACATCGAGTAGTGCAGGGTACATGTAGCATCAAGGACTCTAGTCGGAAAAGCTTTCAGATCCGGTTTCTATTGGCCAACTGCGAAGAGCGATGCTGCCGATTTAGTCCAGAAGTGTGAGGCATGCCAATTCCTATCAAAGCGACAACACTTACCTGCATAGCAGCTGCAGACCATTCTCATAACATGGCCATTTGCTTGCTGGGGGCTGGACATGATTGGACCTTTCAAGAAAGCTCAGGGAGGCTATACTCATTGTTGGGGACCTTCGGCTTCCGAAGGTCCTCAAAAACATGGTTTAACAACGTTTCTGGGAGTATAATGCATGAACAGGTACCTTCGGACATGAATTGAAGCTACAGCGTGAAGAAGCGTAAGGAGTACGAAGGATAGCGTGAAGCCGAAGCTGTGCGTAGAAGAGCTTCGGCAAGGTGGCGGAAAAGGAAACCGACTTAAGGATGAAAAGGCTATTCAGACCCCAGCGGGTTAATATAGAATTATTAGCAAATGTAAAGGGCATGGATGTAATTTTACATGGGTTGCGTCCCATGCCTATAAATAGATGAACAGTATTCCCGTACTATTCACGCTGACTTGACATTTGCTCTTGCGTCACGCTTGTACTTTCTACCTTCTCTCAAGCCGAAGGTACATTTGTAATTGAAGATCATTTCTATTTTTCCATGATAATAAAATAGAAATGATCTTATGATAATGTTGATATTAAGATTCATGTATTATATAAATCATGCATCATTATCTCCTGTACTTACAAAGGTAAGTCTTTTCACGATCTTCGTTCGAAACTCATTATATCCCGAAGGGAGATAATGTTTCGTAGGACGAAGGACTTTAGCATTTAACATTTTTTATGTTGCCTTGTTCTTAATTCTTAGCATTTGAGAACAAGTCCCCAACATTGGCGCCCACCTCCGGTGAACTCACTTCCACTCTTCGAGTTTTGAATATCTTCGGCAACCATAGGCCTTCGTTATGGCGCCGAAGAAGGCTTCAGCAACAGGGGCTGCAGCTCTGCAACCGCTGGACCCCAATCAGGAAACTCTCTCTCTTTGGGAGGCCCGAAGCCAGAAGAGGAAGGCCGTCAGTCCAACGCCTCAAGAGGATGAGTTAGATCAAGAAATCAGAAACATGGAGATGCTTCATCAACAGGTGCAAAGGAAGAAGGAGAAGATGGCCAGGCTAGCTGAACTACAAAGGCAAATAGACGAAGCCTCTGAAGAAGTTCGCCATCTTACTCAAGATGAGCAGAACCGAAGGCCCCAGCACAGAGAGCTTCATCAGGAGGGGTTCTTCAACGAGGATGACTGGTATGAGAATTTCCATCATGGAAATTTTGCTTTTGATGATGCTTCTCCTCTGTCAGCTGAGCTGCAGGCTACACCCTGGCCTCCATCTTACAAGCCACCCCAACTACCCATGTACGACGGCCACTCCGATCCAAAGCAGTTTTTAATGACCTACGAAGCAACAATATTTCGTATGGTGGCAATACCGCAGTCATGGCAAAGTCTTTTGTCATGGCTGTCAGGAGTGTTGCCCAGACATGGTACTCTTCTCTTCGGCCAGGAACAATTACCTCATGGCAAAAATTGAAGGACATGTTGTTAACCAGCTTCCAAGGGTTTCAGACAAAGCCGGTCACTGCTCAAGCTCTATTCCAGTGCACCCAGGATCACGAAAAATACCTTCAGGCGTATGTCCGAAGGTTCCTACGTCTGAGGGCACAGGCACCAACAGTGCCCAATGAAATCGTTATTGAGGCCATGATTAAGGGACTTCGGCCGGGACCTTCAGCTCAATACTTCGCCAGGAAGCCTCCTCAAACTTTGGAGAAGCTGCTCCAAAAGATGGATGAGTATATTCGAGCTGACAATGATTTCCGCCAAAGAAGGGAAGAAGCATACAGGTTCTCTAAGATGACCAGGGGCTTCGGAGGAAGATTTCATCCAAGGCATGTCAGGTCAATTCACAACTCTACTCAGCCTGATGATAGAGGGAGTCAACAGCAAAGGCCACAGTACTCTTCGCAGATTTCGGGACAGCAACAGCAGGCTTCGGGGCAACAGCAAAGCTCCTTCCGACCGCCAGCTCCAAGGGGCAGAGGCGCTAGGGGCTTTGGAGGAAGATTCGGGGATCAGCCAAGAAAAATCTATTGTTTGTTCTGTGGTGAGGACAAGGGCCATACCACCAGGATGTGCCATGTCACCATCCAGAAGCAAAAGGAGATTGCCGAAGCTGCGGCACAACAGAGTCAGCCGAAGCAAGTCATGCACACCGCTTCATATCATTCGCCTTACATTCCAGAATATGTAGGCAACCACCCTGCAGCTTCTGTTGCTTCGGCAAGTCAACCCCAAGCATCTTGGCAACAGCTTCCGCCTCCGCCACCGTTGCAACGAGGCCAGCAGCCAGAAGGGAGTCAGCACACTCAACACCAGAGGGACTTCAGAGAAGAGTCCGAAGCTCGCACAGTCAATAGCACTGTGCCAGAGTCGAAGCACATTTATTGACAAATATCCTATCTTGATGGCGGTCTCTTGCATTTAGTATTATTTTCTTTTTAATAAGGAACACATATGGGAGACTAGAGTGCTTTGTGTCGATTTAAATTTCTTGTAATAATTTTGCTCTTTATCACAAGAAAAGTATATCTTCTCCTCAGGCTTAAGTTGCCAAAGCTTAAAGATTTGTGACAACAAGGGGGACCTTCGAATTATCGAAAATTTATTTTAAGGGAACACAGTGTGCATTCTTCGAAGCAGCAAAAAGTCGTTCTAAAGAACGCAGTGTAAGTTTGCTGAAGCTACAAAAAGTCGTTCCTAAGGGAGCGCAGTGTAAGTTTTCTGCTCAAAAGTCGTTCCAAACGGAATGCAGAGCTTGCAGCGAAAAATAAACGCTGATACCGCCTAAGTAAAAGGCGAAGAGCGAAAAGTCAACGCGAATACCGCCGAAAGTAAAAGGCGAAGAAGCTCCTAAGGGAGGCTTACAGCGAAAAATAAACGCTGATTCTGCTGAAGTAAAAGGCGAAGAAGCTCCTAAGGGAGGCTTACAGCGAAAAGTCAGCGCTGATATAAAAGGATTGTGTATTTCTATTGCAGGAATGTGTGTATTTTCGGCACAAATATCATTTTGCATAACATAACATCATCACATCATTTCGCATAACATAAGCATCATACATCATGCTGCATATGGCACAAGAAGGGGATACAATATCGATCTTCGGAGAGTATTTTGAAAAAGTGAAAATTGTGCTAAGGCATAAAAAGGGAACACAATATTAATCTTCAAAAGGCAGCTTCGGAGAATATTTTCACGAAGCATGGGCATGCTTCATCAAAGCAGTATTGAAATTGTACAGCTTCGGAGAATGTTTTCACGAAGCGTAGATATGCTTCATCAGAGCAGTATTGAGGGAGCATGTCTTCTTCACGAAGCATGAAAAGAAGGGAAGGTGTTTTTTCGCTGAAGGCTCAAAAATGGTATGTATGTAAAATTTCATGCATCGTAAAGAATTGCAACATGAAAAGAAACTTGTATATTACATTAAAAATTACAAAATATGTCATAGATTGCATTTTAAATGTTTTTACAATAATATCTAATCTTCTCTAAGTACTACTTCGGCAGCCTCATTTAGAAGTTGTTCAACAACTTTATCCATGATAGCTTCGGCCATTTGTCTAATTTCGTCATTCCCCTTCGTGCGGGGGTCAGCAGACGATCCAGCAAGTTCTGAGGGAAGATAATATATGTCTATGTTACTATTACAAACCATAAGCAAGTTCGAAATCAAAAATTACAGCAGACCCAAAAACCACTAGTTAGTACCTATTTGGCTTTCGGGCTCTGCACCTTTTTCAGCAGCCTTGGTTACTTCTCTAGCGTCATGGATGCCTTGCTCGCTTCTTCGGATAATTTCCTGTGCCATTTCTCGGCCACCATTGTCCCAGACGTCGGTGAAAAATTTTCCACCAACCTGGCTAGCTTCGGCCGAGGGATCTTTAATATCTTCAGGGGATAGGGTGGCTTCGGATTGCGCAAGAAGCTTAACATGATCACAGCCTTTTCTTTCCAGCATAGTAGCAATCCCCCGGGCACCCGAGAAGGCACAAATGTCTCTACGACTGTTTAGAATTTCTTCAAAGGCTTCAGCTTCGTGGCTGATCCATTCAATCGGGTCTTCTGGGTTACCTCTCACAAAGTCCTCTTCACTCGAAAATGCGCCAACGCTGGCGAAGCTGGTTTTTATCTTCTTTACACATTCCATGGATTTTTCGTAACACCTTTTCTTGGACGACCGAAGCTCTTCAACGGTTACTTCCAAATGGTTTTCCCATTGGTCGCTAAGTTCTCGCCTTGTTTCTTCAAGTATGCGTTCTTCCTTAGCACGGGCTAATTGCTTCCGAAGATTGTTAATCTCGTGTTTTTGAGTTTCGGCCTGTGCTTTAGAGGCAGCTTCGTCTTCTTCTATTTTATTCATCAAAGTAACTAGAATTTGGTCTTTTTCTAAGGCTTCGTTCCTCAGCTTAATAACCTCCGTTCGAAGATTATTGAGAGCAATGGTGCAGCTCTCGTCTTCAGCAGTCTTTTGTGCTCTTAAGGCATTGCTGAGTATTAAGCCCTATTCAAAAGAATGCATGGATCTACATAAGAATAAAAGACTAATTTAAGAAATTCATAAGTTTCAAAGTTCACAACTTTTGTACCTTCAGACTATTGTAGGCAAGACTATCCGCAAGATCGTCCTTGGACATCGCACAGAGGCCGGCCTCCAGCTTCGGAAACCCCATGCTTCGAGCCATTTCCCGGCACACGGGTAATTCGTTGTTATCTGGGAGGCAGTACAAGAAGTCATCTTCGTCCGTGCTGTTGAATATTAAGGCCCCTTTTGGATACCTTAGTTCTTGCGCATAGTGATTAGCTTCAAAAATTTCTTCCTCAGATAGTTTTTTCCCTGAAGCATGTCGAATAATATATTCGAGGGCTTTGGAGGATGCTTCGTGGGCAGCAGTACTGGTTTCTTCAGTTAAAGTTGGCTCTGTTATTTTTGCTTCTTTGGCCTCCAAAGATTTTTCCTTAGTGGGCTCTGAAGGCCCAGTCTTGGTCTCAGATCGTTGCTTTGGAGCTTCAGCAACAAAGACTTCAGTTTCCACTTTGGAAGTTTCAGAAATCTTTTTCGGAGTTGTGCTTGAAGACTTAATTGTCTCCAAGACAACTAGCACATTAGCCATTCTTTTCCTTTTTGGGGTCATCGCTGGGCCTTTCTGGTTTTTTGTTGTCTCAATTTTTGTTGAAGGACTTAAGATTTCCAATATTTTTGTTCCTTCAGTTCTTGGTTCGTCTGCTTTCTCTGTTGAAGGTGCTTCGACTTTTTCTTCGATCTTTGGCAATGGAGATGGTCCTTTGGTTTCGGTGGCCGAAGAGGCCTCACCAATAAATGCAGGCACTATGGCCGGTTCGATGTAACGTGCCCGGTGTGTGAGCACCTTTACCTTTTTTCTTTGCGGCGTTGGCTCGCTAGGATCACCCGAGGCAACTTCCTTTACAGGAGAAGTATTTTTTCTTTTGTGGCCTGGCACCGGGTAATGGTAGTCAGGGTAGACAAACCCAATTGCATCAATACCCGGTTAAGCCTTTTCTTCTTTCGGCCTCCGAAGGCCGCTGATAGTGCAGTATCCTCGGCCTTCGAGTACACCCCAAGCAATTCGTCACTTACGTTTTCAATACTTTTTAACCAGTCGTCATCTGGTTCAACAAACTTATCTCCGTATTTGAATGTATATTTTAGCCTAACCAGCCCACCTTCGTCAGGTTCTTTGATGGTCTCCTTCGGCATTTCCCACTTTCCTGCAAGTGGCCAAACTCTGAAGGCAATATGCTCTTGGACTAAATCCCTTGTCCCAATAAAAGAGCAGATCACGCCGAAGGCTCTCTGGCATTCTTCGGCTGCTTCATCCATTTCTACCTTTGGCTTTCGGAGTCCGAAGCGTTGCCAGATAGGGCGCATGATTATACCCTTAACATCCTCCTGTGCTGTCAAGTCATTCTTCACATAAAGCCATTCTGTCATCCAGGTACCGGGCCACCTCTTTCGGAAGGTCGGCACGGGGCAGCTTGAACCGGAGCGGGCGCCGAAGCTGTAGCAACCAAAGTTGTTGTGGTATTGTTCCTTCCCCCAGGGCTTCGTCTCATATACTAACTCATGAATATTGCAAAAGCTTTTAGCATTCGGTTCCAAACCTTGGCTTCTCACAGCCCAGACAAAGATTCCCATTCTTACAATAGCTTCGGGAGTAATCTGGTGAAGGTAGATTTGAAATGTCTTCAGAACTTCAACAACAAAGCTGCTCAGGGGAAACCGAAGTCCAGCCTTGAGAAAGCTTCGGAAGATCACGACCTCATTTTCCTCGGGGGTAGGAGAAGTTTTCTCTCCGTCATCAGCCCTCACAATAGACACATCTCGGAAATATCTCCCCCTCATATTGTCAAGATGACTCTGTTTGATACTTGATTTTCCGAAAACCGTGTGGCTTGGTCGCCATGGTCGGTCTTCGGACTCTTCTCCGCCACTCTCTACATCATAACTGTCGCTGTCACCAGTATCTTCAGACAAACCTTCCAAAGTTTCTTTGGTAATCTTCTCTGTATTGGTCCTCGCCATTGATTCAAGAAAACCAAGATTCATTTCTTCAGAAAGACTCAGCTTCGGATCAGCAGCCACCTTCTTGTCCAAAGACATCTTCGTTAGCACTGGAAAAGTGTTCTCAACACCGAAGCCTAAAATTTACGCAAATTTTGTTGCACAGGCTAAAAATTGAGTGAGCAAGAGCAGATGGCAAGAAAGCATACCAGTTAAGCTCGTGGTGCGCTCTTATTTATACGCCTGGTGCGTTATATGCTGCAGGGCCCGCCTGTCAATGATTGTTGCTATTCTAGCAAAGGGAAGGTGTTTTTTCGGACCTTTGGCTTTGGGCCTTCGTCCTTGTCGCAATCTAAAGTTATCATTCTGACAAATTAATATTGCGAGGGGCTACTGTTGGGGACCTTCGGCTTCCGAAGGTCCTCAAAAACATGGTTTAACAACGTTTCTGGGAGTATAATGCATGAACAGGTACCTTCGAACATGAATTGAAGCTACAGCGTGAAGCCGAAGCTGTGCGTAGAAGAGCTTCGGCAAGGTGGCGGAAAAGGAAACCGACTTAAGGATGAAAAGGCTATTCAGACCCCAGCTGGTTAATATAGAATTATTAGCAAATGTAAAGGGCATGGATGTAATTTTACATGGGCTGCGTCCCATGCCTATAAATAGATGAACAGTATTCCCGTACTATTCACGCTGACTTGACATTTGCTCTTGCGTCACGCTTGTACTTTCTACCTTCTCTCAAGACGAAGGTACATTTGTAATTGAAGATCATTTCTATTTTTCCATGATAATAAAATAGAAATGATCTTATGATAATGTTGATATTAAGATTCATGTATTATATAAATCATGCATCATTATCTCCTGTACTTACAAAGGTAAGTCTTTTCACGATCTTCATCCGAAACTCATTATATCCCGAAGGGAGATAATGTTTCGTAGGACGAAGGACTTTAGCATTTAACATTTTTTATGTTGCCTTGTTCTTAATTCTTAGCATTTGAGAACAAGTCCCCAACACTCATATACTAGTTGCCATTGACAAATTCACAAAATGGATAGAGTACAAGCCAATCGTTTCTTTGACCTCAGCCAAAGCGGTGGAGTTTATACAAGACATAATATTTAGGTTTGGGGATACCAAACAGCATCATCACTGACCTAGGATCCAACTTCACCAGCTCTGAATTCTTCGATTTCTGCGAGCAACAGAGCATCCAGATTAAGTACGCATCAGTGGCACACCCAAGAGCCAATGGCCAGGTAGAAAGATCCAATGGAATGATACTGGAAGCACTTAGAAAGAAAGTATTTGACAAGAGTGAAAAGCTTGCAGGAAAATGGATCAGAGAGCTACCATACGTGGTATGGAGCCTGAGAACTCAACCCAGTCGGGCTCTGCATGGAAATACTCCATTTTTCATGGTTTATGGGTCAGAGGCAGTGCTGCCCGCCGATCTAATCTTCGAGGTGCCGAGGTTAACTTTCGAAAGCATAGCCAAAGCAGAAGCAACCAGGCTGGAAGATATCGATGTGCTAGAGGAAGAACGATTGAACACAGTAATTCAGTCAGCTAGGTACCAGCAGACCTTGAGGCGCTATCATGATAAAGCTGTGCAACACCGATCTTTTGTAGTGGGAGACTTGGTCCTTCGCCGAATTCTAACGGGGGAAGGGCGGCACAAGCTATCACCACTATGTGAAAGACCGTTCGTCATATCAGAGGTCACACGGCCGAGATCGTATCGGCTTACTCAGATGGATGGCACGGAAGTGGGGAACTCGTGGAACATAGAACACCTCAGAAAATTCTATCCTTAACGAGGCCTCGAAATTCTTGAAGGAACATTGTACTTTGTAATCTGAGGACTTCATCATCAATAAAGTTTTCATTTTCCAAAGGCATTCAGACTCTTGACTTACACCTGACTTCGATCGGGCTTGGCTTGAAATCAGCACGCTTACTTGACTTAGGGTGACCACTATACCCTGCTAATGGAGCAATCGGTTTAAGTCATCGACGACTTAAGTCGGTGCGACATGCTCACGCTTACTTGACTTAGTGTGACCACTATACCATGCTAACGGAGCAATCGGCCTAAGTCAGTGACGACTTAAGTCGGTGTGATATGCTCACGCTTATTTGACTTAGGGTGACCACTATACCCTGCTAACGGAGCAATCGACCTAAGTCAGCGATGACTTAAGTCGGTGCGACATGCTCACGCTTACTTGACTTAGGGTGACCACTATACCCTGCTAACGGAGCAATCGACCTAAGTCGGTGACGACTTAAGTCAGTGCGACATGCTCACGCTTACTTGACTTAGGGTGACCACTATACCCTGCTAACGGAGCAATCGGCTTAAGTCGACGACGCCTTAAGCCAGCATGATATACTTGCATTTGCATTGTTTAGGGTGACCACTGTACCCTAATAGCAAAATGATCAGTTAATATTAAAAGCACTTCAGGAAAAGAGAACATCTTACTTGCTAGTGACAGGGGCATTTTTCGGCGCCCTGTTCACAGAACAATCGAGTTCTAACACAATTGTCGCGTGCACATAGAATTCATATTACACCTATCCTCCAAAGAGATGCTAACTTGATAAATAAAGTGTTTTACAGGACATCACTATGTTGAAACATCTTTGCAGACAGTATCCTTCGCAGGAGCAACAGAAGAAGAGGGATGGCTTGCAGCATCAGGCGCGGCCTTGACATCAGCAACAATATCGTCAGGCACCACGACGTCGGGTCTCCTCATCAGGATCCGTCCAGCGCGAACGGCTTTATCCATAGCCTTGTTGCGCTGGGCCTTCAAGACGGCATAGTTGTTCTCTAGAGTTTTAACATCAAGTTGAGCGGCCTCTAGCTCCTGCGCGACAACTTTCTTGGAGGCGTGTAGATCCTTGATGGTGGAGTCTTTGGTCGACAGCAGTCTTCCAAGTCACAGAACTTCGTCTTGAGATGCCAGCAGCTCATGACGGTGATGGTCTAGGTCAGACATGGTGAAGCAGTGGCTCCTCTCTAGGATGGTCAAGGAGTTACTGGCATCACGGTACAGCCTATCTAGATTGTCACGAGAGGCAACAAGTGCTCGTTTCTCCTCCTGCAAGCAGAAAATAACATTTAGCATTAAAGCAATAATAACAGAGCAAGGTCAGCCAGGGAAGTTTACCTCATGTGCCATCCTTTCAAAATCAAGCTGGGCATTCAGAGAAGAGTTCAGAGAGCATGCACTATCTAGAAAGGCAGAAGTCTAGGCTAAGTTGGTCTGACTCTGAGAATACTTCTCCTCAAGGTTAGAGCATCGTTGAGCCATATCTGATAATGCAGCTGAAAGAGAATGTGTGATTAAAGATAAGTTAATCAATTAAAGCAACTAGAGAAACCGTGAGCTCACTAACCAGCATTCGACGCCTTTAAATCATCTATCTGTTCCTGGAGCAGCAGAGGGTTCCACTGCATCAGAGATAAAGCTTGTTCGAGAACAGCAGCACCGCAAGACCTCAATTGGGTGGATACTCTGTCAACAAAATCCTATGGTCATAGACAGATGAGCAGAAAAAAGATAATTCGCCAGTATGAACAATATAGAGCAAAAGGCTAACTCACCTGGAGATTGGAAAGGAATAGTGGAAGACCCAAGGCAGGAGGGGCTGGTGCATGGCTTGACGAGGGAAGATCAGCAGGAACAATTTCGAGAGCACTACCCGGGCTGACCTCAGCCCCACCAGTAGACAGCAGGCTCCTAGCGTCTGGCTCACCGACCTCTAAGGCGACTTGGCCAGTTAAGGCCATAGAAGCACGTGCTACCGTCACCTCCTCGGACCGGATTGGGGATGACCTGATGTGGAGATCCATGGAAGCATTAGAGAGAGAGCATTCCTAAACACCCTTGGGGGCTGGATCACCGCTAACACTACCCACAGGGGTTGGGTCGTACTGGCAACACCCTCAGGGGCTAGGTAGCTGACAGTGCCACCCTCGGGGGCTGGGTCTTCTGCAGCAGCCACTTCTAAGGCTGAAGGCCCCTCAGCCACCTCCATGGGAGTTGGGTGACTCGGATCAATGACTTTGCATGTAAGACTATCCTCCAAGGTCGATGATGCGCGGGACACTACCCGGGTTACCTCTTGCCCGACAGAATCAAGCAATGAAAGCCCACCATCGGGGACCTCTGAATAGATGGTTGGGATGTCAGCTTCAGGAGGCTCCGATAGTATGTCTTCGGGAATGACCTCTTCTAGTGCTTGGTCAAAACCTGATATCGAAAGCCCCTAAAGACTGACAAGTGCTGACAGAGCTTGGGAGGGAATATCGCTACCCCCGTCGCTGCCTCTATAGTAACGGCTGTTCTTGCGGATCAGCGGGATCTCATCTTCTTCTTCCTCTTCATCCTTAGCAAACATGCCGCCAGTAGCCTACGCATTATCATAGCCTTTGGCGCCAACCTTGGGAATGGCATCCGCCAGGACATCGTCAGGGATCGGTACAGAAGGACCAGCATCCTAATCCAAGAACGACAGTCGCCGAAGTCGCCTCTTTTTCTTCTCCTCGACAGGTGCAGTCGGGCGATTCACTCGGCGTGAACGCTTTGGGCGGGCACCTTTAGGTTTCCGAATCTCCACCTCTCCACCAAATTCTTGCCCAATCGTGATGGCCATCGGCTCGGTGCGGGTAGAGTTAGACGATTCCCCAGCCAACAGGCTAAGCACGGCATCCATCTCAGCATCATCAGTGCTAGCTGGCATCTCAAAGTGAGTTTGCCTCTCAGCCTCAGGAAGACTCCAAAGTGGAGCAATCAAGGCCTCAATGTCCTCAGGAGAGGGTCGCACTCTATGACCCGGGCTACCGTCACGAGCAGGAGGGTTGGAGACAAATTCAGAGAATGGCCTATTTGGCGGCAGGTTCCATGCAAAATAGGCTATAGGAGCACCAGCATTCGAGACTCTGCCCCTTAGAATCATGTCCAGTTGGCTCACCAAATCTTCATTGGGAATCCTCATGTTTGTAACCCGGGTGGAATCATTGACGCCGGTATATAATTAAGCGGGGTAAATTTTGTCCTTCATGGGTTGAATGTTTTTGAAGACGAAGTCAGCAACCACAGCTTTAGCAGTCAAACCTCCATCCTTCAGCAAGCAGATCTCAGCAAGTAATACTTTGGCCTCGGTTATCTTCGAAAAGGTAGGAGATTCTACCCAGCTAGGTGTGCAAACATCTAGTTGCCTCCCTGACCGAGGGGGGAGAGATTTGCAATGGTTTTCCATGATAAACCACTCAAGACGCCATACTTTAATACTGTCCTTGAGAGCAATATCGAGGTACTCCACTTTCCTTCCTCGGCGAAGCTCTAAACTTGCGCCGCCAACAAGCTAATGTTGTCCCCCAGCCATCCCGGGCCGACAGTGATAAAGATACTTCTAGAGTCCGAAGTGGGGGAGAATCCCAAGAAAAGCCTCATATAGATGTACGAAAATGGCAAGTTGCAGAATTGAGTTAGGGTTCAAATGCATCAGATTCAACTCATAGAAACCAAGGAGGCTGCAGAAAAAGGGGGAGATGGGAAGAGCAAGCCCGTGGATGAGAAATGGAACATAAACGACAGATTCATGAGTGTCCTCTGTCAGAACAATGACACCACAGCAGATCCACCAAGAACAGAGCTCCTTCGAAAGCAAAACCCCAATCTCAACGATATGAAGAAGGTCGAATTTGGAGATGACAGACATGTGGTTACTACTGAATGGAAGCTGGTTGTTTGGGTCGATGGGCGGGATGATTGCAACAGCGGTGCTCTGCCTCTTCCGCTTGGGGACCATCGCGATCTTTCCGATGGGACAAGCGAGCTCAAAATTTTAGGGAAGCAGAGGAACGGCCGAAGGGAAAAAGTGGAGTTAGGGCTCGGAAACCAAAAAGGCACATCGACGCGAGTATAAATGGGGTTTCTTGGGTCGGGCAGTATCTCTAAAGTGCCAAATCACTACTCAGAAAAGCAAAAGCCTTAGGCATCACTCGACAGTTTCCTCTAAAATGCTAGCAGTATCAGGCATATGGTCAAACTTTCAAACGCGCAAATAGAAAAGCGGCAAAACAGTGATCATTTGAAGCAACTATTTAGACCAGTGGCGCTATGCCACTGGCCTTGCCATCGCCACTGTCGCCATCGCCACCATCACCCTTGCTACCGCCATTGCCCGTGTTGCCACCGTCAACACCGTCGTCGTCATCGCCACTGCTGCTGCCGCTGTCGCCTTCACTGCTGCCCTTGCTGCCGTCGTCACCGCCATCGCCCTCACCGCTGTCGTCACCCTCGTCGTCACTGTCACCGCCGCTCCACTCCTCGGAAGAGTCAGAGGAGTCTGCCTCATCCGAGGAGACCCCTGACTCGTCTGACCCACCAAGCCCGGCATGCCCAGGCCACGGTGAAAAGCCCCCTGGAATCATCCGAGTCCTCGGATGACGCCGGGGGAGAAGCCAGAGCGGGCGAGCGGTCTGACTCGGAGGATGCTTCCTCCGAGTACTCTGAGTCCCCAAATTCCTCCAAGGGGGGACTTGGGGCACGCTTATGCTTCTTGTCACCACGGCGAGGTCAGCCATGACCCCTGTTGCCTCTATCGATGGCTGATCAGAGAAGGAGAGGAAGGAAGAAGAAAGCAATAGATGATCGAAAGATGAGTGAAGAGAACAACGGTGCAAGCATGCTATTTATAAAGGTTGGGGGTGATCGTCCACCTCCTACTACGCTCATCGAACAGTCGCAAGTATTCAATAAGCAATTCAAGCCATCTGAAAATGAGTCAGGCAACAGGTGCCGCTTCACGTAACACGACACCATTTGGACTAAGGTCAACTGCTTAGGCAGTAATATTACACCCCATGGTCACATCAAGTTACTACTCCAGGACGGTGTGCTAAACGCTCTGCGTACCAAGACACCCCTTGGGCACACCCATTGGGTGTGTAGCCAAGAATTTTCAAAAGATTTTCTGAAGAAGTCATATCCATACAGTATATGCAATTAATGTACTGCGACAAAAGGAAGAGATCGACTAAGATGGGAGGAAATCCAAATATAGCTACTGAACCACAAGTCTAATCAATAGAGGCATTGAAGCACAGAGCGGGGTGATGTTCAGCCGTTCGCCATCTGCCAGACGTCCAATCTGTCACCGATCAAATAAATTTCAGACCTAACAAGGCATGGACAGATAACGTTGTTTGAATTCGCAAGAACATGAGATGAAGACAAAATGCTGATTTCTAAGCATAAGATGATGACAGAATGCTAATTTCTAAAGCATAAGATGAAGACCTTTGAGTGGATTATTTTCAAAAATCTACTCAAAGCTCGAGGGCTACACTCAATAGATTTTTAGTCCTAGAAAGACAAAACGCTGATTTCTAAAGCATAAGATGATGATAGAATGTTGATTTCTAAAGCATAAGATGAAGACCTTTGAGTGGATTATTTTCAAAAATCTATTCAAAGCTCGGGGGCTACACCCATTGGGTGCACCGCACCCAATAGATTTTTAGTCCCAAAAAGATAGAATGCTAATCTCTGAAGCACAAGATGATGATGAAACGTTGATTTCCAAAGCATAAGATGAAGACCTTTGAGTGGATTATTCTTAAGAATCCATTCAAAGTTCAGGAGCTACACATGACTGGTGCACTTTTGGTGCACCTGTTGGGGGCCTTCGGCTTCCGAAGGTCCTCAAAAACATGATTTGACAATGCTTTCCAAGTGAAATATGTGAACAGGTATCTTCGGAATCGGGTTATGAGTATACAAGAGTATGGTCAGGACGAAGCTTGAGTGAGATGGAAGGCGATTATGACAAAGGATAAGATGATCACGAAGCTACGCGCAGAAAAGCTTCGGCATGGCAACAGAAAAGGGGAACCGACTTAAAGATGAAAAGGCAAATTAGACCCCGAAGAATTACTATAGAGTTATTAATAAATGTAAAGGGCATTAATGTAATTCTGCACAGGCTGCGTCCCTTGCCTATAAATAGATGAACAGTATTCCCGTACTATTCACGCTGACTTGACATTCGCTTTTGTGTCACGTTTGTACCTTTACCTTCTCTCAAGCCGAAGGTAAATTTGTAATTTATTATCATTTCTATTTTTCCATGGTAATAAAATAGAAATAAGTTAATAATAATGTTTAAGTGTTTATATTATGCCTCATACTTTATATGAATCCTTCTTCATTATTTGTTGTACTTACGAAGGTATGTCCTTCATAACCTTCGTCCAAAATTAATTATATCCCAAAGGGAGATAATGCTTCGAAGGATGAAGAACATTAACATTTAACACTTTTTATGTTGCCTTGTTCTTAACTCTTAGTGTTTGAGAACAAGTCCCCAACATTGGCACCCACCTCCGGTGAACTCACTTCCACTTTTTGAGTTTCGAACACCTTCGGCAAGCATAGACCATCGTCATGCCGCCGAAGAAAGCTTCAGCAATAGGGGCTGCAGCTCTGCAACCGCTAGACCCCAATCAGGAGACCCTCTCTCTTCGGGAGGCCCGAAGCCAGAAGAGGAAGGTCACCAGTCCAACGCCTCAGGAGGATGAATTAGATCAAGAAATCAGAGATATGGAGATGCTTCATCAACAGGTGCAAAGGAAGAAGGAAAAGATGGCTAGGCTAGCTGACCTGCAAAGGCAGATAGACAAAGCCTCTAAAGAAGTTCGCCATCTTACTCAAGATGAGCAGAACCGAAGGCCCCAGCACAGAGAGCTTCATCAGAAGGGCTTCTTCAACGAAGTTGACTGGTATGAGAATTTCCATCATGGAAATTTTGCTTTTGATGATGGTTCTCCTCTGTCAGCTGAGCTGCAGGCTACACCCTGGCCTCCATCCTACAAGCCACCTCAACTACCCATGTACGATGGCCACTCAGATCTAAAGCAGTTTCTAATGAGTTACGAAGCAACAATATCTTCATATGGTGGCAATACTGCAGCCATGGCGAAATCTTTCGTCATGATAGTCAAGAGTGTTGCACAAACCTGGTACTCCTCTCTTCGGCCAAGAACAATCACATCATGGCAGAAGTTGAAGGATATGCTGATCACCAGTTTTCAAAAGTTTCAAACGAAGCCGGTCACTGCTCAAGCTTTATTCCAGTGCACCCAGGACCACGAAGAATACCTTCAGGCGTACGTCCGAAGGTTCCTGCGTCTAAGGGCACAGGCACCAACGGTGCCCAATGAAATTGTCATTGAGGCCATGATTAAGGGGCTTCGGCCGGGACCTTCAACTCAGTACTTTGCCAGGAAGCCTCCTCAAACTTTGGAGAAGCTGCTCCAGAAGATGGACGAGTATATTTGAGCAGATAATGACTTCCGCCAAAGAAGGGAGGAAGCATACAGGTTCTTTGAAATGACCAGGGGCTTCGGAGGAAGATTCCATCCGAGGCACGTCAGGTCGATTCACAACTCTACTCAGAGTGATGATAGAGGGAGTCAACAGCAAAGGCCACAGTGCTCCTCGCAGGCTTCGGGGCAACAGCAAAGCTCTTTCCGGCCGCCAGCTCCAAGGGGCAGAGGCGCTAGGGGCTTTGGAGGAAGATTCGGGGATCAGCCAAGGAAAAATTACTGTCTATTCTGTGATGAGGACAAGGGCCATACCACCAGGATGTGTCATGTTACCATCCAGAAGCAAAAGGAGATAGCAGAAGCTGCAGCACAACAGAGTCAGCCGAAGCAAGTCATGCATACTGCTTCGTACCATTCACCTTACATTCCAGAATATATAGGCAACCACCCTGCAGCTTCTATTGCTTCGGCAAGCCAACCCCAAGCATCTTGGCAACAGCTTCCACCTCCACCACCAACGCAACGAGGCCAACAGCCAGAAGGAAGTCAGCACACTCACCTTCAGCGGGACTTCAGAGAAGAGTCCGAAGCTCGCACAGTCAATAGCACTGTGCCAGAGTCGAAGCATATTTACTGACAAATATCCTACCCCGACAGCAGCTTTTCGCATTCAGTATTACTTTCTTTTTAATAAGAAACACTTATGAGAGGCTTAAGTGCTTTTTGTCGTTTTTAATCTCTTGTAACAATTTCGCTTTTTACCACAATGAAAATATATCTTCTCCATAGGCTTAAGTTGCTGAAGGATAAGAATTTATGGTGGCAAGGAGGACCTTCGAATTATCAAAAATTTATTCTAAAGAAATGCAGTGTAAATTCTTCAAAGCAGCAAAAAGTCATTCTAAGGAACGCAGCGTAAGTTTGCCCAAGCTACAAAAAGTCGTTCCTAAGGGAGCGAAGTGTAAGTTTTCTGCTCAAAAGTCGTTCCGAAGGGAATGCAGAGCTTACAGCGAAAAATAAACGCTGATTCCGCTGAAAGTAAAAGGCGAAGAAGCTCCTAAGGGAGGCTTACAGCAAAAAATAAACGCTGATTCCGCTGAAAGTAAAAGGCGAAGAAGCTCCTAAGGGAGGCTTACAGTGAAAAATAAGCGCTGATTCCGCTGAAGTAAAAGGCGAAGAAGCTCCTAAGGGAGGCTTGCAGTGAAAAAATGTCAACCTTCAGCAAATATCACTTTGCATAACATCACATCATTACATCATTTGTATAGCATAACATCATACATCATATTGCATCAACAACGCAAGAAGGGGGTCTCGGTATTGATATTCGAAGATTGTTTTGAAGAAATAGTGACAAGGCACAAAAAAATAGCTATTGAAGAGTTATACCTTCGTCAAACTCTGAAATAGAAAGATCTATTGTTTATTGAGGATTGGTTACTAATTTTATGAGGACACGGATATTATTTACGAAGCATGAAAAGAAGGGAAGGTGTTTTTCGCCGAAGGCTCAAAAAACGGTATGTATATGATGTTTCATGCATCGTAAAGAATAGAACTATAAACAGCTAATATATTACATTCAAAGTTACAAAATATTACACATGTTTCTCAACAAACTTTACATTTTAAATGTTTTTGCAGTAGCATCTAATCTTCCCTTAGAACTACTTCTGCAGCTTCATTTAGCAGTTGATCAACAACCTTATCCATGATGGCTTCGGCCATTTTTCTAATTTCGTCAACTCCCTTCGCGTGGGGGCCCGCAGATGGCTCAGCAGGTTTTGAGGGAGGAGAAGATACGGCTATATTACTATTACAAACCGTAAACAAGTTCGAAATCAAAAAATTACAACAGAGCCAAAAACCACTAGTCAGTACCTATTTGCCCTTCGAGCTCTACACTTTTTTCAGCGGCCTCTGCTACTTTTCTAGCGTCATGGATGCCTTTTTCGCTTTTTCGTATAATTTCTTGGGCCATTTCCTAGCCACCGTTGTCCCAGATGTCGGTGAAAAATTTTCCACCGACCAGGCTCGCTTCGGCCGAGGGGTCTTTTATATCTTCGGAGGATAAGGCGGCTTTGGATTGTGCCAAAAATTTCACATGCTCATAGCCTTTCCTCTCCAAAATGGTAGCAATCCCCCTGGCACCCGAAAAGGCACATATGTCTCCACAGCTATTCAAAATTTCTTCAAAGGCCTCAGCTTCGTGGCTGATCCATTCGATTGGGCCTTCGGGGTCACCCCTTGTAAAGTTCTCTTCACTTGAAAAAGCGCCAACGCTGACGAAGCTGGTTTTTACTTTTTTAACACATTTTATAGACTTTTCATAACATCTTTTCTTAGATGCACGAAGCTCTTCAACACTTTTTTCCAAATGGTTTGCCCATTGTTCACTAATTTCTCATTTTGTTTCTTCAAGTGTGCGTTCCTCTTTAGCTCTGGCTAGTTGTTTTCGGAGATCTTCAATTTCATGCCTCTGAGCCTCAGCTTGAACTTTAAAAGTAACTTCGTCTTCTTTTATTCTGTTTATCAATGAATGCAATATTTTATCTTTTTCGAGACCTTCATTCCTTAGTTCAATTACTTCGGAACGAAGGTTGCTCAGGGCCATAACACACCCTTCGTCTTCGGCATCTTTTTGGGCCCTAAGGGCATTGCTAAGTATAAGGCCCTGCAAAGAAAAATGTGTGTGCGTCAATAAATTTAAACAAACGAAAAAATTTTTGTTTCAAGAAAAAATACTAAAACCTCAATTTTTGCACCTTTAAGCTATTATACGCCAGGCTGTCGGCTAGCTCGTCTTTCGACAACACCGAAAGCCCGTCTTCTAGTGTTGGGAATCCGAAGCTCTTGCTCATCTCCCGACAGACAGAAATCTCCTTGCTGTCAGGGAGACAATACAAAAAGTCTTCTTCTCCACTGCCGTTGAATATTAATGCCCCCTTTGGATATTTCAATTTTTGGGCGTAAAACTGGGCCTCTTGCTTTTCTTTTTCAAACAATTTTTTCCTCGAAGCATGACGTAAAATATAATCGAAGGCTTCGGAAGAAGCTTCGGGGGCGGCAGTACCAGTTTCTTCAGCCGAAATTTGTTCTGTTATTTCTGTTCTTTCGGCTTCCAAGGATTTCACCTTGATGGGCTCTGAAGGCCCAGCTTCAGTCTTAGATTGATGTTTTGAAACTTCGGCATCAGGTGCTTCAATATGCACTTTAGAAGGTTCAACAATTTTCTTTGGAGTTGTGCTTGAAGACTTTATTGTCTCCAAAACATCCAGCACATTAACCATCCTTTTTCTTTTGGGGGTCACTGCTGGCACCTTTTGGCTTGTTGCTGCCTCAATTTTTGCTGAAGGACTTAGAATTTCCGATGTCTTTGGTTCTTCAGTCCTCGGTTCTTCTATTTTTTCTGTCGCCGGCACTTCGGCCGGCCCTTCAATAGTCGGCAGGGGAGGTGGTTCTTTAGCTTCGGTGGCCGAAGAGGTCTCATCGACAAACTCAGGCACTGTGGCCAGTTCAATATAACGTGGCCGGTGTGTGAGAACCTTTACCCTTTTCCTCTTCGGTGACGGCTCGCTAGGAACGGCTGAAGCAACTTCCTTCACAGAAGATGTATTCTTTCTTTTTTGACCCCGCGTTGGATAACGGTAGTCGGGGTAGATAAACCCAATTGCATCAAATACTCGGTTGAGTCTCTTTTTCTTTCGACCTCCGAAGGCCGCTGATAACGCAGTATCTTCAGCCTTCGAGTATAATCCAAGCAATTCATCACTCATGGCCTCAATGTTTTTTAGCCAGTCATCATCTGGCTCGACGAATTTATCTCTATATTGGAATGTGTATTTTAGCTTAACTAATCCACCTTCGTCAGTTTCTCTAACAGTCTCCTTCGGCATTTCCCACTTTTCTACAAGTGGCCATATTCTGAAGGCAATGTGTTCTTGGACCAAATCCCGTGTCCCAATAAAAGAGCAAACCACGCCGAAGGCTCTCTGGCACTCTTCGGCTGCTTCATTCATTTCCACCTTCGGCCTCCGGAGGCCGAAGCGTTGCCAGATGGGACGCATAATGATATCTTTAATATCTTCGCGTATTTTCAAGTCGTTCTTCACATAAAACCATTCCGTCATCCAGTCGCTGGGCCACCTCTTTCGAAAGGTTGGCACGGGACAGCTTGACCCAGACCGGGCGCCGAAGCTGTAGCAGCCAAAATTGTTGTGATACTGCTCTTTACCCCAGGTTTTGTCTCATACAACAGCTCATGTATGTTGCAGAAACTTTTTGCATTTGGTTCTAAACCTTGGCTCCTCACGGCCCAGACGAAGATGCCCATCCTTATGATTGCTTCGGGAGTAAGTTGATGAAGGTAGATTTCAAAGATCTTCAGTACTTCCACGACAAAACTGCTCAAGGGAAACCGCAGTCCAGCCTTTAAGAAGCTTCGAAATATCACGACTTCATTCTCCTCAGGAGTCGGACAAGTCTTCTCCCCATCATCTGCCCTCATAGTAGACATGTCTCGAAAATATCTTCCCCTCATGTTATTAAGATGACTCTGTTTAATGCTCGATTTTCCGAAGACTGCATGGCTTGGTCGCCACGGTCGATCTTCGGAGTCTTCACCCCCACTTTCTACATCATAGCTGTCACTGTCACTAGTGTCTTCAGATAAACCCTCCAAAGTCTCCCTAGTGATCTTCTCTGTATTGGTCTTTGCTATTGATTGAAGAAACCCGAGATGCATCTCCTCAGACAGGCTCAACTTCGATTCAGCAACAGCTTTTTTATCTTCAGACATCTTCGCAAACGCTGAGAAAGCGCTCTCAAATTCGAAGCTTAAAAATTTAAAAAGCCAAGCAAGTGTTGTTGCGCACAGGCTAAAAGTCGAGTGAGCAAGAGCAGATGGCAAAAAAGCGTGCCAAATAAACTCGTGGTGAGTTCTTATTTATACACCTAGTGCGTTGAAAACTGGAGGGTCCCGCTTGTCAATGACTGTTGCTATTCTAGTAAAGGGAAGGTGTTTTTTCAGACCTTCGGCTTAAAGCCTTCATCCATGTCGCAATATGAATTTATTATTCCAGCAAATTAATATTGCGAGGGGCTACTGTTGGGGGCCTTCGGCTTTCGAAGGTCCTCAAAAACATGATTTGACAATGCTTTCCAAGTGAAATATGTGAACAGGTATCTTCAGAATCGGGTTATGAGTATACAAGAGTATGGTCAGGACGAAGCTTGAGTGAGATGGAAGGCGATTATGACGAAGGATAAGATGATCACGAAGCTACGCGCAGAAAAGCTTCGGCATGGCAACAGAAAAGGGGAACCGACTTAAAAATGAAAAGGCAAATTAGACCCCGAAGAATTACTATAGAGTTATTAATAAATGTAAAGGGCATTAATGTAATTCTGCACGGGCTGCGTCCCTTGCCTATAAATAGATGAACAGTATTCCCGTACTGTTCACACTGACTTGACATTCGCTTTTGCGTCACGTTTGTACCTTTACCTTCTCTCAAGCCGAAGGTACATTTGTAATTTATTATCATTTCTATTTTTCCATGGTAATAAAATAGAAATAAGTTAATAATAATGTTTAAGTGTTTATATTATGTCTCATACTTTATATGAATCCTTCTTCATTATTTGTTGTACTTACGAAGGTATGTCATTCATAACCTTCGTCCGAAATTCATTATATCCCAAAGGGAGATAATGCTTTGAAGGACGAAGAACTTTAACATTTAACACTTTTATGTTGCCTTGTTCTTAACTCTTAGTGTTTGAGAACAAGTCCCCAACAACACCCATTGGCAGAATGGAAACCACACCACATAAAAAACCTACGAGCCGGACCTAGAATCTTTGTGTTGATTATTTCAAAATCAACTCAAAGATTAGGGGCTTGTGGGGGACAGATATCCCCCAGGTCTACTAGAAGGCAAGAAGGCCTCACGCGAGGCTTTGGGCCTATTACCTCGCAAGGCTATCCCTTCGTGGGCTAGGACAAAACTACTGGCGGAGTGGGCCGACACGAGAAAGAAGCAGACTCAGGCCTAAGCAACCCGTCAGGTTTGAGCGCTATCCATAGCGCCCACCCGACTTTCCCGCGTGCAGCGCCCTGGAATATCGGGGCAGAATAGGGATAAGTCAGCCAGATTGTAGAGAGAATAGTTCAGTCGGTTCACTATTATTTAGGGTATGCCTGATCATCACGTATGCATGTAGTGCCCCATGGCCGAGTATATAAGGCCTATGGGGTACCCCATCATTACCATCGACCATCGACCTATCTCACTAGCTTTTCTCCATCCTGGAGACTTCTCTTGTAACCTACCACATAAAGATCTATACTAGGAAGTACGGTATTACGCCTCTCCAAATGGCCCGAACCTGAAGAAAATTGCCTATCATCTCTTGTGCATCCCGCATGAACCATTGAGTTACAGTCAACAACACCGTCCTATCCAAAAGCACCGCGAGGGGCAACCCTAGGTGTGCGGTCGGACTCTAAACACCGACAATGATATCATATATAGAGGCTGTGATAAAAATTTAAGAATGTTTCGAGAAAGTTGTGACGCACTATGTGTAGAAACCTAAGTGATCTACACATGAAATCATAGAGTTTCAATGTAGATCGGCTAGGTTTCTACACATACTGCATCACAACTTTCTCAAAACATTATTAAATTTTTATCACAACCTCTACATATGATATCATGACATGTGGACAAGTTTCATGATTTTATGACTTTGTTTGTTGTTTATACAATTTTTAAACAACTGGATGGCAAGTTCACGGTCATGTTTTGTGATCATGGTGCTTGAAAATTCTGGTCTACTCCTAAAATCAGTCGTAACTTGTATTACCTAACATGGATATTATTTTTGCATTCACGGTTTTACATTTTTTGAGTGACTTGCAGTTCAAATCTGAATTTTCCGAGAAAATTCAATTAAACGAACAAAATCTAATAGTTATAGCAAACACTTTTATAATTATGCAAAAATGGAACTTGTAGGTCTACATAGTGTAGGAACACACCATAAAAAGTTTGGTTGGGAAAAAAGAAAAAAAATAAAAATATACTTTGCCAAGTGTGAGACGTGAGACACTCGGCAAAGATAATTTAAAATATTAAACCTTTCTTTGCCGATTATTTGTTAGTTGGCACTCGGCAAAGACGTCTTTGCCGAGTGCCAGATCTAGGGCACTCGGCAAAGTATGTTTTAAATTAAAAAAAATCTTTACCGAGTGCCAAATCCTCCGCTTCCAGGTCCCCTGCTTCCTTCTTAGTCTCCACCACAAAAATATCTCGAGAGTGGTCACCCAAATCCACAACAAAAGCAAGACTTAAAATCTGCTTCAGAAAGCCTGAAAATCCCTTTGTACAACTGGTCCAACAGACAACTCACGACTCAACGAACAAATCCCACAGGTCAGGTACTCCTCAACCATGTCTCTGCTACTACAAGTCACCGCGGCAATACTGAAGGCTCGGTCTTCACGACCCCTCTCCACAACCTCGTAGCATGGAAAGTCTTCAAATTTTAAAGAAGACATAATACTCGGCGGAGGCCAGCCTTCACCCTCCGGACAATGCACATAAAACCAGTTCTCCTTCCATCCACCTCACTTGTTCTTTGTGCATGGGATGAACTCTACCATGTTCCCCTTGGTGTTCCCTATCTTTAGGGTAAAAGTACAACTGCCAAACTGATCAACGACCCCATCCACAGCTCTTTTCTGTCAGTGCAAACAATAGTGATTGGCAATGACCTCAACTGATGGAGCTCGCCAAAGGTGGTTGTCGCCCACACAAACTTGCTCAGGGCCACCATAGCATTCGGAGTTAGCTGGTGAATCTGAACCTTAAATTTTCCAGCACTATCAGCAAAAAATCATGACACGACTGCCAAAGTCCGGTAGCGAAAAAAACTTTCGAAGACTACGACCTAGCCCTCCAGTCGTGGTGTGGTCTCTACACCCGTGGCCCAGCCAAATCCAACAAGGTAGTACCCCTGCGACTCCATCTCCTTAATCCTCCATGACGAAGTCTTAGACCGACCCACATTGAAATTTTCGTGGCCCGGCCCACCTAAGTGCCCAACCCTAGGAGAAACGAAGCAGCGCCCGACGTGACCATCAGAGCAGCGGCGGCGATCCCGCTGCTCGAAGGCAGTGGCGACGATGTCGCCATACAACCACCGCTAGGAAGAGGAGGCATGAGAGCATATAGAGGACGATGGCGGCCAACGGTCTTCAAGCATGCCAACATGGGGAGTCCAGCGTCGTTGTCACCACCGGTAATGCAGCAGCGTCGACGACGAAAGAAAAAGCGACAGTCGACAGGAGACAAAAAGTGCGAGCAACCGTGTTATGGAAAGTGACGAAGCAGCGGTCCAACACTAGGACCACAAAATCCATCATTTATAGCTAAACCCCTACGACAAACAATACTGCCATAAATTTTCGTAACAGTCACATAGCTCCCCCACAAGGCGGTTCACCAGATGATCGAGGGCAGTGTTCGTCCCCTTCAAATAGAAACTTCAGGATTGGACCATCAGAACAAACCATTCCCTCGGGGGGGGGGGGGGGGGGCTACTATTGGGCCAGAGGCCGAACTAGATCTCGATCAACACCGCACAGGTTTGCCCCCTCGTCTTGACTAACCATATATACTTGAGCGCAGGGCCAAGGCCAACTGGAGCCTTCGTCAATCACAACTTTGATCGAGCCTTCGATCAACAACTGATATCGATTAAGGCAAAGACTGATGCCCAGGCGAGAGCCCAAGCGCAAGCCAAATATCGAGGTCGAGGACTCCGTCCACCGCAACTCTCCGAGGGGCCCTCATCACAGGCTACGCCCCCGCAAGGAGCGAGGGGTCCCAAGACACGAAGGCTACAAGACGATGAAGGCTCTAGGGAAGAAGACCCGTCTAGGTCACTAGCCCACTATGGGGCTTCCAGGAGGGCCCATCTGTCAGTGGTAAATTTGTGAGTGCATGTGTCCACAGGACGCTGCTGTGTTGTAATTACCGTGTTACACAGAATATTCTAGGAATATAGTTAGTTCACCTACCCCAGTTTGTCCTATAAATACACTTATCCTATAATTGAACATGACACACGTAACGAGACGTTACAGTTTTCTACCTAACGTTTTATTGTACATTGTTCTTTCCATCCATCTCTGAGTGTATTGGTCTACCTGTCAGGACCCAACAATAATCATTCCACCCTTTTAGAGTATAGAATAATAACACGATGGAAATTATAATAGCTTCCAACTAATTCCTGCCTCTTGCAACGCTGTAGGGGAACGCCTCCAAAATTCGACCCTGGAAATCTTGCATGTTTCCTGTTCCAAATTCATAAGGCGTGTGTCATGATTTCCGCGTCCTGTTGCTGAGGTCCGTGACCAAGCAATGAGTCTCCAGAAGGTCCAAATATACAATTTTCGGTGTCCTGCTTTCGAAACATGTTGCAGGTCATCGTAGCATCCTTTTACAGAAATCTCTCTGATCTCCTCGACCTTCAGCAACAGGTTCTGGTTTCAAGAAAACAAATAGAATCAATAATGATCGAACATAATCAGTGGAAACTACAGGCTTTACAAGCTAGCAAGTTAAACTCCTCGAGAAAGCAAACAAATCATCATTCAGGGAGTCTCATGTTACCGTAGAATTAGAGCTAGAAAAACCTCGGGACTACTTAGCCGAGCCAAGGCAGATTTTTGAACTTGTTGTTCCAACGAGCCAGTCAACTCGTACCGGCTCGCGAGCTATACCAAATTAATTAATTTATAAAATAATAACGGATATTAGATAATTTTACTTATAATAATGAATTATAATTATATTTTTATATTTATATACTATTAATTTATTGTATAATGCAATATTATTTATCAAGATGTAGCTCGCAAGCCGACTTTAAGTTGAGTCAAGCCTCCTTCAGCTCGTTTAGTGGATGAGTCGAGTGGAGCCGAGATCGATCAACCAGCAAGTCACACCATGCCATGCCAATCCAACGGCTGTTTTCAGCCCTACGTAGAATCAGTGTCCAACCATTCTAGTAAATGTTGTTGTAACCATGAGTACATAAGTGTGCCTCAATCTAAACATCATCACGAGATATGTGATGCTAATATAAAGCCGTATCTAGTAGCCTCAATGAGGGCAGTCCCGAAAAAATTCGAGACCCTGTACGAAACTAAAACATGAGGTCTACTAGGCTAAAGTAAATAAGGTTAAATGTATAATATGATGTAGTATATAGTACATTGCAATAAGATATATAAGAATGGTACCTATTTGAATAGCATCATTCTTTTAGTATTTTTTGAAATGAAGTCTTCAATGATATGCTTATAATCAATTTTCTCCAACATTTTGCCTTCAAGTGCTATTATAGCCAAATCATAAGTCTTTCTTGTGTCATTGTAGAACGCAGATAAGTCTTTAATAGCTTCAATTTAGAAAAGCTTCGCTTTGTTGTTGCAACTATCACAGAAATAGTCAATAGAACTCTATATGCAATAGCTGCATTAGGAAAACAACCATGCTCCTTTAAAAACCGTAGAATTTCAATAGGCCCCATTCTTTCTTTTGGAATAAATTCTCGTAGAAACTTCAACTCCATATATAGTTCTTTGGCATCAATATCAGATGTTCCATCCTTTTTAAGGACAGCATCAAGATTATCACAAGAAGACTGTAAGCCCTGACATCCAACGACTGCAATGTTTCTGAAGTAAATAAGAAACCAAAATTTTTTTGGTAATCTTTGTACTGCTCAAATCTCGTTGTAAGAGAGGCAATAGCTTGATCAACTAGAGGTACAAAATACTCTACTTGAAATAAGTCCTCTTGAGACATTGTGGCAATATTTGTGTCTTCTGGGTTTTCATCGTAATGTCTCTTTCTTTTAATTTGTCTTTTTTAGGAAATGTTGTGCCAATATCCATCTCAAGTGCAATTTCTTTGGCTGACTCCAAAGCTTCTAAGAAACCAGTTTCCCTATAGCCCTCAAAGAAAGAAATAAGCCCTTGCACTTTCTCAATAGCAACATCAATAAGCATATCCTTTGCTTGCATTTGTTTGCTTACCAAATTAATAGCATACAATACCTCATACCAAAAGACTACCGCCACTATAAATTCATATTGTCCAAGTTCATTATTTGCTAGACCTTTAGCCTCACTGCTCTTTGCCGGATCATTATCAGTATCAGATACCTAAAATTAAAAGAAGGAAAACATTTTTAATATATTAGATAACGAACAAAATTATATAATTAATTTAATACCAATATGAAAATATTAGGTACCTCAAGTAGAGCCTCACAAATGTCTGCACATTGAAATCTGATAGCTTTAACATTATCAATGTGACTCCCATCGTGTAGCTGAAACTGACTTGAGAGTCAATCCAGTTATGTTATCTTTTAGAATCTGCCATTTTTTAGTAGAGTTAGAAAACATTGTGTAGATACGTTGGATGATTCTAAAAAAGTCGCTAAGCAGCTTTATCAATAGTTTGATTAGTTTGCAATCTACTACGCGGCTCATACCAAGTTGTCATGCTCAAAACATAATCTGCACCTGCCTCATGCTCTTTGAGTCTCTTCCCAAGATGTGCCCAATCAATATAACCCTCATTTGCCAACTGACCTTTTCGATGCCCTTTTGTAAATAGTTTACAGCTAAAGCAAAATGCTCTATCAAGTTTCTTAGAATAAACAAGCCAATCACTGTCACAGCTTTCTCCATTTGATAGGATTCTATTATAGAATAGTGAAGAAAATATTCTAGAAAATCTATCCTTAGGCCCCTTCTGAATTGATAGGTCTCTTTTAGGTCCCTTTTGTGCTAAAATGTCAACTTGTTTAATATTAAGTGAATCCCAATATCTTGGATCAAATATATCAGGCTGAAAAGAATCACCAGCATCCGAAGAAGGATTCAAGTCTTCACTGCTACTGCCTATCTGAGTATTTGTGTTGTCAGGGAGAGCTTCCTCAACTTCAACATTACTTTCTAGAGGATCTATAGGATCAATGTCAACATTATTATCAATTGCTTGCCCTTGTCATGTGTCGGATTATCAGATGACACTTGTGACTGTTTTGTAACAAACATATCCATAGCTCCTTGCTGAGATTGGACCAATTTCTCTATTCTTTATTTTTTTCTTACGCTTTTGCCAATCTGATTCAAATTTTCTAGAACGATTTGCAGAAGACATGGCTTCAATCATTGAACACTATTTCAGTAGACGTCTAGATGAAAAGATTGAAAAAACAAAACTTTAGAGATCAACCCAGGCCCACTACAGCGTTGTGATTATGAATGAATTGTAAAGCTAGACAGGAACAGATGTTAGATCATTGTGAATGTGATTTAATTGTAAAAAAGAATGACTATTAATACCTTCAGGGCCTAAATGCCTTGCTTACTGTTGCCGTGTGTCAGACTCAGACTCGTCACGCTCGCCGCGCGGACGCTCGAACACTCGCGATGGCCGATGGCGATGCGGCCAGCGGTGGTGGCCAATAGGGTTCAGGCTTCATAGCTGTGCGACGATAGGATTAGGATACGTGGACACCGGACGGTGGAGACGAATGGGTCTGGGAAACAAAACAACGTGAGCAGCCGGCTACAAATCATTTTTTATTGGGCTGCATGGCTGCCATGAGTGCTAATGGGCCAAAGCTGATGTTGTGCTTAACTATATATATGTACATACTAACTACTATATATTTGGAGGCCTATATAATTTAGAGGCCTTGAGTCGTCGCTCATGCTGCACATGCCCAGGGACGGCAGCTCAATTAAGTCGCCACGTAGAGTTCATTTTTCGTGATTATCTTTTTTCTTCTTTTTGTCATGATTATTTTTCTTCTTTTTGTCATGATTGTTTTCCTCAGTCAAGTTCGATGCCACGTTCTCTGAGATTGGATCAAGCGTTCCACGATCACCTGCTAATGGGTCGAGTTTTAATGGGTTTTATGGGTGATATTGATATGTGTGTTATTTGGGTGGATGTGAATGGGCTTTCGAGCTAAATTGGATGGGTTGATGCATGTTTATTGACAAGTGGATTGGAAGGGTTCTAACTCTCATCCTCACACTAGACATGTAAGGTCTTGTTTGATTATTCCTATATGACATGGATTAGATGAGATTAGAAAAAATAGTAGAGATTTTGACTTGCTATGGTTAAAACACATCCAATCCCCTCCAATCCATATGGATTAGAGAGAAAACGAACGAGCCCTAAGTGGGTAAGTTTTAAGTTATGGTACATGTGTGAATCTTCTTAAAAAGATTTCATACAATTTAAACGATTGTTAAGCTAAGTCATGTCCATAAATCATGGTTAATTTCTTGAAAATTTTAAGATATGAATGTGGGGTTTTAATTTTAAGGTCATACCTTTTTAAAGTGAATCCGCACACAAATTAGCAAATTATCATTCTTACCCATTTTTTTAAAAAATCAATCAGTTTTATGAAAATTTTAAAATATAAATACAACGTTTTAATTAAGGTCCGTTTTCTTAGGTGAGACCCACACATAGCTCTAACTATACAGTTACACACAAATTAGAAAATTATCATTCTTACTCGTTTAAAAAAACAATCAATTTTATAAAAATTTTAATGTGAGAACACGATATTTTAATTTTAAGGTCTAGTTTCTAAGGTGGGACCCACACATGGATTTAGCTATATTTACTCGTTTCAAAAAAAATCCAATCCATTTTATGAAAATTTTAAGATGTGAACACGATATTTTATTTTTTAAGTCTGGGTTCTAAGGTTGGACCCACATATAAATCTAACTACACCGATGCACACAAATTAGTAGATTATCATTCCAAAAAATAAATTAACTTTGTTAAAATTTTGAAGTGTGAATACGCCATTTAATTTTAAGGTTCGGCTTCTAAGGTGGGAACCCATATGAATCTAGCTACACCGTTGCATACAAATTAATAGATTACTATTCTTACCCATTTCCAAAAAATCAATTAATTTTTGAAAATTTAAATGTGTTAACACGATGTTTTATTTTAAAAATCTAGCTTCTAAGGTGGGATCCTGAAAGTCGCCTAGAGGGGGTGAATAGGCAAAACCTTAAAATTAAAACTTTATCCCCTAACTAGATCCCTTGATTAGTAGTTAGAACAAGATATACAAAAGTCAGAGTATAAAAACTAAGTTCTTGCTTGTAAAGAGTATTGCGCTTAAATAATGCGGAAGTGATAAATCAATACTACTAACAAATTTATGAGAATAAAGCAAGAAGGCTTAGATAAGAAGAGCAATGATACAAGTTCTCTCTTGCAATAAGTTGTTTCACTAAATGAGAGTTTAACTTAAAGCAACACCAAATAGAGTTAGCAAAGAGTAGTGCAAGAGGAACCTAGAAAGGGAAAAGACAAACAAATCACAAGCAATAAACACAATGGACACGGGTGATTTGTTTCACCGAGGTTTGGCCCTCGAAGGCCTAGTCCCCGTTGTGGAGTCCACTAAGGACGGGTCTTTTTCAACCCTTTCCCTCTCTCCACCGATCACACAAGGATCGGCGAGCTCTTCTTCTTCTCAAAGATCACTCTCGATCCCGCAAGGACCACCACACTCTTTGGTGTCTCTTGCTAGCTTTTACAAGCCCCCAAAACTTTGGAGGAAGTTTGATGGGAGTCAAAACTCCACGCGCAAATGAACACAAAGATGTAGCGCACACTATCTCTCAATGAATCTCACAAGGCACTAGTGCTAAACTCAAATGAGTAGCTCTCTCTTGCTTGCTCTATCTTTTGTGGCTCTTGTGTTGGTTGTAGTGGTCTAAATCTTGTGTATAGGATTGATCAATGAATATATGTGGTTGGGAGGACTTAAGTATGTCAACTAGATGACTTGGAATGTTGCTTGGACTCCCACACTTTGAAGTGGCCGGTTGGGGTGGTATTTATAGCCACCAAACAAAATATGGCCGTTGGAGAAGTTTGCTGGCGATGGGCGCACCGGACAGTCCGATGCGCCACCGGACAGTGTCCGGTGCGCCACCGATCAGTGTCCGGTGAGCTAGACGCCACGTCAGCCTATTCGTCAGGGTTGGAGCTGGTCGATAGTTGGAGGCTTTGTCCTCATGTGGCACCGGACAGTCCGGTGTCGCACCGGACAGTCCGGTGCCCCTCTGACTTGCTGCTCTGACATCTGATATCCATTGTTCACTTTGCAGAGTTGATCGTTGCGCGCAGATGACCGTTGCTCCGCTGGTGCACCGGACAGTCCGGTGGCACACCGGACAGTCCGGTGAATTATAGCGGAGGTGCGCCTGGAAAACCCGAAGGTGAAGAGTTTGAAGTCGATCTTCCCTGGTGCACCGGACACTGTCCGGTGGTGCACCAGACAGTCCGGTGCGCCAAACCAGGGAGCACTTCGGTTTCCTTTGCTCCTTTCTTCTTGAACCCTTTCTTGGTCTTTTTATTGTGAACCATTGGCACCTGTAGAACTTATAGACTAGAGCAAACTAGTTAGTCCAATTATTTGTGTTGGGCAATTCAACCACCAAAATCAATTTAGGAATATAGGTGTAAGTGCACCGGACACTGTCCGGTGGTGCACCGGACAGTCCGGTGCGCCAAACCAGGGAGCACTTCGGTTTCCTTTGCTCCTTTCTTCTTGAACCCTTTCTTGGTCTTTTTATTGTGAACCATTGGCACCTGTAGAACTTATAGACTAGAGCAAACTAGTTAGTCCAATTATTTGTGTTGGGCAATTCAACCACCAAAATCAATTTAGGAATATAGGTGTAAGCCTAATTCCCTTTCAATCTCCCCATTTTTGGTGATTGATGCCAACACTAACCAAAGCAAGTATAGAAGTACATAATTGAACTAGTTTGCATAATGTAAGTGCAAAGGTTACTTGGAATTGAGCCAATATAAATACTTATAAGATACGCAAGGATTGTTTCTTTAATTTTTAACATTTTGGACCATGTTTGCACCACATGTTTTGTTTTTGCAAATTCTTTTTGTAAATCCTTTTCAAAAGTCCTTTTGCAAATAGTCAAAGGTAAATGAATAAGATTTTGAGAAGCATTTTCAAGATTTGAAATTTTCTCCCCCTATTTCAAATGCTTTTCCTTTGACTTAAACAAAACTCCCCCTCAATAAATTCTCCTCTTAGTGTTCAAGAGGGTTTTAAGATATCAATTTTGAAAATACTACTTCCTCCCCCTTTTGAACACAATAAGATACCAATTTGAAATTTACCAATTTGAAAATCATTAGTTGTAAAATTAGGGTGGTGTGGTCCTTTTGCTTTGGGCTTAATATTCTCCCCCTTTGGCATGAATCGCCAAAAACAGATACTTAGAGTGAAATATAAGCCCTTTGAAGTGTTCTCCCCCTTTGGCAAATAATATATGAGTGAAAGATTATACCAATATGGAGAGACAGTGTGGAGTGATGGCGAAGGGTAGATAATACTGATAGAGTTGAGTGGAAGCCTTGTCTTCGCCGAAGACTCCATTTCCCTTTCAATCTACGACTTAGTATAGAAATATACTTGGAAACATATTAGTCGTAGTCATGGTACGAGAATATATAATAGGATATATGCATTTGTACCAAAATGAAAGAGAGATGATCAAGAGATATATCAATTAAGCATGATCATAGTTCTATATAACATAGATTGCTCCCCCTAAATATGTGCATGGAGAGAAACACATATTATGGCCTTAAATGCCACTTGCACATAATTAGGTTAATGAGAACATATCTATATCATACAGAATGTGAAGTGCATTTGTGTCATAGTATAAGTGTGATGCTCATGACAGTTTATGCACTTATGAAAGCATGTTATGAATAATTTAAGCATTTCCCTTAAGGATTTCAAAGAGGCTTAAGGACCATCCACCTTTGGAACAAAGGTAGCTTATCCTCGTTACAAGGTTAAGTTTTAAGCTCTTTGACAATAAAATTACTTCATCCAGTTTAAGCAAAGATGCATTAATGCAGGAGTGAAGTTTTAAGAGGTTAAACTAGGTATGAAGCAGGGATAATGCATGGACATGCTTTCTCTTCCTTTTATATAAGACATACAAAGAATGTATAGAAAAAGGAAGATTTAGGTACATGTGTAACTAAAGGGAAGTAGTTTTACCGTTGTGTACCTTCACATAGAGACGCTCTCTTCACTGTGCTTTGTCCTTAGTCTTAGATGCTTAAGACCTATACTCAATGACAGTATATGGAAATATTTTGCACAAGAGAGAGTTCTACAACTAGTGATCCTTTTCCAAGTTATTGTTAGCATATATCAAATGGATCATAAATTGCATAAATGTATCATGAATTCTCCTTTTAACTTAGTGCACATCAAGAGAGATATCGATTAATAGAATATACGGCACTAAGAAGCATGATTGTTAATTGAAGTCATTCAATGATCAAACAAATAACAGATGTGATCAAAAGAACAACATATGCATTAGATAAGATTGAAATAGGAGAATCCAGTAAATATGCTACTTTAGAGTGAAAGATGAGAATTGGAAAATAGTAGCATACTTCATGAGAAACTCATTCTCATGCAAGAGACTATATGAAATTACTAAGATAGAGTAATAGTCTCAACATAATCAAGATATAGAAAGAGGCTCCCCCTAAAGATATGCATCAAGTATTTGAATGAATTGAATGGATGTATTTACTTTAAAGACAAATAGGGAGAAGCATTATACATCTTGATCAAGGCTTATAAGATTTGCAATAAACAACTTAAGCCTAGATTTCTCACAATAAAAAAGGTTTAGAATACTCACAACTACCCCATTGATCGTTTTGAGGATCTTATTATCCAAGTGGATGTTGTTGTTCTTGATGTCCTTCTTTTTCATGTGAGTGTCCTCCCTTTGTAGTTGTTTCCCTTTCCTTTCAAACTTATTGAAAATACTCAAGAAAGATGTTAATAGCACAAGGGAGTATATAATGAAGGATGATTTCTTTTAGATAGGAAATAAGCATAATTCATCATCCATGAGTCACATAGACATGAAGTAAAATCCTTAACGTTAGTGCACATTATCGGAAAAGAGGAATGAGCACCTTTTTTAAAACATTTTTTATCAAACATAGGAATTTTACTTCTTCATATTGAATTTATTATCATGACTTAGAAGCACATCAATATGAGAATGGATATAACAAAGGCATGAATTAGATTCTAATGGACAAACGCATTTATGAAAATGATATTGAATGCACACTTAGTTAATTTAGGTCCAATAAAGAATCTATTCTTCACAAGGGTAGAATATGATAATTTAGATTAAATAGCCATTGAGATGGGAACTAAACTTGATTAAGAAGATGAGTTCCCATACCTTTGCTTTTACCTTTCTTCCTTTGGGTGAAGAGCAACCCATGAGGCTTGTGCTCTTTCTCTTTTGTGGATATTTATAAGTAGGCTCAAGAGATACGTTATTA
This sequence comes from Zea luxurians, assembly GCA_029449295.1. Classification (NCBI taxonomy): domain Eukaryota; kingdom Viridiplantae; phylum Streptophyta; class Magnoliopsida; order Poales; family Poaceae; genus Zea; species Zea luxurians. The sequence goes on along the minus strand of JAOPSE010000001.1, from coordinate 84,950,886 downwards.
GTAACACAAGCACTAGTTTCCATTTTTGTAATCATTTTTGATAGGGAATGAAAAGCTAGATTACTAAAAGCATGGAAACTTCATAGCATGAACTAGATTATCCATAGATGATGTTATGCTCAATTTTAACTCATAAAACAAGCATAAACAATCCTTTAAGATTATGGGAATAAATCTAATTCATGATATGGAAAGCGATAAATGTGAAAGAATCAAATCCAATTTAAGCAAGTAGAAGTACATCATAAATCATTGGATTGATTTTTCTTTTCATGTTAGATTACATGCTTTTCCAAAGAGAAACCTATTCTCTACAAGTGAGACTACTTGGGTTACTTAGATAAAATCATTAGTCTCACTATTCTAATTATAGAGAGAGTTTTCCTTTTATAAGTGTCCAAAGGATTTGAATTCCTTACATGACACCTTATTCTTTTAAGAACTTGAAATATCTCTCTATATCTAGAATCAGGGCAATAATAAGATAATTAGTGTAAAACATGCCATGAGGTGTTTGCAATAGTTAAAGCATGTAGATTGCCATAGGATAGAAATGATGAGTATGCAACCTACCATATGAGAGGAAATTCTTCAAAGAATGGTAATAATACAAATTTAAAGACATTTGATGTGCTATATATTCCTATGTGACTACACAAGACACCTAAGAAATGATAATTTAAGATACTTGCACTTAAAAGCATAAGAGTTACCATCCTTTGGCATTTCTCAATGTTGTAGGCCTTGATTTTCCGCATATGATAATCTTTTATTTCCTACAACATCAATGTCTTCCTTGAGATGATATGAGTTTAAGACATAGTAATTTGAAGAATAACCTTGGGTCAATTACGGATATAGATCATTGAAGATTGATAGCTTGAGTTGATAAGAATTGAATGGACTCTCTCAAGCATCCCAAGGCTTCATACCATCTCTTCCTCCTGCAAGGCTTGTCACGTACATTTTGGTACCCATCGCTTGATGGGTCCGTTAAGGTTAGTAAACAAAGATCTAGGAACCCAAACGTCCTTTGTGTTAGAACTAGGTAAACTTATTACCTTTCTAGCACAAGTTGCAATTTTGGGTTGCCTAGTTATATGAGAAATAATTGACAAGGTAGGAGTGGGGAAGTTGTTACCAATGGGACAATCCTTGCATTGATGTCCCTTTTTCCGGCATATGTAGCATAGGCGATCCTCAAGCCTCGAAGATTTCTTCCTTCCTTGTTTCTTGCTTGCTACATGGTTAGTGAAAGTTTTCTTTTCTAACCCTATGCCTTTTGTTTTAAATGGGGACAAGATCTAAGTAAGTGTCCCTTCTTGGAGCATTTAAAACAAAGTCTATCATCCTTGTTAATAATCAAACCATTTTTAATGTAGGGATATGACCTAATCAAGTGCCCCTTTTTAAAGCATTCACTACACCTCTTAATGTGAAGTGTGGCTTGATCATTACCTTAGATGTTACCTTTTGCGGAGGCGTGGTTAAGGCTTTTGGAGGAGGTATTGAATTTCTTCTTTTGTTCCCTCCTCTTTGCAATCCTCAAGTCCTTGACAATTTCTTCAAGGGATTTAGTGCATGCCTCGGTTGTTCCCGTCTCAAGCTTCTTCACCATATGATCATGGTTATCTTGAGAAGGTTGAGCAGTGCACTTCCCTTTAAGTTGTGTCAAGCTCATCTTTAGCCTCTCATTTTCTTCTTTGAGCTTTTGATATGTATCATCATTTGTTCCTGCAATTTCTAGCTCAAAAGAAGATTTGCTTGTCGACGGACAACAAGCATTAGCACATGGTAATATAGTATCAATTTGAATACATGTGCATGAGTGAGGTTGTTGGGATTTTAAGTTTTCTATCACAACCTCATGAGCAATGTTTAATATGATATGATCATCTCTAAGATTTTCATGAGAGCATAGGAGCATATCATATTTTTCTTGAAAAGCTAGATTTTCAATTTTTAGCTTTTCTACTTGGTCCTTAAGCAAGGTATTCCTATTTACTAATTGAGCGATACAATGTAAAGCGTTATCTTGCTCAATTGAAACAGTTTCATACCTTTGGACCAAATCAACATGAGAGCACTTTAGCTCCTCATGTTCTTTAGTCAACTCGTCAAAGTGTAGCATTTGCATGGAGAGAACATCTTCTAGCCTTTGACGAGCTTCGCTTTGCTCTCTCGCTCTTTCTAGAAGTTTGAGCATGACCGCCTTATCTTCTTGGCTTAGGCGAGCGTAGAGATGCAAGAAGCTTCTTTCTTCCTTCTCATCCTCATTTGTTCTTCCGCTATCATTTTCATTAGCCACACAACATATGTGGGAATCAAAATGGGAAGATAAACCTTTTGGAGAGGTGGATTCATCGTTTGGTCTCCATCGTTCATTTTCTTCTTCTTCCTTTAAAGGGTTAGTATCACAAGAACTAAAGGAAGTGGAAGCATCAAATGAACTAACATGTTTGGACTCATCAAATTTAGTTTTAATTCTAGTCCAAATATCATGCGCATCATGAATGGATTCGTCATAATTTGATATGAAGGCACGATAATCTTCTTTGCTAAGAGAATTGCTTAAGATGTCAAAAGCTAGGTAGTTTAAGCGAAAACATCTTTGATCCTCCTCGGAAACAATTTCTTTATTATAACTAGAAGGAAAGATACTCTTGTCTATAATTTGTTCTAATCGAGGATCTATGGTTCTAAAAGCATTTAGCACACTAGTAGACCATTAATCATAGTTAGAACAATCATCAAATAAAATCTCAAGAGTTACCTCCTTCCGAGTTGTGTTCTCCTGGGTCTTCTTGTTCTTTTGGGATCTTCTATGAGCCATCACTTCGAGTTGTTAGACTCAAGATGAAGTGCCTAGCTCTGATACCAATTGAAAGTCGCCTAGAGGGGGGTGAATAGGCAAAACCTTAAAATTAAAACTTTATTCCCCAACTAGATCCCTTGATTAGTGGTTAGAACAAGATATACAAAAGTCGGAGTATAAAAACTAAGTTCTTGCTTGTAAAGAGTATTGCGCTTAAATAATGCGGAAGTGATAAATCAATACTACTAACAAATTTATGAGAATAAAGCAAGATGGCTTAGATAAGAAGAGCAATGGCACAAGTTCTCTCTTGCAATGAGTTGCTTCACTAAATGAGAGTTTAACTTAAAGCAACATCAAATAGAGTTAGCAAAGAGTAGTGCAAGAGGAACCTAGAAAGGGAAAAGACAAACAAATCACAAGCAATAAACACAATGGACACTGGTGATTTGTTTCACCGAGGTTCGGCCCTCGAAGTCCTAGTCCCCATTGAGGAGTCCACTAAGGACGGGTCTTTTTCAACCCTTTCCCTCTCTCCACCGATCACACAAGGATCGACGAGCTCTTCTTCTTCTCAAAGATCACTCTCGATCCCGCAAGGACCACCACACTCTTTGGTGTCTCTTGCTAGCTTTTACAAGCCCCCAAAACTTTGGAGGAAGTTCGATGAGAGTCAAAACTCCACGCGCAAATGAACACAAAGATGTAGCGCACACTATCTCTCAATGAATCTCACAAGGCACTAGTGCTAAACTCAAATGAGTAGCTCTCTCTTGCTTGCTCTATCTTTTGTGGCTCTTGTATTGGTTGTAGTGGTCTAAATCTTATGTATAGGATTGATCAATGAATATATGTGGTTGGGAGGACTTGAGTATGTCAACTAGATGACTTGGAATATTGCTTGGACTCCCACACTTTGAAGTGGCCGGTTGGGGTGGTATTTATAGCCACCAAACAAAATATGGCCGTTGGAGAAGTTTGCTGGCGATGGGCGCACCGGACAGTCCGGTGCGCCACCGGACAGTGTCCGGTGCGCCACCGGACAGTGTCCGGTGCGCCGCCACGTCAGCCTGTTCGTTAGGGTTGGAGCTGATCGACCGTTGGAGGCTTTGTCCTCATGTGGCACCGGACAGTCCGGTGTCGCACCGGACAGTCCGGTGCCCCTCTGACTTGCTGCTCTGACATCTGAAATCCACTGTTCACTTTGCAGAGTCGACCGTTGTGCGCAGATGGCCGTTGCTCCGCTGGCGCATCGGACAGTCCGGTGGCACACCGGACAGTACGGTGAATTATAGCGGAGGTGCGCCTGGAAAACCCGAAGGTGAAGAGTTTGAAGTCGATCTTCCCTGGTGCACCGGACAGTCCGGTGCGCCAGACCAGGGAGCACTTCGGTTTCCTTTGCTCCTTTCTTCTTGAACCCTTTCTTGGTCTTTTTATTGTGAACCATTGGCACCTGTAGAACTTATAGACTAGAGCAAACTAGTTAGTCCAATTATTTGTGTTGGGCAATTCAACCACTAAAATCAATTTAGGAATATAGGTGTAAACCTAATTCCCTTTCAGATCCACATATAAATCTAGCTACACCATTGCATATAAATTAACATATTATCATTCTAACTCATTTCAAAAAAATTGTGAAAATTTTGAGATGTGAACACGATGTTTTAATTTTAATATCTATCTTCTAAGAGGCGACCCACATAAGAGTTGCACATAAATTAGCAGATTATCAATTTTACTTCTTTCCAACATGGCAGTGAATCCACTCTATATTGAACATGAATCTTGCATGGGTTTAGGTAATGGGTTTAACCCACTAGCTATGGATGGGTTATTTAGTTGAATTATTGGATTGGGTTGGTTGAAGAAAATAACTCATTTGCATTGGGTTTGGAGTGAGCTTCAACCTATTATAGTTTGTTGATTTTGCTCTCAATCCATATGGTTTACATGATAAATCCTCTATTTTATCATATTATTTGAATTATTGGATTAGATTTTGCTCTCAATTTACATTATCTATACTATACTTAAAGCATTAGTTTCAACGATCGTCCTGCGACATCTTTTTACAAATAACCCCTCATACCTATTTCAAATTAATCTGTTGCACGCCTATAGATGGCCAAACGGTGGTCCGACATGGGCCAGACGCCCGTGGGCCACAACTCTGGCCCAGGCACGTCATGCCGGTCTGCTGACTGTGCCGGGCCAGCCCGTTAGCCCGTCGGCCCATTTGATTAAATTAACATAAAATGTTAAAAAACAGTGAAGGAGGTAAGGTTCGAACCCATGCTCTAAAAAAACTAGTAGAACATCATGATCAGGTGTTTTTAATACTGAATATAAATTTTATATATGTATATATATTTTTTGTAAAATAAAAAAATATATAATCGTGTCGGATCGGGCCAGCACTATGGGCCGAGACTACAGCCCAAGTATGGCACGACATTCTTAGCTCTTGCAAGCATTAGGTCGTTTCTGAGGCCACATTATCGCAATAGACTCCATGGTGTTTGAGGTTGCTGAATTGGATGGAGCAACAGTGATTTGTCACACTGACAGTAAAATGAAAGGTTATTTGTTGGTTTTAAACGTTAGTAATTGCTACGAAGTAGCATAATTTATATGGAGAACATCCAGTTTTTATTGATGACTGACTTTAGCAATCACTCCATATTTTGATCTATCTTTTTTATAAGTTTAAGTTCACGTGACTTATTTTAGAAACTTGAGCACACAAACTTTCTCTTATTTGGTCTCTGTATGGTGTAATTATGTCATTTTATAATCTTTGTTCGTTTGAACTCTCTTCTAATCGCTCACTTCATTGGCCGTGTTGTACCAAGACATATTGCATGGAATAAACAATAAGAGCATCTCCAAGAGACTCTTCATTTTTTGCTCTCTATTTAACTATCTATTTACGTTTTCATAAATATTACACTCTATATATAGCATCTCAGTCTAACAAACTATCTATCTAGTTTAGCTAGTCAGGTGGCTAGCCAAATTTACCTAGTGAGAGAGACAATTTACAGAGTCAGATAGCTTGCGAGTCAGATAGCTAGTCTGTTGGAGATTTAATTTACTATTGGATAGCTAAAATTTAATTTGGCGAGTTATTTAGCTAGTCTCTTGGAGATGCTCTAACATCAGTTAGCCAAATTAAAAAATATTATACGGAGAGCGGAGACAATCAATAAAAAAAATCTTAAATTTTTTTATGGATAGTTTACGTGAGTATTATTATAAGACGTCATAATGCACGGGCAACCGACTAGTGAAACCTCTATTTTACACGCTCTATGGACAGCCTAAAGGCAATGTTATTGTTAACTCAGAGCAAATGGCTCCATGTCCGCAACGGAAGAGAATCTCATCTATATTAAATTATAAGACGTTTTTACTATTTTATTTAGATATATATATTATGTGTAAATATATATTGTAAAATTAATGTCTTAAAAAGACAAAACGTATTATAATTTAGAATTATAATTTAGGATGATAGGAGTGTTGTTCTGTTACCGTTGAACATGATTTCTCCGCCTAGCACTACTCAACAAATCTGGTAACTTCCGACTCTACTTTTATTTGTCATCACCCTTTGACGAGGCCGCCTCCTATTTCTAGGAGATCCTAATATCCCTAAACTCCTGATAAATCTAAAATATATTACCTACAGCCGATGCTGCCCTGCTATATAAAATTTGTGATATCCAATGTTGGCATGTAACCAAACCGGGGCCGTCGATTCTGCCTCAACAACCTCAACTAAATGGATGTAAACACCTCCATCCATTCCTTTAAAACAATTTGTTTTAAGCATGAGACTATAGAAGAGGATAGCTATTTTCGAAATTTAAATTTAAAGTGTGTGGTGTATTCATCTTTTGGAGCATCTCTTTTGTTTGATAAAGCATTTCAAAAGAAGTTTACTTTAGTACTTAATTGTTTCTTTTATGTGAAAAATATTTTTATTAAGTTTTAGTGTCTATCCTAAAATGTATTATTCCCCAAAGGAATATTTTATTTCCAAGATTAATGTGATTAAGCAAATTATCTAATTGTATAATTATATCTCCTTGTATTTGAAATAAAAGAAAAGGAATTAGAAAATCCCGATAAAAAGAAAAAGGAAATCTTCTTCCCAGCCCCGGCCCATGCCTGCTTTTGGCACAGTCGGCCCGCCAGCGCGCCCCAACCCTTTTCCCCTCTTGCTCTCTCTGACAAATGGGCCCCGCGTGTCAGCCCATTTCCTTTCTTCCTTCTCGCGCCAGCGCCAAAAACTCGTCGCCGTCATGCCGCTTGATTCCCTGCCAAATGTGGAACGCGTCGTGATGCTCTTCCTTTTTCCCTCAATCTCGACCAATCTCCCCTTCCTCTCGCCGAGTATTTCTTTCCTTTTGTGGCCGCCATTTATGGAAACCGACTAGAGTTGATCTCCTCACCGATTCTCATTGATTTGGTGCCTATCTTGCCTCGGTATTGCCTCTATAAGTATCACCCGAACCCCCACCTTCGATTCCAAGTACCAGCACCCCCTCTCCGAGCCTCGCTGCTTCTATCCGCGCTCGCCGTCACCGTCGACCCGCCATCACCCGTGGCTAGGGACCCCTTGTGTTCCCCGTCTGCGTCGAGGCCACCGTTGTGATAACCGGAGCTCGCTAATGCTTCCCCGGTCTTCTCCGAGCTCTCTCGGCCCTTTGTCGAGCCCAAACGTGTCACCCCGTCCTCGCTGGAGTTCGTCGTGCTGCCACCGCTCATCGCCGACCCTCTCCTCTACCTCGACCCGCTCTTTGAGGCCACGATCGTGTTCGCCTTCACCTCACCTCCCTCCTGAGGCCTTTTCCCCATCATGTTAGGCCCCGAAGCGATGTTTTGGCCAACTCTGGTGAGCTCGTCGGTCGTGCACCGTCGCAGGCCATGCGCCCCTCGCTGCTCTCCTTTGCCCCGGCTTGCTGGCCGCAGAGCCACGTGCACACCGAGCCGTGCAATCAGGATCGTTAGATCCGCATGAGACAGTCGTCTTTAGCCTAGTCAAGCCAACTCACTCGTTTTAATTAAAGCGCTTAGATATCGATTAGACGGCCACCATCGACCGATACCCCTTCGCCTGAGCCACATCGTTAATTTCACAAAGAACCCCCTGAGTTAATATCTTTTTTACCCGTCGTTTTTCGTAGTTCAAAGATCATTACCGTTAGGTTATAAATCTTATGGATTATCCCCTGCGCTTTTGGGAATTAGTACCCGTCGTCCGGCCCTGTCCCTTTAGCACCTGGGCCCCTCTGGTTTCAAATTTAAGCCCGCAGACCCCTGGACTTTTCACACCAGCCCTTGAAAACTATTTTTCTATTACAAACATGTCCCCACAACATTGTTTTATTTATATCTTGACCATTTTAGATCCAAATAAATTAGTTTTTGTTTTGCTAATTTCCTAAAATCATCCTAAACTTTTAGGAATGTTTTTATAGTAGCTTTATTATAAGAAAAAATTAATCCCAATTATCCTAAAATCATCATGTGTTAGAGAATCAAGAGCAGTTTGAAGAAGACTTTTGTGAAGAAGGCACATGGACCTTCTCCCCCAGTATATTCTATTTTATCCCAATTATACCATGACAACTAAGTTGACTTTTCTGAAATGCATAATTTGATGGGATTACCTATTAGCAATGCCTAGTCTTTACCAACCCTAATGCCTTGTTTAACCTGGGAGTTATGCTTTGCTTTAATAGCATTCTACTGCTTTAACTAAGCTTGATGATGTCGCTCCTTTTAATGATGCTCATGTTCTTAAGTTTATGTTGCACTGTTGTTGTTAATTTGATAATTAACAAGATCATATGAGTTAATTGAAACATGGAGTGGCCACTGTAATACCCGATTTGTAAAAGCATAGAAAATGATATTATTTCCCTCATATGTATCGCCTCTATTCATTTACACATGCGAACACCACATTAGAAGCAAATAAATAATAAAAGACGTACCATTAATTTATGCATCATGCTGAGGTTTTATTTTGTGTGCATTATTTGTGACAAAATAAAGATAATATAAAAGAAATATAGTAAAGTCCAAAGTGGAATTTGAGATCTAAAAGAAATCTTAGAAATGGAGAAAAGAGAAAAAAAAGAAAGGATATGAAAATGAATAAATAATATGTATGTAAATAAATTTCTAAAATTGGTACCTCTAGTTTCACAATATAATGTGAGGATAATTTGGCACAAGATTTGAATTTAAATCTGAATTTGAATTGGAATATGGAAATAAAGAAAGAGAAAAGAAAATACAAAAAAAAGGGTAAAAGACCTACATGGGCTGACCGACCCTGCTTTCGGCCCAACTGAAGAAAAACCCCGCGCGGCCCACATTCACTCTCCCTCGCGCGCGGCCCAGTTTCCCCTGTGTCTGCTTGCGCTCACCCGGTGTCACTTCCTGGTGGGTCCCGCAGGTCAGGGCGGGTCTTCTTCTCCCCTTGCTGAAGCAGCGACCGCGGAGGACTGGATGCTCAACGAACCGAGCGATTCTCTCGCTTCGGCCGAACTCCCACTGCAACGGCCTCCCCGTACCCGCCGCACGAATCTGCGGACCCAGCTCCTCTTGAACCTCCCCATAAGAATCACAGGCGCGGCATTCTTCTCTACTCTTACCTCCTTCTCCCGTCGCGAGCAATCCGAACGCCGCCGCGCTAGCTTTCCTCCTCTCGCTCCTTCCGGTGTCAGCAGAGAAGAATTTGGGGCTCGCCAAAGGGTTGTGTCTGCGCGCGCTTGTACTTGGGCACTCGGTGCCTCGGTGGGACGGCAATTTCTTCCCCGCGCTCCTCCTCTACCGTGGAATTGCCCTCGCGTCGTGGTGCGGCTCCTTCACCTCACCGTTGCCGGTAAAAAGCACTCTCCTGGGTCTGCCACATTCTCAATTTCGCGTAGCCTTGGGTAATCGTGGTTAAGCAATGGCATTTTGGGCGTCCGTGATTGCCCGCCTCGGTGCACGGCCGGTGTGTCCGCGCATTCTCGCAGCTCGATGATCTGGCGCCATAATTAGTTGTGAGTTTACCTTCACCGGTTTCGCCACCTTCTCCACTACGTTGTGACCCATTTAATTTCGGAATGGGTCATCGAGTCCCCTGCGGCCGAACTCCGGCTTTGCGCCGCCGTGGATGATGCGCACTGCCGAGCTAGGGGATGTGGTGTTTGGTGACGGGGAAGACTCCCATGAGCCGTTGATCGACTAGCTAACGACCAGGATTGGGCGTGGGGCGGTGATCGTTGGATACAGATCGTGTGGTTATATGTAGATCTTGCTCCATTGAACCACAACCGTTGATCCCTGATCTGTGGGTTCACAATGCGTACCGGTTCACGGATAGGGAACTGTAATCTGGGTCGTTGACAACATATCCGACGGCTATAGTGCACCGTATCCTTTGAGTCGTCCCGATTTACAAAAGAGACCCTGCATTTTAGATGAATTAACCCGCAGTCCACCCTGTACAGCACTCTGAGTCTTAGGATGAATTACTCCGAGGTCCCTGTGTTTTCCAGAAATGGACGCCTAGTCCAGGAATCAATAAAATCAGAGAAAATCCATTCTAAATTCATTTTTAATACAAAAATAATGGTAGGAACTTGTAAAATTCATATAAAATTCATATGAACTCCAATTTGGACCATTCCAGTTCCTATAATTTTGTAATAGTATTCTCTATTAAATAGTACCACTGTTTTTACATGAAATACACATTTAAATTTATTTTCCACTTAATCCTATATTAAATGCATAAAACCTTAGAAAATCCATAACTTAAAATCCATACCTCCAAATTTAATGATTCCAGTTCCTGTGATCTTATTTTAATGTCTAGTTTATTACTGTATATTCCATTTGCATGTTTGATGTGATGTTAATTTATGCTATGCTATGTATGTATTGTGTTGATGCGAGTAGACGAGCAAGCCACTGTGGAACCTGAGGTTCAGCAAGTAGAGACTGCTGAGCAGGAGCTCGTTGAAGGCAAGTTGTGCCCTTGATCACTTCTTTTACCCATTCATGTTCTTATTATTCATAATGATCTGCATAGGATAATTTTGCTGGGACCCAATAGGATGCCCTAGATTTTGACTATCTTTATACCTTGCTTCACCACTGGTTTTACTACTAAAGTTTTGGGTAGTACATGCTATTGCTTTATGTGGATTTGGGTATAGAGATATTCATCACTCATTGTTATACTATTTATTGTTATCTGTTTTATTCTTCAATGTTCATGTTAAGATCATTATGTTAATGGGAACATGGAGAACCACCCGGGAAAACAGTGCTACCACAAGGGTTTAATGGGACGCCCTTGGCTGATTAACTAGGAAAGCTAGTGGAGGGCTACCTTACCCGAAAGGGGCAAGGGCAGTAGGGGAGTGGTCAGTGTAGGGAGGTCCTTGGGTTGATTTTGCTGCGATGGCGGTCAGACAAGAACCCTGCACTGGAGCTTCCTATAAACTGTAGCGGGTAGTCTGAAGCTAGTGGAACTTTGTAAAGGCCTCGTAGTGGTACCCTGCCTCGCTTCCTAGGTAGAGGTGTATGGAGTCTGATCAACTCTGTGGCAAATGGGTAACACGACTTGTGGGTAAAGATGCGCAACCTCTGCAGAGTGTAAAACTGGTATACTAGCCGTGCTCACGGTCATGAGCGGCTCGGACACTCACATGATTAAATTATGGAACTTAAACTTAACCTGTCATTTCATTGCATTTGGGATTATTTTATTATTACTTTTATTTATTGTTACTATGGTTTGGTATTCACTTACACTTAGTAACTGCTAATAAAATGTTGACCAACTTATAAAAGCAATGCTCAGCTTCAGCCTTTATTTCATTGATCAGCCTTACACTTCATGAACTCCCACCTTTGGTGAGTTCATGTCACATTATTCCCCACGACTTGTTGAGCTATGATCGTATGTGAGCTCACCCTTGCTGTCTCACACCCCCCCCCACAGGAGAAGAACAGGTGGTCGAAGAGGAGCCGCCTAACACTGAGGCATTCGACTTGATCTAGGTGGCGTTTCTCAGTTGACATTTGCGCCGACGATCCTTAGTTCGTTTTATATTCATTATTTTATTTTGTAATAAGTCTTCCGCTATGTAATAAATACTCTGACGTTTTATGACATTTATCTCTATACACTCTGTTATTATATATGTTGTCTTCTTTGGCGCATGTATGAGATGCACCTGGCTTTGTTCCTTAAAGCCGGGTGTTACAGAAGTGGTATCAGAGGAATGTTGACTGTAGGACGAGACCTAGATAGAAATGGACAAACCCTTACCTACTTATCTCATTCCGAATCATTCTACACTTACCTTACTCTGAATCTTTCTATACTTATCTTAATCCTGTCTCACCTTCTACTGTTCTACTCTGATCATTCTTATCTTCTCTATTCTAAGACAAGATGGATTTTAAACCTTGGAATCCCTACCCCTATGACATTTCTAAGAGATAGGAGACCTAAGACAAAAAAATCAAAACTATTTCTTATATTTAAAAATGTTGTTTGATTGTTCTGATGAAAAATGTCTGATTTGCTTCTTTGATTGATTGAAGTATTAAATATGGACATCTTAGTATGTACCACCATAAGGTATTGAATTAGCTTTAGTAGGGAAAACATTAATCTGCTTAGCTAATAAATCCCCCAGAGTAACATGATTCGTAATTACTGCCTTGTCTACTACTCTCTCTTACCATATGTATCTAACTCAGATGGTCAATACCAGGAGGGGTGGTGGAATTGATCTGCCTCCTAATCAACACACTCGGAGAATATACAGACAACCTCAGCCACAGCCAGCAGAGATGAATCCTCCTAATCCTCCACCAGGCGGAGTTGACCCACTGGTTGCTGCTCAGATGGCGGTGATGCAGCAAATGGCGGACACTATGGCTGATATGCGTGCCCAGATGCAGCAAGAACGCCAAGAGATGCGTCAGGAAAGAGAAGATATACGCCAGGAGTTGCGCCAGGAGAGAGATGAGATACGCCAAGAAAGGAGGGCGCAACAACAGCAGCTGCAACAACAACTTCAACAACAGCAACAACAGCAACAAGTGCCATTGCCTCCACCACCACCACCAGTTCCACCTCGTGATAAGCACCGGGAGTTTATGAGTCATAAGCCACCGACCTTCGCCAGTTCGCTAGATCCACTTGATGCAGACGATTGGTTGAAGTCAATTGAGAAGATGTTGAATATTGCACAATGCACTGACCGGGAGAAGGTTCTATATGCTTCTGGACGTCTGACTGGTCCTGCTGCTGACTGGTGGGATTCATATACGGCTGCCCATGATGCTGCTGATACTATTACCTGGGCAGAGCTCAGTACGCAGTTCAGGAACTACCATATTCCAGCTGGGATGATAAAGATCAAGAAGAAGGAGTTTCTGGCATTGAAGCAAGGCAACATGTCGGTCAGCGAGTACAGAGACAAATTTATTCAGCTGTCGAGATATGCTCCGGAGGAAGTTGCTGAGGATGAAAGGAAGCAGGAGCACTTTATTGAAGGACTTAATGGACCCTTGCAGTATGCACTGGTTGCACACACCTTTCCATCATTTCAGAGGCTACTGGATAAGGCTCTTGCTATTGAACACAAGTGTGTTCAACTGGGTGATTTGAAGAGGAAGGCTATCTCACAAGGACAGGGTAGCAGTAGTGTTCGTCCTCGCTACAGTTCACCACAGGGTACACCGACTCGACCGGGAGGACCACGCCCAGTTCAGCAATCACCGCTAAGGACTCCACCTACTCGTCAGGCCACTCCCACTGGCACCCCGACGAAGTTTGCAGGACAGAGTCCGGGCACTACGTGTTTCAAGTGTGGGAAGACTGGTCATTATGCAAATGTCTTCCCACAGAGGATTGCTACTACTCCAGCTCAGAACAAGCAACAGACCCCTGGCAAGGGATATTCTATAGCCAGGGTGAATCAAGTCAGCGTTGATGATACTCCTGATGGTGGGGACCTCGTAATTGGTATGTTTTATGTTAATGCAATTCCTGCAACCATATTATTTGATTCTGGTGCTACACATTCATTCATGTCTGCTAGATATGCCAACACAAATGAAATACCACTGCTAAATATGAGAAAACCCATGATAGTAATTACACCCAAAGGGCCTGTTGAGGCGAATCAAATGACACGTAGATTGACATTAACCATTATGGGTAGAGAATTTGGAGCTACTGCAATAATATTAGAGTCAAGCAGTATAGATCTAATACTTGGTATGTCATGGCTAAGAAAGGCAAAGGCCGTTATAGCTTGTGGTAGAGGTACCGTAGAACTCACTACCATTAAAGGAGAAAGATTTCAAGTTAATATTGCAGTAACCTCCTCATCCATGCGTGCAATGTTCTTTATGCCTGAGGAGTTTGTTGGTGACAACATCCGGGTGGTTAGAGATTTTCCGGATGTCTTTCCAGAGGAGTTACCAGGGATGCCACCTGATAGAGAAGTTGAGTTTGTTATAGATCTCTTACCTGGAACCGCCCCTATTTCTAAACGGCCATATAGAATGTCCGTAGAGGAGTTGAAGGAACTTAAGAAGCAGTTGACGGAGTTACAAGAGGCTGGTTACATTCGTCCAAGTTCCTCGCCGTGGGGAGCACCGGTACTGTTTGTACAGAAGAAGGATGGATCCCAAAGAATGTGTGTGGATTATAGATCTCTTAATGATGTTACGGTGAAGAACAAGTATCCATTACCCCGTATTGAGGATTTATTTGATCAGATGAGAGGTGCTAGAGTATTCTCGAAGATTGATCTCCGATCGGGTTACCATCAGATGAAGATTAGACCATCAGATATTCCCAAGACAGCATTCTCGACTCGATATGGATTATATGAGTTTACTGTTATGTCGTTTGGATTGACCAATGCACCGGCATATTTCATGAATTTGATGAATAAGGTGTTTATGGAGTATTTGGACAGATTCGTCGTGGTGTTCATCGACGATATTCTTATCTATTCTAGGAATGAAAGTGATCATGAACAACATCTAAGGTTGGTGCTACAAAAGTTACGAGATAATCAACTCTACGCTAAGTTTAGCAAGTGCGAGTTTTGGATTGACAAGGTGCCATTCCTTGGTCATATCATTTCTAATGGAGGAATAGCAGTGGATCCTGCTAAAGTGAAGGAGATAATGGAGTGGAGAGTGCCCACTACAGTTACTGAGATTCGGAGCTTCTTGGGACTCGCAGGCTACTATCGGAGATTTATTGAAGGATTCTCTAAGATTGCCAAGCCTATGACATCGCTTTTGGAGAAAGGAAAAGAATTTAAGTGGGATGAGAAATGTCAAGAGAGCTTTGATCAATTGAAGGAGAGATTGATGTCACCTCCAGTATTGGTTATGCCAGACTTACAGAAAGGATTTGACATTTATTGTGATGCATGTGGCCAAGGACTTGGATGTGTGCTTATGCAAGAAGGTCATGTGATCGCCTATGCATCTCGTCAGTTGCGGAAGCATGAATTGAACTACCCCACTCATGACTTGGAACTGGCAGCCGTTGTGCATGCACTGAAGATTTGGAGACACTACATTATGGGAACTAAGTGCCAAGTATACACGGATCATAAGAGTTTGAAGTATATATTCACTCAGAAGGATCTCAACCTTAGGCAACGCCGTTGGTTGGAGCTCATCAAGGATTATGATTTGGAGATTCACTATCATCCAGGCAAGGCAAATTTGGTTGCAGATGCCTTGAGTCGGAAAGAGCATGTTCACTCCGCATTTGTCGTCCAGCTATCCGATGAATTAGCAAAAGATTTTGAGAGACTCAACTTGGGAATTGTTACACACACTGAAGGAGTCACCATTGAATTGGAACCTACCTTGGAGCAAGAGATTCGTAAAGGTCAGGTTGGTGATGCTAAAATCCAAGAGATTAAGGATCTTATTACTGAAGGTCGAGTTCCGGAATTCACGGAGGATGAGCAAGGTACTATATGGTTCAAAGATCGGATATGTGTTCCGGAGATCGATAGCCTCCGTGAGGCTATATTGAAAGAAGCTCATGATTCTGATTACTCCATCCACCCTGGTAGCACTAAGATGTATCAAGATTTGAAGCAAAAGTATTGGTGGTACGGACTGAAAAGAGATGTGGCTGCCCATGTGGCTAAGTGTGATGTGTGTCAAAGAGTTAAGGCTGAACATCAAAGACCAGCTGGACTACTGCACCCATTGAAGATACCTGAGTGGAAATGGGAAGAAATTGGTATGGATTTTATTATTGGGCTACCCCGCACTCCAGCAGGATATGACTCTATTTGGGTAATTGTGGACAGATTGACAAAAGTGGCTCATTTTATACCTGTGAGGACTAATTACATGGGAGCCAAGCTAGCAGAATTGTATATGACTCGGATAGTTTGTCTACATGGAGTGCCTAAGAAGATCGTGTCTGATCGAGGATCACAGTTTACTTCTCGATTTTGGAAGAAGTTGCATGAGAGCTTGGATACAAAGTTGAATTTTAGCTCAGCCTACCATCCCCAGACTGATGGACAAACAGAGAGGACTAATCAAGTGCTAGAAGATATGTTAAGAGCTTGTGCTCTTAAGCATGGTGGCAGTTGGGAGAAGAGCTTACCATATGCTGAGTTTTCTTATAATAATAGCTACCAGGCCAGTTTGAAGATGTCACCATTTGAGGCTTTGTATGGCAGGAAATGCAGGACTCCACTGTATTGGGATCAGACTGGAGAAAGACAGTTCTTTGGGCCTGAACTTATACAAGAGGCAGAAGAACAAGTTCGGGTGATAAGAGAAAATTTGAGAATTGCACAATCCAAGCAAAAGAGCTATGCTGATAATAGGAGAAGATTACTGGAGTTTAAGGAGGGTGATCATGTCTACTTGAAGGTGTCACCACTCCGGGGTATGAGGAGATTTAAAGTTAAAGGAAAGTTGTCCCCTCGCTTCATTGGACCTTTCTTGATCTTAAAGCGAGTGGGAGAAGTTGCATATCAACTGGAGTTACCCGATCACCTATCAGATGTACATAATGTATTTCATGTGTCTCAGCTAAAGAAGTGCCTCAGCGTACCTGAGGAGCAACTACCAATGGAAGACCTTAGTGTTCAAGATGACCTGACTTATGCAGAGTACCCTGTCAAGATTCTGGACACTTTGACTCGAGTTACAAGGAATAAGGTGATTAAAATGTGCAAAGTTCAATGGAGCCACCACGGTGAAGATGAAGCAACTTGGGAAAGAGAAGAAGAGCTTCGTATAGATTTTCCCCACCTTTTCCCTAGATCTTCTTAAATCTCGAGGACGAGATTATTTTTAAGGGGGGTAGGATTTGTAATACCCGATTTGTAAAAGCATAGAAAATGATATTATTTCCCTCATATGTATCGCCTCTATTCATTTACACATGCGAACACCACATTAGAAGCAAATAAATAATAAAAGACGTACCATTAATTTATGCATCATGCTGAGGTTTTATTTTGTGTGCATTATTTGTGACAAAATAAAGATAATATAAAAGAAATATAGTAAAGTCCAAAGTGGAATTTGAGATCTAAAAGAAATCTTAGAAATGGAGAAAAGAGAAAAAAAAGAAAGGATATGAAAATGAATAAATAATATGTATGTAAATAAATTTCTAAAATTGGTACCTCTAGTTTCACAATATAATGTGAGGATAATTTGGCACAAGATTTGAATTTAAATCTGAATTTGAATTGGAATATGGAAATAAAGAAAGAGAAAAGAAAATACAAAAAAAAGGGTAAAAGACCTACATGGGCTGACCGACCCTGCTTTCGGCCCAACTGAAGAAAAACCCCGCGCGGCCCACATTCACTCTCCCTCGCGCGCGGCCCAGTTTCCCCTGTGTCTGCTTGCGCTCACCCGGTGTCACTTCCTGGTGGGTCCCGCAGGTCAGGGCGGGTCTTCTTCTCCCCTTGCTGAAGCAGCGACCGCGGAGGACTGGATGCTCAACGAACCGAGCGATTCTCTCGCTTCGGCCGAACTCCCACTGCAACGGCCTCCCCGTACCCGCCGCACGAATCTGCGGACCCAGCTCCTCTTGAACCTCCCCATAAGAATCACAGGCGCGGCATTCTTCTCTACTCTTACCTCCTTCTCCCGTCACGAGCAATCCGAACGCCGCCGCGCTAGCTTTCCTCCTCTCGCTCCTTCCGGTGTCAGCAGAGAAGAATTTGGGGCTCGCCAAAGGGTTGTGTCTGCGCGCGCTTGTACTTGGGCACTCGGTGCCTCGGTGGGACGACAATTTCTTCCCCGCGCTCCTCCTCTACCGTGGAATTGCCCTCGCGTCGTGGTGCGGCTCCTTCACCTCACCGTTGCCGGTAAAAAGCACTCTCCTGGGTCTGCCACATTCTCAATTTCGCGTAGCCTTGGGTAATCGTGGTTAAGCAATGGCATTTTGGGCGTCCGTGATTGCCCGCCTCGGTGCACGGCCGGTGTGTCCGCGCATTCTCGCAGCTCGATGATCTGGCGCCATAATTAGTTGTGAGTTTACCTTCACCGGTTTCGCCACCTTCTCCACTACGTTGTGACCCATTTAATTTCAGAATGGGTCATCGAGTCCCCTGCGGCCGAACTCCGGCTTTGCGCCGCCGTGGATGATGCGCACTGCCGAGCTAGGGGATGTGGTGTTTGGTGACGGGGAAGACTCCCATGAGCCGTTGATCGACTAGCTAACGACCAGGATTGGGCGTGGGGCGGTGATCATTGGATACAGATCGTGTGGTTATATGTAGATCTTGCTCCATTGAACCACAACCGTTGATCCCTGATCTGTGGGTTCACAATGCGTACCGGTTCACGGATAGGGAACTGTAATCTGGGTCGTT
This sequence comes from Zea luxurians, assembly GCA_029449295.1. Lineage (NCBI taxonomy): Eukaryota > Viridiplantae > Streptophyta > Magnoliopsida > Poales > Poaceae > Zea > Zea luxurians. The sequence goes on along the minus strand of JAOPSE010000001.1, from coordinate 84,932,139 downwards.
GACAACATATCCGACGGCTATAGTGCACCGTATCCTTTGAGTCGTCCCGATTTACAAAAGAGACCCTGCATTTTAGATGAATTAACCCGCAGTCCACCCTGTACAGCACTCTGAGTCTTAGGATGAATTACTCCGAGGTCCCTGTGTTTTCCAGAAATGGACGCCTAGTCCAGGAATCAATAAAATCAGAGAAAATCCATTCTAAATTCATTTTTAATACAAAAATAATGGTAGGAACTTGTAAAATTCATATAAAATTCATATGAACTCCAATTTGGACCATTCCAGTTCCTATAATTTTGTAATAGTATTCTCTATTAAATAGTACCACTGTTTTTACATGAAATACACATTTAAATTTATTTTCCACTTAATCCTATATTAAATGCATAAAACCTTAGAAAATCCATAACTTAAAATCCATACCTCCAAATTTAATGATTCCAGTTCCTGTGATCTTATTTTAATGTCTAGTTTATTACTGTATATTCCATTTGCATGTTTGATGTGATGTTAATTTATGCTATGCTATGTATGTATTGTGTTGATGCGAGTAGACGAGCAAGCCACTGTGGAACCTGAGGTTCAGCAAGTAGAGACTGCTGAGCAGGAGCTCGTTGAAGGCAAGTTGTGCCCTTGATCACTTCTTTTACCCATTCATGTTCTTATTATTCATAATGATCTGCATAGGATAATTTTGCTGGGACCCAATAGGATGCCCTAGATTTTGACTATCTTTATACCTTGCTTCACCACTGGTTTTACTACTAAAGTTTTGGGTAGTACATGCTATTGCTTTATGTGGATTTGGGTATAGAGATATTCATCACTCATTGTTATACTATTTATTGTTATCTGTTTTATTCTTCAATGTTCATGTTAAGATCATTATGTTAATGGGAACATGGAGAACCACCCGGGAAAACAGTGCTACCACAAGGGTTTAATGGGACGCCCTTGGCTGATTAACTAGGAAAGCTAGTGGAGGGCTACCTTACCCGAAAGGGGCAAGGGCAGTAGGGGAGTGGTCAGTGTAGGGAGGTCCTTGGGTTGATTTTGCTGCGATGGCGGTCAGACAAGAACCCTGCACTGGAGCTTCCTATAAACTGTAGCGGGTAGTCTGAAGCTAGTGGAACTTTGTAAAGGCCTCGTAGTGGTACCCTGCCTCGCTTCCTAGGTAGAGGTGTATGGAGTCTGATCAACTCCGTGGCAAATGGGTAACACGACTTGTGGGTAAAGATGCGCAACCTCTGCAGAGTGTAAAACTGGTATACTAGCCGTGCTCACGGTCATGAGCGGCTCGGACACTCACATGATTAAATTATGGAACTTAAACTTAACCTGTCATTTCATTGCATTTGGGATTATTTTATTATTACTTTTATTTATTGTTACTATGGTTTGGTATTCACTTACACTTAGTAACTGCTAATAAAATGTTGACCAACTTATAAAAGCAATGCTCAGCTTCAGCCTTTATTTCATTGATCAGCCTTACACTTCATGAACTCCCACCTTTGGTGAGTTCATGTCACATTATTCCCCACGACTTGTTGAGCTATGATCGTATGTGAGCTCACCCTTGCTGTCTCACACCCCCCCACAGGAAAAGAACAGGTGGTCGAAGAGGAGCCGCCTAACACTGAGGCATTCGACTTGATCTAGGTGGCGTTTCTCAGTTGACATTTGCGCCGACGATCCTTAGTTCGTTTTATATTCATTATTTTATTTTGTAATAAGTCTTCCGCTATGTAATAAATACTCTGACGTTTTATGACATTTATCTCTATACACTCTGTTATTATATATGTTGTCTTCTTTGGCGCATGTATGAGATGCACCTGGCTTTGTTCCTTAAAGTCGGGTGTTACAGCCACTCAGGATAACAGTACAACCACAAGTGCTATCATGGCTCTTGCCTTGGTAATTAACCTAATATGCTTAGTGCTTAGCAACCCTAACTAAAATATGGGCAAGAGGGGACAACCGTGGTTTGGTGACAGCTCACATTAACATGGAGTAGTATTCTCGGCTAAGATACCTCGCCTAGAGGGTCACCAATATTGACGTAGGAACCTTAGCGAGTGGCTTTGTACTAAGTATGTTTTGTGAAAACCCTGCGATTGATCCCAAGCCATTCACCTCGGTAGTGAATACGGGTCTTGCAAGCCCAGGCTAGAGGGGATACATGACTTATGGGTAAAGTTGTACCACCTCAGCAGAGTGTAAAACTTATATGTTAGTCGTGCTCACAATTATGAGCGGTGTGGGCCCTCACATGATAATTGAACTTAAAGATGGAGAATAAATCATGCTCTTTTGGATCAAGTAGTTCACTCAAGTGTTTTGCTTAAGAGGGTTTAAGATATTATTACCTTATGATTAATGGGGTTTGGTAAATACTTACACCTAGTAAGCAAGTGTTGTTATTAAAAGTCTGATCAAATAAATGGCTAGACGCATAAACCATTAGCCTATCCTTACAAGCTATGCATCTTTCCCTACTTGCTAAGCATCCACCGTAAATGTGGTCATCCTTACTTAATTTTAATCAGAAGGTTTTGAAGGAAAAGACCTTGTTAGAGACGTCAAGGAGTTCTAGATCTAACGATGTGTCGATCATTTTCTTGTTGGACCCATAAGAATTGTTGTGATGTGTTGAAATAAATATTTAAGACATTTACATCATTGTGATGTAATAAGTACTTTATTCTTATTTACGTTTCAAACATTATTTTTTAATATATTACACTTATAGCGTAAATATATGTGTGAAAAATAGATTCTGACAATACATTCATTCGATTTTGCCCCTAAAATCGGCGTAACAATGAACCACACCTGAGCTCATTCCATGCGCGTCATCCTGTATAATTATGTTCATATTTACAGCCGCTTCCTGTATAATTATGTTCATATTTACGTCACCGGCAGCGACACGCTCGCGGACGAAGTGCAGGTCAATCTCCACGTGCTTCGTGCGCTGATGCTGCACGGGATTGGTGGAGAGGTAGACAGCGCTGACGTTGTCGCAGTAGACGAGAGTTGCACGCTGAAGGGGACTGTGGAGCTCGTGGAGGAGTTGTCGTAGCCAGGAGGCCTCTGCCACGCCGTTGGCCACGGCGCGGTACTCGGCCTCAACGCTGGAGCGAGAGACGACGGGCTGCCGTTTGGTGGCCCAAGAGACGAGGTTGGCGCCCAGGAACACGGCATAATCGGAGGTGGACCGACGCGTGTCGGGACAGCCAACCCAGTCAGCATCGGTGTAGACCACAAGCTCCGATGTCGGGGATGGTCGGAGTAGGAGGCCATAGTCGAGGGAGCCGCGGAGGTAGCGTAGAATCCGCTTGAGCGCAGTGAGATGGGGCTCCCACGGAGTGTGCATATGCAGGCACACCTGCTAGACGGCGTAAGCGATGTCGGGCCTGGAGAAGGTGAGGTACTAGAGCGCGCCAGTCAGGCTCCGATAGGACATCGCGTCGGCGACCGGAGGCCCGTCGTCCTTAGAGAGCTTCGCCTAGGTGTCGACAGGCGTGGAGCAAGGCTTGCAGTCAGACATGCCAGCCCGCTCCAGAATGTCGATGGCGTACTGGCGCTGGTGGAGGAAGAGACCCTGAGGCCGGCGCTCGGCGGTGATGCCGAGGAAGTGGTGAAGGGGCCCTAGGTCCTTCATGGCGAATTCCCGCTGAAGGGCGACGATCGTGCGGTGAAGAAGGTCAGCGGTGGATTCCGTGAGCACAATGTCGTCGACGTAGAGCAGGAGGTAGACGTTGTCGTTGCCGTGCCGGTAGATGAACAAGGATGTGTCCGACTTGGCCTCGATGAAGCCGATGGAGGCCAGGTAGGAGGCGAAGCGACTGTACCATGCCCGTGGCGCCTGCTTGAGGCCGTACAGGGACCGGTTCAGCCGGCAGACCAGATCCGGACGGTTAGCGTCGACGAAGCCGGTGGGCTGGCTGTAGTAGACAGTCTCCGTCAGAGTGCCATGGAGGAAGGCATTCTTGACGTCGAGCTGGTGGATCGCCCAGTCGCGGGAGAGGGCGAGGGAGAGGACGGCGCGAACAGTGGCGAACTTAATGACGGGGCTGAAGGTCTCGTCGTAGTCCACTCCGGGGCGCTGGGTGAAGCTCCGAAGGACCCAACGGGCCTTGTAGCGGTCGAGGGAGCCGTCCGAGGTCAGCTTGTGGCGAAATAGCTACTTGCCGGTGACCTCGTTGGTGCCTGGTGGACGCGGCACCAGGTCCTAGGTGTGGTTGGCCAAGAGGTCCGCGTACTCCTCCTCCATAGCACGACGCCAATGGGTCGGCGAGGGCAGCGCGAATGGAGGAGGGCATAGGGGATGCGTCCGGAGGAGTGCAAGTTGTATCCGCTGCCAGGATCAGCCGGTCGACGGGGCGAAGAATGCCAGCGGCGCGCCGAGTCACCATCGGGTGGACGTGCCCGGGGTCGCGGTGGATGGCGACCGGGTGGTACACTGACGACTCGGAGCGGGCCGCCGGAACGTCGAGAGCGGCGGGTATGGCCGGCTCGCGACGGTGATAGACGACGATGGGGTCGGCAAAGCGGGCCGTGCTCGTCGACGGGCCCGAGTTGGCAGGCGCCGAGGTGGCGGCGAGGCTGCGACGGTGGAAGACGAGCGCGGGGTCGGCGAAGCGAGTCGGGGTCGATGGGGCCGCGCGTGGCGCAGGCGTGATCGACGGGGCCGCGCGTGGCGCAGGTGGGGTCGTCGGGGCCGCGCGTGGCGCAGGCGGGGTCGTCGAGGCCACGCGTGGCACAGGCGTGATCGATGGGGCCGCGCGTGGCGCAGCCGTGATCGATGGGGCCGCGCGTGGCGCAGGCGTGATCGACGGGGCCGCGCGTGGCGCAGGCGGGGTCGTCGGGGCCGCGCGTGGCGCAGGCGTGATCGATGGGGCCGCGCGTGGCGCAGGCGTGATCGACGGGGCCGCGCTTGGCACGGGAATGGGCGCGAGCGGTGGCGTCATGGCCGCACGAGGTACGGGTAACGGCGCAAGGCCGGGCGCCGGGGGTGGGGGGGAACCGAATCAGACTCAAGGAGTGAGTTTAGATCGGTGGGTGGGGTGGAGCCAGCAAGGGGAAACACATCTTCATCGAAGACGACGTGACGAGAGATGATGATGCGGTGGGAGGTGAGGTCCAGGCACCGATACCCCTTGTGGTCAGGGGAGTAGCCGAGGAAGAGGCAGCGGGTGGAGCGAGGAGAAAGCTTGTTAGGGGCGGTAGCGGAAGTGTTAGGGTAGCAGGCACAGCCGAACACGCGCAGGTGGTCGTAGGAAGGGGATGTGCCGTACAGGGCAAAGTGAGGTGTACTCACCGCCTTCGAGGGAAGACGGTTGAGGAGATGCGTGGCAGTATGAAGGGCCTCTACCCAGTAGGTGGCAGGGAGAGATGCCTGAAAAAGAAGGCAGCGGATCATGTTGGTGGTGGTGCGAATCATGCGCTCGGCCTGGCCGTTCTGAGCAGAGGTGTAGGGACATGAGAGACGCAACTGGACGCCGTGGGTGAGGAAGAAAGAACGGGAGGCGTTGTTGTCGAACTTGCGGCCATTGTCGCACTGCAGGGCACGGACCGGGCGCCGAAACTGAGTGGATACCCAGGCGAAGAAGTGAGTGAGGGTGGTAAACGTGTCGGACTTTAGCCGAAGGGGAAAAGTCCAAAGGAAATGGGAGTAGTCGTCCAGAATGACCAGGTAGTATTTATAGCCGGAGAGGCTAAGGACAGGAGACGTCCAGAGATCACAGTGGACAAGATCAAAGGCCTGAACAGCCCTGGACGTGGAAGTGGAAAAAGGAAGGCGGGAGTGACGACCGAGCTGACAAGCATGACAGAGGCGCTCAGAAGAGCCCCGAGTATAGGATATGTCTGAATGGCCGGCAAGCTGGGACATGACGTCGGGTCCAGGGTGCCCGAGGCGACGGTGCCAAATGGCGGAGGAGGTGGTGGTAGTAGCAAGAGCATGTGATGTGGTGGTAGTAGTAAGGGTAGGAGATGAGGCTACTCTGGTGTGCGGAGTGGAGGGCAAGTGAAGAGAATAGAGGGGGCCAGAGCTATCACAGCGAGCGAGCACAGTATGTGTGGGAAGGTGGCGTATGGTGAGACCCCAGGGGTCGAACTCCATAGAACAGTGGTTGTCACTAGTGAAGCGACGAACCGAGAGGAGGGGATGAGTCAGACCGGGAGCAACAAGGACGTTGTTAAGGTGGAATGGTCCCGGAAGGACCGATGCACCCATCGAGGTGACCGGGAGGGTGGAACCGTTGCCCACAACGATAGAGGGAGGATGGGAAGGGTGTGGAGGATAGGAGTAAGATAACGAGGTAGCAGTGGGAGTAGTTTGGAAGGAGGCTCCGGAGTCGACCACCCAATCGGTGGAAGAGGAGGTGGCGAAGGCGCAGTGTGTGCAGAGAGGGCCAAGGGAGGGGGAGATGGCACGGGCTCAACCGCTAGGGAGGCAATCGCAGCACGTGGGAAGACAAGCGGTCCAGGCACGTGACGACCCGCCTGAGGGTGGACCTCGACGCAATCCCGAAGAATAGGGTTCCAGACGGGATCGAAGGACACGAATATGCCCCGAATGAGCTGGCCGTCGTGGAGGACACGCACAGTCACGAGAGCGGCGAGTGATGCCATGGAACCGGTGTGGGAGGAGACAACGCTGGTAGGGCGCGCGCAGCAGGGTGCCTGGGCGCGGCACGGAGGAGCAGGAGCAGGGAGGAAAGCGAGGCCGGGGAGAAAGATCCAACAGCGAAGCCCTCGCACAATAGAAGAAAAGAGGAATTCTACTAGAACTGGAATGGAAAAGCAATCGAAATCTCAAATAAGCATGAACAGAGGTCGTCGCCCCAAAACTAGGATACAGAATGATGGAGATGGGGCTGCTGCCGCTGGCCGGCGACGGCGACGGCAGCAGACAGCTCTTGCGCGGCCGGCTGGCCGCAGGGCGCCGGGGTCGCGGCGGGGAAGGGGCGCGCTCGGCGGGCGACCGCAGGCGGCCGAGCGCACAGGGTGCGGCGCGAACGACGGTCCGACCGACGGGTTTTGGGCGCGGTCGGTCCTCCTGGCTGCTCGGTCGGCGCGGCAGAGCCTAGCGCGGGGCAGCGTCGAGCAGCTGGGCAGGGGCGCGTGAGGCATCGGGCGCAGGGGATGCTCCTGGCGGCTGCGCGCGGGGTACATGGCGCCTGGCGCTGGAGCATGGAAGCAGGGTGGGAGGGAGAAGGTCCTGGACGGAGGGAGGAGCCGCGCGCCACCGGTGGAAGGGCCGGGCGGAGGCGACTGCAGGGAGGCCGGTGGAAGGGCCGGGCGAAGGCGGCTGCAGGGAGGCCGACGACCAGAGATGGACACCCGGCGGCTGTGGGTGGGAGCAACCTGGCGGCTGCGGGTGGGAGGGAAGAGAGAGAAAAAAACTGGCTCTGGTACCAAGTTGGAATGGAAACCCTAACCCTAACAGGGGTTGGGTAGTGAATTAATAGACTTGAGTACTGGGCCAGACCCATTACAGAGAGGCGAGACAGTAATTACATAGGGAACAACCCAAACCCTAAACGGGTATTCTAACATATTCTAACAATTATCTTTCCACCATTTCTAGGGTAGAATCATATCTGGAGCGCACCTACAACTTCTACGGAGCTATGAGCTATCCTACCTTCAGGGGATTCCGTCTTTTCCATTCCGTGTAGGAGAATGCCTCATGTCCCACCCTTGCTCATTTGGCGTGCTTTCTAGTCCCAAAATTTTAGCACTGCCTTCCAATTCTTGTGCATACTATGACACCTGTTTAAGATTTCTTCCCCTTTTTCTTATCCCTGGGTTCTGAAACCAAGTGATGGCTCTCCAGAAGATCTGAAAGTGTGATCTTCCCGCAGCTCCCTGTGTCGAGCCTCTGGAATTGATCGCATATCATCATGATATCTTTTTCAGTAATCTTCCCCATCTCCTTGAGCTTGTAAACAACAAATTCTGATTTCCTGAGTAGCATAAGCACACGTTAGCCAATTCAGCAATTGTTACAATTTTTTAAAACAATGGAAGATGGTCTCTGGGAAGAAATAAATAAATCATGTTCCAAAAAAAAGAGATAACAAACAAAAATCCTTGCTATTACAGAATGGTAGTCATTATGGTAATTTTTCTGTTGATGAATATCTGGTGCAGCAAAAGATTCTCATATAATTGCCAGAATTATGGCAGTGCGTCAGTAGCAGAACAGAAGGGTGGAGACCATAATAGAAAGAAACATCCCGGGCGGGGGGGGGGGGGCAAATTAAAAGTACAGCACATAAATTCTGAAATGAAAAATGGAAGCACCAACCAGAAAATTTAGAAGACATCCGTACAGCCTGGCAAAAACAATGAGCTGCCATGCCATTTGTATTGCCCTATGCATATGTTTTACAGATTACTTAATACTGGGGTTGACACGCCGTGGCGAATAATAATTGAAATATCTGGCATTCTGCATCAGCCTAATATGAGCAACGCTACATGGTGTTTGAATACTGCTAAATGCAAGCGGTGCTGGATGTCAATTAATCTCCATAAATCAATCTGACACATCAAGCACACAGCCACAACTAATTTCAAAATGCAGCAACTACGCCACTAAACCAAAGAAAAATCAACTAGGTTTAACATAAAGTAATATTACTAAATGGGTGATAGCATGATTTAAAAAATACGAGCCAAAGAACAATGATAGTTTCTTTATACTGAAAAGAAGCCATGAAGTGGGTTCTAAACAATTCAGGGATAACCGAATGAATAAGACAATCACTACCAAAATACTTGATTAAAGTGTAAGAGAATATAAAACATGAAGTATAAGCTATTCTAACATAAATTTACTAGACATAAGCAGAAAGTATTTCATATTCAAGAAAAATAAAAAAATGGATGGTAATACTCTTTCCATGTGTTGGCAGAAAATAAAAATGTGTGCATAAAGCTTATAAGTGTTTGGCATGTTTCACAATAGTCAATCTTTTAGTCCAACCATCTCTCAGACAAAGACCAATGATATATACAATAATGTCAACGATGACTACATGTCAGACCTAGTCCACTTTTATTAACTGAAAATCTTGTACAATTTAGTTATCACATCTTGAAAGTATGGTAGCAGCCTAGGAGGTGAAGTTGGACCAAGTATGGTACTGTACCCTTGATCTCATCCTCGACTGACACCACAATGATTTTTCAAGTGGTCATACATTCTGAACGGTGGGAGTATGAATCATTTATATATTCCAAATATTTAAAGCTTTCAAACTACCATAAATATTTTCAAAACAACTATATAATAATAAATAGTATATGTATATTTGTCAAATTGAATAAACACCTAAATGCGAGAAATTGCACACCATAAGTCAGTCAGCCAACTGATATTTACAGTAGCACTGTCATACCTTTAAAAAGAATCTAGGATTATTCAGCAGACGCTTAGTAGCACAAAACAAGATAAACAAAATATGATATAAGAGCAAGGAAAGTTTGTGGGTTTTCTGAAAATGGCACAACGAACATCCTCTCTTAATGGTAAATATCCACAATTCTACATAAGCATTAAGCAAATTATCTAAATTTGCATGCCATGCTCAAGAGTTGACAACCAACTTGTCAAGCCCCATTCCATGTTTTTCTATGTTATATTTAATGCCATAATTGCATTCCATAATATTTTCAGTCGTGGACTATTATTTTACAGAGATTGCAAGACAACAATTCATTCACAAACACGTCTATATGATAAGTTAGTTAATTCTTAGGATTTTCAGTCAAAAAATAGATGTTTCTTTGTCACTAACACATAAGCATCATAAATTGTGTGCACTATTCTACATTCCTCCACTAGCTACATATTAAATGAGCTTCTTTTTCAGAACTTGTATTTCAGTTTATTCTGACAGTAGAGATAATATGTCAACAAACTGAGGTGATGCTCCATTTTGATGTATTCTTTTATGTTGAATTTTCATGTGCCTGAACGTGGCCAATAAGCCACAACATAAAAGACCACTAACTTTGCCCAAGCTAAGGGCCATGTACAGTGGAGGTGCTTAGCTCGTTTTTTTATGTGATGTCATTTGCAACAGATGCTTATAAACAGGATGAGATACTTAGTTTTTCTCATAGTGCTCATGGTGTGCTAGCAAGGCAGTAAAGCTTATTTAAGCACCCATTTGCATCAAAGGAATTGACTTTTATACTGTTGGTTAATGATGTAGCAACATCTCCATTAGGCTATCTCCAACAGATCCTCTATCGCATCCACTATTTCAAACTCCACTTTACAAACAGTGTCATCTATGGTTCTGCGTCCCCTATTTTACCCTATGTACTAGAGACAGTCTTAAGGTGGCCATGTTTACACATCTTGTTATACGTGCCCTAATAAGAGGTAGCATTCAATGTTTCAATAAGTACACCTCAGATGCATCACAGATTCATAGATGCAAATCAAAAGAAGCAAAAGAGGTACAATATCTGAAACATGAATATTGCAAGCCAGCTAGCAAGGGAACATCAGGAGAAACCAACGATATAATGGACATGTAACATACTAACAGGAAAAGGCATAGATTGGTCATATTCTTTTGTGAAACTCCATTATGATTTAATCTTGTATATCAATAAATTGATTTAGGAAGCAAAGACCCCTTGTATTGCTGCCTCACACATTAGGATTCACGGAATCTCCATCGAATCTTATAGGTCAGTTGCAACCAAATAAGTGAATAATGAACCTTGAGACCAATAATGACAGACCTAGTGAACAACCAATGCTAGTGATATATGATTGCTGGAACTTGAGTGTTTTGAATATTTACTTTGCCCGATTTATAGGTTGATAGTTCCATACTGTCTAAGAGGTGACCTCAATTGTGAAACAAGATGCCTGCTATTTGTGGACCATTACCAAAAAGGCTCTCTGGAGGATAATCAGCTTGAAGCCACCCGTTTGCATAGCATATCAATGAATGAATGATGTTTCCTCAGCATAAAAATAAGAAATCATTTGGAGATAATCATGCTAACTAGTGAATGCAAGCAAAGGAATGTGAACCAAGGCCTCATGGACTTACGTGACATATCCATTGTTGTCAATGTCTGCAGCAAGAAATTCAGACACGGTCATGTCTCTGGACAGCACCCAGTTGGCCATGGCTCGGTGCCTCTTGTCAATCCTCATCTCTGCCAAGTAGAGGAATGCCCTTGCCACAGCCAGGGTGGACACGAGCAGCCAAGCGGATGCAAAAAGGCGCCCAGCCAGTGTCCGGAACGCCTGGTCCCCATAACCGACTGTGGTCACCGACATCACGGCAAGATAGATGGCGTCGAGCCACCCCAGGCTCTCCACCCTCCTGAGAACTGCAGCCCCGACACCCACGCAAACAGCCACGACGCCCAGCGCGAGCGCCACCTTCATACGGATGCGCATCCTGCCCTTCTTGACGTCAAAGATGTAGTTGTGGCGGTGCTTGCGCGCAGAGGTTGGGTTCTTGAGCGCGGTGATGAGGAGATGCTCCTGTAGGTCGAGCACATAGGAGACCATCCCGGAGAGGAGGATGTCAACGAAGCCGAAGCCGATGAGGACGAAGGAGATGGAGAAGAGCTTGGCGGCGGGGGTGGCGGGCGTGATGTCACCGTATCCGATGGTACAGAGCGTGACGATGCAGAAGTAGAGCGCGTCGGCGACGGGGTGCGTGGGTCCCGCGGAGGAGCTGAAATTGGCGGGCGCGGCGGCGTAGAAGGTCACGCCGAGGGCGAGGTAGGCGAGCAGGAAGAGGAAGGTGTGCAGCACGATGGAGGGGCGCTCGGGCGGCGCGGGAGCCTGGTCCCCGGCAGCGGCGGCGGCCGCGAGCGTCACGGCGCTGAGCGGCGCCATGGCTGGGGCGGTGCGGGAGCGGTGGAGGTTGGTGCGGGCGCTTGCGGCGTTGGCGATGAATTCAAAGAGAGAGGACGCGCCGGCAGCGGCGGCGGAGGAAGGGTCCTCGGGGTCCGACGGTGGCGAGGGCGGGGACGAGGAGCAGGAAGGCAGGTCGAAATCGTAGAGGCCGTCCACGGAGCTGCGGCGGCGGTGCGCGCGGTGCGGGTGCGGCGGGGGAAGCGGAGGGGGCGGCGGCGGCTGAGGCGGTGGCGGGTGGGCGCCGAAGATGATGCGGTCCTTGTAGGAGGAGGCCGGTGATGGGCAGGAAGGGGATGGCGGCGGGGAGAAGTGGAACACCTCCGAGTGCTCCGGCAGCGAGTGGAGGAGGTGCGCCGGCAGCAGCGGCTCCGTGTCCATGTCGAACGGGCTCTTCTCGGACTCAGGTTCCGGGAAGCAGAGAGATGAGACGGCGGTTGGACTAGTTGGATTCCACCGATTCCTTGGGACTGTGGGGACGCTGTGCGGTGGTCGGTGGACGGATTGACGAGGAGGAACTGAGGAAGGAGAGGCGAGTGGCCGGCGCGGCGGGAGATGTTGGAAGCCTGTGGCCGCTGATGTCTTCTTCTCGTCTGTAGTAGTACTATCCCCCTCACTCTGTAGAAATTACGAGTCTTTCTATAAATCAAAACGTAAAGTTTAACTTAATTGATATAATAAAAATAATATTTATAATAAATTAAATATTTTTTACTATTTAGTAAATATATTTTTATAAGACACCTAATTAATTTTATAAATCAAAATATTTAAAATCTAACGAAATCTATACAATAGAATAATAGTATTTACAATACAAAGTAAATATTATTATACTCTTTATTAATTATATTTCATAATATATAATATCAATGTTCTTATTTTTTAACTTTGTTTACAAATTAGTTAGGTTTGAGATATTTTAACTCTAAAAAGTTAAAACCCACTAAAATGAATAGAGTCCTTTCTTTTTCTCCCATTTTTCTTGATTTTTATTGTTTTGTTAGGTGACATCATTATTTATTGGGAGGAGATAAGATAAGACTACAAGTCCAAGCAAATCTTCTTATGTTTTGTTTGGATGTCCATATTAGAGGAATGGAATTGAATTGAGTTTAATACCAATTTAGCCAAAATATTAGAATGAGATGTAATTTAAATTTTATTATTTGAATGTCGTTGAATTAGGGCTTAGAATTGTACGGTCTAATTCCACGCAATAGAGAGAGGTGACGCTCTGAATTGGGAGAGGGTGTTTATAGTTGTAGCCCAATTCCCGAGAATTGGGTCTCTGATTCTGTTAAGCACCATTTGTGGCACTGGCACGACAATTGGGAGAGGGTGTTAATAGTTGTAGCCCAATTCATGAGAATTGGGTCTCTGATTCTGTTAAGCACCATTTGTGGCACTGGGCACGACCAGACAGTCCGCCCCTGAGGACCGAACAATCCACGATTAGATCGGTCAGGCGTAACTAATCCCTTTTCCGCGCATGTTTATCCCTCTAAATCCACGGTTGCTGTTGGAAGACGCCTAGGAACGGGTCAAGATTTTCTCCACTTATATATATTAAGGGGTATGGCCGATTGCAATCACCAACAATCGAACTATAATCAATATACCTTATGTTCTTTACTTTTTGCCCTAGGAGTAGACAATAACATAGTTTCTTCCCTCTAATGTTCACCTCTCTCTAGCTCTACGTCGTATAGAGGCGTATTGGGTGGCCTACCGATCCCATGACAAACTCTAGTATCTCTCCTCCCCGACGGGGTCCCTTCCGGGAGCGAGATCTAGGTGCTGTTGGAGAACGTCGTGGCCCCTATGCACGCGTGGACCGTCCGGTGTCAGCCCAAGGAACTCTTGCCTCTGCGTTAGGTCGCGGATCGTTCGGCCCTCGGTTGCGGGCCGTCGGCGTTGCCATAGAGAGAACCATCGCCGGTACGCATCGCAGTGATTGGCGCCCAAATCGGCGTTAATGCACTTTTTGGTGACTTCGCTGGGGACTTCGCGTGAAGACCTATCAGATCGGCCATCAATGGCCGTTTCAAAGGATAGTTCTGACGTTTCTCCCAACAACATAATCGAGCCGACTATGGAGACTCTTTCGGCGGAAGATCAGAAGGAATTCGAGGAGCACAAGGAGCAGCTAATCAAGTAAGCGCAGGTGAAATTCCTGGGCAACTTTAAGCGCGGGCGACTAATCTGGCTTCGCTCTGACCTGCTACAGCTACCCCAAGCTAAGCGAGACAAATGAAGTCCAATCTCTTAGAGCTTACATAGATGAGCAACGAGAACAAATGCAACATGTCATAGGGAGTATGTAAAATGATTATAAGAGGCTAGCACGCACATTTGATAAATCTGATGTCTCAAATTTTTCTTCGCAAGAGGTTGAAACTGGGAAAACACACGCTATTCATCAGCTACAGATTGGCATGACCAATCACAACCCCTTTACGAGATGTCGATGGACACATATCCTGGACAACCACAGGCTCCTACGCACATCGAGGGTAAACCCGCCGATCTACACACGGTCGGACCGTCCGCACGTAAGCGCGGACCATCCGCGGCAATGGCATCCGGCCTCGTTTTTAGAACCGAATTACCGAGATCCATGCCTGATCCACTGCGTCCCGCGCAAACCCAAAACGAACAATTCGGACCATTCGTGCATAGTGTCAAACAGTCCAAATACATCACCGAACAGTCTGGCCATGCGACCGGACAGTCCGCACACATAGTCGGACAGTCCACGTATGTGATCGGACGGTATGGCGCAGAGTACACAAACCCGACTACACATCTGTCCTAGCCAAACCTACCACTGCATCCTACAGCGCCTCAGCACCATAATATGACATCCCTAACACGTGGAGGCGAGTACTTTTCGCCCCATCCATAAGGTCGGAAAGGAAAATCCATCCATATGAGCCGCATATGGCAAGAATTAATGCCCCACAAAACCCAAGCCAGTGGGTGGGTGAAAAGGAAATGGCCTCAACATTTCCATATAATCGATTTTGGTGTTTGACGTCCATCACAAACCATGTGGACTAACTAGTTTGCCTAGTTAATATTTTTCTCAGGTGCATAAGGTTCATATACACATACAAAGAAAATGATTGTGGGACAATTCTACAAGTGTGGAGCAAAACAGACTTGCTGCAGCTAGTGGCGCACCGGACTGTCTGATGTGCACCGGACAGTGTCTGGTGCCCTGGCTGGAGCACTCCGCGAACTGGCCGCTCTCAGAAATTCTCGGTGCTCGTCCACTAAAAATCATCGGACTATCCAGTGTGCCACCGGACTGTCCGATGTGCCCTGGTGCAACGGTCGACTGTGGGACTGCGCCCGCAGTCTGAAGCGTCAGAAGTCAGAAGACAGTCTGCGACGTCAGGTCGCACCGGACTGTCTAGTGCACCACGAGGACATACGATTTCAACGATCAACAGCTCCAAACCCCAACGGACAGCTGACGTGGCACGCACTGGACAGTGAACAGTATTATGTCCAGTGCACCACCGGACTATCTGATGTGCCCAATGACTGAGAAGTCAGTCAATGACTGAGAAGTCAGTCAATGGCTAGAATAGCCCGGTACTTTATTAGAGTATAACAACTCGAAGTGATGTCGGAGAACACACCAAAAGAGAGATGGTCACCGGGGAAAAGCCCGGATCTTTGGGAAAGAAGAATGAAGAAATGACTCCATCGAAGGAGGCCAGTGACAAGCACAAGGAGGAATCCGCCGACTCCATCAAGTCACATAAGATGGGTGACAAGAAAAAAAGAAGAGGAAGAAGGTGGTCTACTACGAGACCGATTCTTCCTCACCCTCAACCTCCGGCACTGAGTCCACATCTTCGAAGCGCCAAGAGCGTAAGAAGTATAGTAAGATGCCTCTTCGCTATCCTCGCATCTCTAAATGTGCTCTTTTACTTTACGTTCCCCTAGGCAAACCACTATATTTTGTGGTGAAGATTATTGTATGTGGAGTGATAAAATGGGGCACCATCTAACCTCACTCCACGAAAGTATTTGGGATATTGTTGAGTTTGGAGCGCAGGCACCACAGGTAGGCGACGAGGACTACGACTACGATGAGGCCACCCAAATAAGGCACTTCAACTCCCAAGCCACCTCCATACTCCTCGCTTCCTTGTGTAGGGAGGAGTACAATAAGGTGCAAGGGTTGAAGAATGTCAAAGAAATTTGGGACGTCCTCAAGACGGCGCATGAAGGGGACGAGGTGACCAAAATCACCAAGCACGAAACGATCAAGGGAGAACTCGGTCGATTCGTCCTCAACAAAGGAGAAGAGCCATAAGAAATGTACAACTGGCTCAAGACAATGGTAAACTAAGTCCGCAACCTCGGGAGCACCAAGTGGGATGACCATGAAATGGTCAAGGTTATTCTAAGATCTCTTGTCTTCCATAATCGTACTCAAGTACAATTAATTTGTGGAGATCCTAGATATAAACAGATGTCTCCCGAGGAGATGATTGGCAAGTTTGTGAGCTTTGAACTTATGATCAAAGACTCCAAACACATTGTCAACTTGGAGCAAAGCGCCACCTCCACACCCGAGGTGCAACATGTTGCATTCAAGGCAACAGAAGAAAAGAAGGAAGAGCCTACACCAAATAGGCTCCCAATTGATGCCTCCAAGCTTGACAACGAAGAGATGGCTCTTATCATCAAGAGCTTCCGGCAAATGCTCAAACAAAGGAAGGGGAAGGATTACAAACTCCGCTCTAAGAGGGTTTGCTACAGGTGTGGTAAGTTCAGTAATTTTATTGCTAAATGTCCATATATAAGTGATAGTGACAGGGACGATGACAAGAGAGGTAAGAAGAAGATGGAAAAGAAGAGATACTACAACAAGAAGAAGGGTGGTGAGGTGCACATAGGACGGGAATGGGACTCCGACGAGAGCTCCACTGACTCCTCCTCTGATGAGGACGCTGCCAACATCGCCATCAACAAAGGCCTTCTCTTCCCCAACGTCGGCCACAAATGTCTCATGGCTAAGGATAGCAAAAAGAAGAAGGTACATTCTAGAGATACTCTTAAATACACCTTCCGATGATGAGGGTAGCTCTAGTGATAATGATGATGATTTGACTTCTCTTTTTGCAAACCTTACCAAAGAGCAAAACAAGAAAATTGATGAATTAATAGAAACCATTAATGAGAAGGATGATATCTTGGAATGCCAAGAGGACTTACTCGTTAAGGAAAATAAAAAATTTGTCAAGCTAAAAGATGCCTATGCTCTTGAAGTTGAAAAATGCCAAAACTTGACTAAAAAGCTAGATACATGCAATGATTCAATTTCTTGTCTTAGAACTGAAAATGCTAGTTTAACTGCTAAGATTGAAGAATTGAATGCTTGCAAAGTTCCTACATCTACTATAGAGCATGTTACCATTTGTACTAGATGTAGAGATGTTAATGTTGATGCTATGAAAGATCACCTTGCTATAATTAAAGAACAAAATGATCACATAGCTAAATTAAATTCTAAAATTACCGAGCATGAACTTGAGAATGAAAATTTTAAATTTGCTTGCAATATGCTTTATAATGGGAGACGCCCTGTGAAAGTCGCCTAGAGGGGGGTGGATAGGTGAAACCTGAAAATTATAACTTTACACTCCACCTAGATCCCTTGATTAGTGGTTAGAACAAGATACACAATTATCGGAGTATAAAACTAAGTCCTTGCTTGTAAAGAGTATTGCTTTTAAATAATGCGGAATTGATAAATCAATACTACTAATAAGTCTATGAGAATAAAGCAAGAGGGCTTAGATAAGAAGAGTAATAACACAAGTTCTTTCTTGCAAAGGTTGCTTCACCAAATGAGAATTTAACTTAAAGCAACACCAAATAGTATTAGCAAAGAATAGTGCAAGAAGAAACTTAGAAAAGGAAAGAACAAACAAATCACAAGCAATAAGCACACGAGACATGGGTGATTTGTTTTACCGAGGTTCGGCCCTCGAAGGCCTAGTCCCCGTTGAGGAGTCCACTAAGGACGGGTCTCTTTCAACCCTTTCCCTCTCTCCACCGATCACCAAAGACCGGCGAGCTCTTCTTCTTCTCAAGGATCACTTAAGACTCCGCAAGGACCACCACACACTTTGGTGTCTCTTGCTAGCTTTACAAGCCTCCAAAACTTTGGAGGAAGTTCAATGGGAGTCAAAACTCCACACGCAAATGAACACAAAGATGTAGCACACACTATCTCTCAATGAATCTCACAAGGCACTAGAGCTAAACTCACACGAGAGGCTTTCTTTTGCTTGCTCTGTCTTTTGTGGCACTTGTGTGGATTGTAGTGGTCTAAATCTTGTGTATAGGATTGATCAATGAATATGTGTGGTTAGGAGGGCTTGGATATGTCAACTAGTTGACTTGGAATGTTACTTGGGCTCCCACACCTTGAAGTGGTCAGTTGGGGTGGTATTTATAGCCACCAACCAAATTGTAGCCGTTGGAGATGGCTGCTGGCGAAGGGCGCACCAGACAGTCCGGTGCGCCACCGGACAGTGTTCGGTGTGCCGCCACGTCATCCTCCCGTTAGGGCTTGGAGCTGGTCGACTGTTGGAGGCTTTGTCCTCATGCGGCACCGGACAGTCCGGTGCCACACCGGACAGTCCGGTGCCACACCGGACAGTCCGGTGCCTCTCTGATCTTCTGCTCTAACTTCTGCCGCATGTACTGTTCAGCACTGTTCACTGTTAGAGTCGACCATTGCGCGCAGATAGCCGTTGCTCTGCTGGCGCACCTGACAGTCCGGTGGTGCACCGGACAGTCCGGTGAATTATAGCGTAGCTGCGCCTGAGAAACCCGAAGGTGAAGAGTTTGAGGTCGATCCTCCCTGGTGCACTGGACACTGTCCGGTGCGCCAGACCAGGGAGCACTTCGGTTTCCTTTGCTCCTTTCTTCTTGAACCCTTTTTAATCTTTGTATTGGTTTTGAGTTGAACCTTTGGCACCTGTAGAACATATACTCTAGAGCAAACTAGTTAGTCCAATTATTTGTGTTGGGCATTTCAACCACCAAAATCATTTAGGAAAAGGTTTAAAGCCTATTTCCCTTTCAATCTTCCCCTTTTTGGTGATTGATGCCAACACAAACCAAAGCAAATATATAAGTGAATAATTGAACTAGTTTGCATAAGGTAAGTGCAAAGGTTGCTTGGAATGAAACTAATATTTTTCTTTTACTGGATATGTATGGTTTGCTTTTCTTCTTATTTAATATTTTGGATCACGCTTGCACCACTAGTTTTGTTTTTGCAAAATCTTGTAAAATTCTTTTCAAAAATCTTTTTTCAAATAGTCAAAGGTATATGAATAAGATTGAAAGAAGCATTTTCAAGATTTGAAATTTTCTCCCCCTGTTTCAAATGCTTTTCCTTTGACTAAAACAAAACTCCCCCTTAATGAAATTCTCCTCTTAGTGTTCAAGAGGGTTTTACAAATTTTGAAGATACTAGAACTTTCTCCCTCTTTTGAACACAATAAGATATACCAATTTGAAAACTTCATTTGAAAACTTCATTTTAAAAATTCTTTATAATTCGTAGGTGGTGGTGCGGTCCTTTTGCTTTGGGCTAATACTTTCTTCCCCTTTGGCATGAATCGCCAAAAACGGATACTTGTGAGTGAAATATAAGCCCTTTTACTTTCTCCACAATAGCAAATAAATATGAGTGAAGATTATACCAAAGTGAAGAATTATGCGGAATACCGACAAAGAGTGGATAATACCGAATGAGTTGAGTGGAAGCGTCGTCTTTGCCGAATACTCCATTTCCCTTTCAATTCTATGACTAAGCATGAGAATACACTTGAAAACACATTAGTCATAGACATAAAAGAGATATGATCAAAGGATATATCAAATTAAGCATGATCATAGTTCTATATAACATAGATTGCTCCCCCTAAATATGTGCATGGAGAGGAACACATATTTTGGTCTTAAATGCCAATTGCACATAATTAGGTTAATGAGAACATATCTATATCATACAGAATGTAAAGTGCATTGTGTCGTGGTATAAGTGTGATGCTCATGACAGTTTATGCACTTATGAAAGCATGTTAAAACATCTTAAGCATTTTCCCTTAAGGATTTCAAAGAGGCTTAAGGACCATCCACCTTTGGAACAAAGGCAGCTTATCCTCGTTACAAGGTTAAGCTTTAAGCTCTTTGACAATAAAATCGCTTCACCCAGTTCAATCAAAGATGCATAAATGCAGGAATGAAATGTTTGAGAAGTTAAACTAGGTTTGAAGCAGGGCTGATGCATGGACATGCTTTCTCTTCCTTTTATACAAGATATGCAAAGAAAGTATAGAAAAGGAAGATTTAGGTACAAGTTTAAATGAAAGGAAGTAGTTTTACCCTTTTGTACCTTCACATAGAGACGCTCTCTTCATTGTGCTTTGTCCTTAGTCTTAGTTGCTTAAGACCTAAATTCAAGACAATGTATGGAAATATTTTGCACAATAGAGAGTTCTACAACTAGTGATCCATCTCCAAGATATTGTTAGTACATATCAAAATGGATCACAAATTGCATAAGTGTATCATGAATTCTCCTTTTAACTTAGTGCATATTAAGAGAGATATCGATTGATAGTGAATGCGGCACTACAAAACATAAGCATTTATTCAATGATCAAACAAATAACAGATGTGATCAAAAGAACAACATATGCATTAGATAAGCTTGAAATAGGAGAATCCAGCAAATATGCTACTTTAGCAATGAAGGATAAGTACTGAAAAATAGTAGCATACTTCATGAGAAACTCATTCTCATGCAAGAGACTATATGAGATTACTAAAGTAAAGCGATAGTCTCAACATAATCAAGATATAGAAAGAGGCTCCTCCTAAAGATATGCATCAAGTATTTGAATGAATTGAATGGATGAATTTACTCTAAAGACAAATAGGGAGAAGCATTATACATCTTGATCAAGGCTCATAAAATTTGCAAGAAACAGCTTAAGCCTGGTATTCTTCACTATGAAAGGATTTAGAATATGTTGGGACTGTCTCTCGACAGCAAGGAGATCCAACACGGGTGAATGGTGATGGCAACAGGGCACTCGCGCGTGATGGCAAAAGCTCTGTTAATCTGGCCTCTCACGGGCACTGTGCGGGGGTATTTATAGGTATCCAAGTGCACGGCGCCTTGCGTTAAGGACGCATGTGCCCTCAGGTACCTAGTTTATCCCCAGAATATTCCCATAAAGCGGGGTTACAAGCTGTAATTACAAGTACACCTTTACAAATTAGGCCCGTAACACAAACGCGGCCACGCAGGGCCCGTTACAATGGGCCTGATCTCATGTGGGCCTCGGAGCTGACCGAGGCCGCGCCGTGGGGAGGCGTTGCCGCAGGCCTTCGTCTGGTGCCGATGAGGCGAAGGGTGTCCCTGCCTGCTTTGTCTGTCAGGGCAGGGGCTAAGCGGTGGAGACTTCGGGCGAAGGGTGGCGTTTCTGCCTTCGCTCCAACAGAATACTCACAACCACACCATTGATTGTTTTGAGGATCTTATTATCCAAGTGAGTGTTGTTGTTCTTGACGTCCTTCTCTTTCATGTGAGTGTCCTCCCTTTGTAGTTGTTTCTTTTTCCTTTCAAACTTATTGAAAATACTCAAGAAAGACGTTAATAGCACAAGGGAGCATATGATGAAGGATGACTTCTTTAGATAAGAAATATAAACAATTCATCATCCATAAGTCACATGAAGTAAAATCCTTATCCTTAGTGCATATCATTAGAGAGAAGGAATATGCACCTTTTAAACATTTTGATCAGTCATAGGAATTTTACTTCTTTATATTGAATTTATTATCATAGCTTGAAAAGCATATCAATATGAGAATGGTTATAGCAAAGGCATGAAATAGATTCTAATGGACTAGTGTATTTATGAGAACCTAGCAAGAATTAAGTCCAATACATAATCTATTCTTCACATAGATAGAATATGATAAATTAGAGTAAATAAACAATGATGAGAAACAGAGTTCCCATACCTTTGCTTTTACCTTTCTTCCTTTGGGTGAAGAGTAACCCTTGAGGCTTGTGGCTTTAAACGTGCACTTACTCTCTTGTAGATTTCCATAAGTAAGCTCAAGAGATATGTCATTAGTAGCACAAACACTAGTTTCCCTTTTTGTAATCAATTTGATAATGAATGAAAACATAGATTACTAAAACATGGAAACTTCATAGCATGAACTAGATTATCCATAGATGATGTTACGCTCAATTTTAACTCATAAAACAAGCATAAATAATCCTTTAAGATTGTGAGAATAAATCTAATTCATGATATGGAAAGCGATAAATGTGAAAGAATCATATCCAATTTAAGCAAGTAGAAACACATCATAAATCATTGGATTGATTTTTCTTTTCATGTTAGATTATGCATTTCCAAAGAGAAACTTATTCTCTACAAGTGAGACTACTTGGGTTACTTAAATAAAATCATTAGTCTCACTATTCTAGTTATAGAGAGAGTTTTCCTTTTATAAGTGTCCTAAGGATTTGAATTCCTTACATGACACCTTATTCTTTTAAGAGCATGACATATCTCTCTATATCTAGAATCATGGCAATAATAGAATGACTAGTGAGAAACATGCCATGAGATACTTGCAATAATTTAAAGCATGTAGATTGCCATAGTATGGAAATGATGAGTATGCAATCTACCATATGAGAGGAAATTCTTCAAAGAATGGTAATATAAATTTAAAGACATTTGAGGTGCTTCTTTTTTCTATGCGACTACACAAGACACATGAGAAATCATAATTTAAGATACTTGCACTTAAAAACACAAGTGTTACCATCCTTCAGCTTTCCTCCATGTTGTAGGCCTTGATTTTTTCGCACAAGATAATTCTTTATTTCCTACAACATCAATATCTTCCCCGAGATGATATGAGTTTTAGACATAACAATTTGAAATAACTTTGGGTCAATCTTGGATATATGGATCATTGAAGATTGATAGCTTGAGTTAAATTGAATTAACTTTCTCAAGCACCCCAAGGCTTCATATCATCTCCTTCTCCTGCAAAGCTTGTCAAGCATATTTTGGTACCCATCGCTTGATGGGTCCATCACGGTTAGTCAACAAAGATCTAGGAACCCAAAAGTCCTTTGTGTCAGCACTAGGTAAACTCATTAACTTTTTAGCACAAGTTGCAATTTTGGGTTGCCTAGTTATATGAGAATTAATTGACAAGATAGGAGAGGGATTGTTACCAATGGGACAATCCTTGCATTGATGTCCCTTCTTTCGGCATATGTAGCATAGGCGATCTTCAAGTCTTTAAGATTTCTTCTTTCCTTGTTTCTTGCTTGCTACATGGTTAGTGGATATTTTCTTTTCTAACATAATGCCTTTTTGTTTTAAATCGGGACAAGACCTAATTAAGTGTCCCTTCTCTGAGCATTTAAAACAAAGTTTATCATCCTTGTTAATAAACAAGTCATTTTTAATATAGGGACATGACCTAATCGAGTGCCCCTTTTCAAAGCATTCACTACACTTCTTATTTTTCTTAGTGTGAAGTGTGGCTTGATTATTACCTTGGATGTTACCTTTTATGGAGGCGTGGTTGAGGCTTTTGGAGGAGGCATTGATTTTCATCTTTTGTTCCTTCCTCTTGACAATCCTCAAGTCCTTGACATCTTCAAGGGGTTTAGTGCATGCCACGGTTGTTCCCGTCTCAAGCTTCTTCACCATGTGATCACGGTTATCCTGAGAAGGTTGAGCAATGCACTTCCCTTTTAGTTGTGTCAAGCTCATTTTTAGCCTCTCATTTTCTTCTTTGAGCTTTTGATATGTATCATCGTTTGTTCCTGCAAATTCTAGCTCAAAGGAAGATTTGCTTGTCGACGGACAAC
Source organism: Zea luxurians (assembly GCA_029449295.1). Taxonomy (NCBI): domain Eukaryota; kingdom Viridiplantae; phylum Streptophyta; class Magnoliopsida; order Poales; family Poaceae; genus Zea; species Zea luxurians. The sequence goes on along the minus strand of JAOPSE010000001.1, from coordinate 84,908,248 downwards.
AAGCATTAGCACATGGTAATGTAGTTTCAATTTCAATACATGTGCATGAGTGAGGTTGTTGGGATTTTAAGTTTTCTATCACAACCTCATGAGCAATATTTAATATGATATGATCATCCATAAGATTTTCATGAGAGCATAGGAGCGTATCATAATTTTCTTGAGAAGCTAGATTTTCATCTTTTAGCTTTTCTACTTGGTCTTTAAGCAAGGCATTCCTATTTACTAATTGAGCGATATAATGTAAAGCGTTATCTTGCTCAATTGAAATAGTTTCATACCTTTGGACCAAATCAACATGAGAGCACTTTAGCTCCTCATGTTCTTTAGTCAACTCATCAAAGTGTAGCATTTTCATGGAGAGAACATTTTCTAGCCTTTGACGAGCTTTGCTTTGCTCTCTTGCTCTTTCTAGAAGTTTGAGCATGACCGCCTTATCTTCTTGGCTTAGGCAAGCGTAGAGTTGCATGAAGCTTCTTTCTTCCTCCTTATCTTCGTTTGTGCTTCCGCTATCATTTTCATTAGCCACACAACACATGTGGGAATCTAAATGGGAAGACAAACCTCTTAGAGAGGTGGATTCATCGTTTGGTCTCCATCGTTCATTTTCTTCTTCTTCCTTCAAAGTGTTAGTTTCACAAATACCAAAGGAAGTAGAGGCACAAAATGAACTATCATGTTTGGACTTATCAAATTTGCTTTTAATTCTAGTCCAAATATCATGCGCATCATGAATGGATTTATTATAATTTGATATGAAGGCATGATAATCTTCATTGCTAAGTGAATTACTTAAGATGTCATAAGCTAGGTAGTTTAAGCGAAAACATCTTTGATCCTCCTCGGAAATATTTTTTCTATTATAACTAGAAGGCAAGATACTCTTGTCTATAATTTGTTCTAATTATGGATCTACGGTTCTAAAAGCATTTATCACCCTAGTAGACCAAGAATCATAATTAGAACAATCGGAAAGTAATATCTCATGAGTTACCTCCTTGTTCTCCTTCGGAGTTGTTTTCTTGTTCTTATGGGATCTTCTACGAGCCATCACTTCGAGTTGTTAGACTCAATATGAAGTGCCTTGCTCTGATACCAATTGAAAGTCGCCTAGAGGGGGGTGGATAGGCGAAACCTGAAAATTATAACTTTACACCCCACCTAGATTCCTTGATTAGTGGTTAGAACAAGATACACAATTATCGGAGTATAAAACTAAGTCCTTGCTTGTAAAGAGTATTGCTTTTAAATAATGCGGAATTGATAAATCAATACTACTAATAAGTCTATGAGAATAAAGCAAGAGGGCTTAGATAAGAAGAGTAATAACACAAGTTCTTTCTTGCAAAGGTTGCTTCACCAAATGAGAATTTAACTTAAAGCAACACCAAATAATATTAGCAAAGAATAGTGCAAGAAGAAACTTAGAAAAGGAAAGAACAAACAAATCACAAGCAATAAGCACACGAGACACGGGTGATTTGTTTTACCAAGGTTTGGCCCTCGAAGGCCTAGTCCCCGTTGAGGAGTCCACTAAGGACAGGTCTCTTTCAACCCTTTCCCTCTCTCCATCGATCACCAAAGACCGGCGAGCTCTTCTTCTTCTCAAGGATCACTTAAGACCCCACAAGGACCACCACACACTTTGGTGTCTCTTGCTAGCTTTACAAGCCTCCAAAACTTTGGAGGAAGTTCAATGGGATTCAAAACTCCACGCGCAAATGAACACAAAGATGTAGCACACACTATCTCTCAATGAATCTCACAAGGCACTAGAGCTGAACTCACACGAGAGGCTTTCTTTTGCTTGCTCTCTCTTTTGTGGCACTTGTGTAGATTGTAGTGGTCTAAATCTTGTGTGTAGGATTGATCAATGAATATATGTGGTTGGGAGGGCTTGGATATGTCAACTAGATGACTTGGAATGTTACTTGGGCTCCCACACCTTGAAGTGGCCGGTTGGGGTGGTAATTATAGCCACCAACCAAATTGTAGCCGTTGGAGATGGCTGCTAGCGAAGGGCACACCAGACAGTGTCCGGTGTGCCGCCACGCCATCCTCCCGTTAGGGCTTAGAGCTGGTCGACCGTTGGAGGCTTTGTCCTCATGCAGCACCGGACAGTCCGGTGCCACACCGGACAGTCCGGTGCACCTCTGATCTTCTGCTCTGACTTCTGCCGCGTGTACTGTTTAGCACTGTTCACTGTCAGAGTCGACCGTTGTGTGCAGATAGCTGTTGCTCCGCTGGTGCACCGGACAGTCCGGTGGTGCACCGGACAGTTCGGTGAATTATAGCGTAGCTGCGCCTGAGAAACCCGAAGGTGAAGAGTTTGAGGTCGATCCTCCCTGGTGCACCGGACACTTCCGGTGGCACACCGGACAGTCCGGTGCGCCAGACCAGGGAGCACTTCGGTTTCCTTTGCTCCTTTCTTCTTGAACCCTTTTTAATCTTTGTATTGGTTTTGAGTTGAACCTTTGGCACCTGTAGAACATATACTCTAGAGCAAACTAGTTAGTCCAATTATTTGTGTTGGGCATTTCAACCACCAAAATCATTTAGGAAAAGGTTTAAAGCCTATTTCCCTTTCACCCTGGCATTAAGGATGGCATTGGTTTCTAACAAGGGAGCCAAAGCAACATCAAACTTAATGCCCCTAAGAACAAGCTTTCTAACGTTGTTAAGGGCAAGGCTCCTATGGTTCAGGATAAGGAAGGTTACATTTTATATCCTGAAAACTATCCTGAGCTTAAAATTAGAAGAATTCATGCTAGGAAATATCATTCTGTTTCTCATCATGCTTATGTGTATAGTAATGAGGCTTCTAGCTCTAGGCATACAACTCATATCAAAATGCCTAAGAAAAAGATTATTAATGCATCAAATGAACATATCATTTAATTTAAGACGCTTGATGCATCCTTTGTGCTTACTAACAAATTAGGCAAGGTAGTTGCCAAATATGTTGGGGGCAAACACAAGAGTCCAAAGATGTGTTTGGGTACCCAAGGTACTTGTTTCTAATGTAAAAGGACCCAAGACTATTTGGGTACCTAAAAACAAGGCCTAAATCTGTGTTGTCGGTTTATGCATCCGACAGAACAAGTTGGATAATCGACAGCGGGTGCACAAACCATATGACAGGGGAGAAAAGGATGTTCTCCTCATATGACAAAAATGATGATCCCCAAAGAGCAATCATGTTCGGGGATGGAAATCAAGGTTTGGTCAAAGGTTTGGGTAAAATTGCTATATCTCATGACCATTTCATTTCTAATATTTTTCTTGTAGATTCTTTAGATTATAACTTGCTTTCAGTTTCTCAATTATGTAAAATGGGCTACAACTGTCTATTTACTGATGTTGGTGTTACCGTCTTTAGAAGAAGTGATGACTCAATAGCTTTTAAGGGAGTGTTAGATGGTCGATTATATTTAGTTAATTTCAATGATAACAATGTTGAACTAGACACTTTCTTAATTGCCAAGACTAACATGGGCTGACTCTGGCATCGCCGACTTGCTCATGTTGGGATGAAGAATCTTCACAAGCTTCTAAAGAGGGAACACATTTTAGGACTAACCAATGTTTATTTTGAGAAAGATAGGATTTGTAGCGCATGTCAAGAAGGAAAGCAGGTTAGAGTTCATCATCCACACAAGAACATCATGACGACCGAGAGGCCGCTTGAGCTACTCCACATGGATCTATTCGGCCCGATTGCTTACAAAAGCATCGGTGGGAGTAAGTATTATCTTGTAATTGTGGATGATTATTCTCGCTTCACTTGGGTGTTCTTTTTATAGGAAAAAATCTCAAACCCAAGATACCTTAAAGAGATTCTTGAGACGGACTCAAAATGAGTTCAAATTGAGAATCAAGAAGATTAGAAGTGACAATGGAACGGAGTTCAAGAACTCTCAAATTGAAGAATTTCTTGAGGAGGAGGGCATCAAGCATGAATTCTCTTCTCTTTACACACCCCAACAAAATGGTGTAGTGGAGAGAAAGAATAGAACTCTTTTGGATATAGCAAGGATCATGCTTGATGAGTACAAGACACCGGATCGGTTTTGGGTGGAGGCAATTAACACCGCTTGCTACTCCATCAACCGACTCTACCTTCACTGAATCCTCACGAAAACATCATATGAACTCCTCACCGGTAAAAAGCCCAATGTTTCTTATTTTAGAGTTTTTGGGAGCAAATGCTTTATTCTTATTAAGAGAGGTAGAAATTCAAAATTTGCTCCTAAAGCAGTAGAAGGCTTTTTACTTAGTTATGACTCAAACACAAGGGCATATAGAGTCTTCAACAAGTCCACTGGATTAGTTGAAGTTTCTTGTGACATTGTATTTGATGAGACTAATGGCTCCCAAGTGAAGCAAGTTGATCTTGATGAATTAGATGATGAAGAGGCTCCGTGCGTCGCGCTAAGGAACATGTCCATTGGTGACGTGTGTCCAAAAGAACCCGAAGAGCCTCCACAAGCACAAGATCAACCACCATCTTCCATACAAGCATCTCCATCAACTCAAGATGAGGAAATGGCTCAAGAAGAAGAGGATCAAGATCAAGACGATGAGCCACCTCAAGAGGAGGACATTGATCAAGGGGGGATGAAGATGATCAAGAAAAGGAAGATGAACTAGAAGCTCAAGATCAAAGACCACCGCACCCAAGAGTCCACCAAGCAATTCAAAGGGATGACCCCGTCAACTCCATTCTTGGTGACATCCACAAGAGGGTAACCACTTGATCTCGAGTTGCTCATTTTTATGAACATTACTCTTTTGTGCCTTCTATTTAGCCATACAGGATAAAGGATGCACTAAGAGATCCGAACTAGGTGGTGGCAATGCAAGAGGAGCTTGACAACTTCACAAGGAATGAGGTATGGCATTTAGTTCCACGTCCTAACCAAAATGTTGTAGGTACCAAATGAGTATTCCGCAACAAACAAGATGAGCATGGTGTGGTGACTAGGAACAAACCCAACTTGTTGGCAAAGGATATTCACAAGTCGAAGGTTTGGATTTTGATGAAACCTATGCACCCATAGTTAGGTTTGAGTCAATTCATATATTACATGCCTATGCTACTTACCATGGCTTTAAGTTGTATCAAATGGACGTGAAAAGTGCCTTCCTCAATGGACCTATCAAGGAAGAGGTATATGTTGAGCAACCTCCCGGCTTTGAAGATAGTGAGTATCCTACACATGTTTATAAGCTCTCAAAGGTGCTTTATGGGCTCAAACAAGCCCCAAGATCATGGTATGAATGACTAAGAGACTTTCTTCTCACTAATGGATTTAAAGTCGGTAAAGCTTACCCTACTCTCTTCACTAAAACAATTGATAAAGACTTGTTTATATGCCAAATTTATGTTGATGATATTATCTTTGGGTCTACTAACAAGTCATCTTGTGAAGAGTTTAGTAGGACTATGATACAGAAATTTGAGATGTCCATGATGGGGGAGTTGAAGTATTTCCTTGGATTCCAAATCAAGCAACTCCAGGAAGGCACCTTCATTTTTCAAACTAAGTACATTAAAGATATACTTAAGAAGTTTGGAATGAAGAATGCCAAACCCATCAAGACACCCATGGAAACAAATGGGCATCTCGACCTCGACACAGGAGGTAAATCTGTAGATCAAAAGGTATGCCGGATGTAAAATTGATATAAAGAGCACATTAGGGACTTTTCATTTTTTGAGGAGATCTCTGGTGTCTTGGGATTCAAAGAAACAAAATTCAGTAGCTCTAAATACCGTCGAAGCCGAGTATATTGCTGCAGGACATTATTGTGCACAATTACTCTAGATGCGGCAAACCCTTAGGGACTATGGCTACAAATTGAGCAAAGTCTCTCTCTCCTATGTGATAATGAGAGTGCAATCCGCATGGTGGATAATATCGTTGAACTCAGCCGCACTAAGCACATAGACATTCGGTATCACTTTCTGAGAGATCACCAACAAAAGGGGGATATCAAAATTGCCTATGTTAGCACCCACAACCAATTAGTCGATCTCTTCACCAAGCCCCTAGATGAAAAGACTTTTAGCAAGCTTAGGAATGAACTAAACATCTTAGATTCTCAGAACTTTGATTGAAATATTGCACACATTGCTCATTTTATACCTTTGATCATGACATATCTCTTTCCTTTGGTACAAATGCATATTTCTTATTCTTCTTGTGACAAAGCTAAGACTAATGTGTTTCCAAGAGTATTTCTATGATTAGTCTTAGATGGAAAGAGAAATGAAGTAATCGGCAAAGGCAAGGCTTCCACTATGACTCTGTCGGTATCATTTATCCTTTACCCTACTCATGAACTTGCTTTCATATCTTTCTTACAAAAGGCCTCTAGTTTTCTTTGTTTTGGGCGCTTAATGCCAAAGGGGAGAAATTATTAGGCCAAAGCAAAAGGACTACACCACCACCCTATTTTCTAAAAAAATTCAAAAAGGTGGAGAAATTAATAGGCATTTGCAAAAACCCTCTTGACAGCTAAGGGGAGAACTTCTTCAGGGGGAGCTTTTATTTAGCCAAAGGAAAAACATTTGAAACAGGGGGATAACCTTTTTGAAACTTGAAAATTCTTTTAGAAATAACATTCTTATACCATTGGCTAACCGCAAAAGAATTTGAAAAGACTTTCCAAAAGATTTGCAAAAACAAGCTAAGTGGTGCAAATGTGGTCCGAAATATTAAATATATCAAAACAACCATATATGCTTAGAACTGCTTTCATTTCATAGTAATTTATGCACATCTGCCAAAATGCAAACTAGATACATTTCTACACTTTGTATTTGCTTTGGTTTGTGTTGGCATCAATCACCAAAAAGGGGGAGATTGAAAGGGAAATGGCCTCAACATTTCCATATAATCGATTTTGGTGTTTGACGTCCATCACAAAGCATGTGGACTAACTAGTTTGCCTAGCTATAATTTTCTGAGGTGCATAAGGTTCATATACACATACAAAGAAAATGACCTTGGGACAATTCTACAAGTTTGGAGCAAAATAGAATTGATGCAGCCAGTGGCGCACCGGACTGTCCGGTGTGCACCGGACACCCTAGCTGGAGCACTCCACGAACTGGCCGCTCTCGAGAATTCTCGGCGCTCATCCACTAAAAATCACCAGACTGTCTGGTGTGCCACCGGACTGTCTGGTGAGCCCTCGGTGCAATGGTCGACTCCGCCAACGGTTGGCTACGAGATTGCGCCCGCAATCTGAAGCGTTAGAAGTCAGAAGACAGTCTGCGACGTCAGGTTGCACTTGTGCCACTGGACTGTCACGAGGATAGACGACTTCAATGGTTAACGGCTCCAAACCCCAACGGTCAGCTAACGTGGCACGCACCGGACAGTGAACAGTACTATGTCCAGTGCACCACCGGACTGTCCGGTGTGCCCATCGATAGAGAAGTCAGCCAACGACTAGAATAGTGGTTGGGGCTATAAATACCCCGCAACCAACACCATTCAAGTCATCAAAGCATCTCACTCTCTTCATTCAATACAAGAGCAAAAAATACACTCCAAAGACACATTCAAAGCCTCAAATCCTCTCCAAGTGCCAAAATCAAGTCAAGTGATCTAAAGTGTTTAGTGACTTGAGAGAGGGTGATTTGTGTTCCAATTGTTGCTCTTGTTGCTTGGTTGCTTTCTTCTTCTCCTTCTAATCTTTCCAAGTGTTTTGTAAAGCAAGCAAGAGACACCTAATTATGTGGTGATCCTTGCGGGGTCTTAGTGACCCGTGTGATTAAGAGAAAGCACTCCACCGGTCTAGGTGACCGATTGAGAGAGGGAAAGGGTTGAAATAGACCCGGCCTTTGTGCCCTCCTCAACTGGGAGTGGTTCTTTGGAACCGAACCTCGAGAAACAAATCGCCGTGTCCACTTGTGTTGATCTTCACCATTTGATTTGTTTCTCCCCTCTCCTCTCTCTCTAAAGTTCTCTTGCTCACATTGTTTTGAGTTTGCTTTCAAAGTTATCCGCATTGATTGAGCAACTCATAGCAAAAAGAACTATCTTCCACACTCTGAATTCACTATTATTTATTTCTAACCCTAACCTCGGGTGAAGTGCGTGTTCAAAGTTTATAATTTTTAGGTTTCGCCTATTCACCCCCCTCTAGGCGACTTTCAGTGGGGAGACAACATAAAATCCAAACACCCACACATATGCTGGACTGGAGGGTCGATGAATTACCACCGCACACCATTGACATAGTAAGGGAGGAGATAGCCGAGGCGTTCCGAGATAAGCTCAGAGTTAGCATGACCCCTAGGGGAAGTCATATCTAAAACCCTATGGTAGCCGATTTGATTATCACTCGTACCCCCAGGGAACAAGGATACCCGAATTCACAAAATTTTCAGGTTACCAAGGTAAGAGCATGCATAAGCACATAAGCCAGTTCCAAGCACAATTAGGAGAATTGGCCAACACATAGGCGTTCCGCGTTCATTTATTCTCGTTGTCCTTAACAGGGACTGCATTCGCATGGTACGCCACACTACCTCCTAACTCTACTTTTTCGTGGGGGATTTAGAACAGAAATTCCATGATCATTTTTCTCAGGTGATTATGAGTTAGATCTGGTAGATTTAGTGGCTCTGTGGCAAGGAAAGGATGAATCGAGTAATGACTACATCCGGAGGTTTCGGGACACAAGAAACCGATGTTTCCAAATTCACCTGGCAGAAAAACAGCCAGTAGAACTAGCATTTAATGGAATATGTTTATATCTAAAAGAAAGATTAGAAAGCATTCAATTTTTCTAGCTAATTCGGTTACACCAGAGGGCTTTGGCTTGTGAAAGACGAAGCAAAGATACTGCTAAAGCGATTCGTCACAACGTCCATATGGTAGAATGTAACCATAGTAGCTTGGACAACGAACCAAAAGAAGTGTATGTTGTTGAGATAGTTTGGTCAAAGCAGGCCAAATCTCCAGTTTGTTCCTCTTTATAATCAGCCAATCAGGGGATTCTCTATCGCGCCCAGCGTGCGTACTGTTCACTATCCGGTGTGCACCGGACAGTCCGGTGCACCCGCGGACAGGAGGCAACCAGGGCCATCCAAATGGAGCTCCAACGGCTCTTAGCTCCCTTGGGGCTATAAAAGGGACCCTAGACGCATGGAGCAGTACACTATGCATCCATTGAACATCCTACAATGCCTAGACTTCGCAAGCACGCTTTCATTTCATTGCGATAGTGATTTGAGCACTTCTTTGAGTTGTTACTCCGCTACATTGTGTTGTGTACTCGTTTCTTGACTTGTGTGCGTATTGTTGCTGCGACTCTAGTTCTTGTGTGTGTTTCTATTCCCTCCCTTACTCTTGTGGTTTTCTTGTGATCAATCTTGTAAGGGTGAGAGACTCCAACTTGTGGAGATTCCTCACAAAGGGAATACTTAAGAAAAGGAAGAAACCCGTGGTACTCAAGTTTGATCTTTGGATCACTTGAGAGGGATTGAGTGCAATCCTTGACCAAAGTAGGTCACCACAACGTGGAGTATGCATTTGCCGAACCCCGGGATAAAATCGCCGTGTCACTTGTGCATCTTTTCTATCTTGATTGTTTTCTTCCATAGAGTTCTCACTTATTCACTTGCGCTATTGTTCCTAAGTTTAATACATATCCTAAAGGAACAATCAAGTGAAGAGTTCTCTTCTCTCTACCTCTATCATATCACCTTGGTTTTAATCCCACTAACATTTATTATAAACCAAGTTTGTGTTGTTTAGACTTGATTTTTATAGGATCACCTATTCACCCCCCTCTAGGTGCTCTCACCAACAGACACCTACAATTAATTACCTGCATAATCCCAGTATTAGGATAAATAAGAATGTTCAGCGTACAACTTTCAAATATGTTTTAGTTAATGATGAACTCTACCGTTGAACTATCGACAATGTCCTGCTTAGATGCTTGGGCCCGGATGATGTTATATTAGCCATGGCCAAACTACATCAGGAGATTTGTGGTACTCATCAATCAGCTCCGAAGATGAAGTGGCTATTGTGAAGGTCTGGCTTCTATTGGCCTGATATGATAGTCGATTGTTTCAAGTACTACAAGGGATGCCAAGTGTGTCAGAAATTCGGTGACTTGCAGCTAGTTCCTGTAGCCGAATTACATCCTATTATCAAACCTTGGCCTTTTAGGGGATGGAGATTGGATTTTATAGGAAAAATTCATCCTTCATCATCAAAAGGGCATCAGTTTGTATTGGTCGCCACAGACTACTTTACCAAATGGACTGAAGTCTTTGCTCTAAAGAACATGACACAGAGAGAGGTAATTGAGTTTATAACTGAGCATATCATTCATTGTTTCAGCATTCCTTAGACTTTGACCACAGACCAGGGGACTTCTTTTATATCAAAGGAGGTACGTAAGTTTGTTGAATCATATAAGGTCAAATTTCTCAATTCATCTCCATATTATTCTCAGGCCAATGGATAGGCTGAGTCTAGTAATAGGACGACGATTAACCTTATAAGAATTAAGATATGATCATCCTAAGCAGTGCATAAGGTCTTGTTTGAAGCTTTGCGTGGGCTCATAGAATTTCTAAACATCGTGCTACTAAAGTTTCTCTGTTTGAGCTTGTTTATGGGCAGGAAGTGGTTTTGCCTATGAAAGTAAGCCTAAATGCTGTCAGGTTTGCCAAACAGAACGATCTAACTATCGGTGATTATTATAATTTGATGATGGACAATATTGATGAAGTGACCGACAAGAGATTGATAGCTCTAGGAGAGATCGAGAAATACAAGATCATGGTCGCCAAAGCTTACAATAAAAAGGTCAAGGCTAAGTCATTAGCGAGTAATAGTAGCAAGCAGGTCGTGCAGCGGGGATGAGTAGATAGCGCGAGGCACGAGGTTGAGCAACACCGGCGTAGTACATACGACGAGGCAGGCGGAACTCCGACAACAACAACAGCGCAGCACGGTGGCACGAGCAGCAGGGAGGCTCGATAATGAAGCAGGGAGTCAGCGAGGCATGGCGTGACAGTGACATGAGCTCCAGTTTGGTGCAGCACAGGACACCGGCACAACGAGGACAGTGACGTCGACATGACGTTCGCAGAGGCAGAAAGCTAGGAGCGTGGGCGAGTGTTGGTACTTGCCTTTATGGGCAAGTAGATCGAACAGGAGAGTGGAGAGAGTGTTTGCAAAGTTCAACGGGGAATGGTGATAGCTCTGTTAATCTGGCCTCTCAAGGGCACTGTATGGGGGTATTTATAGGCACCCGAGTGTCCACCGTCCTCTGGCAAGGACGTTTATGCCCTCGGGTACCCGAACTATCCTCAGAATATTCCCACTAGGGGAGGTTACAGACCGTCATTACAGAAAAGGCTATTACAGATGAGGCCCGTAACATGCTTATCCGTGCGAGGCCCGTTACAGTGGGCTAAATCCCACATGGGCCTCCGGACCCGATGAGGACGTGGGACTAGTAGACTTCGATGGAGCCTTGCCTTCATCTTGCAATGGAGAGGGCGAAGGGCGACCATGCCGGTCCTCATCCGGCCGACGCCCTTGGCTCGCTCGGGCTTGGTATTCGATGGTGTAGAGAGGCGACGAAGGCATCAAGCGAAGGGTAGCGTCTTCGCCTTCGCCCCAACATTTGCCCTCCGATGGACCAGTTTGACTAAGTCATCTAGTGCCGAAGACGTCGCTAGATGGTGGAGACGCTGCCCTCGCTCGAAGTGGTCCCACGGGGGTTTTTAAGGTGACCGTTGATGGACGTGGCACTGTTGGACTGCGTGTTTCCCGAAGCGCCACGCCCTGTGTATAAAAAGGCAGCGCGGTCGGGGCTGTTTCTTACCCTTGCGTGCGCCAGAAAACCCTAAGTTTTTCAAACCGCTCACCCGCTCGGCTGCCCTCCTTGTTCTTCTACTTCGGAGATCTGGCCCGCATCAAGCAGACCGCGCTCTGCCACCGACGGTACGTAGCAATGTCTTCTTCCTCATCTGCTGCGAGTGCGTCATCGGCCGATCCGTCGTCCGAGGATACCCTTAGTGATTTTGGCGATGATGGAGTTGCAGCTGGGCCACACGGTGGAGTTCGGCACCTCGAGGAGTTCCTCGGGTCGCATGCAGGAGATGCAGCAGCTGGGGTACTTTGGCAACGGTGTTGGGCGCGTCATGGGCGCTAAGGAGATTCCTAAGCCTGAGGGTGAATTAGTTGTGTTCGAGGCATTCTTCATCGCCGGCCTTCGCCTACCGATGCATCGTTTCGTGGCAGAGGTCTTGCAGAGGTTCGACGTCCAGGTCCACCAGTTGACACCTAACGCCGTGGTTGCCCTAGCGAAGTATGTCTGGGTGGTGACTTCGTACAACGGTCAGCCATCTGTGGAGGTCTTCACTAAGAACTATTGTCTACACTGGCAAAAGAGGAAAATTAGAAATAAGATTGCACAATTTGGATCGTGCACCTTCATGCCGAGGACCGGAAAGACTTCGGTGGAAGTCGTGGAAATAGTCCCCTGCGCTCGAAACAAGTGGGGCAACTGATGGGACTATTGGTTTTATGTCTCGGGAGGGGAAGTCGAAGATCTCCCAGGGCTCCCTGTGGCCGTCATGTGCTCCCACTATTACGTGGCATTCCCACCGTTTGAGGTGGTGGAGGACGATGAGGACGAAGGGGCCCTCCGGTGTGCTGCCTGCATGAGCAGCGGGCGTGATCTGGTTGAGGAGTTCATTGGTTATGGAGTATGGCCCTTGGCACACAGCTGGGTGCTTGGCGAAGTGTGCCCTCGCCAGATGCCTACCTTGGGCGAGCAGTTGGTGCGAAGTCCTACCTTCGCTTTGGATTTGCGCGGCCGGAACCCAGCCGCGTTTGTGCGTGAAGTAGAGGATGGAGCAGTGAGGATTGTGGGGCGATACGTGCCGAGGACGGAGGCTTTGCGGAGTTGGGATATTCGTGGTTCCAATGTTCATTTGAACCGTGTCTTCGAGATGAACCGTCTGCCATATGGCGGTTACCCGGGGGACGACGCTGCTACCACTATCGATCGCCGGGGAAAAAAGGCAGCGGCTGCGGTTGACGAAGGAACTTCACGGGGAGCTGTGCCGGCCACTAAAAAGAGAAAACTAGGTACTGTAGTTGAGGGGTTGGGGGTCTTCGATCGTTTTGCTGTGGATTTAATGGGAACTTGTGTAGCCCTCGGGGAAGGATGTCTTCGCCCGAGCTCTGGGAATCTTCGGCGCGAATGCTGGAGGTTACTGGGGGTCGCTGGCTGAGGAATGTTCTGATCCCCCGGGCGGCCGGCGAGGACATGTTTATGTCTCGCTTAGCCCATGAAATGACGATTTTTCCTTATGGACGGAATATTGCTGCTATTGTATCGGCATCGATGGATAAGGATCGCCAAGATGCTATGCGGAAGTGTCGGGCGTTTACTAGGGTCGGGGACCCTAGTCGCGAGGTCAAGAAGGCATGGGGAATCGTGAAGTTCGCCGCCCCCGGCAGCAGCAAACCACCACCGGCTGCGAAGCCTGCCGCCCCCGGCCCCAGCAAACCTTCATCGGGTGCAAGGGCCGTCACTCCCGGCTCGAGCAAACCACCTTCTGCTGAGCCCACGCAGGAGCGAGGGCCACCGTCTCCATTGCGTACTGCCGAGGCGGTGGTGGGTGGGGCCAACCTCTCCATGGACATCTACGTGGATGACTACCGCATAGGTGGCGTCATGATGTTCGATGCCCGCACGGTGCGAGGACTTGTCGGTGAGTTTTTTTAATGGAGTCTAGGCCTTGGACAAGATTGTGGTGCAGGGTCGGATGCTGGGCAACTGGCTGTTGTCCCGGCTCCGGCGGCGGCCGCGGCGGCGGCCGAGGTGAAGGGTGCTTCGCAGGACCCATGGTCCAAGTTTTGCGCCAGCGGCGAGATTACTTCGGCCGCCGCCGCTAAAGACGTGGCGGGTTATGTTGCGCAGCAGCTGAAGCATGTAAGTCGTCTTGGACTTCGTCAGTTTGTTGTTTTTATGTGATTGCAAATTTGATGGACTTTTCATGGCAGGCGGCTGCCTTCGCCGATCATGTTGCATCGGGCGCTCTGACCTTGGAGTTCGCTGCCGAGAGGCAACGACTTGAGGACAGGATTGAGCGCCTCCGGGCGCAGCATACAGAAGCTGCGCGGGACAAGTCAGTTGCGGAATACAAGAGTCGCAGGCTGATGGAGAAGTTGGCGGCTGCGGAGGCCAAGAAGGAGGACCTCAGCCGTCAGCTGGCGGCGGAGAAGAAAGATGCAAACAGGGCCTACGCTGAGGCACAGGCTGCACGTGCCGAGGCCAAACTTGCGCGTGCTAAGGCCAATCTCGCTCGCCAACGTGCCGAGGAGGCGGAAACGAGCCATAGCAGCCTACGCGACTGCCTGGACAAAGCGGAGGCCTCTACCCACGTAGAGGTCGACTGGACGTATGCACAGTTGACGGATGCGTACCGGCAGCTTGGTGCGTGGACCGCTCCCTTTGACGCGTCCGGTTAGGAGGTGGGTCTCTGCTTCCTCAGTTGGCTGCAGGAGGAGTTGGAGGTGGTCCTAACGATTGTGACGGGCCTCATGTCCTTCTCCTCGCTCATCACCTGTGAAGGGCCGTGAATGCCTTGTCCCGCGAGGGATGCGGGCACTTCAAAGTCTTTGACCGATCGGACGAAGACTTCGAACGCAGAATCTTCTAGGTTGAGGACCTGATGCTGAAGCGATCAGCCGGGGCACTTTATGATAGGATGTGGGGCCCTCACGGTCGCGATACAGTTCGGGAGAGGTCCGACCGAGCGATGGAGCAGGTATGGAGTTGTTTTTGTGATTGTATATATGGGTATATGTGTATTTATATATGGTTTTTGTTGAATGAGTATGTTGTTTCTATAGATGGCGCGTGATGAGGAGGTCGAAGACCTCAGGGACTTGGAGAGCACGCAGCCCGAGGCGTCGGGCACGAGGGAGGGGGCTGAGGGGGAGCTAGCGCTGTCGTTCGATGGTGGCGAGGGCCTCGTGGTAACCCCCGCGTCGACCTGTGATGGTGAGGACCCTGCGCCGACCGCTGAGGACACTTCGGTGGTGGTGGGCGAACCAGCTACCAAAGACCCTGCAGCGTCGGCCGACCCTTCGCAGGTGGCGGGGTAGGGGCTAGGGCTATCGGGCGTAGGATTTTGTTTTTGTGATACTAAAACTCGGTTGCTGTGTAGGTTCTAACGTATGGGCCTGCGCAAGCAACCGCTGCTGACGATACCAATTTTGTGGCGGCCGCAACCGCAGTGCCTGCCAATGACAATTTATATGGTTCTGGATCTGGGTCTTTTTCGTCTGATGGTGAGTTTGGGAGTCCATTTTCCTGGACCGACGAGTCTTCGGATGAAGACTTGGATTATTTTGCTGCGTTAGATGTGGCCGTGGCGGAGTCCTCGCTGCAGGTGGAGGTTGGTGAGGTGGCTGATCTTCCTAGTGCGAAAACCAAGTGCCGACGATGAAGGGTGGTGTTGAAGCATAGCGTGGGCGAGGTTTTGCGAAGTGGTAGGCGCCGTCGGATGGGGATGGAGTGGGACTGTCTTCGAGTGGATCGGTTTGGTAAACGAGAGCTATTGTCTTCGCCAATTGGGACGAGCATTGGTGAGGGAGATCTGCGGAATTTTTTGGTGGTGAGGAATTGAAAATAATGTTGTTCAATTATAGGGAGGCGGGCATCATCCCGAAGGTAGCCGATGTAGTATGTGGTGCCCTCGCTGAGTATAAGTAACGACAACTTGTATTGTAATTTGGCCTGCTGGCCATCTTTGAGTGAGAGACTGGTTGTCGCGCACTTGTGCTAATCCGACTGCACCCTTAGGCGAAGTTTGCCTTGAGTGTCTTTTAAAAAGACTTCGATTGATGCACTTATTGCGCTTATCCGGCTGCACCCTTGGGCACTATTGCATGGAGTGTCTTTTTAGTAAAAGACTTTGATTGACACACTTGTTGTGCTTATCCAGCTGCACCCTTAGGTGACTTTTGCATGGAGTGTCTTTTTAATAAAAGACTTCAATTGATGCACTTGTTGTGCTTATCCGGCTGCACCCTTAGGCGACTTTTGCATGGAGTGTCTTTTTAGTAAAAGACTTTGACTGATGCACTTGTTGTGCTTATCCGGCTGCACCCTTAAGCGACTTTTGCGCAGAGAGTGTCGCACATGAGGGTAGTCTATGCTACCTGTCGCGGTGACTTCGAATTGGTCGAATGCCGAAGACCGTCGAAGCGGTCTTTTTCGACATGTTGCACCTGAGTTTTTGTTTTTGCGGGGGCTTTTGTTGGTATATTACATGGCTCTGCCTCGTTAA
Organism: Zea luxurians; assembly: GCA_029449295.1. Taxonomy (NCBI): domain Eukaryota; kingdom Viridiplantae; phylum Streptophyta; class Magnoliopsida; order Poales; family Poaceae; genus Zea; species Zea luxurians. The sequence continues at coordinate 84,891,891 of JAOPSE010000001.1, read as the reverse complement.
AAACCTCATCCCCCGGGAGGAAAAGAGTGTGGGCCAGAATAACATTGTTTGCTGAATTACAAGGGCGCGTGGGCCCTGAGGGTTAAACAAAAAATTTCTGGAGGTTATCAATGTTCCAGGATTGCTCTAAGTCTTCGCTAGAAGGTGTTGCTAGCCTATACGCGCTGGGGGATGCCTATGAATGGACCCTCCCATTTCGGCTCCAGCTTGCCCCGTGATTCTGTCCGGGTGGTCCGGACGAGTACGAGGTCTCCTTTGTTGAACTCTCTTGGGACAACCGTGTTGTCGCGCCAGGCCTTGGTTTGAGCCTGATATTTGTTGAGAGCCTGTAGGGCAAGGACGTGGTCTCTGTCAATGAGATCTTTGGATGTTGGTTCGTCGACATCGGAGACTGCTGATGTGCTTGTTCGGGGCGACCCATGCTTTATCTCTTGCGGCGTCATGGCCTCGGATCCATACAATAGATGAAATGGTGTGAATCCGGTTGCCCGACATTCTGTCGTGTTTAGGGCCCATACCACTTCAGGTAGTTGGTCAGCCCATTTGCCCTTTTTGTCGTCGAGAAGTCTTTTCTTGATGGCAGTGAAAATCTTGCCATTTACGCGCTCAATGATGCCATTGGATTGCGGGTGGTATACCGAGGCGAAGACAGGCTTGGTGTCGATGGAGAAACAGAAATCCCTGAAGTCTTGGCTGTCAAACTGTTTGCCGTTGTCGACTGTGAGTTTAGACGGGACTCCAAAGCGGCAGACAATGTTTTGCCAGAAGAAATTTTGGGCGGTCTTCGACGTTATTGTGGATACTTCTCTGGCCTCGATCCACTTGGGGAAGTATTCAATGGCAATGAAGGTGAATTTGAGGTTCCCTTGAGCTGTAGGCAGGGGTCCGACAATATCCAGCCCCTAGCGTTGAAGTGGCCATGTATGGGCAATTAGCTTGGTGAATTGCGAAGGGTTGCTTGAGCGAGGGGAAAACTTTTGGCATGCTTCGCAAGACCTCGTGACTCAATTCGCAGTATAGATTATTGCGGGCTAGTAAAATCCTTGACGGATCACCTTGGCAGCGAGGGCCCTGGGTCCTGAGTGGGAGCCGTAAGTTTCGCTGTGGACTTCGCGAAGGATTTGAATGCCTTCGGTTTCAGTCATGCACTTTAGCATGGGCTGACTGATCCCCTTCTTGTACAGCTGACCCCCGAGTAGTGCGAAGTCCCGGCTTTGGTGCTTTGGCTTCCAACAGGCGGTGCACCTCGACTTTGGCGGCTTCGATCTTTTCACGAACATTTTGCGCAGTCGCTGCTTTTTTGGGCGTATCGAAGGGTTGATGCCCAGACCATGCTCAATGATGGTGCGGCTGACTCTGACCAGGTCGAGGGCGGACCAAGAGAAGACGTCCTTGTTTCGAGAGAGACAGGAGATGAGTTTCTCCTCGTCTCGTGAGGTCAGGTCTTCGCTTATTATGACCGTTTGCTTGGGCATCGCCAGATTGAGGGGTACCGCCTTCGTTCCATCGTTGCTCTGTAGCTGTGCCTTTATTTTTTTTGTCGGCGACTGGGCAGGTCCCTTCGAAGACTTCGCGTTGTGCTGTGAGGTAGTGTATGTTCTGTTGGCTTGGAACGAAGTCTCTTTCAATATTGCGTGCAGTCTGCTGGTTACCATAAACTGTTATCACGCCTTGCGGACCCGGAATTTTCATGTAGAGGTAAAGTTCGTGAATGGCCGCTTCAAATTTATTGATGGAGCCTCGACCCATGATGGCGTTGTACGGGTAAACCATGTCGACGATGTCGAAGGTAACCTGCTCACTCCGCGCATTAGGTGCTACGCCGAATGACAGGGGTAATTCTATCTTGCCGATGGGAAAGGTGCCCTTGCCGCCGAAGCCATATAGGGGGTTGTCCGAAGGCTTGAGTAAGCTGTGGCTGATACCCATGCGGTCAAAGGCGTGTAGGAAGATGATGTCAGCTTGGCTGCTGTTGTCGATGATAGTCGCCTAGAGGGGGGTGAATAGGGCGAAACTGAAATTTACAAATAAACACAACTACAAGCCGGGTTAGCGTTAGAAACAATAACGAGTCCGCGAGAGAGGGCGCAAAACAAATCGCAAGCGAATGAACAATGGGACACGTGGATTTGTTTTACCGAGGTTCGGTTCTCGCAAACCTACTCCCCGTTGAGGAGGCCACAAAGGCCGGGTCTCTTTCAACCCTTTCCCTCTCTCAAACGATCCACCGATCGAGTGAGCTTCTTCTTCTCAACCACTTGGAGCACAAAGCTCACACAAGGACCACCACAAGATTGGTGTCTCTTGCCTCAATTACAAGTGAGTTTGATCGCAATAAAGAGTCAAAGAAAGAAGAAAGCAATCCAAGCGCAAGAGCTCGAAAGAACACAAGCAAATCTCTCTCGCTAATCACTAGGGCGTTGTGTGGAGTTTGGAGAGGATTTGATCACTTGGGTGTGTCTTGGAATTGAATGCTAGAGCTCTTGTAAGTAGTAGAAGTGGAAAAACTTGGATGGCAATGAATGTGGGGTGGTTGGGGTATTTATAGCCCCAACCACCAAACTAGCCGTTTGGGGAGGCTGTCTGTCGAATGGTGCACCGGACAGTCCGGTGCACACCGGACATATCCGGTGCGACAGCCACGTCACCCGGCCGACCGTTGGAGCTTCTGACTTCTGGGCCCGCCTTGATGTCCGGTGGCACACCGGACACGTACTGTTGAATGTCCGGTGCGCCAGAATGGGCGAGCCTGACTTCTGCGCGCGCTGGCGCGCATTTAATGCGCCCGCAGGTAGCCGTTGGCGCCGAAGTAGCCGTTGCCTCGTCGTCTCACCGGACAGTCCGGTGCACACCGGACATGTCCGGTGAATTATAGCGGATCACCTTCTGCGAATTCCCGAGGCTGCGAAGTTCGGAGCCGCGTCTTCCTTGGAGCACCGGACACTGTCCGGTGTACACTGGACATGTCCGGTGAATTATAACGCGCCAGCTCCCGGATTTCCCGAAGGCGAAGAGTTTGGCCTGAGGTGCCCTAGTGCACCGGACATTGTCCGGTGGTGCACCGGACACTGTCCGGTGGCACACCGAATAGTCCGGTGTGCCAAGCTAGGGCAGCCTTCTGTTGATCCTTGCTCCAATTCTTGAACCCTTTGCTAGGTCCTTTTATTGGCTAAGTGTGAACCTTTTGCACCTGTAGAACTTATACACTAGGGCAAACTAGTTAGTTCAATTATTTGTGTTGGACAATTCAACCACCAAAATCAATATGGAAAATAGATGTAAGCCTAATTCCCTTTCAGTCGACCAGTACTTTGTGTAGGTTCTAGCCTGCTACGCTGCAGTTGATCACCATGGCGTCGACATGAGGTGCGCTACGCAGATCAACATCTCTAGCGTCGAAGGTTAGTGCCACATGTGACCACCTTGTTTGTACCACTGGGCCGGTGAGAGTGACGTGGTTAATGCTTCGGTAATGATCCCTCTTCTGCCACTTCATTTTGAAGTCGATGCTAGACCCTCCGGTGATCATGTGGATGACTCCGCGATATGGCTGTTCGGCGAAGTCTTCCTGCTTTGGTGCTTGGGGTGATTTTGGTGGTGTGGGTTTGGGTGATGCGGAGGCGGATGTGGGGGTGGAACAACTTGTACTTCCTGATGGTGCTGGTATGCATGGTTGGGTGGATGCTGGATGTGGTCGTTGTTGTATGGCTGTTGTTGTTGGTGGTGGTGGTATGTGTGCACGACGACTCTTTGGTTGTCGGCTGGCTGTGCTCGAGACATCCTGTCTCTGGTGGTCATCGTTTCTAGGCAATCTCTTGTTGGGTGTGTGCAATCCTCGCCATGAAACAGGCAGTAAAATCTGCGTGGTTGCTGCGTCCGTCCCCGGCCCCATCCTCTCATGCCATTACCACGGCCCTGGGGGGATATTCCTGACGGCAAGCGGCCTCACCGGCGGGGTGCTGGTTGGCTTTATTGTGCACCTGCTGCTAACTGCGGCTGTCCCGTCCGGAATCTGGCTGCGAAGGCCTGGTCCAGGTTCTGCTGGACTGTGGAGGGTCCTTAGGCTTTCTCTGAGATTCGACCTTTCGCCGATGTAGCTCTTTAGATCTAGTGTACTTCTCGAATAGCTGATATAGCTCTTAGAGGTTTTTGGGTGGGTCCCTGATGCAGTGACTGTATAGGACACCAGCCCGAAGGCCACTGATGGCGTAATGGATCGCGATGTGGTCGTCGACCGATGGTATTTGTGACTTGAGAGTCAGGAACTTGTGGTAGTACTCCCAAAGGGTTTCCTTCTCTTGCTGTTTGTAGAGTGATAGCTCAGCCAAGGTGTCAGTATCGGGCCGGTACCCTTGGAAGTTGAGCAGGAACTTGTCCGGAGTCCTTTCCAGGAGTCGATGGACAGTGGCGGCAACCTGGTGTACCAGGTCAAGGCCAGACCCTCGAGCGCGATGATAAAAGATTTGGCCATTGTGGCGTCATGCCCTCCGGACAATGCGACAACGAATTGGTAGCTCATGATGTATTGTGTTGGGTCAGTGCTACCGTTGTACTTGGGGTAGGTCCCTGCCCTGAAGTTGGCGGGCCAAGGTGACGCTTGGAGTTGCGGAGCCAGGGGGCTTCGCTCATCAAGGTAGTTGATCCATTGGAAAGCTGTGACATGCGGGATGAAGGGCTTGCACTGAGGTATGAATAGGTCTCCGGCTGGGACGCGCTGTTGGAGGGGCGGTCCGTGCTACAGATCATGCTGGCCTTCGCTCTGCATGAGCGTGATTTCTTGCTCGAGCTCCCGAGCTCTCTGCTCCTCGTCTCGTATCATCTGGCACACCTTGGCCTGCGCGGTGACATGTTGGCGCTTGGCCTCGAGGATGTCTTTCTGCTTTTGGAGGTTGTGGTTCTTGATGCGCAGGGCCCGCAGCTGTAGCTGTTCCTCGGTTGAGATGTCGATGACTTCGTCGTCTTCTATTGCGTCTTCGCCCTCTGGTGGAGCGAAGCTTGGAGGTGGTGTTTGCGGTAGTCCTCCGGAGCTACAAGTGCGTAGGGTGCCTTCGGGGGTGGGATACTCTTGACGCTGTCTTTTGCTGACAGCTTCGTCTTGGTACTTGCCTTTATGGGCAAGTAGATCCAACGGGAGAGTGGAGAGAGTGTTTGCAAAGTTCAACGGGGAATGGTGATAGCTTTGTTAATCTGGCCTCTCAAGGGCACTGTACGGGGGTATTTATAGGCATCCGAGTGTCCACCGTCCTCTGGCAAGGACGTTTATGCCCTCGGGTACCCTGACTATCCTCAGAATATTTTCACTAGGGGAGGTTACAGACCGTCATTACATAAAAGGCTATTACAGATGAGGCCCGTAATATGCTCATCCGCGCGGGGCCCGTTACAGTGGGCCGAATCCCATATGGGCCTCCGGACCCGATGAGGACGTGGGACTAGCAGACTTCGACGGAGCCTTGCCTTCGTCTTGCAATGGAGAGGGCGAAGGGCGACCGCGCCGGTCCTCATCCGGCCGGCGCCCTTGGCTCGCTCGGGCGTGGTATTCGATGGTGTAGCGAGACGACGAAGGCATCGAGCGAAGGGTAACGTCTTCGCCTTCGCCCCAACAGCGAGCTCGGCTGGCTGCAGAGGCGGGACGTCGGGCACGAGCATTATAGCATGACACGACGATGTCAGTGAGCGAGGGCGAAGGAATCCCGATGACGCGGCAGAAAGACATCGGCAAGCGACAGAGAACGACAACGAGCAGAAAGCAAGCTGAGGGCGCGAAGGAGCTCGATGCGGGTGGCATTTTATAGGGCCAGAGAGGAGGAGAGGGAGAGGCACCGGTGTGAACCAGAGACATCGACCATGGCATTCAATGATGGTTGTGAGGTTAATGGTGGCGACTGGTGTCGTTTGGTGTTGGTAACGTAATGGGTAAGCGATAACGTTAAATTATGTTTGTTTAAGTCCAAGCATAATTGATAACACACTAGAAATGGATACCGGTTTATTCAAACTTGTTACCGCTGTTATTCGAGTGTGAATCATTACCATTATCATTTACGTTATATTTCGTGAACCAAATGACACCTAAGTGGAAGGGAAGTGGAGGCGACAGCGGGACGACGAATAGCCGAGGAGGCGAAGCGCCAGGACGCGTGGATGACCAGTCGGCACAGGCGACGGTGCGGACGTCCAATGCCTTGGAGCAACGGACGGTAGAAGATGCCGTGGAGAAGAAGCTCCGGGTGGCCCACCTGTCATAGAAAGAGAAGAGAGAGCCCATACGAAGAATAGAGGGAGGGATGCACGAGCCAAAGCAGGAAGCTTGCAACCTTTGACTCTGAGACTGTCTACAGCAACGTTCCCTAAATTTTATCCCCTAAAGAAATATTCGCTGTTTTTTACAGCACACTCTAAAAGATTCAATCCTCTATATCTTCTCAGTCTCCATCAACGTCTCCTAAATTCGGTCCTCTAAAGCTACAGAGTTAACAGATTTTCTTTTTCCATTAGTCACATTTAGTACGACTTTAACTAAAATATAATAAAAAAGGACACGACTTGAGCTAGTATCAGTCAAAAGGAGCATCACGTACATTGACCGAACGCACAATACATCTCTACATGTAGCGGCTGTCAGAGTCTAGCGAACCTTGTTAGAGGACTTAGAGACAACAAGAAACGCTAAATATACGGGCACCCTGAGTCTGTGTCGTGCGTGCACTAGGTGAGGCTACGTGAGGTTTTTTTTGTTTTTTTATTTCTTTTTTTAATACACAACGTGTCATGTTATATATTAATATATATTTCCGAAAATTCATGGAAAAATTAATATTATAATTATCACAATAAAAACCTATTTGCAGAAAAAATCATTTAAGAAAATTTCTATTATTTAAATAAAAGAGACTTTATATAAGGGAATAAAATCAAATAAAATGAAATTTGCAAATACCTACAAACAAAAATTATTAATCATATCAGAATACATATTTTTCAATATTATTTCTAATAAATCATTATTTCATAAAATAGGGTTTCTGTATCACAAAATTTGAACCCAAAGATTGGTTCTACAAAAATGGGTGCATCGACATGAATGCATCAAACAATTAAAATTTTACTAATAAAAAAATTGTTCAGATTATTTATACTACCATTTCATTATTTAAAAATATAATTATTTTTCTTTTTACTAAAAAATAATAATATAAATTAAGTTATTTTCAATTGACAGATTTAGGGTGTTATATAAACTCTAGGATCTCTCTTTCCCGACGGGTCCCTCCTGGGAGCGAGATGCAGGTGCTGTTGGCGAACGCCACCGCCCTCTGCAAGCGTGGACTGTCTGGCCCCAGGGCGCGAACCGTTTATCTCTCGGCTACGGACCGTCTGCGCTGCTGTAGAGAGCACTGCCGTCAGTACGTATCGCAGTGATTAGCGTCCAGATTGGCCCCAAGAGATTCCAAATCTCTACGTGCAGCCAAACAATATAATTTAGAAAAACTTATTTCAATTTCTAATTGTGTGCTCCAATATCAATATCCAATTGAGCTATTATAGTATCTTCAAGACTTACCAAAACACTACCTTTATCTAGAATTTTTCAAAGGTAAAAAATAACTATGAATTCTAGCTCCCACAGAGAAATACAGGCTCTTCTGTGGTAGCGGTCCTGCTCGCGCCAGGGTTTCCCGGGCGTTCTTCTCCCAATAGGAAAGCCTCTGCTGCGCAAGGTAAACTTGGCAGGACGCACGAGTCATTCATCATGGTGTGTGTGGAAGTGACGTGACGTGCGCGCCTGTTTACTTCAGATTAAACCTGGCTGTTTGTAATCCTGTAACTGTAATTTATAAAGACAAAAACATCATAAAAATAGTAGAAACCGGTACGGATTATGTAACCAAGTGAATGGGCTGGCAGAAGCAACGATGCGTTCTGCAGGCTGCAACTTTCGCTTGGCTTTAATTTAATACGGCTTTTACTGTTTTACAATGTTTTATCTTGATGAATTGCAGCTGCAGCAGTCCGAACAACTGACTTTAGAGTGATGTTTGAATGCATTAAATGTAATAGTTAGTTTAGATTAAAGCCACATGTTTGAAATGCTGCACTTATGATTTATATGGACAAAATACTGTAAAATAGTAGAAGCAATTAGAGTTCGATCTACGATACATCGCGCCGCATGTCGTCGGGATGTGTCGGGTACCCGCAGTGCATATTGAACTTGACCATCCTGTCTCCCAGCGCGTTGGCCAGCTGCCATGTCACCAGCTCGTCGTCATTGTTTTCCGGACTGTAGATGGACTATGGAGACTGTCTCCAACAAGGGACGCTAAACCGTCCTGTCCGCCAAATTTAGCGGATGAAAACGTTCTCTACGCCTCCAGCAAGAGACCCTAAACCATACGCTAAAATTTAGCGGCTGCCTCCGAGACGCTAAATCTGCCGGACGTACGACCACTCGCTAAACACTGTTCGTGTGCCGTCTCCTCCATTCATTCCCACACCCATGTACCGTACCACTGCCGACGAGGACCAACTTGTTGCCGACGCCGGTGAATGTGTGATCGCAGAGCTCGTCCCAACCGACGCAGAGGCCACCGTGCTGGCTATGGTGTTCGCGTGGCTTTGGTTGCTTGTGCCCAGATGGAGAGAAGCTGCGCGAAGGTGGGAGAGAGAGCCAACAATAGCTCTACGGCTCTGCCATGCATATGTTCGATGAAATGGCCGAGAGAAGGATAGAAAATAAACGATGCGTTTTTGAAGCGATCGGTAATATATATATATATATATATATATAAAAGATGGTACCACTTTAGATATAGAGGATCGAGTTTAGAGAACGTTGCTGGAGATGATGAAAATATAGAGGATGGAATTTTTTAGAGAGAACTGTAAATGACAGAGAATATTCCTTTAGAGGATGAAATTTAGAGTACGTTGCTAAGCTTGTCATCGCTCCCGTCACGGACCAGAACGCGCGCCCATCCTGTCGTGCACTTCTGAAACCGGGAGAGCCTGGCGCCCGGCTATGGCCAAGTGGACGAGCCTAGCAACAGCCCCTAGCGGGGTGCCTGCTGGCTGCGCGCGATCGTCGCATGCTGGCTGCTGGCTGCTGGCGATCGTCGCATGCTGAGAGGCGGTCGTGGCATACCCATGGAACTATGGAAGGAGGCGGCCGCGAGGCAGATGCAGCATGCAGGCGCACACGCGATTTCAAAGATCCACGCAGTCGCCAAAATGTTTTGTGTGGGACTTACAAATTTTTGGTGTGACTCAAATATATTCTACCTTATATTAGTGCTCTATACTCGTTTCTATATAATATAATTTTCAACATTTTTTCTTAATAATGTTTTTACTTTCTAAAATACATGATTTAGGGTTTGACTGTTAAAGCCTAATTTATTTTTAGTGTCCTAAACACTTTAAATTATATAGTATTTTAATTTTAGATACTATTTTGAGGCACTTTATTGAAAATGCTCTATGACCGTGTTTCGTGTTTAGATCCATCCGGTTTGTTCGAAACTAGCTTTTAAAAGCTAGAAAGCCTCCAAACAGGCCAAATTCTTAATTAGTTGTAAAAACTACTTTCTAGTTTCTTAAAAAATAAGAATCTAGCCAGTTTTTGAATGGTTAATTACGTATTACTGGTAATGAGATGGAAAAGAATTACTAAACAATGCCACCGTCTTATTCATCCGAGCAACTCCTCCACGTGACCATGCCTAAGCGGCTAGGCCTAGCGTCGTCTTCATCCGGCCAACTCCACACCTAGGTCTCGCGTCGTCTTCATTTGAGCACGTCGTCCTCCACGCTCAGGCGTGTCGACAACGCCAACACTCTTTAAACAAAGAAGGGATACGATCGCCATTGTCGAAGGAAAAACAAGAGATCAAATTTTATAAACTAGTGGATCCAAACACTTCTATCCAGTTTTTTTTTCTAAAAGCCTGTTTCTCAAAACCAAGTCTATAAAACAATTTTTAAGAAACCGAAGTGGCTTAGACAAATCAGAATTGTGGCACTAAAATGAGAGCAACACTAAAATGTTCTTTGTATCCTTCATATTTGATAGTAATAGCTATTCTAATAAAAAAACTGTTGGTTACTTATTTTCAAATATTACGAGTTAAGAACAAGGCAATACAAATATTAATGGTTAAAGACCTTCGTCCTTCGAAGGATTATCTCCCTTAGGATATAATGATTTTCAGATAAAGGTTATGAATGACATACCTTCATCATCTTAATATGTAATGAAAAGCAGGAACATATGATACATAAAAAGAATATGAATAATCATATCAAATCATTAGATTATCTATATTCTCATTATATAATTATGAATAAACATTAACGATATTGAATTACATTTATACCTTCGGCTTGACAGAAGGTAAGAACCCAAGAGTGACGTGCGAGTGAATATAAGTCAGCGTGAACAGTACGGTGTTACTGTTCATCTATTTATAGGCACAGGACGTGTCTGTTGAGCACTGAATTGAGCCTTGCGGACGGTCCGCGCCTGGGGGCCGGACGGTCCGCGCGTGCGCAGAGCAGATTAGGGTTCCAAGTTTTGTGCTACGGTTGTTAGCTAAAATCGCGGGAAAAGCTCGGAAATTAGTTTGTAAAGGGTCCAGCCCCCCTCCTCTATAAATAGAGAGGTATACGGCCGATTTGTAATCATCAATCGAATCAATAAAACATCTATCTCGCATTTATTTTCTGTACAATTAGGAGTAGTTCTAGTCTAGTTCTAGTCTAGTTCTAGTTTAGCCTCTTGATCCCCAAATTCTCCGCTTCTCTTCGACTTTACGTCGATTAGAGGAGTCTAGGTCGGTCTGCCCGAGCCTAGACAACTCTTAGGATCTCTCCTCCTCGACGGGGTCCCTCCCGGGAGCGAGATCCAGGCGCCGCCGGCGATCCTCCGCCGCCCCTGCGCACGCGCGGACCGTCAGGTAGGAAACCCGAGCTCCTGCGCCAGGTCGCGGACCGTCCGGCCCTGTGCCGCGGACCGTCCGCGCCTGACCAGAGAGCACCACCGCCTCGCGCCAGGTCACGGACCGTCCGGCTCTGTGCCGCGGACCGTCCGCGTCTGACCAGAGAGCACCACCGCTGGTTCTTTTGAGTGATTGGCGCCTCCAAAAAGGTGTCAACAGTGTCCTTGATATTTACTATTGACTAAAGAGTAATCTGTCGAGTACTAAGCAGTCTTTTCCCTTTTAGGTCGGTTTCGTTATCTATCACCGTCTCTGCGCTAAGCCGAAGCTTCTCCATTCATAGTTTCGGAACTGATTCATCTTTCTTTCAGACCGCGCCTTTCATACCGTACGTACCTTCACCTCAAAGCCGAAGATTCTTGTTACAGTATATTATACTTGGAAAACATGTTAGTCGTGTTTTTGAGGACATTCGGAAAACGAAGGCCCCCAACAAAAACTATAACAATATAGTTAATTTGATTTCTAAATATTGTTATTCTCAATTTTGAATCTTTAGCTAGCAAAAAATAAAGAGCAAAGCTGCTCATAAGGTATAGAAAATCAATAAGTAAAAAGATATAACAAGCGAATTTTATTTAACTGACACTAAAGAATATTTGAATAAAATTTAACTGACACTATAAAATACTTTGTGAGATTTACATGGCCGAGCAGATATGCATTTGTCCAAAGGCAGCGCTAGATAGCTTTAGAACACGTGAAGTGAAGGTATTCGAATCATATATAGTATCATATGTATGCATATTTTTCACGATAATCATGAGACGTCGCATCACTACCGGAATCAATCGCTTTGCCAAGTACCTGAAGCACTCGGCGAAGCCTTAAAAATACTCGGCAAAGGCTTTGCCGAGTGTGACACTCGGCAAAGAAGGCTCGGCAAACAGTGCATCGGTAAAGCCTTTTTTGTCGAGTGCTTTTTCTCGGGCACTCGGCAAACCTCTTTGCTGAGTGCCAGAGAGCACTCGGCAAAGAAAAGCGGCCGTTACGGCGCCGGGTGACGGAGACGGCGGCTTTGCCGAGTGTCCCTGGTGACACTCGGCAAAGAAGTTATCTTTGCCGAGTGTCGTCCAGGCAGCACTTGGGACACTCGACAAAGAGCCCGCTAGAGAGGGTCCCCATGTCAGGCTCTTTGCCGAGTGTTCTGTGCGGCACTCGGCAAAGCCGACCTCTTTGCCGAGTGCCGGTGACATAACACTCGGCAAAGAACCTAAGCCGGTGCCCAGGTCTGTGCTCTTTGTCGAGTGTTATGACCCTGACACTCGGCAAAGCGCCTCTTTGCCGAGTGTTATACTCGGCAAAGTGACCAGTATATACCTTTTTTATTTGTTTTTTGTATTCCATCCACACAAACAGAAGATATCACATATATATCACATATATACATCACAGATATCATCACAGACATAAATAGCCAACACAAACATAAAACCGTCACCACAAACATAAATATCCATCACAAACATAAGTGTTCAACACAAGTATTAAACACAAACATAGGTCTCAAACGTCGCAAGCTCTCACATAAGTATCAAACACAGACATAAGTATTATACATAAGTTCTGAAGTTTAAAACAATGAAAACACAACACTCATGGAGGTGGGTGGTTTGACCGGGGCTGCGTTGGGCTGAACCCTTCCGGAGGGTTGTTGGATGCCGCCCCAGATTGGCCCTGCACAGAGAAGAGATTGCATGTGTTATACCAGATGCATTACAAACATCTAACTACAATTTTGATACTCACAGGAGTGTGGAAGAGAGCAGGGTCAACTAGAGGGAACAATGGAGGTGGCGGAGCGATGCCCTGTGCAACGAATGCGACAAAAACGATGTATCCATACATTATTTCAAGAATTTGCAACGAATGCGACATATTTTACATTATACTAAGACTTACCTACAGCTCTTGCTTCACCCGTTCCGCCTTGTTATTGAATTCCCTGCCGTCTCGGTCTACTGCATCGGGGGCGACGGCGTAGTGGTCGAAGGTGAAGGCTGGGCCCGTCACTCCGGCGTACTCCACAAGTCCAAGGAAGTGTTCCCTGCACAGCAGGCCGAGGATGCCATTGGGGGGGGGGCGACGATGACCCCCAACATAATCCAAAACCGTCCAAGACCTGTCCAAGTGATAAATAAAAAGTATTAGTTTATATTATGATTTTGAACACATAATATGAACAAGAATGAAGAACATAAAGTTACATACCTCTCCCCTTCCGGCCGAATCAGCGGCCGTCTGTCCCGAAGTATGAGACGCTGAGGGAGACTCGCGGGGCCTCGCAGGTAGATGCTCCTCGAACTAGAGCCACCTAAACCTGAGGCGTCCTGCTACTGGTCGTTGTCGTCCTGCTGCTGGTCGTCGTCGTCCTGAGGCGCCGCCTGCTGCTGTGCTGCCTGCTCTGCCTCGTCCTACTGCGCTACCTGCTCTGCCTCGTCCGCCGTCCTACTCCTCCTCCCCCTCCTCCTCCTCCTCAGGAAACCGCCCACCATATTTGTCCAACAACCTGCAATTAAGAGTAAACAAATAAGCACATATAAAAAGATGTATTTAAAAATAGGTGCGAAATAAAAAGACATATAGCATTACATCGATTAAAAATAATCTTCATATGTGTCGGGGTTAGCCGGATCATAACTCTCATCATCACTATCAAGCATTTCAATCTCAACACCATCAGAAGACGCAACCTCGTCATTAATGTCATTGCCTTCAAGGATTACTAAGTCATTATCATTTTGCACCTCATCATCCTCCTCATCAACAACCATTTCAATATCTACGTCCATTCCGATAGCTTCAGTTAAGTCTATCTCAAATCGCCCTTCTAACCCATCTTCTTGGAAGAACTCTCCATCATATGTGTTCGGGTCTAAGTTGTAATCTTCATCGTTAGGAACAGGTAACTTCCCGTACGGCGATACCTTATACACAACACCCCAACCCTTAAGATGTTCTTTCGTTTGACACGCATATGGGAGATAATACACTTGTGTGGCCTGTTGGGCCACGATATAGACATCGTTTCCTGCTAAGGTGGAATCTTGTCGAATTTCGACTATCCCAAGATTAGAATGTGTCCGTCTCGTCACTTGAGGGTCAAACCAATGACATTTGAATATCACTGGAGTAAGAGGTTTGAAACCATAAAAATTGAGCTCATATATTTCTTCAATTCGTCCAAAATAATCGACATTGTCAAGGCCCAGCGTAAAGACTCCAGAACACGTTGTTTTCCGATTGGGCCGACTTTTGTCGTAGTGTGTTGTGCGAAAACGGTATCCATTGACATCATACCCAGAATATTTCTTGACCCTATAAGCAAAGCCGTTGGCTACTTGTCTCAACTCGGCACTCATAGACGGATCTCTTTGGTCCTGCAAGTATTCGCAAGTTAAAAGATGCTAAATTGAGTTCAAAGACGTATCTCTTTTCCAAACTAAGCATGTACCTTACGTTTGAACCAGGAAATGAAATCGGGCAACCCATTTCTCGCACCCTTTCTAAGAAGAGCGTCATATTCCTGTGGAGCGGGGTCCCTTGATCGACACCAGAATTCATGAAGAAATTGTTCCATGTATGGCGTCACCTCTTCAAGGTTGGTCAATACGTATAACATGATATGCTGCCACTCTTCATGTGTCAGGGTCTTGGTGGTCGAGCCACTTGCGCTTCCGAGTTGGCCTCGAAATATGCTAAGGTTCGATTCATTGTCGCCATCATTGTAACGAGGGGGTGGATTATGCACGCTCGGCAGTTTGTCACCATAATAAGTTGTTGTGAAGTTTGAGACCTCCTCTAGAATGTATGCCTCTGCAATGGAAGCCTCGATTTTGCATTTATTTCTACATTTCTTTCGAATAGTCTTTAGACATCTCTCGATTGGATAGCACCAACGTCCCTGCACGGGGCCCCCCATTCGTGCCTCATAGGGGAGATGAAGAATCAAATGCTGCATTGGATTGAAGAAGCCGAGTGGAAATATCTTCTCAAGCTTACACAGTAACACGGGGGCCAATCTTTCCAAGTCTGCAACCACAGTCCGAGATAACTCTTTTGCACAAAGCTGATGGAAGAAATAGCTTAACTCTGAAAGCGCTAGCCAGACATGCTCAGGGACATAGCCTCGAACCATCACAGGAAGAATCCGTTCAATCCATATGTGGAAGTCATGACTCTTCATCCCTAAGACTCGCATAGTAGATAAGTTCACTCCCCTACTCAGGTTAGCTGCATACCCATCAGGGAACATCAACATCTTGATCCACTGAAGTACTTTCTTCCTCTGGGCCTTGCTTAGGACGAAATCGGCCTTAGGCCTTCTCCACGTCTTTCCGCCACTTGGCGGCTTCATCTCTAATTTTGGTCTATCACATAACGCTGCCAGATCCACTCTTGCCTTCACATTATCCTTTGACTTGTCAGGAATGTCCATAATTGTTGCCCACAGTGCCTCGACAACATTCTTTTCAGTGTGTATCACGTCAATGTTGTGTGGAAGGAGCAGGTTGTCATAATAGGGGAGCCGAGTCAAGCCAGACTTATGTGTCCACATATGCTGCTCACCATATCCCACAAAACCACCTTCTGTATTGGCCATGAGCCCATCTATCTGTTGACGAATTTCAGCACAGTCATCGTTGCAGGTGGGCGGTCTGTCACTACGACACCTTTCGTAAAGTTCTTGATGTCTAGGCGGAATGGATGGCCAGCAGGAAGAAATTGTCGATGTTTATCGAAGGATGAATATTTGCCACCCTTTTTCAACCAAATGAACCTGAGAGCTTCCTTGCAAACTAGGCATGGGAACTTACCGTGAACACACCAGGCACATAATAGCCCATACGCCGGTGAGTACTGGTACCAAACATGCATTCTAAAGTTTGTCTTCGTAGCTCGGTCATACGTCCATACCCCTTCCTCCCAGGCACGTACCAATTCATCGATCAAAGGCTCCATGTACACGCCCATTTTGTTCCCCGGGTGTCCGGGAATTATCAACGACACGAATATATTCTGCCTTTGAAAGCACACACTAGGGGGAGATTGATTGGGATAACAAACACGGGCCAACATGTGTACGGGGCAGCGCTCATTCCATAGGGATTGAACCCATCTGTGGCCAACGCAACACGTACATTACGAGCCTCTTCGGCTTTCTCACGGTGAATGTCATCAAAGTGTTTCCATGCTTCACCATCTGATGCTCTGGCTCGTCATCCATACATCCTCCCGTGTACTGTGCCTCCTGATAGTCGTTCAACATATCCGCTACCCCCGCATCCTCGTCATAATCCTCGACACGTTGTCTCCACACCTCCTCTCTCGTACGATGCGCTTCACCATGAAACATCCACCGAGTATAGCCCGGCGTAAATCCATTCTTCCAAATATGTTCTACCATGGCCTTCTTTGGTTTTCTTTTCCGGTTGTCACATTTGCTACACGGGCATGGGACTAGACTCGCTCCTTTAGCAGCTTCGCCATATGCCCGTTGTAACACCCACTTTGTAAGAAAAGACTAAAATGAGAAATCATATCCTTTTATATGTATGTGTGTTATCTATGTTTACCATTTGAAGAGAACACCTATGGTGGAGATTGATTTATTTAAAACCAATGGTATTAAAATAAAGAGAAAGTGCATCATATTGGATTTTTGTGCAATAAATAAAATAATAATGAAAATAAGATAATAATTACTAGAAGTTGGATTAAAACCCTAAATGGGAAATTAGGATTTCCGAAATTGAGAGGAGGGGTGTGATAAAAAAATAAAATAAAATAAAAATAATGTAGTTATATTTTCCAAAGTTGATAATCTTAATTTCACAATATGATTTAGAATACATTTGGAACAACTTTGAATTTAAAATTCGGATTTAAATTAAACTTAGAAATAAAGAAGAAAGGAATAGAAGGGGAAAAGAATAAAGCAAAACCGATCTAATTGGGCCGCCCAACCCCAATTCGGCCCACCTGGGGGGACACTGCGCGACCAGCCCAAATTTCCCCGCCTTCCGCGCGCCTTGGTCGACTGACAGCGCGGGCCCACTGCTCAGCCCCTCTCTCACCGCGGCAACCAATCGGTCTGCGCTGACACGTGGGACCCTTGGCGCAGTGGATGCGTGGACCGGGCACTGCCCGTCTCCTACCTCACGTTCGGGTCCGCGGAAACCACGTGATGCCACCGTTGCCGTTGGGGTTGTTGGGATCAATCGGGCTCCTCTCATGTGCGGACTTGGCTCGCTGGGAGTATAAAACCCATGCAATGGCCCCTCCTCCATCGACATCGAACTCGCTAGATGAAAACGCCACCGAGATTGGGAGGAAGATCCGCCGCGGACGAATCGCGTACACAGCCTCAATGGGGTCTCGGCATTGGGTCTGGGAGCTTCAACTCACCACCTGGAAGGTGCTCGTGGCCTCGCCGGACCCGATTGACATGTGCTGCGCTGGGAATTTCTCGTCGTAGTCCACTGTTGCCGTGAGTTCGCCTCACGCCGTGGCCGGCCTCAACCGCGTCACGATTGTCGGTAAGAATTGCCCCACCCGGTTCGTCGTGATCTTCTATACGCTCGGCACTAAACGGGGTGGTGAATCGGGCATCTAACACCGATTTGGTTGCACGCCGGTGGTGTCCGCCGAGGAAGGTTGGCGGCGCCGCCGTCGGAATGGGTAGAGGGATGACGAAGGCCTCCGGACCGTTGGATTTAGATGAGCGGTCCGGATTAGATGTGACAATATCCATTCGTCTAGACGCCGTGCACCGTCCGATCTTCTGGCAACGCACGGGATCGGATCTGGGCTTCATTAAATCTGTGCCATCGATTTCAAATCGTGTGGCTGTTGATCCGTACCGGTTCGGGGACTAATCTGGTGCGTTGGATCTTGATCGGGCGGCCCGTATTACGCTTCGGTTCACTTAAAGCCCAGATCTAATCTAAACCGCAGGCTTCTGATCCAACGGCCCTGATCCGTGGATACCCCTTCGGGCTGCCCAGTTTTCAAAAGAGCCCCTCTACTTTACTGAAATAAACCCGCCGTCCAGGGACCCTGTTCCCTGTGTCTCGGGATTCTTGCGCCGAACCCCCTGCACTTTCCTGAAATTGAGGCCCAGTCCACTGCTGTTTTAAAATGAGTAAAGGAATTAGAAAATAGATTTTTAATATGAAAATAAATACTAAAACTTTATAAATTCATAGAAAATTCATACTAACTCCAAATTAATCCATTCCAGTTCCTAAAATTTTGTAATTTAGTTCTCTATCACTTAGAGCCTCTGTTTTGTCATGAAAACAATTAGAAATTTAATCTCTCACTTAATCCATTTTAAACACATAAAACCTTTGAAAATCCATAACTTAAAATCTATAACTCCAAAATTAATAATTCTTTTTCCTGTGACCTTATTTTAATAAGTAGATTATTAATATGTATTTTGCATATATGTTTGGTGTAATGTTAATTTTGCCTATACCATGTATGTTTGTATTGCTACGACTAGCAGTGAGGTCACGTGTCATCTGAAGAATCATCCTGGTACCTGGAATCTCAAGGCCCAGGCAAGTTGTGCCCTTGATCACTTCTTTTCACCTACTCATGTTCTAATTAATCATAATGATCTGCATAGGTTAATTTTGATGGGACCCAATAGGTTACCCTAGTTTGTCTATCTTTATACCTTGTTTACCACTGATCTTTCTGGGTAGTACTTGCTAGTGCTATATGTGGTTTTGGGTATGGAGATACATTATTCATGATTACACTTTTTGTTATCAGTTGTTATTTAATGTTCATGTTAAGATCATTATGTTAATTGGAACATGGAGCGACCACCCGGGATAACAGTGCTACCACAAGGGTAGTATGGGATGCCCTTGGCTGATTAATTAGGAAAGCTAGTGGAAGATTACCTTACCCGAAAGGGGCAAGGGCAGTAGGGGAGAGGTCAGTGTAGGGAGGCCCTCGGGAGGATTTTGCTGCGATGGCGGTCCTGCAAGGGATTCCTGCACTGGATCTTCCTATAAACTGTAGCGGGTTTTCGGAAGCTAGTGGAACTTTGTAAAGGCCTCGTAGTGGATCCCTAGCCATTCACCTCGGAAGTGTCTAAGGGCTTTGCAAACCCTGGCGACATGGGATACACGACTTGTGGGTAAAGATGCGCAACCTCTGCAGAGTGTAAAACTGGTATACTAGCCGTGCTCACGGTCATGAGCAGCTCGGACCCTCACATGATTAATTTATGGAACTAAATTCAATTTGTCATATGCATTGCATTGCAGGTGGTGTTGTTACTTTTGATCTATTACTTAATTGGGTTTGGTATTTACTTATACTTAGTAATTGCTAATAAAATTTTGACCAACTTTAAAAGCAATGCTCAGCTTCAACCATCTTCTTTGGTAAGCCTTACACTTCACGTGAGCTCCCACCTTTGGCGAGTTCATGCACATTATTCCCCACAACTTGTTGAGCGATGAACGTATGTGAGCTCACTCTTGCTGTCTCACACACACCACAGGTCAAGACCAGGTACTGCAGGATGATGCTCATGGAGGATGCTGTGATGTGTTCGTGAGAGGTCTAGGTCGTCGTCTCCCAGTCAACTTTGGGTTGCTGGACCGTTGTCTCCTTATAATGTAATTATTTATTTTGTATAGAACTCCTGTTATATATAAAGTTGTGACATTCGATCCTGTGCCACTATACACCATATGTTTGAGACTTGGTCCCAGCATACCTGGTGTTTATGTTAACCCCGGGTTTTGGACCCCTAGAATCCGGGTGTTACAGAAGTGGTATCAGAGGAATGTTGACTGTAGGACGAAGCCTAGGTAGAACTGAACAACCAATACTTACTTACCTTTGCTACTCTGATTCTTTTCTAAGCTTATCTTAATCTTTTCTCATCTATTTCCGCTTACTCTGATTATTCTTACCTTTTCTTTCTAAAGACAAACTTGGATTTCACACTTTGAAAATCCTGTGCCTAAAGTGACTTTAGGAATAGGAGACCTAATCTTAGGAACAAAATCAAAACTAATTTTTTTTTATATGCTTGAATGTTAGTTCTTATGATACTTGTCTGATTTGGATCTTTGTTTGAGTGTGATGAGTTGTGGAATAATGTCCACAATTGCATCTGCATATACACATAGATATAAAAATATATTTATAAAATAACTAGACAGCCTAGATTATCCTCATTGGAACATATCTAGCTTAAGAGACTTATCTTATCCTAAAAGATCTCATTCTAACCAATTCATCTTATCTTAAAAGATTCTCCCTTATCTTAATAGATCCATCTCATTTTAAAAGATACTCATCTATCTTGAAAAGATTTTATCTCATCCTAATGAATCTAACTGACCTCAAAAGATTCTACCTTATCCTTATGGATTCATCTTGTCCTAATAAGCATATTTACCCCACCCTAGTAACAACCAAGATCTAATCCAAAGTAATTAGATATTATCTAGTCTAATCTAGTTATATCCAACCTAATCCAGATTCTATCTAATCTAAATATGACCCAATCTAAAGTGAGTTATTAACAAGTTAGATAAGTTGGCGATATAGGTTAGACACTGTCTCTACAAATATATCTTAACCTAAATTAATGTCCTGTACCAACTCATCCTTGAGCAATGGCCTACCTATATCATATAATCCATCCTATCTTAAAAGATTCTAACATATCCTAATAATGTTTATCCTACCCTGGTAAATCTAGCTAATCTTAACTAGTTTAATCTAGTCATACCAACCTAATCTGGATTTTATCTAATCCAATATGATCTAAGCTAGATTGAGTTACTTAATGGTGATACAAAGGATAAGGCTATACTCCTAAATTACTTAAACCTAATTTGGAGACTTATATCAACTTGGCCATACCCAACAACTCGACCTATATAACAAGTTACATAACTTACCCAATCAATAGGGTCTTAATGGATTGCATAATCTATCAACCACCACCTGACATCAAACCAGATTTTGACCTACATCATGTAGTCTATCTCATCCATACCTATATTAATCATATTCCCCAGCCCAAAAAAAATATACACTAACTCCTAATCAATGAGACAAGACCAAAAAAGATGATCAACTTCATCAAGGGAGGATGAGCACCAACTCAAGTCTTCAAGGATCAAGTGTGGTCACCAAGATGAGTCAAGATCCACAATCTTGGATGGAGTTTTTCTTATCCTACTTTTTCTTACCCAAACTTATATATATCCTAAAAGACATCTTCTATCCTACATAATAAAGTGGACATACATATATTACCTATGCTCTCACTTATTAATAATAAAAAGAGAGACTCTTGATTTTGAACTAATTAGAAACTAAAAGCTAGATTTTAAATCACTCTTCCTATATCCTCTTTCTTACAAATCTCGAGGACGAGATTATTTTTAAGGGGGGTAGGATTTGTAACACCCACTTTGTAAGAAAAGACTAAAATGAGAAATCATATCCTTTTATATGTATGTGTGTTATCTATGTTTACCATTTGAAGAGAACACCTATGGTGGAGATTGATTTATTTAAAACCAATGGTATTAAAATAAAGAGAAAGTGCATCATATTGGATTTTTGTGCAATAAATAAAATAATAATGAAAATAAGATAATAATTACTAGAAGTTGGATTAAAACCCTAAATGGGAAATTAGGATTTCCGAAATTGAGAGGAGGGGTGTGATAAAAAAAATAAAATAAAATAAAAATAATGTAGTTATATTTTCCAAAGTTGATAATCTTAATTTCACAATATGATTTAGAATACATTTGGAACAACTTTGAATTTAAAATTCGGATTTAAATTAAACTTAGAAATAAAGAAGAAAGGAATAGAAGGGGAAAAGAATAAAGCAAAACCGATCTAATTGGGCCGCCCAACCCCAATTCGGCCCACCTGGGGGGACACTGCGCGACCAGCCCAAATTTCCCCGCCTTCCGCGCGCCTTGGTCGACTGACAGCGCGGGCCCACTGCTCAGCCCCTCTCTCACCGCGGCAACCAATCGGTCTGCGCTGACACGTGGGACCCTTGGCGCAGTGGATGCGTGGACCGGGCACTGCCCGTCTCCTACCTCACGTTCGGGTCCGCGGAAACCACGTGATGCCACCGTTGCCGTTGGGGTTGTTGGGATCAATCGGGCTCCTCTCATGTGCGGACTTGGCTCGCTGGGAGTATAAAACCCATGCAATGGCCCCTCCTCCATCGACATCGAACTCGCTAGATGAAAACGCCACCGAGATTGGGAGGAAGATCCGCCGCGGACGAATCGCGTACACAGCCTCAATGGGGTCTCGGCATTGGGTCTGGGAGCTTCAACTCACCACCTGGAAGGTGCTCGTGGCCTCGCCGGACCCGATTGACATGTGCTGCGCTGGGAATTTCTCGTCGTAGTCCACTGTTGCCGTGAGTTCGCCTCACGCCGTGGCCGGCCTCAACCGCGTCACGATTGTCGGTAAGAATTGCCCCACCCGGTTCGTCGTGATCTTCTATACGCTCGGCACTAAACGGGGTGGTGAATCGGGCATCTAACACCGATTTGGTTGCACGCCGGTGGTGTCCGCCGAGGAAGGTTGGCGGCGCCGCCGTCGGAATGGGTAGAGGGATGACGAAGGCCTCCGGACCGTTGGATTTAGATGAGCGGTCCGGATTAGATGTGACAATATCCCTTCGTCTAGACGCCGTGCACCGTCCGATCTTCTGGCAACGCACGGGATCGGATCTGGGCTTCATTAAATCTGTGCCATCGATTTCAAATCGTGTGGCTGTTGATCCGTACCGGTTCGGGGACTAATCTGGTGCGTTGGATCTTGATCGGGCGGCCCGTATTACGCTTCGGTTCACTTAAAGCCCAGATCTAATCTAAACCGCAGGCTTCTGATCCAACGGCCCTGATCCGTGGATACCCCTTCGGGCTGCCCAGTTTTCAAAAGAGCCCCTCTACTTTACTGAAATAAACCCGCCGTCCAGGGACCCTGTTCCCTGTGTCTCGGGATTCTTGCGCCGAACCCCCTGCACTTTCCTGAAATTGAGGCCCAGTCCACTGCTGTTTTAAAATGAGTAAAGGAATTAGAAAATAGATTTTTAATATGAAAATAAATACTAAAACTTTATAAATTCATAGAAAATTCATACTAACTCCAAATTAATCCATTCCAGTTCCTAAAATTTTGTAATTTAGTTCTCTATCACTTAGAGCCTCTGTTTTGTCATGAAAACAATTAGAAATTTAATCTCTCACTTAATCCATTTTAAACACATAAAACCTTTGAAAATCCATAACTTAAAATCTATAACTCCAAAATTAATAATTCTTTTTCCTGTGACCTTATTTTAATAAGTAGATTATTAATATGTATTTTGCATATATGTTTGGTGTAATGTTAATTTTGCCTATACCATGTATGTTTGTATTGCTACGACTAGCAGTGAGGTCACGTGTCATCTGAAGAATCATCCTGGTACCTGGAATCTCAAGGCCCAGGCAAGTTGTGCCCTTGATCACTTCTTTTCACCTACTCATGTTCTAATTAATCATAATGATCTGCATAGGTTAATTTTGATGGGACCCAATAGGTTACCCTAGTTTGTCTATCTTTATACCTTGTTTACCACTGATCTTTCTGGGTAGTACTTGCTAGTGCTATATGTGGTTTTGGGTATGGAGATACATTATTCATGATTACACTTTTTGTTATCAGTTGTTATTTAATGTTCATGTTAAGATCATTATGTTAATTGGAACATGGAGCGACCACCCGGGATAACAGTGCTACCACAAGGGTAGTATGGGATGCCCTTGGCTGATTAATTAGGAAAGCTAGTGGAAGATTACCTTACCCGAAAGGGGCAAGGGCAGTAGGGGAGAGGTCAGTGTAGGGAGGCCCTCGGGAGGATTTTGCTGCGATGGCGGTCCTGCAAGGGATTCCTGCACTGGATCTTCCTATAAACTGTAGCGGGTTTTCGGAAGCTAGTGGAACTTTGTAAAGGCCTCGTAGTGGATCCCTAGCCATTCACCTCGGAAGTGTCTAAGGGCTTTGCAAACCCTGGCGACATGGGATACACGACTTGTGGGTAAAGATGCGCAACCTCTGCAGAGTGTAAAACTGGTATACTAGCCGTGCTCACGGTCATGAGCAGCTCGGACCCTCACATGATTAATTTATGGAACTAAATTCAATTTGTCATATGCATTGCATTGCAGGTGGTGTTGTTACTTTTGATCTATTACTTAATTGGGTTTGGTATTTACTTATACTTAGTAATTGCTAATAAAATTTTGACCAACTTTAAAAGCAATGCTCAGCTTCAACCATCTTCTTTGGTAAGCCTTACACTTCACGTGAGCTCCCACCTTTGGCGAGTTCATGCACATTATTCCCCACAACTTGTTGAGCGATGAACGTATGTGAGCTCACTCTTGCTGTCTCACACCCACCACAGGTCAAGACCAGGTACTGCAGGATGATGCTCATGGAGGATGCTGTGATGTGTTCGTGAGAGGTCTAGGTCGTCGTCTCCCAGTCAACTTTGGGTTGCTGGACCGTTGTCTCCTTATAATGTAATTATTTATTTTGTATAGAACTCCTGTTATATATAAAGTTGTGACATTCGATCCTGTGCCACTATACACCATATGTTTGAGACTTGGTCCCAGCATACCTGGTGTTTATGTTAACCCCGGGTTTTGGACCCCTAGAATCCGGGTGTTACACCCGTTCCACAAAATCATCGGTCTTTCTAATCCATTTAGTGGTGACATCGTTCCTTCCTCTACGACCCGTGTACATCCACTCACGGTCCTCCATCCTCTAACAGAAGCTAGCAACAGAAAATTTCGGCAGCACCTCCCCTGCACGGGGAGGTTTCAAAATCCTGCAAATAAAACTATCAGCACGATGGCTGACATCCACGCATAATTCAACGGCACGATGGCCGGCAATCAACAATACTACATATTAACCTAATCATACACGTATATAATTAACTCAATATTAAAACTAATCATTTCATATAAATCATACACGTATAACATAAATCAAGCAATCACCTTGGAGGTTTCATCGCGGGCGAGGCGACGGGGCGCGGGCGAGACGACGGGTCGCGGGCGAGGCGCCGGGCAAGCGAGGGCACGGCGGGGGCACGGCGAGGAGCGCGGCGGGGGTGGTGGGCGGGGGCACGGCGGGGGAACGACGGGGGCGGGGGAACGACGGGGGCACGGCGAGGAGCGCGGCGGGGGCACGGGCGAGGGGCACGACGGGCGAGGGTGAGGGCACGGCAAGCGAGGGGCACGACACGGCGAGCGCGGGCACGGCACGCGAGCGCGGGCACGGCGGCGCGGGCGCGGTGGGCGAGGGGCACGGCGGGCGCGGGCACAACGGCGGGCGAGAGGCACGGCGAGCGATGGGCACGGCGGGCGAGGGGCACGGCGGGCGCGGGCACGGTCGCGACAGCGGGCGCGGCGCGAGCGCGAGGGCATGGCGGGCGCGGCTGCGGGCATGGCGGCGCGGGCGTGAGGGAGGGCACGGCGGCGGCGGTGGTTGAGTGAGTGAGTGAGAGAGAGTGAGGAAGAAGCGCTCGGCCTTTGGTATGTAGGGCGCTTTGCCGAGTGCCCGTGATCTGGCACTCGACAAAGCTTTTTTTTAATTTTAAAATACACTTTGCCGAGTGCCAGATCGCTGGCACTTGGCAAAGCTGTCTTTGCCGAGTGCCAGATCGCTGGTTCTCGGCAAAGCTGTCTTTGCCGAGTGTCGCCCAGGGGACACTCGGCAAAGACTCTTTCCCTATTCTTTGCCGAGTGTCACGCAGTTGGCACTCGGCAAAGCTGTCTTTGCCGAGTGTCTTAACTAGACACTCGGCAAAATATATTTTTATTTTTTTTATTTTGTCTCCTAAACTTTTTGTGGTATGTTCCTACACTATGTAGACCTACATGTATCATTTGTGGACAATTATAACAGAGTTTTCAATCGTTAGTAGATTTAGTTCATTTATTTGAAATTCTTCGGAAAATTCAGATTTGAACTGCATGTCACTCGAAACTTGGAAAACCGTGCATGAAAAAATGATATTCATGTTACTTAGCATAAGTTACGACCGATTCCAGAATCGTACCGGAAACTTCGAGCAACATGCTCACTAAACATGGCCGTGAACTTGACATCCATATGTTTAAAAATTGTATAAAATACAAACAAAGTCAGAAAATCATGAAACTTGTCCACGTGTCATGATATCATATGTACAGGCTGTGATAAAAATTTTAGAATGTTTGGATAAAGTTGTGAGACACTATGTGTAGAAACCTAGAAGATCCACATTGAAACTCTATGATTTCATGTGTAGTCCTCTAGGTTTCTACACATAGTGTCTCACAACTTTCTCCAAACATTCTAAAATTTTATCACAGCCTGTACATATGATATCATGACACGTGGACAAGTTTCATGATTTTCTGACTTTGTTTGTGTTTTATACAATTTTTAAACATGTGGATGCCAAGTTCACAGCCATGTTTAGTGAGCATGTTGCTCGAAGTTTCCGGTACGCTTCTGGAATCGGTCGTAACTTATGCTAAGTAACATAAATATCATTTTTTCATACACGGTTTTCCAAGTTTCGAGTGACCTGCAGTTCAAATCTGAATTTTCCGAAGAATTTCAAATAAACGAACTAAATCTACTAACGATTGAAAACTCTGTTATAATTGTCCACAAATGATACATGTAGGTCTACATAGTGTATGAACATACCACAAAAAGTTTGGGAGGCAAAATAAAAAAATAAAAAAACACTTTGCCGAGTGCTTAGGGATGACACTCGGCAAAGCCTCCTTTGCCGAGTGCCTACCATTTGGCACTCGGCAAAGAAGACTCTTTGCCGAGTGTCGACCGTTGGCTCTCGGCAAATACTGACGGCCGTCAACTTTTGGACGGCCGCTGACGGCCCTTTGCCGAGAGCCCCCTTTACCGAGTGTTTGACACTCGGCAAAGGTGTCTTTGCCGAGTGAGGTTCGGTGCCGAGTGTTCAGCACTCGGTAAAGAGACTCTTTGCCGAGAGCCTAACTTTACCGAGGACGGCGCTCGGCAAAGCCGTCTTTGCTGAGTGCCCGACAAAAGGCACTCGGCAAAGATGCCAATACTCGGCAAAGCCTCGGATTCCGGTAGTGCATGCATGATAGACCACTATCAGAAATGGGCCAATTTTTTACTGTCATAGCCATTGAAAATAAGTATTTATTGAAAACAGGTTTTTTCGACAAAACTGAGTCTCAGCACGTCGATCATATTTAGCCAAAAATAAAACTTATTTTCTGTGGTGCCTTCCAAAATTTACTTATTTTTAGCTGTGGAAGACCGTCGAAAATAAAACTTCGTTAGGTTATTTTTGGCGGATACAAAAATTCGCTGGCCGTTTATTTTTGGTGGTTTTATACTGGTCGTTAAAAATAAGCAAAATTATATTCGATTGCTTTTTATAGCAAACCAAAAATTACCGTCGCACTAAAATTTTTGGCGGCCATTTTAATACCGCCGAAAATAAGCTAGGCACAAAAAAATATGTTGTGCATAAAACTAAAATTTTATGTATTTTTAGATTCATTCACATATCACATACATATAACATATTACAATCGACCATAGACTTTTTTTAAGTTTTTGAATTCTTTAATACCGGTTGAAGCCACCAAATGATGCTCAAGGTACCATCACAACAGGAATCCTAAAGATTCTCGTCGGCTAGGGTAATTCCTGTCGGTATTTGACCAGGCCGATGGGAATAAGATAATCCTCGTCGGCCGTCAGAAAGCCGACGTGAGTTAATTAATCCCTGTCGGCCCTGCACACGGGAGTTAACTTTTATGCGATTATAGTTATCATAAATTTGTTAATCGATAGTGTTATTAGTCTTCATATGACTTTATACACTGTAGGTGCTATTTTTAATTTTATGTTACAAATATAAACTGTGTGGCTTGATGTTATTAGTTAATGAATTTGATGGTGAATGTGATGTTATACAAATAGTAATTGTTGCAAATATTAATTATTGTGAATATTGTTAATTGATGAATGTCATGTTATGTAAGTATTGATTCTACTACCTCATTGTTGCAACTACATATATAGTTTTATAAACTATGTGTCACCCGTTTTAGACTGCTATACATCACATGTATGTACTATACATGTTATGTGTGACGTGTAGAAACATGAATGTCTCACACACACTCCTTATTCGTACACAACCGCAATAATGGGTCATAGACGTGATTGAATGTATAAAGGTTTCAAGAAGGGTGGGTGTCACACAAGTGAATGGTTTGCCAAGACTCAGATGTTTCTGGACCATGCAGCTGCTTTGTTACAAATAGATAATATTAGGTGTCCATGTAATAAATGTAGAAATATGACAAGCCACACCAAGAGGCAGGTCACACTACACCTGTGCTCGCATGGTTTTGTGTCAGGCTATAAGGTCTGGTATCTCCACGGGGAGTCACGCCTTGAACGAGCAACAAAAGTAGAAGTTGATGACGGTGAAGATGTTGATAGGATGGACTAGATGCTTGAGGATCTGTAGCCTGAATTGGCCCCAGATCATCATGATTCACCAACACCGGAGGTTCAGAAGTTCTTCGACCTCCTCAAAGCGTCAGAAGAGCCTCTTCATGGGCACACCGATGTGACCGTTCTCGAATTCATGACACGACTAATGTCAATCAAGTCCAAGTTTGCATTCTATATTATTGTTACAAAGAGCTCGTGGATTTGATTAGCAAAGTTCTTCCTACGGGTCACAAGATGCCCAAAGACATGTACCAGTCCAAGAAATTGCTTGAAGGTCTTGGTATGGAGTATGAGAAGGTGGATGTTTGCCAGGACAACTACATGCTTTTTGGAAGGAACATGGCAGAGAGCAGAAATGCTTAAAATGTGGGAAGTCAAGGTACATGGAGCTTGTAAATGAAGATGGGGAGAAGGTGGTGACAAAGGTTGCACATAAACAGCTTCGGTACATGCCTCTCACTGCTAGAGTGAAATGTTTGTTTCTCTCGAGGAAGACCGTTGTCGGGTACCATAATTAGGGGTACCCCCAACACTCCTAATCACGGTTGGTAAACACCCTCAGACCAACTGACAGGCGCGGTTCAAGTCAAGGCTTCGTCTACCAAAGGGACGCGACCTCGCCCGAGCCTAGCCTCGGGCTAGAGCAGTAGTCCCAGACGAGTTCACGCCTCGCCCGAGGGCCTCCTTAGGCAGCGGGCACCTCCTCGGCTCTCCCGAAGCCCGGCTCGAGCGGGCTTCATTGTGAAGCAACCTTGGCCAGACCGCCTCACCAACCGACCGCTTCGCAGGCGCATTCAATGCAGGGGGCGCCTAACGCCGTATCCTGACACACGCGCCTCAGTCGGCCAGGACGAAGTGACCACAGTCACTTCGCCCCTCTCTTTTACTGTCCGATGTGACGGAAAAATAGCGCCGCTCGCCCCGCTCCGACTGTCATGCCAACCACCCAGGCGAAGACTGACAACAAGTCACGATCAACCACCGAGTTCGGCCTCAAGCGCAACAGGAAGCTCCGCCTCGCCCGACCTCAGGCTCCGGCCTCGGGAGGAAGCTCCGCCTCGCCCGACCTTAGGCTCTAGCCTTGGGAGGAGGTCTTCGCCTCGCCCGACCCCCGGACTCGGCCTCGACCTCGGTCTCGGGAGAAATCGCGTCCTCGCCCGACCCTGGCCTCGACCTCAAGAGAAGTCTCCACCTCGCCTGACCTTAGGCTCGGACCGACCGCGCCAACAGGGGATACATCATTACCCTATCCCTAGCCAGCTCAGGCTACAAGGAACAAGACCGGCGTCCCATCTGGCTTACCCTAGCGACGGGTAATGATGGTGACCCACGTGCAACCATGACGCCGGTGGCTCTCAGCCCCTTACGACAGCAAGGAGACGTCAGCAGGATCCTTGCCGCGCTGCCAGCTGTGCTCCTACAGGGCTCAGGCGCTTCTCCGATGGCCACACTATCACGTGTACAGGGCTCAAGCTCTCCCCCGACAGCCACGTTGGCATGTACACAAGGCTTAGGCATTTCTCTGCCGGACACGTTAGCGCATAGCTACACCCCCCATTGTACGTCTGGACCCTCTCCTTGCGTCTATAAAAGGGAGGTCCAGGACCATCCTGGAGGGGGGTTCGCGCGGGGGGAAGGAGCGAACGAACAGGCTCCCTCTCTCTCTTTCTCTCCCTCTCGCGACGTGCTTGCAACCCCTATTACGAGCGGCACCCCTGGTGCAAGATAATACAAGGCTTGCCCTGCCTCTTGTGTTCCATCCCGCGCCAACCCATCTGGGCAGGGGCACGCAGCGACAATCTCACTCGTCGGTCCAGGGACCCCCCAGGTCCGAAACGCCGATAGTTGGCACGCCAGGTAGGGGCCTGCTGCGTGTTGACGAACGCCTTCCCATTGAGTTCCAGATGGGGAGTGTTCAGAAATCTCTTCATCCCGAGACGGTGCTCCGCTTCGGGAGTCTCGAGTTCATATCCCTCGACGGCAGCTACGACATGGTACTCCTCCCCTCACGGCGCGACGACAACGACGGTCTTCGACTCGCCCGGCGGCGGCGAGCTCTGCGACAGCATCTCCCCGCAGCAGAAGAGGAGCGCTCTGGTCGTCCCCACCACCCTCCTCGCCGGAGGAGGCGGAGACGGGGCAACCATGGCCACGCAGGAGGCGGCACCTTGTCAGCTGTCGCACCAGAGCGAGTCGACGATGTCAACACTCCCCCGGGGGACATGTCGGGCAATGTCCTCGCACCTGAGACGACGGCGGGTGTCACTTCCCCGCAACATGTCAACCCCAAGCGGACTGATGACGCCAGCACCCTCGTGAAGGATCTGCTGGGCGTTACCCTCATACCTAAGATGACGGTGTGCTCCGCCCCTGATGCGACTTCACCACCGTCCATCGACCAAGAGGTACCGTCCATTTTCCATCCCGTACCCTTTCGAATCAGCTTCGATCCACCTAGCGACCCCGCTACGGTGAACGCCTTCGTAAAGGCGTATCCAAACCTTCCGGGGTACCATATGTGGTCGACCTGGGACCGACTGACAGTCGTCTCAACCTACGGACTGGCGGGCTCCGAGGAAGAGGACGGCCCCGACTCCGGTTGGGATTTCTCCGGCCTCGGTGACCCCGGTGCCATGCGGGGCTTTATGTCCGCATGTGACCACTATTTCTCCGGTTGTTCTGACGATGGCCACGACCTTGACGACGAGGGTTACGACCCAATTCGCGAATGTTTCCACGTCGATCAGGGAGATCACAACGAAGGCAACCACCTCGGTATGCCGGAGGTTGACGATCCCCTAGGCCCGCATCTCGCGTTGACATCCCGCGGGAGCTAGCTGTGGTCCTAGTCCCTGCGAGGGGTCGGGACATACAGCTCGAGCGAATCCGTGAGATGCAGGCCCGGGTCGACGGGGAAGCAGGCCGGCTTGTGCAGCTCGGACAGAACATCGAGCAGGAGTGGGCAGGCCGAACACTCGCAGGAGGGGCCTATCAT
Source organism: Zea luxurians (assembly GCA_029449295.1). NCBI lineage: Eukaryota > Viridiplantae > Streptophyta > Magnoliopsida > Poales > Poaceae > Zea > Zea luxurians. Next base: position 84,860,292 of record JAOPSE010000001.1, on the reverse strand, counting down.
CGGGCCCAAGATATCCAGCGCCGCATCGTCGACAATGCCATGGCAGCGCTGCCTCCGGCCGTCAGCGGGTCCGGCCAGGACCTAGCTGCAACGGCGATGCTACTTCGAGCCATGCAGGAGCCATCCACCACCGAGGGACGGCGTATCCAGGGCGAACTCAAGGATCTCCTAGAAGGCACCGCAGTTCGACGAGCCGAGAGCTCCGCCTCCCGGAGGTGAGCTGACCCTTCGGAGCATCACACAGTGTCCTCCCGAGCGCACGGGGGATGAGGCGCCTGCTGCCCGGGATCGCCTCGGCAACGAGCACCACCATCTCGACCGTCGAACCCGCCTCGACGAGAAGGTGCGCCGAGGCTACCACCCCAAGCGTGGGGGACGCTACGATAGTGAGGAGGATCGCAGTCCTTCGCTCGAACCACCCAGTCCGCGAGTCTTCAGCCAGGCCATACGACAAGCGTCATTCCCTGCCCGTTTCCGAGCCCCGACTACCATCACCAAGTACTCGGGGGAGACGAGGTCGGAGCTGTGGCTCGTGGACTACCGACTGGCATGCCAGTTGGGAGGGGCGGATTATGACAACCTCATCATCCGTAATCTACCCCTTTTCCTCTCCGACGCTGCCCGAGCCTGACTGGAGCATCTGCCCCCTGCGGAGATCTCCGACTGAGACGATCTGGTCAAGGCTTTCGTGGGGAACTTCCAAGGCACGTGCGTGCGCCCTGGGAACTCGTGGGATCTCCAAAGCTGCCGCCAGCAGCCAGGGGAGTCCCTCCGAGAGTACATCCGGCGGTTTTCGAAGCAGCGCACCGAGCTGCCCAACGTTACTGACTCGGATGTCATCGAGGCTTTCCTTGCCGGCACCACTTGCCGAGACCTGGTGAGCAAACTAGGGCGCAAGACTCCCACACGTGCGAGCGAACTGATGGACGTCGCCACCAAGTTTGCCTTGGGTCAGGAGGCGATCGAATCCATCTTCCGAAAAGACAAGCAGCCTCAGGGAGAGTTGAAGAAAGACGCCCCCGAGGCGTTCGCCCAGCGGGGCACGAAGAAGAAGGCCAAGAACAAGTCGCAAGCGAAACGCGACGCCGCCGACGCGAATCTCGTCGCTGCGGCCGAGCACAGGAACCCTCGGAAACCTCCTGGAGGGGCCAGCGCATTCGACAAGATGCTCAAGGAGCCGTGCCCCTGTCGCCAGGGGCCCGTCAAGCACACCCTCGAAGAATGTGTCATGCTCTGGCGCTACTTCCATAAGACCGAGCCCCCTGCGGAAGATGGTAAGGGCCATGACAACAACAAGAAGGAGGGCAGCAAGGAAGAGGAGTTCCCGGAGGTCCACAACTGCTTCATGATCTACGGCGGGCAGGCGGCGAATGCCTCAGCTCGGCACCGCAAGCAGGAGCGCCGGGAGGTCTGCCTGGTGAAGGTGGCAGCGCTAGTCTACCTAGACTGGTCCGACAAGCCTATCACCTTCGACCGAGGCGACCACCCCGACTTCGTACCAAGCCCAGGAAGGTACCCGCTCGTCGTCGATCCGATCATCGGCAACGTTAGGCTCTCCAAAGTCCTCATGGACGGAGGCAGCAGCCTTAACATCATCTACGCCGAGACCCTGGAACTCTTGGGGGTTGATCGGTCCGAGGTCCGGGCCAGTGCGTCACCCTTTCACGGGATCGCACCTGGAAAGCGTATCCTCCCCCTCGGGCGGACCGACTTACCCGTCTGCTTTGGGACTCGTCCAACTTCCGAAAGGAAGCTCTCACCTTCAAGGTCGTCGGGTTCCGAGGAACCTACCATGCGGTGTTGGGAAGGCCATGCTATGCCAAGTTCATGGCCATCCCCAACTACACCTACCTCAAGCTCAAGATGCCGGGCCCGAATGGGATCATCACCGTCGGATCCACGTACCGCCACGTGTACGAATGCGACGTGGAGTGCATGGAGTACGCTGAGGCCCTCGCCGAGTCCGAGGCCCTCATCACCGACATGGAACGCCTCTCCAAGGAGGCGCCCGACGCGAAGCGGCACGCCGACAACTTCGAACCAGTTGAGACGGTCAAGTCCGTCTCTCTCGACCCTAGCAACAACGCCGGCAAGAAAGTTCGGATCGGCTCCGAGCTCGACCCCAAATAGGAAGCAGTGCTCGTCGACTTTCTCCACGCAAACGCCGAAGTCTTTGCGTGGAGTCCCTCGGACATGCCTGACATACCGAGGGATGTCGCCGAGCACTCATTGGACATCAGAGATGGAGCCTGACCCGTGAAGCAAACCCTGCGCCATTTTAATGAAGAAAAGCGCAGGGCCATAGGCGAGGAAATCCACAAGCTGCTCGCGGCAGGGTTCATCAAAGAGGTATTCCATCCCGAATGGTTAGCTAACCCTATTCTTGTAAGGAAGAAGGATGGGAAATGGAGGATGTGTGTAGACTACACTGGTCTAAACAAGGCATGTCCGAAAGTTCCCTACCCTCTACCTCGCATCGATCAAATTGTGGACTCCACTGCTGGGTGCGAAACCCTATCATTCCTCGATGCCTACTCAGGCTATCACCAAATCAAGATGAAAGAGTCTGACCAGCTCGCGACTTCTTTCATCACACCTTTTGGCATGTACTGTTACACTACTATGCCATTTGGTTTGAGGAATGCATGCGCCACCAACCAGAGGTGCATGAACAACGTGTTCGGAGAACACATCGGCAGAACGGTCGAGGCTTACATCGATGACATCGTTGTCAAGACGAAGAAAGCCTCCGACCTCCTCTCTGACCTTGAAACGACATTCAAGTGTCTGAGAGCGAAAGGCGTGAAACTCAATCCCGAGAAGTGTGTCTTCGGAGTCCCCCGAGGCATGCTCCTGGGATTCATCGTCTCCGAGCGGGACATCGAGGCCAATCCGGAGAAAATCGCGACCATCACCAACATGGGACCGATCAAAGATTTGAAAGGAGTACAGAGGGTCATGGGATGCCTTGCGGCTCTGAGCCGCTTCATCTCACGCCTTGGCGAGAAAGGCTTGCCTCTGTACTGCCTCTTAAGGATGATCGAGCGCTTCACTTGGACCCCCGAGGCCGAGGAAGCCCTCGGAAACCTTAAGATGCTCCTTACAAATGCACCCATCCTGGTGCCCCCCGCAGCAGGAGAAGCCCTCTTGATCTACGTAGCTGCAACCACTCAGGTGGTTAGCGCCGCAATCGTAGTCGAGAGACGAGAAGAAGGGCATGCACTGCTCGTCCAGAGGCCACTCTACTTCATCAGCGAAGTGCTTTCCGAGACCAAAGTCCGCTACCTGCAGATCCAGAAGCTGCTCTATGCAGTGGTTCTAATGCGATAAAAGTTGCGACACTACTTCGAGTCTCATCTGGTGGCTGTGGTGTCATCCTTCTCCCTGGGGGAGATCATCCAGTGCCGTGAGGCCTCGGGTAGGATAGCAAAGTGGGCGGTGGAACTCATGGGCAAAAGCTATCATTCGCCCCTCAGAAGGCCATAAAATCCCAGGTCTTGGCAGACTTCCTGGCTGAATCGACTGACACCCAGTTACCAACAACTCCAATCCAACCCAAGCATTGGACCATGTACTTCGTCGGATCATTCATGAAAACAGGAGTAGGCGCTGGCTTGCTCTTTGTTTCACCCCTCGGAAAGCATCTTCACTACGTCATACGCCTCCATTTTCCGGCATCAAACAACGTGGTCGAGTACGAGGCTCTGGTTAACGGACTGCGTATCGCCGCTGAGCTAGGGGTCTGGCGCCTCGACGCTCGTGGCGACTCGTAGCTTGTCATCAACCAAGTCATGAAGAACTCCCACTGCCGCGACCGGAGGATGGAAGCCTACTGCGACGAAGTCCGGCACCTGGAAGACAAGTTCTACGAGCTGGAGCTCAACCACATCGCCCGACAGTACAACGAGACTGCGGATGAGCTAGCGAAGATAGCCCCGGGGTGGACGACGGTTCCCTCAGACGTCTTCTCTAGAGACCTACATCAACCATCCGTCAAGATCGACGACACGCCCGAGCCCGAGGAAGCCTCGGCCCAGCCTGAGGTACCCTCGCCCGGGCCCGAGGAGGCCTCGGCTGAGCCCGAGGTACCCTCGGCCATCAAGGAGGAGGCCTTGCCCGTCGAGGGGGAACAGAATGGGGTCACCCCAGATTCGAGCTGGCAGACCCCATACCTAGAATATCTCCTCCGAGGAGAGCTTCCCCTCGACGAGACCAAAGCTCGGCGACTGGCTCGGCGCGCCAAGTCGTTCGTCTTGCTGGGTGATGAAAAGGAGCTCTATCACCGCAGCCCCTCGGGCATCCTCCAACGATGCATATCCATTGCCCAAGGACAAGAGCTGTTGCAAGAAATACACTCGGGGGCTTGCGGCCATCATGCAGCACCTCGAGCCCTCGTCGGGAATGCCTTCTAACAAGGTTTCTACTGGCCAACCGCGGTGGCCGACGCCACTAGGATTGTTCGCTCCTGCCAGGGGTGTCAATTCTACGCAAAACAGACACGCCTGCCCGCTCAGGCCCTACAGACGATACCCATCACCTGGCTGTTTGCTGTGTGGGGTCTAGACCTCGTCGGTCCCTTGCAGAAGGCACCTGGGGGCTTCTCGCACCTGCTGGTCGCCATCGACAAATTCTCCAAGTGGATCGAGGTCCGACCCTTGACCAGCATTAGGACTGAGTAGGCGGTGGCGTTCTTCACCAACATCATCCATCGATTCAGGGTCCCAAACTCCATCATCACCGACAATGGCACGCAGTTCACCGGAAAAAAGTTCCTAGACTTCTACGACGACCACCACATCCATGTGGACTGGGCCACCGTAGCTCACCCCATGACGAATGGGCAGGTGGAGCGTGCCAACGGTATGATTTTGCAGGGACTCAAACCGAGGATCTACAACGACCTCAACAAGTTCAGCAAGCGGTGGATGAAAGAGCTACCCTCGGTAGTCTGGAGTCTGAGGACGACGCCGAGCCGGGCCCGTGTTTCTTGCCGTTTTTTCTAGTCTATGGGGCCGAGGCCGTCCTCCCCATGGACTTAGAATACGGCTCCCCGAGGACCAGGGTGTACGACGACCGAAGCAACCAGACCAGCCGAGAGGACTCGCTGGATCAGCTCAAGGAGGCTCGGGACATTGCCTTATTACATGCGGCATGGTACCAGTAGTCGCTGCGACGCTACCACGCCCGAAGCGTTCGGCCCCAAGGCTTCCGAGTGGGAACCTTGGTGCTTCGTCTACGACAGGACGCCCGAGGGCGCCACAAGCTCTCTCCTCCCTGGGAAGGGCCCTTCATCATCGCCAAGATTTTGAAGCCCGGAACATACAAGCTGGCCAACGACCAAGGCGAGATCTACAACAACGCTTGGAACATCCAACAGCTACGTCGCTTCTACCCTTAAGATGTTTTAAGTCGTTCGTGTAACTCGTTTTCTTTACATACACAAAGTCTAACCATCAAGGAAGGGTCGGCCTTGCCTCAGCAAAGCCTGACCCTCCCTCAGGGGCTAGAAGGGGGGAACCCCCTCTGCGTCAAAATTTTCCTCAGAAAAATTTTCTACCAAAACGACCTTTCGTGCTTTTGACTTCTGTATCGATAGCGAGATCCTGAGAACGACGAGAGTACACGTAAGCGGCAAGGCCGACCGAGCCGAGGAACTCCTACGCCTCCGGGATACGGATACCTCACTCATCACCTTCCGCGAGAAGTAACTCACGCTCGGATAAGCGATCCTGCTACCAAACAAGTCCAAACACTCGGGTAGAAAACGACTTTTGTGCCTTCTCGATGGTATCAATAACGGAATCCTACGACCAAATGAGAGTGCACGTAAGCGGCAAGGCCAACCGAGCCGAGGAACTCCTACGCCTCCGGGATACGGATACCTCACTCATCACCTTCCGCAAAAAATAATTCTCGCTTGGATAAACGATTCTGCTACTAACAGACAAGTTGTGATGCTCGAAATGAGAGGAAAGAAGACGCAGCTTTTCAACACGACGACAAAGTGTTTAGGCCTCGGCGGCCGCGAAAAAACATGCGCATGCTACAAACAAACTTTTCCTGCAGGTTCAGGCATCCAACTGCACCGCAACCGTGCGCCCTTTCGGCTTCGACCACATCCGGTGGACCAGCGCAAAGGAAGCGGGCCCGCATGTCATGTAACCGGCACGCCGGCTACGACGTGCAAAGAGCCGCACCGCCACTTGCGCCGACAGCCGCGCCTCCTCGACTGCGGAACCAATACCACGACTCGAGGCAGCCCTGCGCATGACCCAACAGTGCCAATTAAAGGCGACGGCCACAGGACAGTCAGCCGCGGGGGTAGGCACAACGGTTGGCATGGCCAAAAGTGGGCCAGCAGTAACTGCAGCGGCAGACGAGCGGAAGCAGTGGTCAAATCGCCTGCAGGCTCGCGTCCCCTCCTGAAGCGACGGGAGAGCTCTCTCCCACGGCGTGAAGACGACGCACCCGTATCCCATTCCCCGAACGGCTCGTACGCACAACGGGCGCCGATCGCCCGTCCCATCGCATTAACTCCCCGTCGGAGCAAGCGACACCTCTAGCAGGCGAGGCGAGCGTCATTTCACCTCCACCATGATGACCGCGTCAGAAAAGGTGTGCCACCTTATTTAAATACATATCCTTCCCCTCTTCCTCTCTCTCTCTTGCTACAGGGACCAGAAAAGGGGATGTTTCGAAAAAGATCCTTCTCGGCGAAGGAAGTAGGCCCCGAGCCCTCCTACTGATCAGGGGTTCGAAGGCTGGCCCCTCGGAAGGGTTTCGACAGCTGCCCCAGAGCACTCGGGCTTCAAGCCCATTACTGATCAGGGGTTCGAAGGCTGGCCCCTCGGAAGGGTTCGATAGCCGCCCCAAAGCACTTGGGCTCTGCGCCCACTACTGATCAGGGGTTCGAAGGCTAGCCCCTTGGAAGGGTTCGACAGTCGCCCCAGAGCATGCAGAGTGAGGGATGACTCTGGGTACGTCCGATACATGGCCGAGGCTCGGGCTACGCTCTCGAGGTACCCTAGGACATTTCCGAGACCGGTGGGAACGATTTGTAACGGAATCCCACCGGAGGGAGGCATCGAGCCCTCGGACCCTGTCGAAGGGTTCCGGGTCCGGCGAATCACCTGCAGGTACTTTTGGAGCGCGCCTCTGGGCCACCAGCCGACCCCTAATGAACGGGGCACGGGCGTCCACTCGGATCACCCGTTAGCAGCTCACTAGAAACACCATGTTCGGCGCCCTCCGAGGGCAACATGGCACTTTCCCCCCTCCTCCTTGCGGAAAGGCGACGCAGGGGCGTATGATAAAAGTCGAGAAAGTCCTTGATCGTCCTCTCGCTCTGTGCAGAGGCTCGGGGGCTGCTCTCGCACCCGGCTACAGCCAAACTATTGACAGCGTCAACAAACCAGCTTGATAACTTGGAACCTAACCATGCACCCGGGCTACGGCTAGGCCGCATGAGGGAACGATCAGACCGGCCGAGGCACCACGAAAAGCATTCAGACCTCAAAGGAGTCAAACCACTCCTCCGAGGCCTCGAGGGCTACACCCGACGGGTGCGCTCGCGCGCACCCACCAGAACAAAGCAAAAACCGAGAAAGGCCGGTCCCCTCACCGAAAATGCGGCAAAAGCCTCCAAGCGAGTACCAACACTCCCTTCGAGGCTCGGGGGCTACTGTTAGGTACCGTAATTAGGGGTACCCCCAACACTCCTAATCACGGCTGGTAAACACCCTCAGACCAACTGATTGGCGCGGTTCAAGTCAAGGCTTCGTCTACCCAAGGGACGCAACCTCGCCCGAGCCCAGCCTCGGGCTAGAGCAGTAGTCCCAGACGAGTCCACACCTCACCCGAGGGCCTCCTTAGGCAGCGGGCACCTCCTCGGCTCTCCTGAAGCCCGGCTCGGGCAGGCTTCATTGTGAAGCAACCTTGGCCGGACCGCCTCACCAACCGACCGCTTCGCAGGCGCATTCAATGCAGGGGGCGCCTGACGCCGTATCCTAACACACGCGCCTCAGTCGGCCAGGATGAAGTGACCGCAGTCACTTCGCCCCTCTCTTTTACTGTCCGATGTGACGGAAAAACAGCGCCTCTCGCCTCGCTCCGACTGCCATGCCAACCACCCAGGCAAAGACTGACAACAAGTCACGATCAACCACCGAGTTTGGCCTCGGGCGCAACAGGAAGCTCCGCCTCGCCCAACCTTAGGCTCCGGCCTCGGGAGGAAGCTTTGCCTCGCCCGACCTTAGGCTCCAACCTCGAGAGGAGGTCTCCGCCTTGCCCGACCCCCGGACTCAGCCTCGACCTCGGTCTCGGGAGAAATCGTGTCCTCGCCTGACCCCGGCCTCGGCCTCAAGAGAAGTCTCCGCCTCGCCCGACCTTGGGCTCGGACCGACCGCACCAATAGGGGATACATCATTACCCTATCCCTAGCCAGTTCAGGCTACAAGGAACAAGACCGGCGTCCCATCTAGCTTACCCCGGCGATGGGTAATGATGGTGCCCCACGTACAACCATGACGCCGGTGGCTCTCAGCCCCTTATGACAGCAAGGAGACGTTAGCAGGATCCTTGCCACGCTGCCAGCTGTGCTCGTACAGGGCTCAGGCGCTTCTCTGACGGCCACGCTATCACGTGTACAGGGCTCAAGCTCTCCCCTGATAGCCACGTTGGCATGTACACAAGGCTTAGGCATTTCTCTGCCGGACACGTTAGCGCATAGCTACACCCCCCATTGTACGTCTGGACCCTCTCCTTGCGTCTATAAAAGGGAGGTCCAGGACCATCCTGGAGGGGGGTTCGCGCGGGGGAAGGAGCGAACGAACAGGCTCCCTCTCTCTCTCTTTCTCTCCCTCTTGTGACGTGCTTGTAACCTCTACTACGAGCGGCACCCCTGGTGTAGGATAATACAAGGCTTGCCCCACCTCTTGTGTTCCACCCCACGCCAACCCATCTGGGCAGGGGCACGCAGCGACAATCTCACTTGTCAGTCCAGGGACCCCCCGGGTCCGAAACACCGACAACCGCTATGCACATGAGGTGGCATAAAGATTGTACGAATAGATAAGATGGGTTAATGGTGCACCCATCATATGGTGATGCATGGAAGGCTCTTGACAACTTTGATCCATAGTTTGCCATCGATGCAAGAAACGTTCGTATCGGCTTGGCAACTGATGGTTTCACGCCTTTCAATATGACCACTGCGTCGTATTGATGTTGGCCTATCATTGCCATACCATACAACCTTCCACCTGCTCTTTGCATGAAATATGAGTTTATGTTCCTATGTCTTGTTATACCTGGGCCTAAGCATCCTGGAGTACGCCTCAATGTGATGCTTCAACCACTAATTGAAGAGTTAAAGAAGCTATGGCAAGGAGTGGAAGCCTATGACTGCTTCAAGAAGCAGAAATTTAATCTTCGTGTTGCGTATCTGTTCTCAGTTCATGATTTTATGGCGTATGGTATTTTCTCTAGATGGAGCTATTGGAACTTGCGCTCCCATGCAAGTTGATTCCAATAGGGGAGTGAGAAAGATGTGAACACGGTTTAACTCAAGGTGGCAATTGCTCTATTAATCTGGCCTCTCAAGGGCACTATACGGGGGTATTTATAGATGCCTGAGTGCCCAACGTCTCGATGTAAAGACGCATGTACCCTCATGCCCCTGGACTATCCCTGGAATATTTCCATAAAGGAGGGTTACAGACTGTCATTACAGAAAAGCCATTACAAATCGAGCCCGTAACACACGACGTCGTGTGGGGCCTGTTACAATGGGCCGGATTCCACGTGGGCCTCATGGTCGGGTGAGGACGTGGGACGAGGCAACATCATCGTAGGCCTTCGTCTCGTTGTGTAGAGGACAAAGGGTGGACCCCACCGGTCGTATTGCCTCCATTGGTGCAGCGAGATTGACGAAGGCTAGAGCGAAGGGTGGCGTCTTCGCCTTCGCCCTAATAGGAGCGTGTAACACCCCTAGTGTTACTATCACTAAAACTTGAGCATCACATCATGAGCATTGGCATATCATGTGTTTGTTACACCTAGAGTGCATTCACTAGGTAAAAATTTCAAATAAGTTGTACTGATGTGACTTGAGGTGTGATTAACCCTAGGGTAGAGTGTTTAACCCTAGATCATGGCTTATGGATATAAGTAAATGCCAAATAAGCTAAAACCTCAAAAGACATGAGAATTGATCATAAGATATCACATTGGAAGGACTTGGGTGGCATCAAAACCCTAAAGTGCTAAAAACCCTAAAAAGAAAGCCTAGAACACCTTAATTGAAACCCTAGGGGGTTAAGTGTAAATTTTGTGCACTTTGGACCAAAGTGCAAATATCAAAGTGCTAGAACATTACAAATTATGTGTTTCTCACATTTGAGGATTTGCAAGTCAAATTGTGGGATTTGGACTTATTTGCAAAAAGGACACCCCATTCATCCACATGCCTAAGTCTGAAATTCAGTGCGTAGTGTCAACTTTGGAACCCTATGTCTCTCAATTCATAAAGAATTTGCCCTAGGTCAATACATCAAGATTATAGAGTTACTATAGGAGCATAACTTTGCTTAAGTGATTAAGCATTGTTGATATATAAAATCTAGAGATAAATAGCCCTAAAGTCTAGCTGTCAGTCAGCCCTTAGACTGCATTTAGAGAAACAGTGAAGTTGGATGAACTTGGAGATTGATTTTGAGTAGGATCCTGTGACTATTTCATTATGGATACTATAGCAAAGTTAGAGAGGGATTATAGGACAACAATTTCTCTACATGCCGAAGATCATGTTGTGACACAGGAATTGGAGAATAAGGCATTTCATTCAGCTCTATCAGGCGCTCTAAATGGGATCCCAATGGTACAGTGCCTGACAAAGATCATAGATTCATCTCCCCTCACCGTCGGTGACCCACGCGCTCGGATTCGCACCGGCGCCACGATTCATGCCCTCTGTGGTGTGGATTATGATCGACCATGGAAAAATCTTCACCTTGGATGAGCTCAGAACCCTGTAGCCGCTCTGTCACCTATCCACTCGCGCCGACGACGTGGCCGAGCGGCCGTCGTCGTGATGTACGTCGTTTGCCATGATCATGCCATGCCATGACCATTTCACCACCTCGCTGCTAGCCGTAACAACTCACCAGCGACCGCTGTAGCTCCTCAACCAGTGATCACCACGGTAGATCGCCGCGGTGACTCCTCCCCTCTCTTCGGTCGCTAGCACACCTTTGTGAAATTGGACGCCACCGCCCTCGGGTCCTATAAATTGAGCATGCCGTGAGCTCCGCTAGGTAATCACGAAGCTAGAGCACCCGCTCCTGCCTCCGATTAGCCACCATAGTTCTCTAATTCCTCTTTCTCCCCAAATCAGTTTTCCACACCCATGAACACCTCGCCGTGGCCAGACGTCTATAGGTTAGCTCATGCTCTTCTGCGTGATGTTCAAGCCTCTCTCGAGTCCCCTGATACTCATAGGCCCTTTGAATTGAATTAGATCACCTTGGGTAGCTCAGAACATGTCGGTGTGTTCTCAATTTCCGCCGTTGCCGTGGACAGTGAATTCCCAAACCGGAATTGTGCAATTGATTGAGGGGTAATGATCATTAGGGGTTGAATTAGATGTTAGCCGAGTTAGGGGTCTGATCGTTGCTTATTTTGGCCGGTATAGGATCGCCGGAGGGCGTGTTCACCAACGTTCAGCATCGGGGACTTGGGTCTACGAAGAAACAAAAGTGCAAGGACTTATGTGCATGTGTCAGTGAGACAAGGAAACAATGCCCCGGATTCTTTACTGATTGTTTCAAAAGCCAGGGTTCTCTGCGCAAAGTAAACCGCGTGGGCGAGCGCGTGTGCGCGTTCTACCTATAGTGGGCTAGCTCGGGCTAAATTGAGCCCATTACTGTTTATGCTTTTCCTTTTTCTTTTTCTACCAGACTTAGGAAATCCATAGAAAATTATAGAAAAATGATAAAAATATGAGACCAAATTTGTTGGACTCCTAAATTTCTATAGTATTTAATAAAAATAGTTCTAAGATTTTTAGCCTAAACCAGAAATTATGTAGTATTTAAGAAGGCCTAAACCTAGTCTTTTTGAATTTTATAAATTACTAGATAGCTCCAAAAATCATAAAACTTTTTGGGTGAACTTATTTTGGTACTTAGAACCCATGGGTAAAGTTTGATATGCTTTGAACATTGTTTGGTTCTCAAACCCAAACCCTAGCCCCTTAGGATAAAAATGTCTAACCCTACTAAGGTACTGACCTAGAAAAACCATAGTTACCCTAGAGCACCGTGAAGGAAAGTTGTATTCAAGATACAACTTAGTGTAATTTTTCTATTATTGCATTTTCATAAGCATTACATGAGCATTCATACTTATATATGGTTATGTATAGAGAACGAGGAAGAAATAACTGTTGAAGAGGAAGAGACTACTCCATCAACAGAAAATCCACCTGCCGGGAACTGTTTTTACTTTGACATCTGTGGAACAGAGCCCGACTCTCCTACAATACAAGGCAAGCCCCAGTGCATTTCCCACCTCCTTGCTGTTTTAAACTCTTTATCACTTGAATGATGCATTAGGTGATAGGAGTTGAATGTTAAACCAATTGCTGCATTTCCTTTCTTGGAACTATTTACCATTCCTTGATTACCTGTTTTATTAAAAGGTTTTCTGATGCTTAGTTCTGCTTTAGAAAAACAATGTTTGTTTTAAAACAAAAGGTGATGCTTCACAGTGGATGGGATACTTTCAAAAATAAAACTTGATGGTGGATCCATCATGGCCATGATGGGTTCAACATTGGAAAAGATGTACCTCTGCCAGGTACCAAACTTTGGATTTTAAATGATAAAGATGAGACCGAGTGGGTGACTTGCACGAGAAGAGAGTCTCGTTGTAGTGTCTCCGTCTAAGTCGATTAAGGACCGTCTCGATGTAGGCTTGATGATTGAGGACCTTTTAACTGGTCACATGCATCATCATGGGTAAGCTTTGCCTCGGGCAGACTAATACCATAAAGGCCAACACACAATGGGTGTGGAGAGATGGCAAGAGTAGTGTGTACCCTCCATGGTAAGAGGCTGGACAGTGGTGTATCTGTGCTCTCGGTTGGCGTGAACCCGGTCTGGTATTAAGAACCCCGGTGGCGAGTTGACATATGCAAGGGTTAAGTGCTACATATGTCGTGTGATTGGAGATCGCCAGCTGGGTATTAATCGATTCGGATCGTCGTTACTTTTCGGATATGAAGACTTGGTCACTGCCCTACACGTAGCATTCCAGTAAACAAGAAGAGTTGATAAAAGGATGGCTAGTATAGACCAAGTGCTTGAACTAGGGTAGAAAGAACTCTAGTGACAGGTAATGACTTAACTTGCTAATAAAACTGGATTTTAAAGGATCCACTATTAGTAAGCATTTTTGCAAACAGAGTTTTGATTCTTGATTAAGCCTTACCTTGACTCCCAAAAAGCCAACATATCCTTGAGAGTCTTTTATTTTGACGGATAAGACTTGCGAAAGTACACTTCGTACTCAAGGTTTTCGAACCCATGTTGTTGTAGGTGAAGAAACAGCAGACTTTTGCTGTTTTTGCACTAAGGTGGTTCCCAAGGATGTGGTGCCCAAGGACGAACCTCAACAGTGAAGTGGTTGCGGGAGGATGTTGGCCTCCCTTTTGAAAAACAATATACTTTTATGCGAGAGGGGGTTTTGCCTCCTAGGTTTGTAATAATAATACTTATGCACTCTTATGACCTGGTAATGTAATAATAATACTCTTTCTATATTTTAATGAATGTAAATTAAGTTATTGTACTTCGCTTCCGCTTATTCATTCCTCCGATGTGTTGTAATATCTGCGTGACGGGTGAAACGCTCTTGGGCGAGGAAAAGGATACAAATACCGAACTTGTCGAGTGATTATGTACATCTACAGGGTTGTCCTAGGTCCGTTGGACAAAGACAACTGTAGGTGGGCATAATGACTTGGGAGGTTCCGTCACAGAGCGTGCATGGTAGATTGACGTGTCCTTATTGTGCTAAAGATACAGATTGTTTTCGTCTTAGTGCTGGTGGTAAGATATGTTACTTTGATTGCCATAGATGTTTTCTACCCTTCAATCACCCCTTCAGAAGGCAGAGAAAGGAGTTTAGAAAGGGAACCATCGTCACGAAGGGACCGCCCAAGCGACATAGTGGGATAGAAATTACAGAAGAGCATAGGAAACTTGTCCTAGACGAGAGCGGGAAAAGGTATCAAGGTTTTGGTGAGGAGCATAACTGGACTCACATATGTGGCTTATGGGAGCTTCCTTATGCTAAGTCATTGATTTTGATGCACAACATCGACGTCATGCATCAAGAGAGTAACTTTTGCCAAGCCCTCATAAATACAGGCATGGATTTCTCGGATAAAATGAAAGACAATGACAAGGCACACATGGACTTAGCCGTGATATGTGATCGTCCAACCCAAGTGCTTAGAGAAAACAGAGGCAAACCAAAAGCTAACTTTTATCTTAAACCTAAGCAACGGAAAGAAGTGATGAAGTGGATGAAGGATCTGAAATTCCCCGATGGTTATGCTGCTGGTTTTAGAAGATCAATGAATTTGAAGACAATGAAGATGAATGGACTAAAGAGCCATGACTTCCACATAATTATGGAAAGGCTCATGCCGATAATGTTTCGTGGGTACTTTTCCGATGTTGTGTGAAAACATTGGCTGAAGTTAGCTATTTCTATAGACAGCTGTGTGCTAAAGAAATCAGAAGAGATGTGATGGAACAACTGGAGAAAGAGGCACCGATGCTTTTGTGCAAATTAGAAAAATATTCCCACTGGATTTCTTCAATCTTATGCAGTATCTATTAATACATCTTCCATACGAGGCTAAGGTAGGTGGTCCTGTTCAGTACATGTGGATGTTTCATATAGAAAGAGCATTGAAGAAGCTTAGAGCAATGGTAGGCAATAAGGCAAAAGTTGAAGGATGTATTGCGGAACAATTTAAACTGAAGGAGGTAGCACAATTCACAAGTTGTTACTTTGCAGAAGAACATAATGTATTTGGTCAAAAGAAGAGGTACCATGATGATGACTGAGAGATGCCTCCGTGTAGTGATCTTTCAATTTTTCAAACAAACGGCAAAGTCGTTGGTCCACCCAAGGCATATCACCTCACTATGAAAGAACGGAAGTCTTCTTTACTGTACATGTTCACGAATATGCCTGAGGTGGAGAAATACTTTGTGTAAGACTTATTTCCTTAAATTGTTCATATGTGAATTAGTTTATGTTCTCAAATATCTCATGTCCTACAATAATATTTGACAACGAGTTTGATGAACAAAACATGAGGTGTCTCGGTAGGCCAACAGCGAGAGACATAAACAAATTGCGACGTGATGGAATGCATGGGCGACCTAATTTCATTACATGGCTTCGTGACCATGTAAGTATCAATTATGTGGCTCCGAGACCTAATTTTAGTTAACTAATATTACACAATTTGCTAATGCTTTGTGGCATAATTGATAGTTTGGAGAGGAAATAAATTTGAATGATGACTTACATTAGTTATCTATTGGAAGCGTAACTGCCAAAAGCTATGGACGTTACAAAGTCAATGGATATCGCTTTCGTTCAAGCATTTTTGAATCTAGTCATCCTATGGCTGCCACTCAAAATAGTGGAGTCGTTACTAGGGCAACCGACATGGAAGGACACAAAGCCTACTATTACGAAAAAAATCAAAAATATAATCGAGATTACATTTGCTGGAAATAAGCCTTTAGCGCTAGTTTTCTTTGAGTGTAAATGGTATGACCCGAAGTATTATAGGATCGAATTTGGGATGACATAGATCCAACCTAAAAAATTGCTTCAAGGACACGACACGTATATCCTTGCCCATCAAGCAGACCAAGTTTATTTCTCGACATATCCATGCAAGAAGTTGTCTACATGGAGGGTTGTGTACAATGTAAATCCCCACGAACGCCTATACACTCTTGGTGAGAATGAATATCAATTTGGTCACCTTGAGCAGTTTGATGAGGTGTTTCAAGAAGAAGAGTTGCTAACTAGTTTTCATATTAATCCTGCACCGGCATTAGATTCACTAGTTGCGGACATTAACGACTTAACTTTTCCCAAAAGACAGAGAAGACAACCTGTTAGGAGAAAAGTTGCATGGCGACCTCTGCATAGAAAATAACAAATAGATCCTGATTTTGATGATATTTGACAAGTAAATTTTTTTGTTTCTAATTTTGTTTTCTTTCATTTGTTTCTAATTTTTAAGGATCATGTCATTTTAACGTTCCATTAATGAATAATTTTTTATTTTGATGCAGGATGCTGCCAAAGTCGAAGAAGTCAGTGAAGGGATTGTTCAAGGGCCTGGGCCTATTTCAGAGCAGTTCTTTGAGCAGCAGCAGACGTCGAGAACTGTTGAGCGCTGCACATGGAGATGAGGTAACATATTTTGTACAAATAAATTTGTTTACATATTTACCTGTATCTAAATCTTGAGTTGTATGAAACAGGATGAGCAGCACACTGAGGAGCAGCACAATGAGGAGGAGCAGCACAATGAGGAGGTCAGCACGCGACATGGGACCAGGCCACGCAGGAGCACCAGCCATGGGACCCATGGGACCACCAGAGAGAGCAGCAACAGGTGTGGGACCAGTGGGCCCAATAGGCCCAACCGGCTGACAACCCGATGGATGATGCCTCAGGAGGCTCTTCAGCGACACGCACACGTCGCTTAAGAAAAAGCCACTCAGTAAAGCCTCATCACGCGTTAGAGCGAGAGGCTGATAGGATCTTAATCATGCCTCATGGAGATCGGTGAGTGTAATATATTAACCTATCTCATAAAACTATTATGTGTATTGTTAATGTTTTTGTGTAATGCAGGGATTGGGAGGATCTGTCCTTTGACGGCAAGGGACACCACACTTAGGTTAACCTTATGTTGGGTTTTCTTTGCCGCCTTCACTACCCTGGTATAGTGAAGGTGTCGGACGGAGATAGCATCGATGAGGTACTCGTCAGTACATGGGACGAGTACAAGTTAAAAATGGAATGAAACCACACCGATAGACAGGGACTTGTGTGTCATGACTTTTGGGTATGAATTATTTATTATTTTTGTTTTGTTTCTTAATATTTTAATTCTATGACTTATACCATCATATTTGTATTCTTTATGTTGTAGCTTCGATATTGGTTGCCTGACAGAGAGGATTACATGGGGCACGCTGAACGTGTGTTCCAAAACAACGCTAAGAAGCTGGTGAAGGATGCCATCTACTTTGCGAGAATTCAGGCTACAAACCTGTATTTTCAAAATCATCCGGAAGAAGCAGGCCCCTTGAACTAGGGATGAAAGTGGTAATCCAAACTGTTAGAACAAATTTAATATTTTAAAATAGATATGTATAAAATTTGATGTTGATCTTTTCTTATGTTATCAAGCACATTAGTACAAATATGAATAAAATTTTACATAAATTGTTTTATGTATTATTTGCTCCATACAACACAAAAAGTTGAAAAAATTACCGAATTTGTTTCCGAATCCATACCGAAGTTTATATCTATTATTTGAGAAAATATAAGATAAATTTGAGGTTTACCTTTTATGAATATTAACAAGCTGGATGTTAAAAACAAGATACAAATTTGTATTGTATATTCTATATCACAATCAAAGAAAAACGACTAAAAAACTAATTACCGAATAAATACCGTTTCCGACCGTTTTCATCCCTACCTTGAACAAAAAGGAAGGGTCCTCAAAGATATATTTGACTGAGGATCAATATCGTGAGGTTAATATTCAATGTAGTGATGATCACTACATGAATCTAGGTAATTCCCTTTATATTAATTGTTGTGATTGATATAATATGTAACATTGTGTGTGTAGGTGATGGTTCCATGGATGACGCCCGTGCCTGATGTGTACTATGCTTGGTGTCGATATTGGGCTTCCGAAGGCTTCTAGAAAGCATCGGCGCATCACAGGCAATGTCGAGGAACCAATCCTAACCACAAGTTTGGTGGCGACGATATGCTTTGAAAAGCTAAAAGAATGGTAAGTTTGACCTAGCTATTTCGATCACCAAATAGTACGATTACTTATGGATGTTTTTTGTTTATACAGGAAGCTACGCGTGGCCAAAAGCCTAGTGACATTGAGGTCTACCAGGGAGGGCCACAAAGAACCATACCCTAACAACCCTGACCAGCTCTACAGCTAGACGACCACTGATCGGCTGGTGAATTTTGGCCCAAAATTACAAACGTTCAAAGTATAGAAATTCCTGCATTTGTAAGGTTGTGAATGATGTATAGGCGGCATATGGGGAGGAGATGGTTCAGCGCCATGGCCCTAACTTCGACTATCGACATGAACCGGTGGATCCCTCGGTGGTGTACTCAAGTGGTGGTGGAAAAGTGCATGGACGGTAAGCTCTAACTTATGAGATTACATGGTTGATACTAAATTCATCATGCAGCAATCACAATTTTTGAATCACTTATAGATACACACTCTTCGACGGATTCATTGACTCATCGTTGGTGAGATCTTAGAGGACATGTTCGTCTTCCCGTAGCTCATGCTCTCGTCGACCGAACGAGCAGGAGTTGGAGATTTTGAGGATGCGTGAGGAGATGAGACAGCAACGAGAATTTATGGAGGCTTGCAATGCACATAACCAAGCGATGTATCAAGTGAGTATACATAATCCAAACTCTAAATTCTATATTTCAATACATCATCTTCAATAGTAACACATATGTTTAACAGTTAATGTAGCAACATGGCATGACACCAAATATTCCATCGCCACCACAATGGAGCCAGTTTGCATCCACACCAGCTCTGGTACATTAATCTTAGCAAATTCGCTTAATAACATTGTCTAAACTAGCAATTCATCTAGTTAGTGTAGTAGCAAAACTTGAACCGTATACCTAACTTGTTGAATATTCATTAACTAGGGATTGGGGACTCAACAGTTCAACACCCCTCCGACACATATACCTGCACCTGGAGATGGGGTATGTTTGATAACTCTCGATGAATTTATACACTTGTATACTTAACTTGTTGATATTTGCTTCCTTGCATAGGTTATGCCCGAAGCTGGTGGGAGTGGATCTGATCCCACAGCAAGTACTGGATTTGTTGAGTCCCTCTTCGTGTACCCTCCTCCTGGTGGCGGCAGCGGCCAAAGCTCTAACCATCCAAGTGGTGGTTGTCACTAAATATGGTGTTTGGTCGTATTTGTTTCTTAACTCGTGCACGATATGTTTTTCGTGAACTAAACACTTTAACTTATCTCGTTGTTGCTATTTGAAATGTTTATGTAATTCCCGTTGGTGATGTGAAGTATTTGTGAACTATGTCAAAGTACGTGTTTGGTCATATTTGTGATCTATATTCTGTCTGATGATATATATGTTATGTGTGTTGTTGTGTGCAATATTGTGGAGAAATAAGGACCTCATTTGGTGCTGTTTTGCAGCAGGAAAGGTTGATTCCCGTCGACTTGACCATAGCCGACGGGAATTAACAGCTAATTCATGTGGGCTAGGTAATTTCTGTCGACCAGGCGTAGCCAACAGGAATTATTCGAATAATTCCCATGGGCCAGGAATAGCCAACGGGAATAACGTGGCCAATGGGAATTAACTGAATAATTCACGTCGACTTCGCCTGGCCGATGGGAATTAGTTAATTCCCATCTGCTTATATATGGCCGACGGGAACTGACTTAACCCCGACGATTAATTGCCGCCGGCTCAGAGCCAACGAGAATTAAACATATACCGACGGGAATTAGTTATTCCCGTCGGTTTAGGGCTAATTCCTGTCGATCCTGAGTCAACGGGAATTACCTGGATTTCTGTAGTGGATGCTACATAATTAGGACTAAAGAATAAAGTATTTAATCTAGTTATATTATAATTGGTTTCCAACCTGTATTAAATGTGATTTATGCTTTAGTGCGTGAATCAACTAGTAAATACTTGAATGGTGCTGAGGTGCAGAAGCACACATCACATGAATAATGTAACTATACAATAACCATAATTTTAACAGTGACCTATGGGATGCATCTAAATATTTAATTACTTCCTTTATATTTTAATCGAAGGCACAAAATTAAGAGACGAGCTCTTCGCGAAGAGCCCGTCTCTAACGACTCTCTCTATATATTGTGTTTTAACTGTATTTATAATTTAGGAGCTCATGGTTGTATCATGCAATCTTATTTGAAAAACTGAGCTGACACTACAAGAAAACTGAGCAAAAACATCGGCCATGTTAAGTTTGTTGAGGTGGACGTACTTAAACCGGTTAAAATGTTGATTTTTGTTGGCCGACGTACATAGAGTTAAGTATGTTGGCCAGGACGTAGCCGACATACTTAAACCATTAAGTACATCGGTTGACTGGCAAACTTAACCAGATTAAGTATGTCAGCTGCACCCTGGCCGACATACTTAATTGGTTTAAGTCGGCGCGCCTGCCTTCTCTTCTCTCTCTCGTGCGGGCTCTTTCATCTCCGGCCATCGACATTGTAAACCTAAATGCCTCCACGCCTTCCGCTCTTGCCATCGTGGCCCACATCCATGCCTGTGTGCCTCTTCATGCCACTGCATCACCGCCCCCATCTCTGGGCGCCTCAGCGCTCATGGCTCCACTGTGCCCATGCCTCTTCGGGCATCGACGCCATCGCCATCGTGCTCTTTGGCCACCGCCGCTCACGCTCACGCGCCTATGCATGCCACCGCCTTGCCTCCCTTGTCTCTAGACGCCACCGCTCTCATGCCTCCACCACGCCCGTGCCTCTCTAGCCGACACTTTTTAGATGGAGGAGATGGATACCCATAGGTCACCACACTTCGTCGACACTAATTTCCCTTATTATAGTGCTAGAATGGCTTGTTACCTAGAAGCGGTTGATCTAGGTGTCTAGAGAGTCACTCGCAACGGGATGAAACCACCTAAGAATCCCGAGAAGCTCACCGCGAGTGACGAAAAAGAAATACATTTGAATGCAAGAGCTAAAAATTGCTTCTATGAATCTCTTAGCATAGACATTTTTAATCAAGTATTCACCTTGAAAAATGCTAATGAGATTTGACTTAAATTATCCATGACGGCACATCAAATGTCTGTGAGCAAAAACATTGTCTAGTCTTAAATGAATATAATTCTTTTCAAATAAAATAAAATGAGTTTGTTAGAGATATGTACTCTCGTTTGAATTTAATTATCAATGAGCTCAATTCTATTGGAATTAATGAGCTAGGTGATGCAGACATTGTGAGGAAGATCATCTTCTTATTACCTCAAAGGAAATATGGGAGCATCATTACCATCCTTCATAATTTGGAGGACTTGAGTCAAATGAACTTGGCCATTATAATTGGGAAAATTGTGGCATTTGAGATATCGCGGAAAATGGGTCAAGAAGAGGAGCCAACTTCTTCAAAGCAATATGCTTTTGCATGTGATGAACACAAAAAGATGAAAGGCAAGAAGAAGGCTCCAAGCTCAAGTTCATCAAGTGAAGAAGATGAAGATGATCATGACGATGAAGAAGATGATCAAGCCTCTACATCATCCTCTAAGGACAAAGAAACAGTTCGACACGTCGAAAAGGAAATGAGGATGATTCACAAGAATAATCTAATGGGTGTGCCCTTACATGTCGAGGATCTTCTCTTTAACATTAACAGGAAAAAACAAAGAAAGAGAGGATGCTTAACATGTGAGGAGAAGGTCCATTTCTAGAATAATTGCCCAAATTCGTCCGAACCCAAGAAGAGGAGAAGCAAAGGCAAGACACTTACAAGTGTCAAGATTTGGGATGATTCTTCAAGCGAAGATGATCCTCCAAGGACTTGTGGCCACCGCTCTTCATCATGCTCTTTACACTCATCACACAAATGCCTTTTGGCAAGAGGTAAATCAAGTATCCCATCTTCTAGTGGTGATAGTGATGGTGAGGGAAAAGCCTCTTTAGATGAACTTGTGCATACTGTTAAATTTTTCGAGGATGTTTGCAATAAACAAAAGGCTCAACTTAAAACTTTTAAAAATAAGTTGCTTAGTTCTCAAAATGATTATAAATGTTTGCTAGAAAATTTTGAAACATTCGCAAATTTGAATTATGAGCTAACAACTAAAATTGACCAATTAGAGTCTAAAGCTCCATCCTCAACTACCAACGACAATCTTGTTAAAAAGAATTAAAAACTTAAAGCTAAGTTAGCTAGCTCTCAAGATACTATTGAAAATTTGCTAGAGAAAATGGAAATTCTTAGCATTCACAATAATGAGCTAACTACTCAGCTAGAAAACATCGGTAGCACCCCAAGGGCATCTTTAGTTGAATTTCCTGAAATTATCTAGAAAGATGCTTCTACTTCTTGCTTAGATTTAAATGATGATACTAACCCTTGAAACCAAGTTATTGTAAAGAATGTCGGTATAGAAACATGTTCCAATGAGGTTGCTTTAGAAAATGAGTTATTGAAGCAAGAAGTGGCTAGCCTTAGTAAGGCCTCAAAACCCCTTGGCTCTTGCGTGAGTCATTGTAATATTGTATCGAGTGGGGTGATAGTCTTGCGAGACCGTGATAACCAAGTTTGTGTCATGGTTGCCACCATGTATCGGTTGGTTGCGATGTGTAGGTACTGCCATTTACCTCAAACACTTGTGTTTAAGGTAAATGACAGTACCTAATTTTTTCACACACACTTAGGAAAACATATGTGTCATCTGTTCGGGAACCACCCATCTCATATTTTGATAGAAAGAATCATGTCGGTAATGTTTTGTGGATATTTCAGTATCGGGTTGTGGAAGATACTAGCTAAAACTAGTTACTTTTATCAACAAATATGTGCAAATAAACTCAAAGAAACTGATGTAGAAGCTTGAGAAGGAAATTGTTGTTCTTGTTTGTAAGATGGAAAAGGTGTTTACACCCGGATTTATGAAATATATGCAACATTTGCTAGTGTATCTCTCTTGGGAAGCTTTGGTAGGAGGACCCGCACAGTTCAGGTGAATGTATAGTCAAGAAAGAGAGTTGAAAAAACTTAAAGCAACAATGCGAAACAAGGCCAGGGTAGAGGGCTACATTGCAAAGGCATTTGCAGCGAATGAGATTACAAAGTACTTCTCACGCAAAAACGACATTAATGCTCCCACGACACGGTGCCAATTCGAACAACAAGCCCTGGTGGCTGATTAAGATTGTTGGCCACCTTAGCCGACGTTCTTTATACTTTAAGTATGTCGGCCGACCAATGTTCGTACGGCCACGTGGCTCGTCCACAAAGCTCCATCAACCTGCCACGTGGCTCGACTTTAAGTACGTCGGTTTTAGACTGGCCGACGTACTTAATTTAAACACGTTGGCCCCGTTCTTATACGTTGAAGTACGTCAAATAGTATACGTCAGTTAAGAACGTCGACTTATTAGAGTAAGAACGTCAGTTTCTAACAGACATTTTTCCAGGTTTTTCTGTATGTGGAGTCTCTAGGTTTATATGCCTTATACACTTTAATTGAGGATGTCGTATAGGGTTATTCATGATATAGTCCACTCTTAACGAGGATTTCCATTGACTCCTATTAAAACTCACATGTGCTATTATTGCTGGGGATTTCACCAAAACTCGACGCGTCTCCCAATATTTTGGAGCTGACTAACAATCATTCATCGCTTTTATATTGGATTTTAGAACCAACTTGACGTTGAAGAAAACAATCGAAGTGATAAAAAAGGAAAATATGAATGTATCAATTCACTCAAGAGCGAAGACCATAGGAAGTTTGAAGTTATTCGGCCATCTTTTGTTCTAGCCGAATAACTTCAAACTTCCTATGGTCTTCGCTCTTGAGTGAATTGATACATTCATATTTTCCTTTTTTATCACTTCGATTGTTTTCTTCAACGTCAAGTTGGTTCTAAAATCCAATATAAAAGCGATGAATGATTGTTAGTCAGCTCCAAAATATTGGGAGACACGTCGAGTTTTGGTGAAATCCCCAGCAATAATAGCACATGTGAGTTTTAATAGGAGTCAATGGAAATCCTCGTTAAGAGTGGACTATATCATGAATAACCCTATACGACATCCTCAATTAAAGTGTATAAGGCATATAAACCTAGAGACTCCGCATACAGAAAAACCTAGAAAAATGTCTGTCAGAAACTGACGTTCTTACTCTAATAAGTCGACGTTCTTAACTGACGTATACTATTTGACGTACTTCAACGTATAAGAACGGGGCCAACGTGTTTAAATTAAGTACGTCTTCGCTGATGAAAACACGACATGAAGTCTCAAGACGAATGAAGCTTGACCTACGAAGACTTCGTATTGCCACAACACTGACAAAGATTCACTGAAAAATGCTGGAACTTTCATGCAATCAAGCAAAAGATGCCAGAGAATCTTCACCAGAAACATGGGCCTGTAAAAGATGTTCGCCAACAAGGATTCAATGGATAATAAAGACACAAATTGACCAAGTTAGCCTAAAGAATTATAACCTATAGTTCGAGGATAGTTAGGACCACCAGGCTCGGCCCGATGTAATCCGAGACCATGTATGTAATTTTACATTGAGGCCTATGTCCCTAGAAAAAATATAATAATAATAATCACAATTTTGTTATCATGATCAGAGCGGCGGAACCTCGCTGCAACATCGCAACAGACTTGTACGCAATGCTTAGACAAGACCCTCGAGGATGAGAATTGAGAGGTGGAGAATCAGGGCGCCGTAGAAGATGGAACGTCTAGTGATTAAAGAACCCAATAGATTTTTAATGATACCGTAGTAAATACTATTTTATGGGCCCTTACCGAATGAGGGGTCCTATACCGTCGAACATGGCGCATGGTCCTATACCGTCGAACATGTGGCACATGCGCCCGTGCATGATTAAAACTTTTACACTTGTATTATAAAGATATGAGCCCTTATAAATACCTTCAGACATGTAATGTTCATGGATATAATTTTTTTATCCAATTGGGTTGTTACTACTACTTTGAATTAGTTCGTTCCCTAATATTACGTACAAACAGTGTACATAAGTTTTATCCTGTGAACTTATTTAATCACATGATACTTGTATCACGTCTCTCTTCATTACGCTATATCATTTAAAAAAATTACTATACCATATCAACCCATTCAATACTCACGACACTCATAAAATTTATGTTAAAACCGGCTTTAATTTATAAGATACTGTAGATGCTAAAAGTTTAATGTCATCGTGGGTGCTAGAAGAACAAAAAAGCAACCACACACGATCAGGATGTCCAACGTCCACACAACAAAAGACGACGTGGGAGGCCGTCCTATTTCAGATACTCTGTGATATTAAATTCTTGCTTTTGTCTTCCAAATTTCCAACCACGAATATGGTTGTTGGACCGTCCGGATAAATTCCGTTTTCCGAACAAAATGTATTAAATATTTTTCAGTGAATGGATGCGAGCAGTTTTGGAGAGAACGAAAGACCGTAGGCTAGCACGTTGTAGTCATCGTCCATGTACTTTTGTGACCCGTCTCTGATAACGAAGCATGCGTGGATGGTGGGGTGGCGGTGGCGCGGATCTAGCGACACGTGGATAGAACCGGCAAGTGACAGAGCCATGGCATCGATGGGCTTTTGGCTCTCTGTGGATGGTTTCAGTGAACCCTCCACAGACTGGTCTTGTTTTTCTTTCGACTGCCTGAACACATTGTGTCTGGTAGTAGTACATGAAAGCGAGAATAGAAGACGACTATATTGGATATAAGCTGTTCGAGCATATTTTTTTTACTAAAATCTCTATTCCGAGCGATTAAAAAATATAATAAAGAGCCTCTTAGAGTTAACGTCATTATACTATGAATCCAATAATAATGATTCACTATAATATTTTTTATATTTAGGCATTTTTAAAGAATATCTCCTAAGAAAAATAAGATATGCAGGTTATTTTAGGATGTAGAGAGTACTCCATCCGTTCTTAAATATATGAAGCCGTTGACTTTTTTGAAAACTTTGATCACTCGATTTATAAAAAAATATTTATTCAAAAATATAAAATTTCAAGTCATGCTCAAACACCCTTAAGTCATAAAATAAATTATAACAAAATAAATGACAATTCACATTTTTTCTGAATAAGACGAGTAGTCTAAGTTTTTTTTTTAAAAAAAGTCAACGGTGTCTTATATTTAAGAATGGATGTAGTATAATATAAGGTTCCATCTGAATCCATTTGGATCCTAAAAATCTGATTTTAAAAAATCTAGTGTATTTATTGGATTCTGTCTTTATATTAAGATCCAATAGAATCTACCCTATTTAAAACAGATTCTAAGATATTTTTTCTAGTACACATTCATTAATCCTCTATGAACCAAACGGATCCTAAGTTTCTCTTTAGGGCTTGCTTGAGAACACAATAATTTTGGAGTCCCAAGACAACAATGTGGTATTTGAACATACCATGTTAGTTTTGATCAAAAGGAGTTTAGGAGCATATTTTAAAACATTGTATTCTAAATCATGGTTTTACCAATTCCACATTATTTTTGGAGTCTAAAAAGTTTTTTCGCTGGCTCACAGGAAGCGACGACCATGGTCTTCCCTTTCTCCTCCAATTCTACGTTGAAACCAAAATATTGTGTCTCCAAACAGGAGTTGGATTGTACTGATGTAAAATATGCCATAGTTGTGTCATGACACTTGGTAAACTATGATATTATAAATTGTGGTTTTGGAAAACAACATTTTCAAACAGGCTGTGTTTTGATTCTTTGACCATGACTATGGGTCCTAGCTGAGGTAGGAATTGGATTCGCAGCGCGTTTGGATGTTAGCTAGTTGGCCTTGATTTCCATACGGACAGTGGGGGATCCAGGAATGGACTAAAGAGGGCTAATCTTTTAGTGATTATTGGCGGAGACAACATAAGCTAATAGGAGGCTCATTTTTCTCTCTCTTGTTCCTTCTCCCTTCTCCTCTAACCTCCACCTCTTTCTCCAATGAAGTGGGGGCCTTATTTTTCTCTCTTCTTCTTTCTTCTCCTTCCTTCTCTATCCTCCACCTCTACATCCAATAGAGTTTCATGGACGAATGGGGGTTGGAGCCCCCCAGCCCCCTTAGATCCACCCATGTATGCAGACACAAGATTTTTCTTAGGCGTACAACATTTCGAATAGTCCTCCCTAATAAGATCCTTCATCTGTATTAAACTGTTATATGGGGAAGATGGACCGATTTTCTTGCGCCAACAGCTACCTAATGATCCCTCTATATTTTATGGCCACCAAATCGATTCCCTCATGTCCCCTATTAGGCTTTGTTTGGTTATTCACATTTCTTGTGGATTAGATGAGATTGGAAAAAATAAGAATAATTTTAACTTACTATGGGATTTAAATCCACTCAATCTCGTCCAATCCATATGATATGAGATTAAAACGAACATGCCCATAGAGGATTAGAGATGCATCTCCTCCCAATATAGTAGGCCCCACAATAATTGCCACTTAGTCCTCCCTGCACAATAGGAGCCATGGCCGCTGCTACACATCACAACCGCTGAAAGGGAAATATGTCATAGGGCCATTTATACATATTTTAGTGATTAAGTGTCCCACACACCATATTAGACTAACGACTTTGATGTGAGCATTAACATAGGTTCAAGTAAAGACAAATTTAAAGAGTCTAAGTCCAAATGAGCAATTTGGAGGCCCTAAGTGCAACTTTGGGAAAAACAACATAAACATGAGGTTTAAGTATTTGAAAAAGTTGTGCATACCCTATTCTATGTTTCTAGCACTTTGGTTTGGCTACTAACTCATTTCAACAATAAAAGTGCATTATTGGACTTGGTTTGGGCATATTGGAAATCTTGGATAAAGTATAAGAAAGAGGTATGGTTTCCACACTTAGTCAATTAGATTATGTGCTAAATATGTTTGTCCAAGTTGTAGGGAGCCCTTCAAAGAAAGTGAAAAATGTTTGGAGAAGATTGGCTCAAAAGAGAAAATCTTGGTCTGGTGTGTGTCACACCGGACAGTCCGGTGGCACACCGGACCGGGTCCATGCGACCCAGCCATAAAACTTGATCTCAGGAAACTAGACTAGTCAGGTGTACACCAGACCACTTCTCCAACGGCTAGTTGAGGACTTTGCCCTACGACCAACGACTAGTTCCTTCACCGGATGGTACAGTGGCGCACTGGACTGGTCCGGTGACAGACCGTTAAGGAAGGCACCAATTAGGATCTTCAACTGACTATTAATATGGACGGTCTGGTGGCTCAATGGACGATCTAGTGTGCCCACAGACAGGAAGGTTTTCCAGCTTCCTATGGAATGAGGCAACGACTCCTAGGCTACTTGGGGCTATAAATAGAGCCCCTATGCGCCTCCATTCTGCACCCCAAGTACTCCAAGAACACATCAACACTCTGACTCTCTATATCAAAACGTTCCAGTGATTTAGTGAGACCCGAGTGACATTTCTGAGATGTTCTCCCATCTTTGTGACTTTGTGCACTCGTGATCTTCTCTCTTGCATGTGTTGCTGCGATTTGCTCTTTTGTGTACATTCTCTCCCTACCTTAATCTAAGTTGTAACTCCGACCTTTTATAAGGGTGAAAGAGACTCCAAGTTATGGAGATTCCTTACAAATAGGAATGCTTGTTTTATTAGGAAGAACTATGGCAGTCAAGTTTGATCTACATGATCACTTGAGAGGGGTTGATTGCAACCCTTGTCCAAAGGAGGACACCACAACGTGGATGTCGGCTTTGTCGAACCACAGGATAAAAATCATGTGTCTCATTTGTCTTTTACTTTCTTTCATTTTTCTTTCTTCCTAAATTCTCAACCTCACTTGTGATATTGCTCGTAGTATAATTCATATCTTGGAAGAGCAATCAAGTGAAGAGGAATTTTTGTCTCTTCTTTACTCAAACTTTGTTTTAATTTTTGCTAACCTCATTTTTAGATCATATTTGTGTTTTAAGTTAATTTTGTAGGATCACCTATGCACCCCCTCTAGGTGCTCTTAGTTGGTATTGGAGTCGATTTCTTCCATAAGGACTAACCACTTGAACAGATGGACTCCAAAGGCAAGGGGAAGGTGACCGACGAGAAAGATATGGTCCCCCCCCAACGATGAGTGATGAGGACAACACTTCTATACATACAATGAATGGACCGATAACATGATCGTGTGCACGACAGCTAAATCTCCAGGTACATTCTACCCTAGTCAATTGTGTTTTAGAGCTTACGCTTGGGGCCATGGATGTTTTGATGATTAGGAACCTTGGAGAGGACCAGCAAGGACTTGGGAAAGGCCTATGTGTTGAGGAGGAGCAGCAAGGGTGCCCACAACAGGAAGGAGATCAAGTCCGACTCGGCTGCGACTCCATCTCGGGTTCCAAAACCAGTCTGCACTAAAATGGACGCCCAAGATGCATCCAGACTCCGATTGCGACGGACTTGATATGGTTGGAAAGATAAGGAGATTATCTAACCAACCCAACTGGTTCCACCCTAAAATTCGTCTGGAGTCAACGGGGATCATCGAAACAAGTCAGCGTTCAGATTCTATTTTGGTGCCGCGACACCGTCTGTTGGGGCATTGGGCCGTGTATCGCGTCGGAGCCTATTAGGGGCGAGTCCAGGGGTCACGCACGCCCTAATACTCTATTTATTCAGCAGCTGCCGCCATATTAGGTTTGGGTTTTGCTTAGATTAATTCTGTCATCGAACAGTGTCGCCGTCATCGGTTTATGAGACCCCATCTCGTAATTAATACAATTTTGGTTGCGTTTCTTTCCTGTTCTTGCTTGTGTTTTTGATTGTGCTTGCAGGGATAAGCCTTCGTGGCGAGGTCTCTCATGTGTCACGGGTGATAACCAACAGAGCCGTGGTGTAGTGATTGCGAGGAACCGTTCGCTCGGAGCCTTGGATCATCAACATCGAGATCTCCACTCAATCAAGTTATCGTATCTCACGGAAGATCGGGCCACGTCTATTATCAATTGGTATCAGATTTCTAGGTTGCCCTTGAGGTATAATCCTACCTTTAGATTAGTTTTGTTTCGTCCCATAGTCCATAAAAAGCCAAAAAATATATAATTACGATCAGTTTATTCCGACCTAAAACCATCGCCTTAGCCTTTGCACAATTCAGTTTTAGAGTCCGCAGTTCTGAGTTCGTGTTCTAGGTTGAGTTTGGTTGCTGGTTTAGATTTGTTTTGGTTCAGTTTGATTCTGTCCATTCTCTTCCATCCTACAAAACTGCCACTATCTACAAAACAGATCCTATCTCTAAAACCGACTCTATCCACAAAACAGATCCTATCTCTACAACCGACCCTATCCACAAAACAGATCATATCTCTAAAACCGACCTTATCCACAAAACAGATCTTGTATCTAAACCAACCATGTCCACAAAACAAATCCTATCTTTAAAACCGATCCTGTGCTCCATAGCCGCCGGCTACGGTTCCCACCGATTTGTGCCTTTGAAAACCATAACTTGAGGTACCTTCCATAAAACGGGCATAACTTTTCGCTCGGTGCTCCATTTGAGCTTAATTTTTACAGCAGATTCCTGACTCCATTCTAGTTCGGTTCTTCGGCCTGTTTGGTTCGGTCAAAAAAATCAAAAAAATTGGGAAGATAATTGAAAAAATTGTTTAAGTGTTTCAAGAATTTCAGAGATCCTTTGTGATTTTCTCTAGGTCACAATACAACTCTGTTTCAAGTGAAATTTTGTGTGCTTCTATCCTTTGTGTTTTTGGATCAGTGGTAAAAAATTCAGAATATTTCGAGCTCTTTTGCTGGTACTCCTTTGCAAACGCGCCTTTGATTTCTACTAGTGCTAAAAAATCTGCTCTATTTACAGAACTACTATTTCTACTAGATACTTGTACCTCCTTTCTTGTGCTTTGGTCCAACTGTTCTATTACATTTTCTAGGCTAGCAAATAGGACGAGTACATGGAACACTTATTTAGCATTGCTATCTGTTACTGACTTGTGTGCCATATATATATATATATATATATTTAGTCAGCCTTCCTAGAGCCTCAGCTTTCTCTCGAGCAGAACAGGTACTCCTTTGCAAATCACACCCACGCTTGTTGGACAGTCACACTGGTCACCGTTTGCCACCTGCAGTGCTGGTAAGAACGTTGTAAGAGCGGGGTAAGACGCTTCATAGTTTGTATTCCACCTCCACCACCACCCTGAGAGATAGTTGTAGGGTTCACATTGTTTGTTGCCTTTTTTGTCTCTGTTTTGTGCTAACAATGATAGGATCAAAGAATCAAATGGACAAGGACAAGGGGCCTAAGCTTAACGACGATGAGTGTGTCTCTCAGATGGAATTGAAGGAGATGATGCACGCGATGACTGAAGCTTTTAAAAAATACCAGGACTCTGCGACGACATCCTATGAGCAGCTTGATCGACGAGTTGCGGAACTTGTTACACGCATGGACGTACTGGAGGCTCGTCCCCCACCACCAACTCCAGCCCCAGCTCACTCTCCTATGGACGACGACGACGATGACGACGATATTTATGCACCGCTGCGACAACGCCTCGCACGTAATCGACAAGGTATGGGAGGTAATGGTAGACGTCGTCATCATAATCATGAACCAGACCATGATCCATTTGCTAAGATTAAGTTCTCTATTCCACCGTTCATGGGTTCTTATGATGCTGAAGCTTACTTAGACTGGGAGATAACGGTAGAACAAAAATTTAATTCCCATCTTGTTCCTGAGCAGCATAGGGTTAGACAAGCCACTAGTGAATTTAGAGATTTTGCTATCATTTGGTGGAATAAACTTGTTAACACACGTGCTGCACCATAAACATGAAATGCGTTAAAAGAGGAGATGCGAGCTCGCTTTGTTCCCCCTTCTTATAGACGTGATCTTCGAAAAAAATTGCAACGCTTAGATCAGGGAGACATGTTGGTACAGGAATACTACCAAGAGCTTCAGAAAGGTATGCTACAATGTGGGGTAGTTGAGGATCCGGAGGATCAAATGGTTAGGTTTTATGGGAGATTGAGGCGGGAGATTTAGGATATTGTTGATTATAAAGAATATCATTCTATACAACGCTTGTTCCATCTTTCTATGTTGGCAGAAAAAGAATTACAGGGTCATCAACAGCGGAGGAGCAGCACTTTTGCTCCACGCCAGCCATCGGCGCCAGCCAAGACGTCATCATCTTTGGGTGTACGGACGTCCACATCTTCTGTTGTGCCTTCGGGTGTTGCAGCAAAACCTGCTATGACCACCTCTTCCATAGGCCGCTCCTCCGACATCAAGTGCCACCGCTGCCAAGGACTTGGCCATATTCAGTGAGATTGCCCTAGCAAACGGGCATACATTGCTACTGGTGATGGTGGGTATGTTAGTGCTTCTGATGTTGAAGATGAAGATACTGTTGGAGCTAACATTGCAGAGACTTATGATGGTGATGAAGAGGTTCTTGGTACAACAGCGACCGAGACCTATAAGGCCTTGATTGTGCAACGAGCTTTGAGTGCCACGGCTAGTGACGACGACAACAGACAGCGCCACAACCTCTTCAACATGTTCCTCATCGTCAAGGACTACCGTGTACATACCATCATTGACGGTGGTAGCTGCAACAACTTGGTGAACGTTGAGGTGGTCAAGAAGCTTGGCTTGACCACACGAGAGCATCCCCACCCTTATCACATTCAATGGTTTAACAACAGCGGTAAGTCCAAGGTAACAAAAACAGCAAGGGTGCATTTTTCTATTGGCTCTTACCATGACTTTGCTGATTTCGATGTGGTGACTATGGATGCTTGCTCTCTTTTACTGGGACGTCCTTGGGAGTTTGATACTGATGCTATTCACCATGGTAGATCTAATAAATATACTTTCATGCATAAGGGAAAGAAAATTGTGTTGCTTCCTATGACTCCCACTGAAATTGTCCACTTTGAACATGAGAAAAAGACTAATGCTAAGCAAAAAGGTGTTTTTAACTCTGAAAATCAGCAACCTATTAAGTTAAAAACTCCTACTTTGCTAGCCACTAAATCTGATCTTGATGAGTTATATGCCTCTGTTGGACTTTGCTATGCCTTAGTGTGCAAAAATGCTTTCTATTCCATTGATGATACGTCTATTGCTTTGCCATCTGCTATTGCTAACCTTTTGCAAGAGTATATGGATGTGTTTCCCTCTGAGATACCCCCTGGATTGCCACCTGTGCGAGGCATTGAGCACAAGATTGATTTAATTCCAGGGGCGAGCTTGCCCAACCATGATGCCTACAGGACCAACCCCGAGGAGACTAAGGAGATTCAGCGCCAGGTCAATGACCTTCTAGACCGTGGGTACATTCGTGAGAGCCTTAGTCCTTGTTCTATTCCTGTTCTTTTGGTTCCTAAGAAAGATGGCACTTGGCGCATGTGTGTTGATTGTAGAGCCATTAATAACATCACAATTCGGTACAGATATCCTATTCCTAGATTGGATGACATGCTTGATGAATTAAGTGGTTCTATTATTTTCTCTAAAATTGACTTGCATAGTGGATACCACCAGATTCGTATGTCTTTAGGTGATGAATGGAAAACTGCATTTAAAACTAAGTTCGGTCTTTATGAGTGGTTAGTCATGCCTTTTGGGTTAAATAATGCGCCTAGCACTTTCATGAGATTGATGAACGAGGTTTTACGTGCTTTCATTGGTAAATTTGTGGTGGTATATTTTGATGATATTCTTATCTTTAGTAAGTCTCATGATGATCATATTGAACATTTACGTGCTGTGTTTTTGATGTTTTGCGTGATGCACGTTTATTTGGTAACCTTGAGAAGTGCACCTTCAGCACCGATCGTGTGTCTTTTCTTGGATATGTTGTGACATCGCAGGGCATTGAGATGGATGAGGCAAAAATTGTTGCCATCACGAGCTGGCCACTTCCAACCACAGTCGCGCAGGTTCGAAGTTTTCTTGGTCTTGCAGGATTCTACAGGCGATTTGTGCGGGATTTCAGCACCATTGCAACACCTCTCCACGAGTTGACAAAGAATGGAGTGACGTTTCGTTGGGGACCATCACAACAACAAGCTTTTGATGCCCTCAAGTCGAAGCTCACACAAACACCACTGCTGCAACTTCCTGATTTTAACAAGACATTCGAGCTCGAGTGTGATGCGAGCGGCATTGGGATTGGAGGAGTGCTCATTCAAGGAGGTAAACCTGTTGCTTTCTTTAGTGAAAAATTGCATGGTCCAACTCTGAATTATTCTACATATGACAAAGAATTATATGCTTTAGTACGAGTTTTACAAACTTGGCAACATTATCTATGGTCTAAAGAATTTGTCATACATTCGGGTCATGAATCTTTGAAGTATCTTAAGGGAAATCTAATAAATGGATTGAATTCATAGAATCATTTCCTTACATTATTAAGCATAAAAAAGGAAAGGATAATGTGATTGCTGATGCTTTATCTAGACGTTATATTATGTTGTCCCAACTTAATCATAAAATATTAGGTTTGGAGACTATAAAGGAATTATATGCTGCTGATTTGGACTTCAAAGATGCTTTTAAAAATTGCAGAGAGGGAAGAACGTGGCAAAAATTTATGCTGCATGAAGGCCTTCTCTACCGTGCTAACAAGTTGTGTGTTCCAGCTAGCTCTGTTCGTCTTCTACTCTTGCAGGAAGCACATGGAGGTGGCTTGATGGGACATTTTGGTGTTAAGAAGACCGAGGATGTGTTGTTTACTCATTTCTATTGGCCTCGGATGCAGCGTGATGTTGAGTGCTACGTCTCTCGTTGCACCACGTGCAACAAAGCTAAGTCCCGACTTAACCCCCATGGTCTTTATTTGCCTCTTCCTGTTCCTCGTGCACCTTGGGAGGATATTTCTATGGATTTTGTTTTGGGGTTGCCTAGAACAAAGAGGGGGAGTGATAGTGTTTTTGTCGTTGTCGATCGTTTTTCAAAGATGGCACATTTTATACCCTATCACAAAACTGATAATGCTTCACATGTTGCTGATTTGTTCTTCATTGAGATTGTGCGTTTGCATGGTGTGCCAAATACTATTGTTTCTGATAGGGATGCTAAGTTTTCGAGTTATTTTTGGAGAACCTTGTGGTTTAAATTGGGAACAAAGTTGCTGTTTTCTACTACTTGTCATCCCCAAACTGACGGGCAAACAGAGGTTGTTAATCGCACTTTATCTACCATGTTGCGGGCTATTTTGAAG
This sequence comes from Zea luxurians, assembly GCA_029449295.1. Classification (NCBI taxonomy): domain Eukaryota; kingdom Viridiplantae; phylum Streptophyta; class Magnoliopsida; order Poales; family Poaceae; genus Zea; species Zea luxurians. The sequence goes on along the minus strand of JAOPSE010000001.1, from coordinate 84,824,875 downwards.
GATAATTTGAGGTTGTGGGAGGAATGTTTGCCACATATTGAGTTTGCTTATAATAGATCGATTCATTCCACAACCAAGCTTAGTCCATTTATGGTAGTATATGGTTTTAATCCTCGTGCTCCAATTGATTTGCTACCTTTACCACCTTCTGAAATAGTGAACTTGGATGCTACACAACGTTCAGAATTGATTCTTAAGTTACATGAAACAACTAAGTTGCAAATTGAAAAGATGAATGAAAAGTATCGTATTGCTGCTAATAAAGGCAGGAAGGAAATGAAATTGGAACCTGGTGACTTGGTGTGGGTTCATTTGAGAAAGGATAGGTTTCCTGATTTGAGAAAGTCTAAACTTATGCCACGAGCTGCAGGTCCTTATAAAGTTCATGCAAAAATTAATGATAATGCATATACACTTGAGTTGCCGCCAGATTTTGGGGTTAGTCCCACATTTAACATTTCAGATTTGAAGCCATATATGGGTGACGAAGATGAGATTGAGTCGAGGACGACTCCAATTCAAGAGGAGGAGGATGATGAGGACATCACTTCTATACATACAATGAATGGACCGATAACACGATCGCGTGCACGACAGCTAAATCTCCAGGTATGTTCTACCCTAGTCAATTGTGTTTTAGAGCTTACGCATGGGGCCATGGATGTTTTGATGATTATGAGCCTTGGAGAGGACCAGCAAGGACTTGGGAAAGGCCTAGGTGTTGAGGAGGATCAGCAAGAGCGCCCACGACAGGAAGGAGATCAAGTCCGACTCGGTTGCGACTCCATCTCGGGTTCCAGGACCAGTCTGCACTAAAATGGACGCCCAAGATGCATCCGGACTCCGATTGCGACGGACTTGATATGGTTGGAAAGATAAGGAGATTATATAACCAACCCAACTGGTTCCACCCTAAAATTCGTCCGGAGTCAACGGGAATCGTCGAAACAAGTCAGCGTTCAGATTCTGTTTTGGTGCTGCAACACCGTCTGTTGGGCCATTGGGCCGTGTATCGTGTCGAAGCCCATTAGGGGCGAGTCTAGGGGTCACGCACGCCCTAATACTCTATTTATTCAGCAGCCGCCGCCACATTAGGTTTGGGTTTTGCTTAGATTAATTCTGTCATCGAACAGTGTCACCGTCATCGGTTTGTGAGACCTCATCTCGTAATCAATACAATTTTGGTTGCGTTTCTTTCCTGTTCTTGCTTGTGTTCTTGATTGCGCTTGCAGGGATAAGCCTTCGTGGCGAGGTCACTCGTGTGTCACGGGTGATAACCAACGGAGCCATGATGTAGTGATTGCGAGGAATCGTTCACTCGGAGCCTTGGATCATCAACGTCGAGATCTCCACTCAATCAAGTTATCGTATCTTATGAAAGATCGGGCCGCGTCTACTATCAATGAGCCCAAGGGAGACAAGCCTACCGACTCGGGATCAAACAAGAAGAAAGGATGGGAAGAAGAAGAAGTCCATCTAGAAGATCATCTACTATGATAGTGACACTTCTTCCTCTTCGCAAAAGGATGACGATGACTCCTCTTTAAAGAAAAAGACGGTTAAACAAAACTATACTCGAATGTATTTAATTACTCTCGCATTTTGTACAATTCAAATGTGCATTTGCTCTTTATTCCTCTCGGCAAGCCTCCTCACTTTGACGGGGAAGATTATTCTTGGTGGAGCCACAAAATGTGTAGTCATTTGTTTTCTCTTCATCCTAGCATTTGTGACATAATGGAAAACAGAATTCACATTTTATATAGTGATGATGAGAAATTTAGTGCTATTCATAAAAACTTCCAAGCTACTACTTTGTTGTTCAATTCTCTATGCAGGGAGAAATACAACACAGTGAGCGGTCTAGGCAATGCCAAAGAAATTTGGGACACATTGAAGATCGCTCACGAGGGAAATGATATGACAATGATCACCAAGATGGAGCTCAACGATGGTGAACTTGGGAGGTTCGCCATGAAGAGAGGGGAGGAGCCACAAGAGACGTAAAATAGGCTCAAGACTCTAGTGAACCAAATAAGGAACTATAGAAGCACAAGAAGGTCGGATCATGACGCCATCCGACTCATGCTAAGGTCATTTACCGTTCTTGATACTGATCTTGTAAACTTGATCCATGAAAATCATAGGTACACCGAGATGACGTCCGAGGAAATACTTGTAAAATTCATGAGCGGGCGAATGATGGCCAAGGAGGCTAGATACATCGACGACATCGCCAACGGGAGCCTCCCCCACTACAACGAACCGCAACCCGTCGCCCTCAAAGCGATAAATAACAAGGAGGCACTCCCCGACAAGGTGGCGCAAATTGAGGTAGCCGACCTCAATAAAGATGAGATGGCACTTGTTATCAAGCGCTTCAAATCCACACTCAAGGGGCTCAAGGACTTATCCAATAAAGGAAAATCAAGGGGGAAGCGTGCATGCTTCAAGTGTGGTAAGTCACGTCATTTTATTGCACAATATCCCGATAATGAAAATGACCAGGAACAAGACAAGAAAGGGAACACGATAAAATTCTACTAGAAGAAGAAGGGTGAGGCGCACATTGGCATGGAGTGAGACTTGGATTGCTCATCCTCTGACTCTGATGACGAAGGACTCGCCACCTCTGCCTTCAATAAGTCAACACTCTTCCCCAACAAATGTCGTACATGTCTCATGGATAAGGAGAAGGAGCTATTTACTCATGATACTCCTAAGTATACTTCTTCTAGCGATGAGGAATCTCATGATGACGATGGAGACTATAGTGATTTATTTTAGTACTTAGATAAATAAAAAATTGATAAAATCAATGAATTAATTGATGCTTTGAATGAGAAGAATAGATTAATAGAAAATCAAGGGGATTTAATTTATGAGGAGCATGCTAAGTTTGTTGAAGTAGAAAAATCCCTTGCTCTAGAAATTAAGAAGAATGAACTATTATTTGTTGAGCTATCTGATGAGGACATCACTCCCATACAAATAATGCATGGACCAACAACATGAGCACACGCACGATAGCTAAATATCCAGGTTCGTTCAACCTAGTTAATTGTGTTTTAGAGCTTATGCTTGGTACCATAGATGTTTTGATGATCAGGAACCTTGGAGAGGACCAAAAAGGATTTGAGAAAGGCCAAGATGTCAAGGAGGAGAAGCAAGGACATTCACAATAAGAGAAAGCCAAGTCCGACTCAACTTTGTCTCCACCTCGGAGTTCAGGACTAGTCTGCACTAAAACTGATGCCCAGGATGCATCCTAAATTCAATTAGGTTAGGATTTGTAAGGATAAAAAGCCTAGGAGATAATCTTTCCAACCCAACTGGGAACAACTTAAAATTCATCCGGAGTCAATAGAAATTGTAAAAACAAGTTAGTGTTCAGATTCTGTTTTTATACTGCGACACCATCTGTTGGGCTGTTGGCCCGTGTATCGTGTTGGAGCCCATTAGGGGTACCTCCATGGGTTGTGCACGCCCCTATCCTCTATTTTATCAGCACATGCCACCACATTAGGGTTTGAGTTTAGCTTAGATAATATATGTCATCGAACAATTTTGTTGTTCATCGGTTTGTGAGACCCCCACCTCATGATCAATACAATTTTGTTTGTGTTCTTCATGTTCTTGATTGTTCTTGCAGGTATAAGCCTTCATGGTAAGGTCACTCGTGTGTCATAGGTGATAACCAACAGAGAAGTAGTGTAGTGATTGCGAGGATTCGTTCGTTCGGAGCCTTGGATCATCAATGTCGAGATCTCCACTCAATGAAATTATCGTGTCTCACAGAAGATCGGGCCTCACCCTCTATCAAATGGTATCAAGATTTAGGTTGCCCGTGAGGTATAATCCTACCTTTAGAACCAACTTAAAATTTATTTGAAGTCAATTGGAATCGTCAAAACAAGTCAGTGTTCATATTCTGTTTTGGTGCTGCGACACTGTCTGTTGGGACGTGTATCGTGTTGGAGCCCATTAGGGGTACCTCTAGGGCTTGTGCATGCCCCTAACCTCTATTTTATTAGCAGCCACCACCACATTAGGGTTTGGAATTTGATTAGATCATATCTGTCATCGAACATTGTTATCTCTTCTTTTTATTTGTTTTATGTCTTTGAACATCTGGTTTGTAATAAGTATGTCATGAACTCTATGTGATGCGATGGATCTTTATGTAATGGACACATCCTTGATTTCATGTTTTATGATGGATATTGGTTTTGGTCTTACTTGAGTATTCTTTCATGATTTAATCTATGATATCCGTGCTACCATGGTTGTAGAGATATTTGTGTGCATAATATGCCATATGCATTTTCACGGATATCTTGTGACACATGTGTGCACCCCTCGAACATATGTGCATGTGTGACTTTTTCACTTTCTCTCCAAATATGATGCAAATTGGCATATCAGGCCAATTCAAAAGTTTATTCGATGCACACATTTAGGGGGAGTCATACAAACACAAATGTTCATAAAGAGAGCAAGAATACTTCTGTCGGGGACCGTAATTAGGGGTACCCCCAAGGCTCCTAATCTCAGCTGGTAACCCCCATCAGCACAAAGCTGCAAAGGTCTGATGGGTGCAATTCCGGTCAAAAGCTCCGTCCACTCAAGGGACATGATCTCGCCTCGCCCGAGCCCAGCATCGGGCAGGAACGGTAGACCAAGGCAGATTCGCGCCTCGCCCGAGGGTCTCCTCAAGCAACGGACGCACCTTCGACTCGCCTGAGGCCCAGTTCGGGCAGGATTCACGGAGAAGCAACCTTGGCCAGATCGCCTCGCCAGCCGACCGGATCGCAGGAGCATTTAATGCAAGGATCACCTGACACCTTATCTTGACGCGCGCTCTCCAGTCGACAAGGCCGAAGTGACCGCAGTCACTTCGCCCCTCCACTGACTGACCTGACAGGAAAATAGCGCCGCCTGCGCTGCTCCGATTGCTGTGCCACCTGCCAGGGTGAGGCTGACAGCAGCCAAGTCCAGCCTCGGGCGCCATAGGAATCTCCGCCTCGCCCGACCCCAGAGCTCGGACTCCACCTCGACTTCGGACGACGGTCTCCGCCTCGCCCGACCCTAGGGCTCGGACTCAACCTCGACCTTGGACGACGGTCTCCGCCTCGCCCGACCCCCGGGCTCGGACTCAACCACAACTCGGAAGACGGTCTCCGCCTCGCCCGACCCCAGGGCTCGGACTCAACCTCGACCTCCGGACGATGGTCTCCGCCTCGCCCGACCCCTAGGCTCGGACTCAACCTCAACCTCGGAGGAGTCACCACCTCGCTCGGGCCGACCACACCACAAGGGGGGCATCATTACCCTACCCCTAGCTAGCCCAGGCTACGGGGAACAAGACCGGCATCCCATCTGGCTCGCCCCGGTAAAACAAGTAATGATGGCACCCCGCATGCTCCATGACGACGGCAGTTCTCAGCCCCTTACGGAAGCAAGGAGACGTCAGCAAGGATCCGACAGCCCCGATAGCTGTGCTTCTACAGGGCTCAAGCGCTCCTCCGACGGCCACGACGCCACATGAACAGGGCTCCAACACCTCTCCGACAGCCACGTCGGCATGTACATAGGGCTTTGGCTCCTCTCTGCTAGACACGTTAGCACGATGCTACACCCCCCGTTGTACACCTGGACCCTCTCCTTACGTCTATAAAAGGAAGGTCCAGGGCCCTCGTACAAGAAGGTGGCCGCACGGGAGAACGGGCTGACGCGCAGTCTCACGCCCTCTCTCTCTCCCTCGCGAACGCTTGTAACCCCCTACTGCAAGTGCATCCGCCCTGGGCGCAGGACAACACGAGGCCGCGGTTTCCCCTCACTGGTTTTCCCCCCTTGTGCTCCATCTTGCGTCGACCCATCTAGGCTGGGACACGCAGCGACAATTTACTCGTCGGTCCAGGGACCCCCCGGGGTCGAAACGCCAACAGTTGGCGCGCCAGGTAGGGGCCTGCTACGTGTTGACGAACAGCTTCCCGTCAAGCTCCAGATGGGGAGTCTCCAGTGACCTCTCCAACCCGGGACAAAGCTCCGTTTCGGGAGTCTCGAGTTCATGTCCCTCGACGGCAGCTACGACATGATACTCCTTCCTCCGCCGCGCGACAACGACAATGGCGGCCGTCAGCCCGCCCGCTGGCGACGGAATCGACGATGTCTTTCCCGCGTGGCGGAAGAACAGCATCCGAGTCTGTCCCGTCACCTTCCTCGTCAATGAGGAAGGAGGCGGGGCAATCATGGCCAAGCAGGAGGCGGTGCCTCGTCGGCTGTCGAGCAAGTCGACGACGCCGGCGCCCCAGTGGGGGACACGTCGGGCGTTGACCTCACGTCTGAGACAAAGACGAGCGTCGTTTCCCCACAACACGCCAACCCCAAGCAGACGAACGACGCCAGCACGCTCGCGAAGGACTTGCTGGGCGTTAGCCTCGTACCTGAGATAACGGTGCAGTCCGTCCCCGACGCGACTTCGTCACCGTCTGTCGATCAAGAGGTACCGACAGTTTCCCATCTTGTGCCTTTTAGATTCAGCTTCGACCCACCAAGCAACCCCACTTCGGTGGACGCTTTCATAAAGGCATATCCAAACCTTCCGGGGTACCATATGTGGTCAACCTGGGACAGATTCACGGCCGTCTCGACCTACGGGCCCCCGGGTTCCAAGGAAAATGACGAGCCCGACTCTGGTTGGGATTTCTCCGGGCTCGATAACCCCAGTGCCATGCGGGACTTCATGACCGCATGTGACTACTGCCTCTCCGATTGCTCCGATGATAGCCACAGCCTCGGCGACGAGGACTGTGGACCAGATTGTGAATGTTTCCACGTCGATCTAGAGGGTCTCGATGAAGGCAACCACCATGGTATGCCAGAGGACGGCGATCCCTCTAGGCTTGCGCCTCGCATTGACATCCTTCGGGAGCTAGCTGTGGTCCCAGTCCCTGCGGGGGTCAGGACACACAGCTCGAGCAAATCCGTGAGATGCAGGCCAGGCTCGACGAGGAAGCAGGACAACTTGTGCAGCTCCGGTAGAACATCGGGCAGGAGCGGGCAGGCCGAGCACCAGCCGGAGAAGCGCGTCATCTGGCCTAGGACGTCCAACACCGCATCACCGACAATGCCAGGGCAAGGCTACCCCCGGCTTCCAGTGGGGTCGGCCAGAACCTGGCTGCAGCGGCAATACTACTCCGAGCGATGCCGGAACCATCCACCACCGAGGGGCGGCGTATCCAAGGAGAACTCAAGAATCTCCTGGAGGATGCCGCGGTCCGACGGGCCGAAAGCTCTGCCTCCCGGAGGCAGGGGTACCCCCCGGAGCATCGCGCCGCGACTTCCCGATCCATGCGGGAAGCCTCGGTCCACACCGGGCGCAAGCGGGACACAGCGCCTGTGGCCCCGGGCCGCCTCGGCAATGAGCACCATCACCGCGACCGTCGAGCCCACCTCGACGACAAGGTGCGCTGAGGCTATCACCCCAGGCGTGGGGGACGGTACGACAGTGAGGAGGATCGGAGCCCTTCGCCCGAACCACCTGGTCCGCAAGCTTTCAGCGGGGCCATACGATGGGCGCCGTTCCCAACCCGGTTCCAGGCCCCGACTACCATCACCAAGTACTCGGGGGAGACGAGGCCGGAACTGTGGCTCACGGACTACCGGCTGGCCTACCAGTTGGGTGGAACGGACGATGACAACCTCATCATCCGCATCCTCCCCCTGTTCCTCTCCAACGCAGCCCGAGCCTGGCTGGAGCATCTGCCCCCTGCGCAGATCTCCAACTGGGACGACCTAGTCAAAGCCTTCGTCGGCAACTTCCAGGGCACATACGTGCGCCCAGGGAACTCCTAGGATCTCCAAAGCTGCCGCCAGCAGCCGGGAGAATCCCTGCGGGATTACATCCGACGATTCTCGAAGCAGCGCACCGAGCTGCCCAACATCACCAACTCAGATGTCATCGGCGCGTTCCTTGCCGGCACCACTTGCCGCGACCTGGTGAGCAAGCTAGGTCGCAAGACTCCGACCAGGGCGAGCGAGCTGATGGACATCGCCACCAAGTTTGCCTCTGGCCAGGAGGCGGTCGAGGCCATCTTCCGGAAGGACAAGCAGCCTCAGGGGCGCTAGCCGGATGACGTCCCCGAGGCGTCCGCTCAGCACGGTGCGAGGAAGAAGGGCAAGAAGAAGTCGCAAGCGAAACGCGACGCTGCCGGCGCAGACCTTATCGCCGCCGCCGAGCACAAGAACCCTCGGAAGCCTCCCGGAGGCGCCAACTTGTTCGACAAGATGCTCAAGGAGTCGTGCCCCTACCATCAGGGTCCTATCAAGCACACCCTTGAGGAGTGCGTCATGCTTTGGCGCTACTTCCACAAGGCTGGGCCCCCGACGGAAGGTGGCAGGGCCCCCGACAACGACAAGAAGGAAGCCCACAAGGCAGAGGAGTTCCCCGAGGTCCATGACTGCTTCATGATCTACGGTGGGTGGGTGGCGAACGCCTCGGCTCGGCACCGCAAGCAAGAGCGCCGGGAGGTCTGCTCGGTGAAGGTGGCGGCGCCAGTCTACCTAGACTGGTCCGACAAGCCTATCACCTTCGACCAAGGCGACCACCCCGACCGCGTGCCGAGCCCGGGGAAGTACTCGCTCCTTGTTGATCCTGTCATCGACAATGTCAGGCTTACCAAGGTCCTCATGGACAGAGGCAGCAGCCTCAACATCATCTACGCCGACACCCTCGGGCTCCTGCAGATCGATCTGTCCTCGATCCGGGCCAGCACGGCGCCCTTTCACGGGATCATTCCCGGGAAGCGCATCCAGCCCCTTGGACAACTCGATCTGCCCGTCTTCTTTGGGACTCCCTCCAACTTCCGAAAGGAAACCCTCACGTTCGAGGTGGTCGGGTTCCGAGGAACCTACCACGCAGTGCTGGGGAGACCATGCTACGCCAAGTTCATGCCCGTCCCCAACTACACCTACCTCAAGCCAAGATGTCGGGCCCCAACGGGGTCATCACCGTCGGCCTCACGTACCGACACGCGTACGGATGCGACGTGGAGTGCGTGGAGTACGCCGAGGCCCTCGCCGAATCCGAGGCCCTCATCGCCGACCTGGAGAGCCTCCCCAAGGAGGTGCCAACTGCGAAGCGCCACGCCGGCAACTTCGAACCAGCAGAGGCGGTTAAGTCTGTCCCTCTCAACCCCAGCAACGACACCTCCAAGCAGATCTGGATCGGCTCCGAGCTCGACCCCAAATAGGAAGCAGTGCTCGTCGACTTTCTCCGCGCAAACGCCGAGGTATTTGCATGGAGTCCCTCGGACATGCCAGGCATACCGAGGGATGTCGCCGAGCACTCACTGCATATCCGAGCTGGAGCCCGACCCGTGAAGCAGCCTCTGCGCTGATTCGACGAAGAAAAGCGCAGAGCCATAGGCGAGGAGATCCACAAGCTGATGGCTGCTGGGTTCATCAAAGAGGTATTCCATCTCGAATGGCTAGCCAACCCTATGCTTGTGAGAAAGAAAGGTGGGAAATGGCGGATGTGTGTAGACTACACTGGTCTAAACAAAGCATGTCCGAAGGTTCCCTACCCTCTGCCATGCATCGATCAAATCGTGGATTCCACTGCTGGGTGCGAAACCCTGTCGTTCCTCGATGCCTACTCAGGGTATCACCAAATCAGGATGAAAGAGTCTGACCAGCTCGCGACTTCTTTCATCACACCTTTTGGCATGTACTGCTACATTACTATGCCATTTGGTTTGAGGAATGCGGGTGCGACATACCAAAGGTGCATGAACCACGTGTTCGGACAGCACATTAGCCGAACGGTCGAGGCTTACGTCGATGACATCGTAGTCAAGACGAGGAAAGCCTTCGACCTCCTCTCTGACCTTGGAACGACATTCGAGTGTCTCAAGGCGAAAGGCGTAAAACTCAATCCCAAGAAGTGTGTCTTTGGAGTCCCCCAAGGCATGCTCCTGGGGTTCATCGTCTCCGAGCGGGGCATCTAGGCCAACCCAGAGAGAATCGCGGCCATCACCAACATGGGGCCCATCAAGGACTTGAAAGGAGTACAGAGGGTCATGGGATGCCTTGCGGCTCTGAGCCGTTTCATCTCACGCCTCGGCGAAAGAGGCCTGCCCCTATATCGCCTCTTAAGGAAGACCGAGCGCTTCACTTGGACCCCCGAGGCCGAGGAAGCCCTCGGGAACTTAAAGGCGCTCCTTACAAGCACGCCCATCCTGGTGCCCCCCGCTGCCGGAGAAGCCCTCTTGATCTACATCGCCGCTACCACTCAGGTGGTCAGCGCCGCGATTGTGGTCGAGAGACGAGAAGAAGGGCACACATTGCCCGCCTAGAGGCTGGTCTACTTCATCAGTGAGGTACTGTCCGAGACCAAAATCCGCTACCCGCAAATTCAAAAGCTGCTGTACGCGGTAATTCTGTAACGGTGAAAGTTGCGACATTACTTCGAGTCTCATCCGGTGACTGTGGTGTCGTCCTTCCCCCTAGGGGAGATCATCCAGTGCCGAGAGGCCTCGGGTAGGATTGCAAAGTGGGTGGTGGAGATCATGGGTGAGACGATCTCGTTCGCCCCTCGGAAGGCCATCAAGTCCCAAGTCTTGGCAAACTTTGTGGCTGAATGGGTCGACACCCAGCTTCCAGCAGCTCCGATCCAACCGGAACTCTGGACCATGTATTTCGATGGGTCGCTGATGAAAACAGGAGCGGGCGCGGGCCTGCTCTTCATCTCACCCCTCGGCAAGCACCTCCGCTACGTGCCGTGCCTCCATTTCCCAGCGTCCAACAACGTGGCCGAGTATGAGGCTCTGGTTAACGGGTTGCGCATCGCCATCGAGCTAGGGGTTCGGTGCCTCGACGCTCGTGGCGACTCGTAGCTTGTCATCGACCAAGTCATGAAGAACTCCCACTGCTGTGACCCAAAGATGGAAGCCTACTGCGACGAGGTTCGGCGCCTGGAGGACAAGTTCTACGGGCTCGAGCTCAACCACGTCGCTCGATGATACAACGAGGCTGCAGACGAGCTGGCTAAGATAGCCTTGGAGCGGACAACGGTTCCTCCGGACGTCTTCTCTCGAGACCTACATCAACCCTCCGTCAAGACCAACGACACTACCAAGCCCGAGAAGGCCTCGGCTCTACCCGAGGCGCCCTCGGCTCAGCCCGAGGTGCCCTCAGCTCAGCCCGAGGCAGCCTCGGTCCCACCCGAGGCACCCTCGGCCCCCGAGGGTGAGGCACTGTGCGTCGAGGAAGAGCAGAATGGGGTCACGCCTAATCGAAACTGGCAGACCCCATACCTGCAATATCTCCACCGAGGAGAGCTACCCCTCGACAGAGCCGAAGCTCGGCGACTAGCGCGGCGCGCCAAGTCGTTCGTCTTGCTGGGTGACGAAAAGGAGCTCTACCACCGCAGCCCCTCAGGCATCCTCCAGCGATGCATATCCATCGCCGAAGGTCAGGAGTTATTGCAAGAAATACACTCGGGGGCTTGCGGTCACCACGCAGCACCTCGAGCCCTCGTGAGAAACGCCTTCCGACAGGGTTTGTACTGGCCAACTGTGGTGGCCGACGCCACTAGGATTGTACGCACCTGCCAAGGGTGTCAATTCTACGCAAGGCAGACTCACATGCCCGCTCAGGCCTTGCAAACAATACCCATCACCTGGTCGTTTGCTGTGTGGGGTCTGGACCTCGTCGGTCCCTTGCAGAAGGCACCCGGGGGCTTCACGCACCTGCTGGTCGCCATCAACAAATTCTCCAAGTGGATCAAGGTCCGACCCCTAAACAACATCAGGTCCGAACAGGCGGTGGCGTTCTTCACCAACATCATCCATCGCTTCAGGGTCCCGAACTCCATCATCACCGACAACGGCACCTAGTTCACTGGCAGAAAGTTCCTGGACTTTTGCGAGGACCACCACATCCGGGTGGACTGGGCTGCCGTAGCTCACCCCATGACGAATGGGCAGGTAGAGCGTGCCAACGGCATGATTCTACAAGGACTCAAGCCGAGGATCTACAATGACCTCAACAAGTTCGGCAGGCGGTGGATGAAGGAACTCCCCTCGATGGTCTGGAGTCTGAGGACGATGCCAAGTCGAGCCACGAGCTTCACACCGTTTTTTCTAGTCTATGGGGCCGAGGCCATCTTGCCCACAGACTTAGAATACGGCTCCCCGAGGATGAGGGCATACGACGCCCGAAGCAACCAGACAAACCGAGAAGACTCACTTGACCAGCTGGAAGAGGCTCGGGACATGGCCTTACTACACTCAGCGCGGTATCAGCAGTCCTTGCGATGCTACCACGCCCGAGGGGTTCGGTCCCGAGACCTCCAGGTGGGCGACTTGGTGCTCCGGCTACGACAAGACGCCCGAGGGCGCCACAAGCTCACACCTCCCTGGGAAGGGCCGTTCATCATCGCTAAGATTCTGAAGCCCGGGACATACAAGCTGGCCAACAGTCAAGGCGAGGTCTACAGCAACGCTTGGAACATCCGACAGCTACGTCGCTTCTACCCTTAAGATGTTTTCAAGTCGTTCATGTACCTCGTTCTTTTACACAAGCAAAGTCTAACCTTCAAGGAAGGGTCAGCCTTGCCTCGGCAAAGCCCGACCCTCCCTCGGGGGCTAGAAGGGGGTAACCCCCTCTGCGTCAAAATTTTCCTCGGAAAAAATCTTTCTGCCAAAACATCTTTCGTGCTTTTCGACTGCTTCGATAGTGGAGTCCTGAAAACGACAGAGTACACGTAAGCAGGCAAGGCCAACCGAGCCGAGGGACTCCTACGCCTCCGGGATACAGATACCTCACTCATCACCTTCTGCGATAAGTAACTCATGCTCGGATAAGGGATTCCGCTGTTCGAACAAGTCTTAACGCTCGAAAACTTTTTCTGCCGAAACGATTTTTCGTGCCATCTCGACTATATCGATAACAGAATCCTACGGACGAGTAAGAGTACACGTAAGCAGGCAAGGCCGACCGAGCCGAGGGATTCCTACGCCTCCGGGATACGGATACCTCACTCATCACCTTCTACGATAAGTAACTCTCGCTCGGATAAACGATTCTGTTACCGACGAACAAGTCCTGATACTCGAAACAAGGGGAAAAGAAACGCAGCTTTACAACACGACGACGGTATGTTTTGGCCTCGGCGGCCACAAGAAACATACGCACACTACAGACAAACTGTTCCTGCAGGTTCAGACGTCGGTAGGGGGAGCAGCAGCACCATCGGCATCGACTCCACCTTCGGCGGAATCCGACCCGGCCTCGGACAGCAACACGGTCGGAGGATCTCCACCTCGAAGGAAGATGTCAGCACTGCGCCTGGGCCATCACCGCCAGGGTCTCCTCCAGGAACCCGGCCCAAGCAGACGGCTGAACCGGCCGCTCCGTAGCCTCAGCCAGCTGTCCCCTAAGGACACCAGCCTGACTCATGGCCTCGGCAGCCCGACTCCAGGGTTGGTCCCGCCAGTGGACGACCTGGCCAGGTCCCAGCCGCCACTACAACGCCCCCTCGGCCTGGGAAGTCCCCTACTCTTAGGCCAACGAAGTTTCTTCTCCAGCCGACTCCACCTCTGTCCATGCTGACACTGCTGCCTCTGGCTTCGGCTCATCGCAGAGCAGCCGAGGGTTCCTTCACTAAGCAAGAGAAGCCTCGAGCGGTAAGGCCGACCGAGCCGAGGGACTCCTACGCCTCCGGGATACGGATATCTCACTCGTCACCTTCCGCACAGGGCAACTCACACTTGGTTAAGCGGTCCAGCTAGCCGACAGGCGAGTCCTGGTGCACGAAATGGGGAAGAAACACGGCTTTACGACCAAATACACAAATGTTCAGGCCCCGACAGCCACAATGAACATACGCTGGCACTCAAGATGCCATTACAAATGGGACTCCGGTTCCGTTCCCGCGGGTATGAACAACCTCCATACCAGGAGGCCCGTGGGACGACGAACTCCAAGCGGCACACCGCTGCCCGCTCCGACAGCAGTGGCAACGACCTCCGTCCCGGGCGGCAAGACAGCTGCAGCAACGGCTTCAGGGCAAACGCTGCGGCGGAAAAGTTCTCGCCCACCAAGGACGAGAACCAGCCATTCAAGTCAGGGAGACGGAGGCCCAGGGGTGCAGGCGGAGTTGGTGATCTCGTCGGCAGAGAAACCTTCTCCGGCTGCCACCACCTCAGCACCGACGGCGGCATCCACCTATCCGCCAACACCGCACCAGCGGGTGCCGGCCGCCCCAAAGCGCACCGGCAGGTCTTCCTCACTTCCGCCCTCGCCGAGGCCGCCCCAAAACATGAGCACCGCCCTCGCGGCGTACGACGTGCTGGGCAACCCTCTGGCACGGCTATCGACACGAGGAAGACCTGGACATGGCTGGCCCGTACGCGGCGCGACCACCGCCCGGACAGAGGACGGAATGCTGCACCCTGGCTGGGCAGCAGCAGTTCGCCTTCCTCCACAGGGCTGGAGGATGCCTTTCTCCCCCAAACGTTGGGGGAAGAAAAGGGTTACCGGCCCACGTGGAGGCAACCCCCCACTCGGTGTGCTCCTCCGCCTCAGCCCAGATGACGAAAATCCTTGAAGCTGAGGGCGGGCGGAGGCCGCAGCCCGACTCGCTTCTCTCCACCAAACTGCCCATTGGTGGGGGAATTCAGCCGGGCTGCACGACGAAAATCCTTGAAGCCGAGTGATGGCTGAAAGGTACCAACCTCCACAAGGCTGCGCTCCTTCCACAACAAGACGAAGACAACGCGGGCGCTCCCCATCCGGGGGCTCGGAAGGCGGAAGGGCGCGACGCATGAGGGAAATGCGAAGGCGTGGCTACCTCCCAGGAGGTCGATCCCTTTTTAAAGGCGACTCTCCCCGCTCGCGTCCTCAGCCGTCGCGGACTAAGTCTTCACCAACACGCTCTAAAGTCCTCCCCCTACGACACGGGGGCTGGGCCCCATGCGTCATGCAAGCTGGCCCAGGACAGAAGAAGCCAAACCGCCGCGCGCGGAGCATGTAACCGCCCAGCGGTTGCAAGCATTCCTCCACTTTCGCCCAGACCAGCGGGTGAAAGGGCGGACCACCATGCAGGCGGCATGCAACTGCACCAAGGGGGTGCACCCTTTCGACTTCGACGCATCCAGCATGGAAGCCCAGGCCCACACATCATGTAACCGGCGCGCCGGTTACTACGTGCGAAAAACTGCAGCACCACTTGTGCCAGCGTCATGCCTTCTCGACTACGGAACTGGTGCCACGACTCGAGGCAACCCTGCGCATGGCCCAGTAGTGCCAACCAGGAATGTCGGTCATGGGTCAGTCAGCCGCGGGAGAAGGCGCGACGGTCAGAATGGCTAGAAGTGGGCCGGCAGTAATGGCGGCGGCAGGCAGGCAGAAGCAGCAGTCAAATCATCTGCAGGCTTACGTCCCCTCCTGGAACAGCGAGAGAGCCCTCTCCCACAGCGTGAAGACGATGCGCCCGTGTTCTGTTCCTCGAATGGCTCGCGTGTGCACAACGACTGCCCCGCGAACCACTCGTCCCGTCGCATTAACTCTGCGGCAGGACAGGCGACACCTTTGGCAGGCGAAGCAGGCGACGCTTCACCTCCGCCATAATAACCGCATCAAAAAAGGTGCACCACGTCGTTCAATTTCGTATCCTTTTCCTCTTCCCCTTTCTCTCTCTTGCTACAGGGACCGGGAAAGGGGGATACTCCGAAAGGGATCCTTCTCCGCGAAGGAAGCGGGCCTCGAGCCCCCCTACTGATCAGAGGTTCGAAGGCTGGCCCCTCGGAAGGGTTCGACAGCCGCCTTAGAGCACTCGGGCTCCGCGCCCACTACTGGTCAGAGGTTCGAAGGCTGGCCCCTCGGAAGGGTTCGATAGCCGCTTCAGGCCACTCGGGCTCCGCGCCCACTACTGATCAAGGGTTTGTAGGCTGGCCCCCCGACGGGTTCGACAGTCGCCCCAGAGCACGCAGAGTGAGGGATGACTCTGGGTACGTTCGATACATAACCAAGGCTCGGGCTACGCTCCCGAGGTACCCTAGGACATTTCCGAGACCAGCAGGAGCGATTCTGTAACGGAATCCCATCAGAGGGAGGCATCGAGCCCTCGGACCCTATCGAACGGGACCGGGTCCGGCAAATCACCTGCAGGTACTTTTGGAGCGCGCCTCTGGCCACTAGCCAACCCTTATCAAACGGGGCACGGGCGTCCACTCGGATCACCCGTTAGCAACTCACTGGAGACACCATGTTCGGCGCCCTCCGAGGGCAACATGGCGCTTTCCCCCCTCCTCCTTGCGGAGAGGCGACGCAGGGGCGTATGAAAAAAGCCGAGTCTGCCCTTGACCGTCCTCTCGCCCTGTGCAGAGGCTCAGGGGTTGCTCTCGCAAACCCGGCTCCGGCCAAACCGTTGACAGCATCAACATACCAGCCCGAGAACTCAGAACCTGACTATGCACCCGGGCAACGACCAGTTCGCATGAGGGAACAACCAGACCGGCCGAGCCATCATGAAAGGCACTAAGACCTCGAAGGAGTCAAACCACTCCTCCGAGGCCTCGGGGGCTACACCCGGTGGGTGCGCTCGCGCGCACCCACCGGAACAAAATGCAACCGAGAAAGGCCGATCCCCTTGCAAAAAAGTGGGGCAAAGCCTCCAAGCGAGTACCCACACTCCCTTTGAGGCTCGGGGGCTACTGTCGGGGACCGTAATTAGGGGTACCCCCAAGGATCCTAATCTCAGCTGGTAACCCCCATCAGCACAAAGCTGCAAAGGCCTGATGGGCGCAATTCCGGTCAAAAGCTCCGTCCACTCAAGGGACATGATCTCGCCTTGCCCGAGCCCAGCCTCGGGCAAGAACGGTAGACCAAGGCAGATTCGCGCCTCGCCCGAGGCTCTCCTCAAGCAACGGACGCACCTTCGACTCGCCTGAGGCCCAGTTCGGGCAGGCTTCGCGGAGAAGCAACCTTGGCCAGATTGCCTTGCCAGCCGACCGGATCGCAGGAGCATTTAATGCAAGGATCGCCTGACACCTTATCCTGACGTGCGGTCTCCAGTCGACAAGGCCGAAGTGACCGTAGTCACTTCGCCCCTCCACTGACTGACCTGACAGGAAACAGCGCCGCCTGCGCTGCTCCGACTGTTGTGCCACCTACCAGGGTGAGGCTGACAGCAGCCAAGTCTAGCCTTGGGCGCCATAGGAATCTCCGCCTCGCCCGACCCCAAGGCTCGGACTCCACCTCGACTTCGGATGACGGTCTCCGCCTCGCCCGACCCCAGGGCTCGGACTCAACCTCGACCTCGTACGACGGTCTCCGCCTCGCCCGACCCCCAGGCTCGGACTCAACCACGACTCAGAAGACGGTCTCCGCCTCGCCCGACCCCAGGGCTCGGACTCAATCTCGACCTCCGGACGACGGTCTCCGCCTCGCCCGACCCCCGGGCTCGGACTCAACCTCGACCTCAGAGGAGTCACCACCTCGCTCGGGCCGACCACGCCACAAGGGGGGCCATCATTACCCTACCCCTAGCTAGCCCAGGCTACGGGGAACAAGACCGGCATCCCATCTGGCTCGCCCCGGTAAAACAAGTAATGATGGCATCCCGCGTGCTCCATGACGACGGCGGTTCTCAACCCCTTACGGAAGCAAGGAGACGTCAGCAAGGATCCGACAGCCTCGACAGCTGTGCTTCTACAGGGCTCAAGTGCTCCTCCGACGGCCACGACGCCACATGAACAGGGCTCCAACACCTCTCCGACAGCCACGTCGGCATGTACATAGGGCTCTGGATCCTCTTTGCTAGACACGTTAGCACGCTGCTACACCCCCCATTGTACACCTGGACCCTCTCCTTACGTCTATAAAAGGAAGGTCCAGGGCCCTCGTACGAGAAGGTGGCCGCGCAGGAGAACGGGCTGACGCGCAGTCTCACGCCCTCTCTCTCTCCCTCGCGAACGCTTGTAACCCCCTACTGCAAGCGCATCCGCCCTGGGCGCAGGACAACACGAGGCCGCGGTTTCCCCTCACTGGTTTTCCCCCTTGTGCTCCGTCTCGCGTCGACCCATATGGGCTGGGACACGCAGCGAGGTCGAAACGCCCCGAGGTCGAAACGTTGACAACTTCTTATCATTCTTATCGTTTTATTTGTTTTGGCATCAATCACAAAAAAGGAGGAGATTATAAGTGAATCAACCTCTAGAGGTTTTTGGTGATTAATGGACAAAACAAATAAAAATGTACTAATAAGTTGCTCCTGGTGTATGTCAGTTTTAAATTATAAAAGGATGCACAAGAGTGAAATAGATGAACTAATGGAGAACCAAGCGATGAAAAGTAAAGATCAATGTCGGTTCAACCAGGATTCATCAAGTTCGTTTCTGGAAAATCTAGTGTCGGGGACCATAATTAGGGGTACCCTCAAGACGCCTAATTCTCAGCTGGTAACCCCCATCAGCATAAAGCTGCAGAGGCCTGATGGGTTTGATTAAGTCAGGGATCAGTCCATACGAGTGACTTGACCACGCCACGCCCGAGCCTAGCCTCGGGCGAGGGCAGCCGACCCTAAGATGACTCCGTCTCGCCTGAGGCCTCCTCTTTCACGGCAGACGCATCTCCGGCTCGCCCTAGGCCCCGCCTTCGATAAGAAGAAACCCTGACTAAATCACCGCGCCAACCAACCGAGTCACCGGGGCGTTTAACGCAAGAGGTAAGACCGACGGGCGACCAGACTTCGCCAGAGGTGCCACAGGAGGCTCCGCCCGACCCAGGGCTCGGACTCGGGCTAAGGCCCCGGAAGACGGCGAACTCCGCTTCGCCCGACCCCAGGGCTCGGACTCGGGCTAAGGCCCCGGAAGACGGCGAACTCCGCTCCGCCCAAGGGCTCGGACTCGGACTAAGGCCCCGGAAGACGGCGAACTCCGCTCCGCCCGACCCCAGGGCTCGGACTCGGGCTAAGGCCCCGGAAGACGGCGAACTCCGCTCCGCCCGACCCCAGGGCTCGGACTCGGGCTAAGGCCCCGGAAGACGACGAACTCCGCCTCGCCCGACCCAGGGCTCGGACTCCGCCTCGGCCTCTGCCGAACGATCTCCGCCTCGCCCGACCCAGGGCTCGGACTCTGCCTCTGTCTTGCAGGACGGACTCGACCTCGGCTTCGGAGGAGCCTCCACGACGCCCGACCTAGGACACGAGACCGCCACGTCAACAGGAAGCGTCACCATCACCCTGCCCTGAGCCGACTTGGGTCGCAGAGAACAAGACCGGCGTCCCATCTGGCCAGCCACACCAGACAGGCAAATGATGGCGCCCCGCTAGACCATGACGACGGCGACTCCCAGCTCCCTTACGAAAGCAGGAGGACGTCAGCAAGGGCCCAGCTACTTCGACAGCTGTCCCCCCCGTCCGGCTCCGTTACTCCTCCAACAGCCACGACGCTACACCAACAGGGTGCCAAGATCTCTCCGGCTGCCACCTGGGCATGTACATAGGGCGCTAGCTCTCCCTCGCTAGACACGTAGCACCTTGCTACACCCCCATCTTGTACACCTGGATCCTCTCCTTACGACTATAAAAGGAAGGACCAGGGCCTTCTTAGAGAAGGTTGGCCTCGCGGGGACGAAGGGCAGGGGCAGGCGCTCTCTCGGGGCCGCTCACTCCCCTCACCTCGCGCGGACGCTTGTAACCCCCTACTGCAAGCGCACCCGACCTGGGCGCGGGACGAACACGAAGGCCGCGGGAATTCTCCGACTCCCTCACGACCCGGCTCCGGCCACCGACCTCTCTCTCTGTTCCCCCCTTCGCGCTCGCCCACGCGCTCGACCCATCTGGGCTGGGGCACGCGGCACTCTCACTCGTCGGCTCGGGGACCCCCCGGTCTCGGAACGCCGACAGTTGGCGTGCCAGGTAGGGGCCTGCTGCGTGTTGACGTTCGATTTCCCGTCAAGCTCCAGATGGGCAGTCTCCAACGACCTCTTCAACCCAGGACGGTGCTCCGTTTCGGGAACCTCGAGTTCATGTCTCTCGACGGCAACTATGACATGATACTCCTTCCACCGCCGCGCGACAGCGACAATGGTGGCGGACAGCCCGCCCGCCGGCGGCGGAATCGACGACGTCTTTCCCGCGTGGGGGAAGGACAACTTTCGAGCTCGCCCCATCCTCTCCCTCGCCATCGGAGGAGGAGGAGGCGGGGCAACCGGGGCCGAGCGGGAGATCGCGCTCCGACGGCTGTCGAGCAAATCGACATCCCCGGCGCCTCGACGGAGGACACGCCAAGCGTCGTCCTCGCGTTCAAGGCAAACGCGAGCGCCATCCCCCCGCAACACGTCGACTCCGAGCAAGTGGACGACGCCAGCACGCTCACGGAGGGCCTGCAGGACGTCGCCCTCGTACCCAAGACGACGGCACGGTCAGCCCCCGACTTGACTTCATCGCCCCTCGTCGACAAAAAGGTACCGACTGCTACCCATCTTTCGTCATTTCGACTCGGCCTCAGCCCGCCTGGCGACCTCGCTTTGGCGGGCGCTCACATTGAGGCGAGTGCAACCTCTCTGGGGTTTCGTGTGCGGTCGCCTTGGGACCGATTGACGGGTGTCTCGACCTACGGACCCTCTGGGTCCGAGGAAGATGACGACCCCAGCATCCGCTGGGATTTCTCCGGATCTGGCAACCCTAGTGCCATGCGGGACTTCATGACCGCATGTGACTACTGCCTCTCCGACTGTTCCGACGGCAGCCGCAGCCTTGGCGACAAGGACTGCGGCCCGAGTCGCGAATGTTTCCACATCGAGTTAGGGGATCCCTCCGGAGGCGGCTGTCTCGGCACGCCGGAGGATGGTGATCCCCCTAGGCCAGCGCCTCGCGCCGACATCCCACGGGAGCTAGTTGTGGTCCCCGTTCCGGCGGGGGGTCACGACCCACAGCTCGAGCAAGTCCGCGGGGCGCAGGCCGGGCTCAATGAGGGAGCAGGAGCGCTCGAGCCAATCCGCCAGAACATCGGGCAGGTATGGGCGAGCCAGCCCCCGGCCGGAGGAATACGTCACCTGCCCCAAGGTCTCCAGCACCGCATCGCCAACGATGCCAGAGACAGACCGCCTCCCGCATCCGGCGGAACCGGTCAGGACCTGGCCGCTGCAGCGATGCTCCTCCGCGCGATGCCGGAGTCATCAACCACCGAGGGTCGGCGAATCCAGGGAGAACTTAAGCATCTCCTGGAAGGCGCTGCGGCCCGGCGGGCCGAGAGCTCTGCCTCCCGAAGGCAGGGATACCCCTCGGAACCTCGTGCCGCGACTTCCCGACTCACGCGGGAAGCCTCGGTCTTCACCGGGCGCACGCGCAACACCGCGCCTGCGGCCCCGAGCCACCTCGGCGACGAGCACCCTCATCGTGACCGTCGGGCACGCCTCGACGAAAGGGTGCGCCGAGGCTACCACCCCAGGCGTGGGGGACGCTACGACAGCGGGGAGGATCGGAGTCCCTCGCCCGAACCACCCGGTCCGCAGGTCTTTAGCCGAGCCATTCGGCGGGCGCCGTTTCCGCCCCGATTCCGACCCCCGACTACTATCACGAAGTACTCGGGGGAGACGAGACCGGAATTGTGGCTTGCGGACTACCGCCTGGCCTGTCAACTGGGTGGGACGGACGATGACAATCTCATCATCCGAAACCTCCCCCTGTTTCTCTCCGACACCGCTCGTGCCTGGTTGGAGCACCTGCCTCCGGGGCAGATTTCCAACTGGGAAGATTTGGTCCAGGCTTTCGCCGGGAACTTCCAGGGCACGTACGTGCGCCCCGGGAATTCCTGGGACCTCCGAAGCTGTCGGCAACTGCCGGGAGAGTCTCTCCGAGACTACATCCGGCATACCGAGGGATGTCGCCGAGCACTCGCTGGATATTCGGGCCGGAGCCCGGCCGGTTAGACAGCCTCTGCGCCGATTCGACGAGGAAAGGCGCAGGGTGATAAGCGAGGAGGTCCACAAGCTGATGGCAGCAGGGTTCATTAAAGAGGTATTCCATCCCGAATGGCTTGCCAACCCTGTACTTGTGAGGAAAAAAGGGGGGAAGTGGCGGATGTGTGTAGACTACACTGGTCTCAACAAAGCATGTCCGAAGGTCCCCTACCCTCTACCTCGCATCGACCAAATTGTGGACTCCACTGCAGGGTGCGAAACCCTGTCTTTCCTCGATGCCTACTCAGGGTATCATCAAATCAAGATGAAAGAGTCCGACCAGCTCGCGACTTCTTTCATCACGCCCTTCGGCATGTACTGTTATGTCACAATGCCGTTCGGGTTGAGAAACGCGGGTGCAACGTACCAGCGGTGCATGAACCATGTGTTCGGCGAACACATTGGTCGCACGGTCGAGGCCTACGTCGATGACATCGTAGTCAAGACGAGGAAAGCCTCCGACCTTCTCTCCGACCTCGAACTGACATTCCGGTGTCTCAAGGCGAAGGGCGTCAAGCTCAATCCCGAGAAGTGCGTCTTCGGGGTGCCCCGAGGCATGCTCTTGGGGTTCATCGTCTCCGAGCGGGGCATCGAAGCCAACCCGGAGAAGATCGCAGCGATCACAAACATGGGGCCCATCAAGGACTTAAAAGGCGTACAGAGGGTCATGGGATGCCTCGCGGCCTTGAGCCGCTTCATCTCGCGCCTCGGCGAAAGAGGCCTGCCCCTGTACCGCCTCTTAAGGAAGGCCGAGTGCTTCACTTGGACTCCCGAGGCCGAGGAAGCCCTCGGGAACCTGAAGGCACTCCTCACCCAGGCGCCCGTCTTGGTACCCCCAGCTGATGGAGAAACCCTCCTGGTCTACGTCGCCGCAACCACTCAGGTGGTCAGCGCCGCGATCGTAGTCGAAAGGCAGGAAGAGGGGCATGCTTTGCCCATTCAGAGGCCAGTCTACTTCGTCAGCGAAGTGCTGTCCGAAACCAAGATCCGCTACCCACAAGTTCAGAAGCTGCTATATGCAGTGATCCTGACGAGGCGAAAGCTGCGACATTACTTCGAGTCCCATCCGGTGACTGTGGTGTCATCCTTCCCCCTGGGGGAGATCATCCAGTGCCGAGAAGCCTCCGGACGGATCGCAAAGTGGGCGGTGGAAATCATGGGCGAGGCAATCTCGTTTGCCCCTCGGAAGGCCATCAAGTCCCAGGTACTGGCGGATTTCGTAGCCAAATGGGTCGATACCCAGTTGCCAACGGCTCCGATCCAACCAGAGCTCTGGATCATGTTTTTCGACGGGTCGCTGATGAAGACGGGAGCTGGCGCGGGCCTGCTTTTCGTCTCGCCCCTCGGGAAACACCTGCGCTACGTGCTACGCCTCCATTTCCCGGTGTCCAACAATGTGGCTGAGTACGAGGCTCTGATCAACGGATTGCGAATCGCCATCGAGCTAGGGGTCCGACGCCTCGATGCACGTGGCGACTCGCAGCTCGTCATCGACCAAGTCATGAAGAACTCCCTCTGCCGCGACCCAGAGATGGAGGCTTACTGCGAGGAGGTTCGACGCCTGGAAGACAAGTTTTACGGGCTCGAGCTTAACCACATCGCCCGGCGCTACAACGAGACTGCGGACGAGCTGGCGAAGATAGCCTCGGGGCGAACGACGGTTCCCCCGGACGTCTTCTCCCGGGATCTGCACCAACCCTCCGTCGACATAGGCGACGTGCCCGAGCCCGAAGCACCCTCGGCCTCGTCCGAGGTGACCTCGGCCCAGCCCGAGCCATCCTCGGCTCACCCCGAGGAACCCTCGGAGCCCGAGGGCGAAGCACTGCGCATCGAGGAGGAGCAGAACGGGGTCGTGCCAGATCAAGATTGGCAAACCCCGTACCTGCAATATCTCCGCCAAGGAGAACTGCCCCTCGATCGCGCCGAGGCTCGGCGGGTAGCGCGACGTGCCAAATCGTTCGTCTTGCTGGGCGATGAGAAGGAGCTCTACCACCGAAGCCCCTCGGGCATCCTCCAGCGATGCATCTCCATCGCCGAGGGCCAGGAACTCCTGCAGGAAATACACTCGGGGGCTTGCGGTCATCATGCAGCACCCCGAACCCTCGTCGGGAATGCTTTCCGCCAAGGCTTCTACTGGCCAACGGCGGTGGCTGACGCCACTAGAGTTGTCCGCGCCTGCGAAGGGTGCCAATTCTATGCGAAGCAGACCCACCTGCCCGCTCAGGCTCTGCAGACGATACCCATCACCTGGCCCTTCGCTGTGTGGGGTCTGGACCTCGTCGGCCCTCTACAGAAGGCGCCCGGGGGCTACACGCACCTGCTGGTCGCCATCGACAAATTCTCCAAGTGGATCGAGGTCCGACCCCTGAACAGCATCAGGTCCGAGCAGGCGGTGGCGTTCTTCACCAATATCATCCATCGCTTCGGGGTCCCGGACTCCATCATCACCGACAGTGGCACCCAGTTCACCGGCAAAAAATTCTTGGATTTTTGCGATGATCACAACATCCGGGTAGACTGGGCCGCCGTAGCTCACCCCATGACGAATGGGCAAGTGGAACGTGCCAACGGCATGATCCTACAAGGGCTCAAGCCTCGGATTTACAACAGTCTCAACAAGTTCGGCAAGCGATGGATGAAGGAACTCCCCTCGGTGATCTGGAGCCTGAGGACGACGCCAAGCCGGGCCACGGGTTTCACGCCGTTCTTCCTGGTCTACGGGGCCGAGGCCATCCTGCCCACGGACTTGGAGTACGGCTCCCCGAGGACGAGGGCCTACAACGAAGAAAGCAACCAAGCTAGCCGAGAAGACTCGCTGGACCAGCTGGACGAGGCTCGGGACAGGGCCTTACTACACTCGGCGCGGTATCAGCAGTCCCTGCGACGCTACCACGCCCGAGGGGTCCGACCCCGAGATCTCCAGGTGGGCGATCTGGTGCTTCGGCTGCGGCAAGACGCCCGAGGGAGGCACAAGCTCACGCCCCCCTGGGAGGGGCCGTTCATCATCGCCAAAGTACTGAAGCCCGGAACGTACAAGCTGGCCAACAGTCAAGGCGAGGTCTACGGCAACGCTTGGAACATCCAACAGCTACGTCGCTTCTACCCTTAAGATGTTTCCAAGCTGTTCATATACCTCGCACCCACGCAAAGTTTAGTCAACAAGGAAGGGTCAGCCTCGCCTCGGCAGAGCCCGACCCTCCCTCGGGGGCTAAAAGGGGGGAAACCCCCTCTGCGTCAAAAATTTTCCTCGAAAAGAAAATCTCTTTCACCAGAACATCTTTCGTGCTTTTTGACTACTTCGAAAAGCGGGTCCTGGAAACGACGGGGTACACGTAAGCAGTCAAGGCTGACCGAGCCGAGGGACTCCTACGCCTCCGGGATACGGATACCTCACTCATCACCTTCTGCGATAAGTAACTCGCGCTCGGATAAGGCGAATCCGCGGATCGAACGAGTCTTTACGTATGGGAGCTCTTCTGTCGAAGCGATTCTTCGAGCCTTCTCGACCGAGTCGGTGACAGGGCTTCATGGGCGGGTAAAAGTACGCGTAAGCGGCAAGGCCGACCGAGCCGAGGGACTCCCACGCCTCCGGGATACGGATACCTCACTCATCACCTTCCGCGAGAAGCAACTCTTGCTCGCACTAACATCCCTGCTACCGACAAAAAGTCCAGATACTCGAAACGAGAGGAAAAGAGACGCAGCTTTATAACGCAACAAGGGTATGTGTTCTGGCCTCAACGGTCGCGCAAGGCCCACGCTACAAGACGATTTGACCCTGCAGGCTCGGATCTTGACGCTGGAAGAGGGCGACGACACCCTCGGCATCGACAGCACCTTCGGCAAGGCCCGACCTAGCCTCGGGCGGCGACGCGGTCCGAGGGCCTCCGCTCCGAAGGGCGACGTCATCACCACGCTCGAGCAATCTCTGCCAGGGACTTCTCCGAGAACCCGGCCCGAGCGGACGGCTCGGCCGGCCACCTCCGGGGCCTCGGCCGACCACCTTCCGAGGGCGCCAGCTCGGTTCGAAGCCTCGGCTGAATAGCTCCGACGTCGATCCTGCCAACAAACAACCCGGCTAGGCTCCGGCCAACCAGGTTTCATTTCCGAGCCGACAACGCCTCTGCTCATGCTGATATCGCTACCCCTGGCCTCGGCTCGTCGAAGAGCGGCCGAGGGGTCTCTTTAACTAAGCTAGAGGAGCCTCGGACAACAGGTCCGACCGAGCCGAGGGATTCCTACGCCTCCGGGATATGGATACCTCACTCGTCACCTTGACGCGGGGCAACTCACGCTTGGTGAAGCGGTTCAGACAATCAGCGGACGAGCCTTAGCGCTCGGAAATGAGGAAAAAACACGGCTCTGTGCCGGAGTTACATACATGTTCAGGCCCCGAAAGCCAAAATGAACAAAAAACCCGGCACTCGAAGTGCCATTACAAACGGAACTCCGGTTCCTCCCTCCGCCGCAGCGCAGGCCTCAGGAGGAGGCACAGCTGCTGTCTTGCCCTCGCCCATAACGCCACCCGAGGGGCGAGGACAAGTACAAAGAGCCGGAGGACCGAAGCGCCGATGGTGGCGGTGATCCCGTCGCTGACGGGGACTTCTCGAGCCGCCTCCACCTCGGCACCGATGCCAGGAGCCATCGGCCTACCGGCAGATCCCCACTCAAATCCTCCCCGATGAGTGGGGCACCGGCCTCCGCGCGAAGGCGCCGCCCTGGTGCAAAGGCAGGGCCACCCCAGAACACGAGCGCCGCCCTAGCGGCGTGTGGCGTCTAGGATGGACCTCCCGTGTACACGGCGCGGCAGCCGCCCCCCGACAAAAGGGGCCGCCGGAGCCGAGCTAGCGGACCCGACACGCTGGAGGTGACGGCGTTCGCCGCCGATCCGTCCCACGTTGTCGAAGTCCGCGCCGCCCGCAGGGCCAGTGAGCGCCTTCTCCCTCGAACATCGTGGGAGAGGATGACCCACGAACCCGTGCGGGAGGTGGAGCGCCGGCTCAGTCCGGCACCCACCCCAGCGAGGATGATGAACATCCTTGAAGCTGAGGGTGGGACCCAGATCGCAGTCTGGTTTGCTCCTCCCCACCCAGGAGCTGGTGGTCACCGTCTCGGGTGACCCCCAGCCGAGGGGGGAAACCGGGCTGCATGATGAAAATCCTTGAAGCCGAACGATGGCTGAAAGGTACCAACTCCCACGGAGTTGCGTTCCTCCAGCGATGGAGCGAAAAGACGGCGGTTTCCCCCCATCCGGGGGCTCGGAAGATGGAGAGACACAATGCATTGGGGAGGAAGGAGACATGGCTACCTCACGAAGGGGGTCGCCCTCCTTTTAAAGGCAACTCCCCCTGCTTGCGCCCTCAACCGTCACGGGCTGAGTCTTCTCCAACACGCCTCCAAAGCCCTTCCCTGCGGCGTGGGGGCTGGGGCCCGCCTGTCATGCAGACCGGCTCTAAGCAGAAGAAGCCGAACCGCCGCGCACGACGCACGCGACCACCCAGCGGTTACAAGTAACCCTCCACTTTTGCCCGGACCAGCGGGCGAAAGGGGCAGGCGGCCATGCAGGCGGCATGCAACCGCGCCAAGTGGACGCGCCTCTCCGATTCCTGACAGGCCAGCGCGACGGCTCAAGCCCACGCGTCGTGCAACTGGCGCGCCGGGCGCTGCATGCGAACCGCTATGCCACTCGCTCCACCACCGCGCCTCCTCGATTGCGGAACTGATACCGCGATTCGAGGCGACCCAGCCCGCGACCCGGCAGCGCCAGCCTGGCGCAGCGGTCAAAAGCGGTCAAAAATGGGCCGGCAGTAATGACGGTGGCAGGCGCGCGAGAGCAGCGGTCACGCCATCTGCCAAGCTCATGTCCCATCCAGAGGCAGCAAGAGAACCACCTCTCACGGCGTGAAGACGACGCGCCCGTGACCCGTACCTCGAACGGCCCGCGCACGCAACGGCAGCTTCGCCGACCGCTTACCCCGGCGCATTAACTTCGCGGCGAAACAGGTGACGTTTCTGGCAGGGGCAGCTGGCGACGCTTCGCCTCCGCCAAAACGACCACGCCGAAAAAGGTACGCCACGACGTTCAATTTCGAATCCTTTTTCCCTTTTCCTTCTTTCTCTATCTCTTGCAACAGGGACCGAGAAGGGGGATAACCCCAAAGGGATCCTTCCCCGTGAAGGAACTAGGCTCCGAGCCTCCCTACTGATCAGGGGTTCGAAGGCTGGCCCCCCGAGGGGTTCAACAGCCGCCTCAGATCGCGTGGGCCCGACACCCACTACTGGTCAGGGGTTCGAAGGTCGGCCTCCCGAAAGGTTCCATGACCGCCTCAGGCTACTAGGGCTCCGTGCCCCCTACTGATCAGGGGTTCGAAGGCTGGCCTGTCGAAGGGTTCACAGTCGCCTCAGACGCCGAGCGAGGGATGACCAGGGGTACGTTCGATACATAACCAAGGCTCGGGCTGCGCTCCCGAGGTACCCTAGGACATTTCCGAGACCAGCGGGAACGACTCTGTAACGGAATCCCATCGGAGGGAGGCAACGAGCCCTCGGACCCCGTCGCTAGGGGACCGGGTCCGGCAGATCACCCGCAGGTACTTTTGGGCGTGCCTCCGGGCCCCTAGCCGACCCCCAACGAACGGGGCACGGACGTCCACTCGGATTACCCGATTGCAGCTCACCGGAGACACCATGTTCGGTGCCCATCGAGGGTAACATGGCGCACTCCCCCCCTCCTCCTTGCGGAAAGGCGACGTAGGGGCGTATATAAAAAGTCGAGTCTGTCCCTGATCGTCCTCTCGCTCCGTGCGAAGGCTCGGGGGCTGCTCTCGCAAACCCGGCTCCGGCCGAACCGTTGACAGCGTCAACATACCAGCCCGAGAACTTGGGCCCCGACAGTGCACCTGGGTTACGCCCTGCTCGCATGAGGGAACCGCTAGTCCAGCCGAGGCATTACGCAAGGCATTAAGACCTCGAAGGAGTGAAACCACTCCTCCGAGGCCTCGGGGGCTACACCCGGCGGGTGCGCTCGCGCGCACCCACCGGAACAAAGTACCACCGAGAAAGGCTGGTCCCCTTGCAAAAAAGTGCGACGCAAGCCTCCAAGCGAGTGTTAACACTCTCTTCGAGGCTCGGGGGCTACTGTCGGGGACCATAATTAGGGGTACCCTCAAGACGCCTAATTCTCAGCTGGTAACCCCCATCAGCATAAAGCTGCAGAGGCCTGATGGGTTTGATTAAGTCAGGGATCAGTCCATACGAGTGACTTGACCACGCCACGCCCGAGCCTAGCCTCGGGCGAGGGCAGCCGACCCTAAGATGACTCCGTCTCGCCTGAGGCCTCCTCTTTCACGGCAGACGCATCTCCGGCTCGCCCTAGGCCCCGCCTTCGATAAGAAGAAACCCTGACTAAATCACCGCGCCAACCAACCGAGTCACCGGGGCGTTTAACGCAAGAGGTAAGACCGACGGGCGACCAGACTTCGCCAGAGGTGCCACAGGAGGCTCCGCCCGACCCAGGGCTCGGACTCGGGCTAAGGCCCCGGAAGACGGCGAACTCCGCTCCGCCCGACCCCAGGGCTCGGACTCGGGCTAAGGCCCCGGAAGACGGCGAACTCCGCTCCGCCCAAGGGCTCGGACTCGGGCTAAGGCCCCGGAAGACGGCGAACTCCGCTCCGCCCGACCCCAGGGCTCGGACTCGGGCTAAGGCCCCGGAAGACGGCGAACTCCGCTCCGCCCGACCCCAGGGCTCGGACTCGGGCTAAGGCCCCAGAAGACGACGAACTCCGCCTCGCCCGACCCAGGGCTCGGACTCCGCCTCGGCCTCTGCCGAACGATCTCCGCCTCGCCCGACCCAGGGCTCGGACTCTGCCTCTGTCTTGCAGGACGGACTCGACCTCGGCTTCGGAGGAGCCTCCACGACGCCCGACCTAGGACACGAGACCGCCACGTCAACAGGAAGCGTCACCATCACCCTGCCCTGAGCCGACTTGGGTCGCAGAGAACAAGACCGGCGTCCCATCTGGCCAGCCACGCCAGACAGGCAAATGATGGCGCCCCGCTAGACCATGACGACGGCGACTCCCAGCTCCCTTACGAAAGTAGGAGGACGTCAGCAAGGGCCCAGCTACTTCGACAGCTGTCCCCCCCATCCGGCTCCGTTACTCCTCCAACAGCCACGACGCTACACCAACAGGGTGCCAAGATCTCTCCGGCTGCCACCTGGGCATGTACATAGGGCGCTAGCTCTCCCTCGCTAGACACGTAGCACCTTGCTACACCCCCATCTTGTACACCTGGATCCTCTCCTTACGACTATAAAAGGAAGGACCAGGGCCTTCTTAGAGAAGGTTGGCCTCGCGGGGACGAAGGGCAGGGGCAGGCGCTCTCTCGGGGCCGCTCACTCCCCTCACCTCGCGCGGACGCTTGTAACCCCCTACTGCAAGCGCACCCGACCTGGGCGCGGGACGAACACGAAGGCCGCGGGAATTCTCCGACTCCCTCACGACCCGGCTCCGGCCACCGACCTCTCTCTCTGTTCCCCCCTTCGCGCTCGCCCACGCGCTCGACCCATCTGGGCTGGGGCACGCGGCACTCTCACTCGTCGGCTCGGGGACCCCCCGGTCTCGGAACGCCGACATCTAGGTTCAACCGGAATTTCAAATTTAGGTTCAACCGGGAATTTACAAAGAGTTCTCTATTGAATACCGGTTCAACCGGGATTTGCGTAGTCACCTAGAAACATCCAGATCTGATTTGGGGCAGCTATATAAGCCTTTCTCCCCCTCTTCTAAACCCTAAGGCTCTTGAACCAAAACCCTGTGACGGCTGCTCTCCTTCAATTCAAAGCAATTCAACTCTGGTCTCACGTCCCAAGTCCTTCCCCTTCTATCAGTGGGAAAATTCTCCTATGTGAGATAAGTTATTGATCTAAAGCGCAATCTTTACTTAAGTTCTTTGATCTCTCTCTCTCTCTCTTTCTAGTTGGTGCAAATCGTTCTTACTTGCGAACTCTTTGTTCTTGGAACGTGTTGTTTCTTGTGTGCTTGTAATCTTGCCTTGGGAGTCTCCAATGTTGTGGATGAGCCCAAGGACGATTTGTATCACCGACTCTTTGTGGGAAAATTGAGTAAGGGATCGCCTCGACCTATGTGATCGACAACAAGGATTGGAGTTGAGAAAGACCCGACCCTTTGTGTGCACCTCAACGAGTAGTAGGGCACCTTGGTGGTGTGACCAAACCTCGGTAAAAATCATGTGTCTCGTGTGCTTTTGTGGGTGTGTTTTTGTCTCTCATCATATCAGATCTTTGATCTACTTAGTTGGTTTTAATTCAACACTTCCACTGCATTTATTATTAGTAGATCTAAGTAGTTTCAATTAAGTTCGCAGTTGAACATGTGAATCTCGGTTGAACCGGCCTCAAACCCGGTTGAACCGTCCTCCCCGGTTGAACTTACTTTTCTCACAAAAGTTCAAAGTTTATGTTGAGAATTACAGGCGTAGCCTATTCACCCCCTCGGCTACTTTCAGTTGGGCTAGTGGTCTTCACTAGTCATATGCCTACAGATGGTCTAGTTACTTTAGATTATGTTTCTGCTTGAGTATGTCAAACTATGTGATGTTTAAGACAATGGTCTGTAATAATATTTAATACTCTTTATTATTCGAGCAGTGTGTAATATTGTGACATTTATGTAATCATTTTGTTCGTGATACAGATCCTAACATGTATATGGTTCACATTCAGTTTGCCTTCTAAAATCGGGTGTGAGCCTCCAATCAGTGAAGCTGCTCCTTGTAGCACCGATGAATCTACAGCTACCGAACCTCGTCCTCCCCACCGTTTCACTTATCCATATCATCCTCTATGCTCGTTCGGGTACCTATGCAGTCCCTTGAATGGCACCGGAATCTCTGTACAGACTCAGTTGTTCATCGCAGAGGTAGGTAGACAACGAATGGGTCTTGGCAACTCGCCGGTTGATGTCTGTCTTTTGTAATTATTTTTTTACTTTACGTAAAACGTGTGAAGGCATATTTTTAGGCTAATTTGGCAACTCCTTTTTCTAAAGGATTCCTATTTTTTTTTAGAAAAAACTAATTTTATTTGGAAAAATGTATATCTCTTCAAAAAAAATGAGGTTAACAAACTAGCCCTTTTAGCAACTCCAGGAGCATGTGAAAAGTAGCCACAGTTGTACCCTCTACTGCGCCGCCGGCTACAGAACGCGTTCGTGGTTTTTTTTCCGGCTCCGCACAGTACACTCTCGTTCCAAGTTCCAACGTCGCCAGCACACTGCAGGTAATTTATTTGGCTTGTCCACTCTCTGCCACCGCCAGTCCATAATGTTCGCCTTGTTCCTCTGTCTGGACGTTGATTGTTTGGCCTCCAACAGAAATTGACGCGGGAAAGGAGTCGGATGGCGCGGCGCGCGCGAGGGAATTTGGGGAGGGATCTTGTAAAATTTGTCAGCTTGAGTCTTACTTTTCACTGGATATGTAGCTATATATGTTCCGGTATAGGGTTTCTCTGATAACAAGCATTTATTTAATTAGGCATGGAACTGATCGACGCTGCACCGCACAGCACCCAGCGCACAACATGGCATCAGTTTCGGTACGAGATGGAGAATTCCCATATTTCATTCACCTGCAGTCATCCAACATCGTTACCGTTATTAAATAGCTCGTCGTAAAACATGCATGGTTAAGAACAAAAAGGAAATGCAAGGTGGTCAGGCAGTCAAGTATGGATGATGCATGCTTGATGCTTTGGCTATGGCTACTTTTGTGCAGAGTGACGACGCACATTCGGCAGCAAACAAGGTCCACCGCCAAACTCCAGCAGTTGCATCTCCCCCCATCTTTTAGGAAATAAAACGTTATGAAAAAGGAAATGTCGGCCCAAGTCAAGTGAAAGTGGCGGCGATTGGGCCTGAACTAAAGCCACGCTCTTAACAGCCCACAGATGGACGGTGAACACTGCTAAGTATATTTTCCAAGCCCATTGAGAAACACAGCACGCACTATCGGCAGGAGGTGGCGATCATTTCTTCTGAATTCTTCTTTATTTCATTTCATTTCATGGTGGCAATATACAAACTGAAATGATGACCCGACCTGAAACAGTGAGCTCATGCATGTATCATGTATGCGGGGGTGCATCCGTCCACGTCTGAAGTAGTAGTAGTAGTAAATAAAGGTGTATTTGATTGACAAATGGGATTATTTACCTATTTTTTTACCTTTTCTTTGTTTAGTTTATAAAACAGTATAAGTTGAAGCATCATTATTTTATTTTTTACGAGCTAATATTTAGTATCCACAACCGAAGCTTTATTGTCCTAAAAAGGTTAGACCACCACGATTCATACAAGACAAGATAGATTGCCACGGCGCTCAAAGTAGAAAATATGGTTGTGCGTGCGTGCTACAAAAGTACTTCCTCCGTTATTTTTTATTTGTCACGTTTTAGATAAATAGACTCGACGCTCAAAGTTAATAGTTGTGCGTACGTGCTACAAAAATATTTTATATATTCTTTTTTATTTATTATATTTTAGTTAAAAAATAAACTAACGGATAACAAATATTTAAAAACGAAGTCGTCGAAACGGTCATTCTTTATCACATTGCATGATTGTTATGTACATTTACATGTCACCTAGGTTGAAGCTTCAACCAATCGGTAATAATTAATTATTACCGAAGAACGTTTGGTGATAATAAGATTGTTCGGTAATAATCAATTATTATTGACTGAGTGAAGCTTTAACTTAGCTGACAAATATCGTTATATTTTTAGTTAAACTTTTGTAATTAAAGATCTAAATAGGAGTGCTAAATGTGATAAAAATAAAGTGTTAAACTTTAACATCTAATAACAGTTTAGTTTTTAAGATATTTTAAAGTTTAGCACATGAAAATCAAACAGTTCGTAGTAATAGCAGCAGCATATGGCTGCCCCACCCTACACGAGATGGGGACGACGTATAGCAAGAAGAATCCAGCGAAACCATGCCGACATGCCCATTCTATCTATCTCTTCGGCCTTAGCAACGTAGTATAGCTCAATCTCATATTCTCGTTCCACTCAATTGATAAATATAATAATATATGAAAGACAAAGACCATATGGAACCAAAGTAAATACTGCTATGTGCATGCTCTCCACTAAGGCTCTCTCATCTAAATAAAATGAAAAAATATGTTACATTCCATTGGGTAATGTGATATCCTAGCTCTAGTGGATTGTGATATTCTGGCTCAAATCTTAATAGAAATAATAGACTACTCATACCAATAAAATGCATCTTATTTTTCGGAAGCATGTCTCAAAAGAACCTCTAAGTTAAATGTGATTGGCTTGTAGCAATTTTGAGATGGGTGACCGACTAGGAAGTGTTCTCGAGTGCGCATGAGTGAGGACAAACTACGCACAAAAGACTCGTGTTGGTCTGTAGGGATGATATATAATTATAGAGGGGTGTCAGGAGTAAGCACCGCCGGTTCGGAAGTGGACGGGGTGTTACAAATAGTATCAGAACCGACCCTTGCAGTTTCACGGGCATGTGTCGCTAGGGGTTCGGGTATATAGCGTATGACATATGTGGGTCCGGAGGGGTCATAAGGCATATGACATATGGCGATACTAGACATACAAATGTGACCAAGAGGGTAGGTTTCTAGCTTGGGGTTGACTGACGAGGACGTCGATCTTCTAAGGAGGTGGATTGTGATATCCTAGCCTCGATGGATGGTGATATCCGCCCAAGACTTGATAGAAATATCAGAGTACTCATACCAATAAGGTGCATCTTATTTTTTGAAAGTCTGCCTCAAAAGAACGTCCAAGTTAAGCGTGCTTGTCTTGGAGCAACTTTAGGATGGATGACTGACTGGAAAGTTTTCTTAGGTGCGCATGCGTGAGAACAAAGTGCAAATAAAAGACTCATGTTGGTTTGTGGAGATGATATATAATTTTATAGGGCTGTCAGGAGTAAGCAACGCCGGTCCGAGAGTGGATGGGGTGTTACAGGTAATGAGCCCGTTTAAAAACAATTAATCAAGTAGATTCTCAAGGATCAAAATAGGCAATTAGAGGGGTAAATAGGAGCCAATATTTTTTTGTGCTCAAATTATCTTGGTTTTCTTCCCAATGCCAATGCCACACCCAAACCTCCAAATAACACACAAGAAATGCATAAGCGCTCAGCCACTCACTAATGGTTGAATGTTCTCGGTGAAACATTCAAAACAATTACAATTGTGTTTGCAAGCAAAATCTTTGAAAACTAAAAATTGAACACTTAACCTAAATGAAAATAGTTTTTTTTACAGTAGACAACTCATATATAGCAGTTTGAACTAAATGACTTTTAGCTTTTTTACAGTAGATAACTCACAACAATTTTTTCGTAGCAAACAACTCACAACATCTTTTTCATAGCTCACACGTGAACCAAAAAGCACCCTAAGTAACTGCCATGATTTAAACTAAATCAATAAAAAATTATAATTTATCTAAAAAAGGCAACTATAAGATTTGTTTCGGTCAAACTCACTTAAACTTGACTTATTTATAGTGAATAGTATAACGCACTACCGGAATGTCATGCCTAGTTTTAGGGACAATTGAATTCATAGCATATATGTGTCAGGATCCATTTACCACACATATGTTGACGTCACAATGCAATAAAGAAGTAAAAGAAAGTATAATAACTTTATTACATCATCTAGACTTAGGAGTCTTAAATAGTACCATAATCAAAGTACAATAGAAATTTTATGGGCGATCTCACACAGGAAGATGACCGAAGCGTCGCTAGACTCGGTACTCGTCAAGATCTTCGTCAAAGTCTTCCTCATCACCTTTTGATCAAAAATTTAGCAAGGGGTGAGCTCACTTACGGTGGGAGCTCACCAAATGGGAGGAACTATGTAAGGTTAATAAGGTAGACTATGGTTATGTGGTAAGAATTTTAGTTGGTCAGTACTTTATTAACAACACCTAATTTACTAATTATAAGTGTATCCCAAAACCCAATTAATCATGAGCATAATGATTATATCTCAAAAGCACTTAAGTGAAACCACTTAAGCAAACCATTTTAAATAAAGGGATCACGATTTATTGTCTATCTTTAAGTTCATTTATCATGTGAGGGTCCAGGCTGCTCTTAACCATGAGCACGACTGACATATCAGTTTTACACTCTGTAGAGATCGTACAACTTTAACCACAAGTCGTGTATCCCCCTCTAGTCTAGGTTGTACAACTTTACCATTATAAACATTGTCGAGGTGAATGGCTTGGGATCCACTATGAGGCTTTCACAAAATATCCTTAGTAGGTTTTTATATATAGTGCGTGACAACTACTACACCAAAATAGTGCGTGACAACCACTACCGGTTGCCTCTCGGAAGTTATTTATTTCCTACGGTTTGTTATAAAAGCTGTAGGAAGTTAAAAAACCGTAGGAAGTGTATGATTTTGGTGTAGTGAGCTTTCACGAAACAATTTTAATTTTTTATCAGAGTCTATACATATGATATCATGACATTTTTGGCAAGTTTTATGATTTTCTGACTTTGTTTGTGTTTTACAATTTTTAAACAACTAGATCGCAAGTTCGCTGTCTTGTTTCTTGAGCTTGGTGCTTGAAAATTTCGGTTTGTTCCTAAAATAGGCCTTAACTTGTGCTAAATAATATGAAAATTATTTTTGCATTCACTGTTTTCCGTTTTTCGAGTAACTTGCAGTTCAAATCTGAATTATTCGAAGAAATTAAATTAAACAAACTAAATCTAACAAGTATAGCAAACACTTTGGTAATTGTGCCAAAATTCCATATGTTGGTCTAGAGACTTTAGGAACACAACACAAAAAATTGGGGACAAAAAGAAAAAACCAAA
Source organism: Zea luxurians (assembly GCA_029449295.1). Taxonomy (NCBI): domain Eukaryota; kingdom Viridiplantae; phylum Streptophyta; class Magnoliopsida; order Poales; family Poaceae; genus Zea; species Zea luxurians. The sequence continues at coordinate 84,787,985 of JAOPSE010000001.1, read as the reverse complement.
TAAACTTTACCGAGTGTCCAATGGAGACACTCGACAAAGTGGTCTTTTGCCGAGTGCCCTTGTAGGAGGCACTCGACAGGCTTTTTAAAAAAATAAAAAACTCCTTTGTCGAGTGCCTATCAGCAGACACTTGACAAAGAATTCGACATATGTTTTTAAAAATAAAAACTTCTGTGCCTAGTGCCTGAGATCTGGCTCTTGGCAAAAAAATTGAAAATAAAAATTGCTTTACCGAGTGCCAGATCTCGGGCGCTCGGCAGAGCCGATGGACATAACCCTAATCGGCGACTTCTCCTCTTCACTTCTCTTCTGTCCTCTCTTTCATCACGCGCTAGTAGAACAACACCACTGTCGCCTCCGGCCACCTCCCCACCGCCTCCCCACCCGTCCCTAGTAATCCCTATGCCTCCAGCGCCGGGTCAGTGCTCACCCACGTCATCTCTACCCTGGTCATCCCCACTGCAGCTGGCGCACCGGCCATCCCCATGCCTCTGGCTACCTCCCTGCCACCTCCTAGGCCATCCCCATCGCCTCGAGCTCTAGCACTGGGTCAATACTCGCCCATGCCGCCTCCACCCCCGGCCATCACCATTGCAGTCGACCCCGACCATCCCTGTCGCCTTAGGTATTACTTGATTAATCTGAACTAGAATACTATAGATCGATGTAGTAGCAATCCATAATCGATGCAGTAGCAAGACTAGAACTGTATTTTCTAGATCGATGTAGTAGCATTCACTAATAACTGTATTTAGCACTTTAGCCTAAGGGCCCGTTTGTTTCGTTTGAATTGAATTCCATTTTAATAATTATAATTTAGACAAAACTAATTAAGTTCATATATTTATATATGTAATATATTTGTATATTATACTAAACAATATGAGAGAGGTAGTTATATACTACATTTATGTTATAGCGAAGCAAGTACAAGAGTGTGCTATAAGTTGTACATCGGAAAATTAGCATGTAAATCTATAGAATCAATTTCCATCTCTCACCCCATGAATTTGAGATAGGCTTATATGATAACTTTGGAAAGTGGTGGAATGTCACATTCTAAAAAAATAGTCTATTTCATTAGTAAGATTCTAATTCCTCAAAATGAAAGAAAACAAACGGGACCTAAATAAAATCTAGTTCAATGTATTCTTATTTAACTATCCTTTTATGTCACTTTATCCTAAGTTAACCTCTCCTAACTTTGACCATCAAATTTGATGTTCAATAAAATGCAAACTATATATTGTAGAAGTTCACTTGAGATCATGTGTATGTGCATGTCAGCCATTGTGCTGTCATTTTTTAGGATTTCAAACCTCACCGTGTAGGGTAGGTGCTATCAAAATTTTTTGAATTAACATGCTTGTGTTTCTTTTTTGCAGAGAAGAGAGCATCGTAGCCGAGCCAGAGTACCTAGGCCACACGATCGTCTTTCTGGCCGTTGCGGGTCTGCCTGCACCGCGTCGCATTGCCACTACACCGACCCGCCACAGCCTCGCTAGCCTGACTCCACCGCCACCCTAGGTATAATCTCTATTTCTGCATCATGGTCGTAGATCACGTAACCCACTTAGGCATCTCCTGTTTGAAAGAGATATAGTGTAGATATGCAGATCTTTGCATATCTACAAATGTATCTATTTCGAATTGTCCAGGTTTATTGGATAGCCCGTGGTTGTGTAGATGGGGTCAGTTTTCATGCTCTACTCCGATCCGAGATAGAGTTTCGCCGTCACCTCCCTGTTGTTCTCCGGATAGTACACTCTCCCTACTAGGACGTGTATCCGAAGAATAGCGGGGAGGTGCTGCCGAAATTTTATCTCAGAACGGAGTAGAGCATGGAAACTAACCCCATCTACGCAACCGTGGGTGGGATTAGGACTTACCCTCACCTATTAGAAGATACTGTAAGGCCCAAAATTTGTATAAAAATGATAATAATAATAAAATGAATATATGAAGAAATAAAATAGTAAATTCAGATATCTCAAATTATACTTGAGTGTTGAAAATTGAGGACAGAATTTTGAAAATTAAGAATTATTTTAGAAAAGAAGCAATAGAAAAGTTTTCTATTCAACTAAATGATTATGCATATCATTAAATGATGCACCATAGGCATTTCTTTATAAGAATATTTAATTTTCAAGTAACTTTTAATTCTTATCCCACCTTCAAAATACTATTTTTCTAAAAAGAAAGAAAGTAATGTGAGTGTGTCACATAATTCAAACATCTACCAAACAAATAAAAATAATTAAAATAAATATATATCTATTGCATCATAATTGATTTTGAGTATGTATTAAAAATTTGAATTTCTAAACTTTATCTTGGATTTGAATTTTAAATTTGAAAAGAAAATAGAAAAGAAGAAAAACACTAAACAAATGAGATAAAACAAATGTATAAATAAGAATATATTTCCTACACTAGGATTTGAATGTGTACATTTGACTCAAAAGTATAAAATAGGAAATGAGAAAGGAAAATATTTATGGACCCATTTATTCCACCCATAAATAGATGACAAGGGAAATAATAAGCAATAATATTAATAAATAATAGATGTTATGTATAGAGTTAAGTTTGATATTTGGAAACTTGGAAGTCAAAACATGATTTGAATTTGAAGTGAATTAAAAGTGAGGAATTAGAAAATGAGAAAAGAATATAGAAAAGAAAAGGAAATAGAGAAAACCGATTGGGCTCAATCCCCAACCGATGGCCCAATCCTAACACTTCACCCCGCCGACCCACTTTACCATTTCCTCCACATGGCCCATCTCTCCACTTTCCCCTACGCGCGTTTAGCCCAAGTCCACTGCCCTGATGAGCCCAAATGGCACACCTACGCCTTGCCACTGACTGGTGGGGACCGAGCATCGGGGGATTCCTTCTCCAGTTCGTTGAAAGTCCACCGAAGTTTTAGGATCTCTAGCGATGACCAAGTGCCAGCTGCAGGTTGTTGGGATCTTCCGAATTCGGCGTTTGCCAAGGCTACATGAACCTTCTACACCCTCTGCTCGCCCCAGAACGAGGCCCTGGTAGAACTCGTTGCCACCGTGATGACATTAACACCAAATCGGCGCTGAGGGAGCAGGGGGACTGTGCGGACATCGCCACGCGACAACCAGGAAGCCAGGGTCAACGTCGTCGCGATCTCGTCACTAGTGAGTATTCCTCCCACTGTGTCGCCGCTTCCTCTATTCCTTTTGGGCATGGTCAAGGACGGTTTGGTGTTCGGGTGCATGCCGGCGTGACGTCGTGGCCAGACAAAGCTCAGTGGTGGCCATCAATCGCTACCGTGGCTGACTAGCAGGGAGATAGAAAGGAGTAGGAGTGGGGGTAGAAGATGGGCCGATGGCCGGTGATCCAGGGGCGCGCGGGGTCTAGACAACTTTGGCGGGATTCTCGCGGTGGACTCTGCCATGGGCGCGTCCACCTGTGTGGCGCACGGCCGACCCCAGGCAAAGGCGTATGAAGGAAGAAGACATGGGCGCGTCCGTTGATCTGGGAATCGGCGGCTGGGCGTAAAATAGACTGTTGGTCGTTGGTCTATCAAGGGACGACTACGATTCATTGCATAAGGTAGCTTTGGCACTTATAGTGGTGCCGCAGATTAGCGATCGAACGGATGCGAGTTGTAATACCCAACTTGTAATTTGTGGAGGATAACCTAAGAGGAGAAAATTATACCCCTTTGTATACATGAGTGTGTCATCTCTATCATTTCATGTGAACACATTACTTACACAAACAAACCATTAACAAGAGACACCCAAATAAATTGTGCATCATGCTGGAATTTTTATTGTGAGTGCATTACTTGTGACAACATAAAAATAATGTGACAAGAAATATATTAAAGCCCAAAGTGGAATTTAAGAGTTAAAAGAAATTTTAGAATTTAAGAAAAAGAGAAGAAGGAAACAATACTATGTGAAGATGAAATTGGCTACACATTTTGAATTTAAAGTGGAATTGAAATTTGAATTAGAAATAAAATTGAAGAGAAGAGGAGCAGAAAATAAAAAGGAAAAGAAAATAGGAATTGGAAAAGGGAGCCTGGGCCTAATCTCTTCTCGGCCCAGCCAAACCAGACCCCACGCGGCCCATTAACCAAACAGACGTGCTGACGTGTGGGTCCCGCCGAACGGCCTCTCGCGTGCTCGCTGCTGCGATCGTTTGCTGGCGCGTGGACCCGGGACCGCGCCCCGTTTCTCCACCACTGACCGGTAGGCCCCTGTAGTCAGCGCCATCTTCAACAGAGCCTCCGCGCATGGCAGGCAACCGTAGCTTCCGTGCCGGGGGTTGCGCAGCTGGCGGGCACAAGACCGGCCGGGGATTGGGGCCATAAGAGTTCCCTTGACCACGCTCCCCTCATATTCCACTTCATCCGCGTCCACTGCGCCATCTTTAACAGCCGCGCCGCCGTGTTCCGCACAAGGAACACCCGCCGCCGTTGATTGCTGCCGGTAGCGCAACCCAGGCCCTAAGCTGGTCCTCCGTGGATTGATTTGCCCGCAAAGAAGCCGTACATTGGCGCAATTTGGAGGTGGTACACTGGGTGTTCGGGAATTCTTCACCGAAATCGGTGAAGCAGCCGTGCTCGGGCGCGTTCGTAGCCAGGGGGTTCTTCGCCGCGATTAGAGGTAATTAGTGTACCATGCTCTTCGCGTTTCACTGGTAGGTGTGTAGAGTAGTTCGATTTTGAAAGTTAGCGCTCTGTGCGTGGGACCGTAGGGAGTACGGCCATGGCGTCGCCGTAGGCAGAGGGTGCGGGTCACAGCGGTTGGCGGTGAGTGAGAGCTAGGAGGGAGATTGGATCCGGGCTGCGATCAGCATCGTCCGTTAACCAACGCATGGTCTGGATAGAACACGGGATACCCTTTCGGATTTTGGTTGTGGATCGTTGGATGGGATCTGACGGTCTAGATCCGAGTCTGCTTCATAAAATATCCGACGTTGGATGGGAATTCGTGGGTCCAAATTGGATACCGGTTGGAACTAAGCATAGTTCTAATCTTAGCCGTCGCGCGTGATCCAATGGTTCGGATCAGGCGATACCTCTTCGCAGCCGTAGTTTTACACCTAGGCCCCTCTGTTTTTATAGAACTAACCCGTCATCCACATGGGACTGTTCACTGTGTCTGTGGAGTCTTGCCCCGAGGTCCCTATGTTTCCTGTAAATAGTGCGCCCAATCCATAGCTTTAAGAAATCAGTTATTTAATTTTAGAAATTGATCTTTAATACAAAAATAAGTGTTAAAACTTGTTTAATTCATAGAAAATCCCTATGGACTCCGAATTGATCCATTCCAATTTCTAAAATTTTGTAATATTAATGTCTATCACCTAGAGTCTCTGTTTTAGCATGAAAACAGTAAGAAAATTAATTTCTCATTTAATCCTATCTCAAGCACATTAAACCTTAGAAAATTCATAACTTGCAATCCGCAGCTCCAAAATTAATTATTCCTATTCCTACGATCTTATTTTAATGTCTAGATTATTACTGTGTATTTTATTTACATTTTTGGTGCAATGTTAATTTTTTGCTATGCTATGTATGTATTGTGTTAATGCGAGCAGACGAGCAAGCCACTGTGGATTCTGAGGTTCAGCAAGTAGAAGTAGCTGAACAGGAGCTCATTGAAGGCAAGTTGTGCCCTTGATCACTTACTTTTCCCAGTCATGTTCTTATTAATTATAATGATCTGCATAGGTTAATTTTGATGGGATCCTTTAGGTTACCCCAGTTTTGGTTATCTTTATACCTTGTACACCACTGAAATATTTTTGGGTAGTACTTGCTATTGCTTTATGTGGATTGGGTATGGAGATACAATATTCATTATTACTCTTTTATTATCTTTTTATTACTACTGTTCATGTTAACATCATTAAATTAATGGGAACATGGAGCGACCACCCGGGAAAACAGTGCTACCACAAGGGTTTAATGGGACGCCCTTGGCTGATTAACTAGGAAAGCTAGTGGAGGTCTTCCTTACCCAAAAGGGGCAAGGGCAGTAGGGGAGTGGTCAGTGTAGGGAGGTCCTTGGGTTGATTTTGCTGCGATGGCGGTCAGGCGAGGGATTCCTGCACTGGAGCTTCCTATAAACTATAGCGGGATTTCTGAAGCTAGTGGAACTTTGTAAAGGCCTCATAGTGTTACCCTGCCTCGCCTCCTCGGTAGAGGTGTATGGGATTGGCCGTCTCTTGGCAGATGGGTAACATGACTTATGGGTAAAGATGCGCAACCTCTGCAGAGTGTAAAACTGGTATACTAGTCGTGCTCACGGTCATGAGCGGCTCGGACCCTCACATGATTAATTTATGGAACTTAAATTTAATTTGACATTTTCATCGTATTTGGGATTATTTTACTATTACTTTTCTCTATTATTATTAAGGTTTGGTATTTACTTACACCTAGTAATTGCTAATAAAATTTTGACCATCTTATAAAAGCAATGCTCAGCTTCAGCCTTTATTTTATTGATCAGCCTTACACTACATGAACTCCCACCTTTGGTGAGTTCATGTCACATTATTCCCCACGACTTGTTGAGCTATGAACGTATGTGAGCTCACTCTTGCTGTCTCACACCCCCACAGGAGAAGAACAGGTGGTCGAAGAGGAGCCGCCTAACACTGAGGCATTCAACTTGATCTATGTGGCGTTTCTCAGTTGACATTGGCGCTGATGATCCTTAGTTCGTTCTATATTTATTCTTTTATTTTGTAATAAGACTTCCGCTATGTAATAAATACTCTGATGTTATTGACATTTATCTCTATACACTCTGTTATTATATATGTTGTCTTCTTGGCGCATGTATGAGATGCACCTGGCTTTGTCCCTTGAATCCGGGTGTGATAGAAGTGGTATCAGAGGAAATGTTGACTGTAGGACGAAACCTAGATAGAAATGGATAAAACCCTTACCTACTTATCTCATTCTGATTCATTCTTTACTTACCTTACTCTGATTCTTTCTATACGTATCTTGATCCTGTCTCACCTTCTACTGTTCTACTCTGATCATTCTTACCTTCTCTATTCTAAGACAAGAGTGATTTCACACCTTGGAATCCCTACCCCTATGACGTTTTAAGAGATAGGAAGCCTAAGACAAAAATCAAAACTATTTTCTATATTTAAAAAAACGTTGTTTGATTGTTCTGATGAAAAATGTCTGATTTGCTTCTTTGATTGATTGAAATATTATATTTGGACATCTTAGTATGTACCACTATAAGGTAATGAATTAGCTATGATAGGTAAAACATTAATCTGCTTAGCTAATAAATCCCCCAAAGTAACATGATTCGTAATTACTGCCTTGTCTACTACTCTCTCTTACCATATGTATCTAACTCAGATGGTCAATACCAGGAGGGATGGTGGAATTGATTTACCTCCTAATCGACACACTCGACGGATATATAGACAAACTCAGCCACAGCCAGCAGAGATGAATCCTCCTAATCCTCCACCAGGCGGAGTTGATCCACTGATTGCAGCTCAGATGAGGGTGATGCAGCAAATGGCGGACACTATGGCTGATATGCGTGCCCAGATGCAGCAAGAACGCCAGGAGATGCGTCAGGAAAGAGAAGAGATACACCAAGAGTTGCGCCAGGAGAGAGAAGAGATGTGCCAGGAGAGAAGGGCGCAACAACAGCAGCTGCAACAACAACTTCAACAACAGCAGCAACAGCAACAAGTGCCATTGCCTCCACCACCACCACCAGTTCCACCTCGTGATAAGCACCGGGAATTTATGAGTCATAAGCCACCGACCTTCGCCAGCTCACCAGATCCACCTGACGCGAATGATTGGTTGAATTCAATTGAGAAGATGCTCAACATCGCCCAATGCTCAGACCGGGAGAAAGTTCTTTATGCCTCAAGTCGTCTGACAGGTCCTGCTGCTGACTGGTGGGATTCTTATACTGCTGCCCATGATGCTGCTGATACTATTACTTGGGCAGAGTTCAGTACACAGTTCAGGAACTACCATATTCTAGCTGGTATGATAAAGATCAAGAAGAAGGAGTTTCTGTCATTGAAGCAAGGCAACATGTCGGTCAGCGAGTACAGAGACAAATTTATTCAGCTGTCGAGATATGCTCCGGAGGAAGTTGCAGAGGATGAAAGAAAGCAGGAGCATTTTATTGAAGGACTTAATGGACCCCTACAGTATGCACTGGTGGCACACACATTTCCATCGTTTCAGAGGCTACTGGATAAGGCTCTTGCTATTGAACACAAGCCTGTTCAACTGGGAGATCTGAAGAGGAAGGCTATCGCACAGGGACAGGGTAGCAGCAGTGTTCGTCCCCGCTACGTTTCGCCACAGGGTACACCGACCCGACCAGGAGGACCACGCCCAGTTCAGTATGCTCCACAGGGGTCTCCACGTACACCCCCTACTTGTCAGGCTACTCCCACTGGCACCCCGACGAGGTCTACAGGACAGAAGACTGGCCCTACATGCTTCAAGTGCAGTCAGATTGGGCACTATGCTAATGCTTGTCCTATGGGGAATTCTGGTACACCAGCTAAGAACAAGCAGCAGACTCCTGGCAAGGGATATTCTATAGCCAGGGTTAATCAAGTCAGTGTTGATGATACTCCTGATGGTGCTGACATCGTACTCGGTATGTTTTACATTAATGCCATTCCTACAACCATATTATTTGATTCTGGTGCTACGCATTCATTCATGTCTGCTCGATATGCCAACACGAATGAGATACCCCTGCTAAATATGAGAAAACCAATGATAGTAATCACACCTAAAGGGCCTATTGAGGCAAATCAAATGACACGTAGATTAACATTATCAATTATGGGAAGAGAATTTGGAGCTACGGCTATAATATTAGAGGCCAGCAGTATAGATCTGATTCTTGGTATGTCATGGTTAAGGAAGGCAAAGACCATTATAGCATGTGGTAGAGGTACTATAGAGTTCACTAGTCCTAAAGGAGAAACATTTCAAGTTAATATTGCAGTAACCACCTCATCCAAGCGTGCAATGTTCTTTATACCTAAGAAGTTTGTTGGTGACAACATCCGGGTGGTTCGAGATTTTCCGGATGTCTTTCCAGAGGAGTTACCAGGGATGCCACCAGATAGGGAAGTTGAGTTTGTCATTGATCTTTTACCTGGAACTGCCCCTATTTCTAAACGGCCATACAGGATGGCTGTAGAAGAACTGAAGGAGCTTAAGAAGCAATTAACTGAGTTGCAAGAGGCTGGGTACATTCGTCCGAGTTCCTCACCTTGGGGAGCACCGGTACTGTTTGTACAGAAGAAGGATGGATCGCAACGGATGTGTGTGGACTATAGATCACTTAATGATGTTACTGTGAAGAACAAGTATCCATTACCCCGTATTGAGGATTTGATTGATCAGATGAGAGGAGCCGGGGTATTCTCGAAGATCGATCTTCGATCGGGATACCATCAGATGAAGATTAGACCATCAAATATTCCTAAGACGGCTTTCTCAACCCGATATGGATTATATGAGTTTACCGTTATGTCATTTGGATTAACCAATGCACCAGCTTATTTCATGAATTTGATGAATAAGGTGTTTATGGAGTATTTGGACAGATTCGTCGTGGTGTTCATCGACGATATTCTTATCTATTCTAAGAATGAAAGTGATCATGAAGAACATCTAAGGTTGGTGCTACAGAAGTTGCGAGATAATCAACTCTATGCTAAGTTCAGCAAGTGCGAGTTTTGGATTGACAAGGTGCCATTCCTTGGTCATATTATTTCTAATGGAGGAATAGCAGTGGATCCTGCTAAGGTCAAAGAGATTATGGAGTGGGGAGTGCCCACTACAATTACTGAGATTCGGAGTTTCTTGGGACTTACAGGATATTATCGGAGATTTATTGAAGGATTCTCTAAGATTGCCAAGCCTATGACCTCACTTTTGGAGAAAGGAAGAGAATTCAAGTGGGATGAGAAATGCCAAGAGAGCTTTGATCAATTGAAGGAGAGATTGATGTCACCACCAGTGTTGGTTATGCCAGATCTACAGAAGGGATTTGACATTTATTGTGATGCATGTGGCCAAGGATTGGGATGTGTGCTTATGCAAGAAGGTCATGTGATCGCCTATGCATCTCGTCAGTTGAGGAAACATGAATTGAACTACCCCACTCATGACTTAGAGCTAGCAGCAGTTGTGCATGCACTTAAGATTTGGAGACACTACATTATGGGAACTAAGTGCCAAGTATACACGGATCATAAGAGCTTGAAGTACATATTCACTCAGAAGGATCTCAACCTTAGGCAACGCCGTTGGTTGGAGCTTATTAAGGATTATGATTTGGAAATTCATTACCACCCAGGCAAGGCAAATTTGGTTGCAGATGCCTTGAGTCGGAAGGAGCATGTTCACTCCGCTTTCGTTGTCCAGCTACCTGATGAATTAGCAAAAGATTTTGAGAAGCTCAACCTGGGAATTGTTACACATACGGAAGGAGTTACTATTGAATTGGAACCTACCTTGGAGCAAGAAATTCGTAAGGTCAGGTTGGTGATGCTAAAATCCAGGAGATCAAGGATCTGATAATAGAGGGTAGAGGCCCAGAGTTCACGGAGGATGAGCAAGGCACAGTATGGTTCAAGAATCGGATCTATGTTCTCGATATCAACAGTCTTCGGGAAACCATATTGAAGGAGGCACATGACTCAGTTTATTCTATCCACCCTGGGAGCACTAAGATGTATCAGGATTTGAAGCAAAAATATTGGTGGTATGGATTGAAGAGAGATGTGGCTGCACATGTGGCTATGTGCGATATGTGTCAAAGAGTTAAGGCTGAACACGAGAGACCAGCCGGACTACTGCATCCACTTAAGATACCTGAGTGGAAATGGGAAGAGATTGGCATGGACTTCATTGTTGGATTACCCCGCACATCTGCTGGGTATGATTCTATATGGGTGATTGTGGACAGGCTAACTAAAGAAGCCCACTTTATACCAGTGAAGACCACGTATTCAGGAGCCAAGCTAGCAGAGTTGTACATGGAACGGATTGTATGCTTGCATGGTGTGCCTAAGAAGATTGTGTTAGACCGGGGATCACAGTTTACTTCTCGGTATTGGAAGAAGTTGCACGAGTCCTTGGATACAAGATTAAATTTTAGTTCGGCGTACCATCCCCAAACTGATGGGCAGACTGAGAGGACCAACTAAGTGCTGGAAGATATGTTAAGAGCTTGTGCCCTTAAGCATGGTGGTAGTTGGGATAAGAGTTTACCGTATGCGGAGTTCTCATACAATAATAGCTATCAGGCCAGTTTGAAGATATCACCGTTTAAGGCTTTGTATGGCAGAAAGTGCAGGCTCCCCTATATTGGGATCAGACTGGAGAAAGGCAGTTGTTTGGGCCTGAGATTATACAAGAAGCAGAGGAGCAAGTCCAGCAAATAAGGGCGAATTTGAGAACTGCACAGTCAAGGCAGAAAAGCTATGCTGATACCCGGAGAAGACAGTTAGAGTTTAAAGAGGGTGATTATGTCTATTTGAAGGTGTCACCATTCCGGGGTATGAGAAGATTTAAAGTCAAAGGAAAGTTGTCCCTTCGTTTTATTGGACCCTTCTTAATCTTAAAATGAGTGGGAGAGGTGGCATATCAATTGGAGTTACCGGATCATCTCGCGGATGTTCATGATGTCTTTCATGTATCTCAGCTAAAGAAATGTCTCAGGGTACCTGAAGAGCAGTTACCAATGGAGGACCTTAGTGTTCAAGATGATCTGACTTATGCTGAGTACCCCATCAAGATTCTGGATACACTGACTCGTGTCACGAGGAATAAGGTTATAAAGATGTGCAAAGTGCAATGGAGTCACCATGGCAAAGATGAAGCAACATGGGAAAGAGAAGAAGAGCTTCGCATAGATTTTCCCCACCTTTTCCCTAGATCTTCCTAAATCTCGAGGACAAGATTCTTTTTAAGGGGGGTAGGATTTGTAATACCCAACTTGTAATTTGTGGAGGATAACCTAAGAGGAGAAAATTATACCCCTTTGTATACATGAGTGTGTCATCTCTATCATTTCATGTGAACACATTACTTACACAAACAAACCATTAACAAGAGACACCCAAATAAATTGTGCATCATGCTGGAATTTTTATTGTGAGTGCATTACTTGTGACAACATAAAAATAATGTGACAAGAAATATATTAAAGCCCAAAGTGGAATTTAAGAGTTAAAAGAAATTTTAGAATTTAAGAAAAAGAGAAGAAGGAAACAATACTATGTGAAGATGAAATTGGCTACACATTTTGAATTTAAAGTGGAATTGAAATTTGAATTAGAAATAAAATTGAAGAGAAGAGGAGCAGAAAATAAAAAGGAAAAGAAAATAGGAATTGGAAAAGGGAGCCTGGGCCTAATCTCTTCTCGGCCTAGCCAAACCAGACCCCACGCGGCCCATTAACCAAACGGACGTGCTGACGTGTGGGTCCCACCGAACGGCCTCTCGCGTGCTCGCTGCTGCGATCGTTTGCTGGCGCGTGGACCCGGGACCGCGCCCCCGTTTCTCCACCACTGACCGGTAGGCCCATGTAGTCAGCGCCATCTTCAACAGAGCCTCCGCGCATGGCGGGCAACCGTAGCTTCCGCGCCGGGGGTTGCGGAGCTGGCGGGCACAAGACCGGCCGGGGATTGGGGCCATAAGAGTTCCCTTGACCACGCTCCCCTCGTATTCCACTTCATCCGTGTCCACTGCGCCATCTTTAACAGCCGTGCCGCCGTGTTCCGCACAAGGAACACCCGCCGCCGTTGATTGCTGCCGGTAGCGCAACCCAGGCCCTAAGCTGGTCCTCCGTGGATTGATCTGCCCACAAAGAAGCCATACGTTGGCGCAATTTGGAGGTGGTACACTGGGTGTCCGGGAATTCTTCACTGAAATCGGTGAAGCCGCCGTGCTCGGGCGCGTTCGTAGCCTGGGGGTTCTTCGTCACGATTAGAGGAAATTAGTGTACCATGCTCTTCGTGTTTCACTGGTAGGTGTGTAGAGTAGTTCGATTTTGAAAGTTAGCGCTCTGTGCGTGGGACCGTAGGGAGTACGACCATGGCGTCGCCGTAGGCAGAGGGTGCGGGTCACCGCGGTTGGCAGTGAGTGAGAGCTAGGTGGGAGATTGGATCCGGGCTGCGATCGGCACCGTCCGTTAACCAACGCACGGTCTGGATAGAACGCGCGATACCCTTGCGGATTTTGGTTGTGGATCGTTGGATGGGATCTGACGGTCTAGATCCCAGTCTGCTTCATAAAATATCCGCCGTTGGATCGGAATTCGTGGGTCCAAATTGGATACCGGTTGGAACTAAGCATAGTTCTAATCTTAGCCGTCGTGCGTGATCCAATGGTTCGGATCAGGCGATACCTCTTCGCAGCCGTAGTTTTACACCTAGGCCCCTCTGTTTCTATAGAACTAACCCGTCATCCACATGGGACTGTTCACAATTCTGTGGAGTCTTGCCCCGAGGTCCCTATGTTTCCTGTAAATAGTGCGCCCAGTCCATAGCTTTAAGAAATCAGTTATTTAATTTTAGAAATTGATCTTTAATACAAAAATAAGTGTTAAAACTTGTTTAATTCATAGAAAATCCCTATGGACTCCGAATTGATCCATTCCAATTTCTAAAATTTTGTAATATTAATGTCTATCACCTAGAGTCTCTGTTTTAACATGAAAACAGTAAGAAAATTAATTTCTCATTTAATCCTATCTCAAGCACATTAAACCTTAGAAAATTCATAACTTGCAATCCACAGCTCCAAAATTAATTATTCCTATTCCTATGATCTTATTTTAATGTCTAGATTATTACTGTGTATTTTATTTACATTTTTGGTGCAATGTTAATTTTTTGCTGTACTATGTATGTATTGTGTTGATGCGAGTAGACGAGCAAGCCACTGTGGATTCTGAGGTTCAGCAAGTAGAAGTAGCTGAGCAGGAGCTCATTGAAGGCAAGTTGTGCCCTTGATCACTTACTTTTCCCAGTCATGTTCTTATTAATTATAATGATCTGCATAGGTTAATTTTGATGGGATCCTTTAGGTTACCCCAGTTTTGGTTATCTTTATACCTTGTACACCACTGAAATATTTTTGGGTAGTACTTGCTATTGCTTTATGTGGATTGGGTATGGAGATACAATATTCATTATTACTCTTTTATTATTTTTTATTACTACTGTTCATGTTAAGATCATTAAATTAATGGGAACATGGAGCGACCACCCGGGAAAACAGTGCTACCACAAGGGTTTAATGGGACGCCCTTGGCTGATTAACTAGGAAAGCTAGTGGAGGTCTTCCTTACCCAAAAGGGGCAAGGGCAGTAGGGGAGTGGTCAGTGTAGGGAGGTCCTTGGGTTGATTTTGTTGCGATGGCGGTCAGGCGAGGGATTCCTGCACTGGAGCTTCCCATAAACTGTAGCAGGATTTCTGAAGCTAGTGGAACTTTGTAAAGGCCTCGTAGTGTTACCCTGCCTCGCCTCCTCAGTAGAGGTGTATGGGATTGGCCGCCTCTTGGCAGATGGGTAACATGACTTGTGGGTAAAGATGCGCAACCTCTGTAGAGTGTAAAACTGGTATACTAGCCGTGCTCACGGTCATGAGCGGCTCGGACCCTCACATGATTAATTTATGGAACTTAAATTTAATTTGACATTTTCATCGCATTTGGGATTATTTTACTATTACTTTTCTCTATTATTATTAAGGTTTGGTATTTACTTACACCTAGTAGTTACTAATAAAATTTTGACCAACTTATAAAAGCAATGCTCAGCTTCAACCTTTATTTTATTGATCAGCCTTACACTACATGAACTCCCACTTTTGATGAGTTCATGTCACATTATTCCCCACGACTTGTTGAGCTATGAACGTATGTGAGCTCACTCTTGCTGTCTCACACGCCCCCACAGGAGAAGAACAGGTGGTCGAAGAGGAGCCGCCTAGCACTGAGGCATTCAACTTGATCTAGGTGGCGTTTCTCAGTTGACATTGGCGCCGACGATCCTTAGTTCGTTCTATATTTATTCTTTTATTTTGTAATAAGACTTCCGCTATGTAATAAATACTCTGATGTTATTGACATTTATCTCTATACACTCTGTTATTATATATGTTGTCTTCTTGGCGCATGTATGAGATGCACCTGGCTTTGTCCCTTGAATCCGGGTGTGACACGAGTCCACCTCGGTCATATTAAATCCAATCCGTTGATGGGGGATCTGATGTTTAGTAGAGCGTACCCATTTAGGTGGGTGTGCATCTAATCCTGACCGTCCAGGATTGATCGGACGACTGTGGTCGCTTGATACCCCTTTAGCCTGATCTTTTTACATAAGAGCCCCTCAAGTTTACTCGAATCAACCCGCCGTCCATATTCACTGTGTACTGAGTCTAGGATAATTTGCAAGTTTAACTCTAGACTAGTTGTTATTGCGAGCGCAGTCCAGATAATTAATAAAACTAGAGAAATTATTTAGAAAATACTTTTTAGTATACATTTAATTGCAGAAACTTGTTAAATTCATAGAAAATTAATACTTAGTCCAAATTAATCCATTCTAGTTTCTATAATTTTGTAATAATGTTGTTTATCACATAGTGTCTCTGTTTTGACATGAAAACCATATTAAAATGTATCTCTTAATTAATCTTGTATCAAATACATAAAACCTTCAGAAAAATCATAACTCCTTCATTTTAATTCTGAATTGACACGTTCCAGTTGAGTTAGTTTCGTATAAGTATTTACTATGCAGTAACAACACTAATTATACCATATTGCATAATTTTATAGTTAGATATATATTTATCCTATGTCTACTATATTAGCTCTTCTAAATCAAAACTAACCTGACCATAATTATAATGTGGTTAAAACATGATCTCTAGTCAAGTATAATCTAGATTAAAGTTAAATTGATTACTTAGAGTATATATTCTCATATGATGTACAATAATCAATTTATAATTTAATATTCCAACCACGTAGATCTTCCATAGATCATAACTCCTTAACCATGACTCCGATCTTAGCAGTTCTCGATCCCACGATCTCGTAGCAACACGTAGATTACTATTATGCAGTTTGTTCTTATGATTGGTGTGATGTTAATTTTGTCTATGCCATGTTTGTTTGTATTGCTACGACTAGCAGTAAGGTCACGAGAATCTGAGGATCATCCTGGTACCTGGAATCTCAAGTCCTAGGCAAGTTGTGCTCTTGATCACTTTCAGTTACCCAATAATATTCTTTATTATCACTATTCAATGCATAGGTTTAATTTTGATGAGACCCAATAGGTCACCCTAGTCTGATTATCTTTTACCTTGTTTACCCCTGAATCATTTGGGTAGTCTGCTATTGCTCTATATGGTTTTGGGATTAATATTACATTATGTCCATGTTCCAATTGTTCTATTATTTTATTTACATTCATGTCAAGATCATCATTATCTTTAATGGGAACATGGAGCTTAACTTGAGAAACACGTGCCACCACAAGGGTGGAATGGGACGCCCTTGGCTGACTAATTAGGAAAGCTAGTGGAAGATTACCTTACCCGAAAGGGGCAAGGGCAGTAGGGGAGCTGCATGCAGGGAGGTTCTCGGGTTGATTTTGCCGCGATGGTGGTCAGACGAGGGATTCTTGCAAGTGCTCTTCCCATAACTGTAGCGGGTTTTCGGAAGCTAGTGGAACTTTGTAAAGGCCTCGTAGTGTTACCCTGCCTTGCTTCCTTGGTAGAGGTGTATGGGATTCATGACCCCTTGTCAGATGGGTAACATGACTTATGGGTAAAGGGTACAACCTCTGTAGAGTGTAAAACTGGTATACTAGCCGAGCTCACGGTGAAGAGCAGCTCAGGACTCTCGCATGATTAAATTATGGAACCTAAATTCAATTTGTCATATGCATTGCATGGGATGTATTAGTAATTTTGTTTTATTATTTATTATTATGGTTTGGTATCTACTTACATTTAGTAATTACTAATAAAATTTTGACGAACTTATTAAAAGCAATGCTCAGCTTTAACCCCTATTATTGATCAGCCTTACACTTCACATGAACTCCCACCTTTGGTGAGTTCATGCACATTATTCCCCACAACTTGTTGAGTGATGAACATATGTGAGCTCACCCTTGCTGTCTCACACCCCCACAAGAAAAGTACAGGTGGTTCAAGAGGAGTCACTTAGCGAGGAGTTCGACTTGATCTAGGTGGCGTCTCCGAGATGACTTTATGGCCCAAGGATGGACTTTAGATCGTTTCATATTTATCTTTTATTTTGTAAGACTTCCACTATGTAATAAGTACTCTGATTATATTGTGACATTTATCTCTATACACTCTGTTATTTTATGTGTTGTCTTCCTTGGCGCATATATGAGATGCACCCAGCTTTATCTCTTAAATCCGGGTGTGACAGGTACGAATGTAGTGTACATGCATTACATGTTTATATTAAATTATACTCGGTTATATATGTTAGAGGATGGAGGACCATGAGTGATGTACACGAGCTGTGTAGAAAGGAATGATGTCACCGCTGAATGGATTAGGAAGACCGATGCTTTTATGGAACGGGCATTTGGCGAAGCTGCTAAAGGAGTGAGTCTAGTCCCATGTCCATGCAGCAAATGTGCCAACAAGAAAAGAAAAACAAAGAAGACCATGTTAGAACATATTTGGAAGAATGGATTTACGCTAGACTATACTCGATGGATCTTCTGTGAAGCGCATCGTATGAGAGAGGAGGTGGTGAGACAACGCGTCGAGAATTACGATGTTGATGTCTGGGTAGCGGACATGTTGAACAACTATCACGAGGCACACTTCATTGAAGGACATAAGGAGGACGAGCCAAAGACGACTGCAAAGGCATTCTACGACATGTTTGTCGCGACATAGAAACCCCTTCACGATAAGACAAAGGTTTCTTAACTGGATGCCATTGGACGTATAATGACGTTCTAGTCGCAGTATAGCATGAGTCGAGACGTCTTCGATGGTTTGTTGACAATTATCTGCAGCCTGCTTCCGGAGGATTACATTCTGCAAAAGAGCATGTGAGAGCACCTAGAGGGGGGGTGAATAGGTGATCCTGTGAAACTTGAAACTTAAGCCACAAAACTTGGTTAATCGTTAGCACAATAATTGCCAAGTGGCTAGAGAGGAGTCAAAACACAATAACCACAAGAGATCAATCACAGAGATGGCACGGTGGTTATCCCATGGTTCGGCCAAGACCAACGCTTGCCTACTCCACGTTGTGGCGTCCCAACGGACGAGGGTTGCAATCAACCCCTCTCAAGCGGTCCAAAGACCCACTTGAATACCACGGTGTTTTGCTTGCTTTTCTTAAACCCGTTTGCGAGGAATCTCCACAACTTGGAGCCTCTCGCCCTTACACTTGAAATTCACAAAGAAACACAGAGCAAGGGAGAGATTAGCAACGCACACAAGACACAAGAATCAGAGTGTCAACACACACACAAGTCGCAACAAGAGCTCGCAACACAACCCAATGAGTTCACAACTCCACTAGAGCTCTATATGCTATCATAAAGAAACGAATGTGTGGAATCGAGGTCTTGGTGCTTAGGAATGTTGTAGGAATGCTTGGTGTGCTCCTCCATGCGCCTAGGGGTCCCTTTTATAGCCCCAAGGCAGCTAGGAGCCGTTGAGAGCATTCTAGGAAGGCTGATCTTGCCTTCTGTCGACTGGCGCACCGGACAGTCCGGTGCACACAGGACACTGTCCGTTGCCCGATTTCCTTCCAAAAATGGCGCAGTCGACCGGCAGCCTGAGAGCCGTTGGCGCACCGGACATGTCCGGTGCACACCGGACAGTCCGGTGCCCCCTTCTAGCCGTTGGCTCGGCCACGTGTCCCGCGCAGATTGCGCGGCCGACCGTTGGCTCACCGGACAGTCCGGTGAATTATAGCCGTACGTCGCCGATGAATTCCCGAGAGCGACGAGTTCGCCTGTGAATGGCCCACCGGACAGTCCGGTGAATTATAGCCGTACACCGCCGTCGAAGTCCCGAGAGCAGCCTGTTCGCCAGAGCCAGCCTGGCGTACCGGACACTGTCCGGTGCACCACCGGACAGTCCGGTGCTCCCAAACTGAGCAGTGTCTTGGCTGCTCGAGCCAAGGCATTTTCAATTGGATTTTTCTTGTTTCCAACACTTAGGCACAATACATTAGTCCATAAAACAATGTACTAAGTCTGAGAAACATACCTTTATCCTTGATTTGTACTTTGTCCACCTTTTTACACTAGGGCACTTGTGTTGGACACTAAATCACCAAAATACTTAGAAATGGCCCAAGGGCACATTTCCCTTTCAGCATGTACGAGGCACATAAACTCCTTCGTGCACTCAAGATGACATATGAGCAGATACATGACTGTCTGAAGGGTTGTATCCTATTTAGGAAAGAATACGTGGAGGCAAAGTACTGTCCAAAGTGTAAATCGTCTATGTTCATTGAGGTAGACTCTGGTGATGGACAAAAGAGGCAGCTCGACATTCCCTTGACAATCCTATGCCACCTTCCGTTCATACCGAACATCCAGCGTCTATACATGACCGAGAAATCCGCGAAACAGAAGGCATGACACAAAAATGGCAAACGATACAATCCTGACAAGATGTTGCATGCATCTGATGGTGAAGCATGGACCCACTTTGATGCCATTCACCATGAGAAAGCCAAAGAGGCTCATAATGTATGTGTTATGATGGCCACATATAGGTTCAATCCGTATGGAATGACCACTACCCCATACACATGTTGGCCCGTGTTTGTCGTCCCCATCAATCTCCTCCCTAGCGTATGCTTTCAAAGACGGAATAAAATGGGTGTGTACATAGAGCCTTTGATTGATGAATTGGTCCATGCTTTGGAGGAAGGGGTATGGACATATTACCGAGCTATGAAGACAAACTTCAAAATGCATGTTTGGTACCAGTACTCCATGCATGACTTACAGGCGTATGGGCTATTCTGCGCCTAGTGTGTTCATGGTAAGTTCCCATGCCCAGTATGCATGGAAGCTCTTAGGTTCATTTGGTTGAAGACAGCTGACAAATATTCATCATTCGATAAACATCGACAATTTCTCCCTCCTGACCATGCATTTCGACTGGACATCAAGAACTTTACCTAGTGTTACACTCGGCAAAGAGGTACTATGCCGAGTACCATGACCATAGCACTCGGCAAAGAAGGCACACCTAGGAACCGGTAAAGCTTCTTTGCCGAGAACTGTGGTCCAAGCCCTCGGCAAAGAAGTTTCTTTTGCCGAGTGTCTTCAAGCGCACTAGTCAAAGGGACTGGCAAGGGTTCACTGGAGCATCCTATGTCGAGAGCCCTTCCATCAGGCACTCGACAAAAAAAGAACCCTTTGTCGAGTGCCTCCCGGAGCTCTCGACGAAGGGTTTGGCAAAAGGGAGCCACTAGAGCCTTCTTTGCCGAGTACCAGTATATCAGGCACTCGACAAAGAAGACTTCATTGGCGAGTGTCTAGGAGGACACTCGGCAAAGGCTCTGTCACCGTCACTTGGTACCGTAACGACGACTTTTCTTTGCCGAATACCGGACGACACTCGACAAAGTCTTTCCTGAGTACCCGACAAAAAAATACTCGATAAAGAAGTCGTTGCCGATGTACAGTTCACTTAGACTTCTTTGCCGAGAGACACTCGACAAAGACATTGCCGAGTGTTTTCTGGGAGCATTCGGCAAAGAAGCCGTGTCCGATAGTGACGGTTATAAGTTCAAATAGATCAAGTTTCAAAATAGTTTTTAGAATTAATTTAATAATACTTATCTCGTATTACAAATATTAGTGCTTTCAATATAATCGTAATCCATCTCTTAACTCTTTAACTTTATTAAAAGGTATGCTTGAATTTTTTTTGACGGAGGCAGCATCTTTAAAGAAAAGGCTACGAATGTACTGGGGGAGATATTGTACGTGTTGATTGACCGCGGATAATGCCACGTATACTACGGCTTTTGACTTTTTTGTCTGTGTGAGGACTGAGGAGCCGGCCGTGCCACACCCACACCCAGACGACTAGTACTAGTACTGCCACTTGACACTTGTAAAGAACCAACGGACAGCATATATGCTTTTGGGCTTTTTTTTCTTCTTTTAAAAAGAATTAATCTGAACTCATAAACATGAAACTAAGCAAAGCCAAGGATGGACCTAGCTAGATGCAAAGTGCATAGACGTAATATATACTTGCGTACGCTGTAAGCAATTTTAAAGTGGGCTGAAACGTGTTCTTGACCGATATGTGCGTCGATCTGCGCAACACACGTTGCTATCTGTTGCTGCATGCGTACTAAATATCCTTTAGTAATTTCTCTATACCATATATCCCGTGCTAAGCTAATACTATCATCACCACGGTGAGAGCATGTTCAGTGGTTATATAAATAGGTTCCTAAATCTTAGTTTAAGGAGTTATTAGAGAGGTTTTGGCGGCAGCAGCACAACTATATGAACACATCCATGATGCGCTAACCAGTGAAGTTTTGGCTGCTCGTGACGGCGTGGTGCTGGCCAGATGCTTAGCGTGGAAAAAGTGATTTTAGAAGTTGACAACTCTGTCCTGGTGGCTCTTCTCCGGTCAGAGGAGAGAAGAAGGAGTGCTGTCGCAGGTTTATGGCAAGAAATCAAAGAGAGGAGTATGGTTTTCAGATCATTTGAAGTATCTTTCGTTAATAGAGAGGGTAATGAGGTAGCTCACCTTTGTGCAAGTAAGGCTATAGAGTTGGCTCCTATGTTATTCTGGCTGGATTGCTTTCCTAATTGGCTTATGGAAGCTGCTAGCAGGGATTGTAATGTCACTTTGAATCAATAATGCAGAACGTGTGTTCTTCCTCAAAAAAAAGGAGTTATTAGAAAAAACTCATCTCCAATGGTATTGTAAATGTTATTGCTAAATTTATGAAGTTGCTACATTTTTCTTCCTCGTTGCTACATGTGGCAAACCCAAAGGGACTCCCCAAAGCTCATTCCACACGAAATCGAAGCCTACTTTCTTTTCTATTTCGCGCGTTATTTCTTCCCCACGTTTCCCACGCTTCCAATGGTGGCCATGCTACTTTTATATTATTTAGATTCATGGAGGATACTTATATATGAATAACATGTGGATTTTTAGTTGCATGTTCTGCTCCTATATACTATTTCTAAATCAGTTTCATGTGTATCTGTGGCTAAAATTCAGATA
This sequence comes from Zea luxurians, assembly GCA_029449295.1. Classification (NCBI taxonomy): domain Eukaryota; kingdom Viridiplantae; phylum Streptophyta; class Magnoliopsida; order Poales; family Poaceae; genus Zea; species Zea luxurians. The sequence continues at coordinate 84,765,635 of JAOPSE010000001.1, read as the reverse complement.
GAATTGTATGTGTTTTCAGTTCACATAGAACTCTTGAATTCTAGGTATGTGCAATCTGATCGTGGCCGTCCTGCTGTACAATCTGATCGCAGTTGAAATAATTCATGGGGCACTGATTTCTTTTATGAAACACATGTGGACTAGTAACTAGTACTTGGTGACAATTAAACTACCACATGTTGCGAGTAGTACTACCTGAATATCTGATGAAGGAGCAAAACCAATGAGCCAAGACCTTGCACATAGGTGAAGCTGATCGTGATTTCATCTACGTGCTTGCCTGGATCAAGACAAACTAGCCCCATTTAAAAAAGGCCCTTTCAATTAAGCTGAGTTGGCATTATTTAAAAAATTTAGCAACTGGAAATAGAGAACTATTGAAGAACATGAAATTTTTTACTCTCTATTATTATTTAGCAACTCCCTACATCGTCTTTTAGGGAGCTTTATTTTACAAAACTACTGGAGATGCTCTGAGAGGGTCAGGTCGACAGCGGTGACGAGGAATTGACGGGAGTGATGGGAAGGGGGCGGCAAGGCCGTGGGAAGGGGGTGGGTGCGGTGAGGTCGCGGGGAGAGGAAGAGGGAAGGATGAAGATGGTATAAATAGTATTGTCAATTGGATTTAAGTGCATAAGAGAGAGAATGTTATCCATCGATCTGAACTGTTGTTCTTTATGGTGTGTTAATTTTGGGTGTAATTTGTTTGGAGGATTTAGTGTAGGTTATGGACGTGAGGGTGATTTGGTTGAGTGGGTTTTCTAAAATTTAAACTAGTGGATTATACAGTGGTATAGATAATTCACAACGTGCAATATTTTTGTCTCGTGATCATCTTGCCCAACTTCTGCTTACGTACATCACTAGTCACTATCGGAATCGTGTTCTTTGCCGAGTGTCTAAAGGCCATTTTACACTCGCCAAAGCCTTTACCGAGTGTTACACTCGACAAAGAATACTCGACAAACATTTTATCGGCAAAGGGTTCTTTGCCAAGTACTTTTTTTCGGACACTCGGCAAAGACTTTGCCGAGTGTCGAAAATCACTCGGCAAATCAAGAATCGAAAAAAATCCAAAAAATAGCAAAACTTTTTTTTAATTATAGGAACAACTCTCTAACCACTAAACCTATTACCATACCCATCGCCTTATCATTTTTCACTATTATTTTGAATCAAATTTACATGATTTGTGAATGATGAGATTCGAACTCGTAACCTCTCTCTCGCGCATACCCTACTCTACCACTACACTACTACATCAATTATGTCTATATTACATTTTTATTTCTCATGTACTTGATTATTTAAGGTACTAAATTCATTTGAAAATGTGACCAACTATAAAGTTTCATAACTTTTCGAGATCTACATGTTCTATTTTGATAGTTTCTACATCCGAGGCCGTTTACAAAATTTGAATTTCAAATTTGAAAACTTCACACGAACTTTTCAATGATAAGATGAATTCAAATCAAAAAACGGTCATTTACAAAGTTTCATTACATTTCAAGTCCTACAACTTTTATTTTGGTGGTTTTTCCATCCGAGGTAGTTTGAAAAATTCAAGTTTTAAAATTCAAACATAGTTTTGTATGACAAGATGATTCCAACCAAAATATTGTCAACTACTGAAAGTCGCCTAGAGGGGGGGTGAATAGGCGGAATCTGAATATTATAAACTTAAGCACAACTACAAGCAGGGGTTAGCGTTAGAAATATAATCGAGTCCAAAAGAGAGGGTGAAAACAAATCACAAGCAAATAAGAACGGATGACACGGCGATTTGTTTTACCGAGGTTCGGTTCTTGCAAACCTACTCCCCGTTGAGGTGGTCACAAAGACCGGGTCTCTTTCAACCCTTTCCCTCTCTCAAACGGTCACCTAGACCGAGTGAGCTTCTCTTCTCAATCAATCGGGACACCAAGTCCCCACAAGGACCACCACACAATTGGTGTCTCTTGCCTTGATTATAATTGAGTTGGGAACAAGAAAGAAAGAAGAAGGAAAGCGATCCAAGCGCAAGAACTCAAATGAACACAAATGTCTCTCTCACTAGTCACTATTTGATTGGAATGATCTTTGGACTTGGGAGAGGATTTGATCTCTTGTTTGTGTCTTGGAGTGAAGTCTAGAGCTCTTGTATTGAATGCAATGGCTGAAAACTTGGATGACTTGAATGAGTGGTGGTTGGAGGTATTTATAGCCCCAACCACCAAAGTGGCCGTTGGGAGGGGCTGCTGTCGTATGGCACACCGGACAGTCCGGTGCGCCAGCCACGTCACTCAACCGTTAGGGTTCGACCGTTGGAGCTCTGACAAGTGGGGCCACCGGACAGTCCGGTGGTGCACCGGACAGGTCCTATTCACTGTCCGGTGCGCCTTCTGGCGTCTGCTCTGACTTCTGCGCGCGCAGTTGCACTGTTCACTGTTCCTGTAGCCTTTTGTAGACGACCGTTGGAGCGAATAGCCGTTGCTCTGCTGGCACACCGGACAGTCCAGTGAATTATAGAGGAGCGGCTCCCCAAAAACCCGAAGCTGGCAAGTTCAGAGTGGATCCACCCTGGTGCACCGGACACTGTCCGGTGGCACACCGGACAGTCCAGTGCGCCAGACCAGGGCTGCCTTCGGTTTACTTTGCTCCTTTGTTTTGAACCCTTTTTTTAACTTTGTATTGGTTTGTTGTGAACCTTTGGCACCTGTAGAACATATATTCTAGAGCAAACTAGTTAGTCCAATAATTTGTGTTGGGCAATTCAACCACCAAAATTCATATAGGAAAAGGTTTGACCCTATTTTCCTTTCAATCTCCCCCTTTTTGGTGATTGATGCCAACACAAACCAAAGCAAATAAAAAAGTGCATAATTGAACTAGTTTGCATAAGGTAAGTGCAAAGGTTGTTTGGAATGAAACCAATAATTATTTCTACTAGATATGCATGGATGGTTTTCTTTTTATTTTAAAATTTTGGACCACGCTTGCACCACAAGTTTTGTTTTGAAAATTCTTTGTAAAACTCTTTTCAAAAATCTTTTGTAAATAGTCAAACATACATGAATAAGATTGAAAGAAGCATTTTCAAGATTTGAAATTTTCTCCCATGTTTCAAATGCTTTTCCTTTGACTAAAACAAAACCCCCCTCAATGAAATTCTCCTCTTAGTGTTCTAGAGGGTTTTACAAATTTTTGAAGATACTCCCCCTTTTGAAAACAATAAGATACTAATTTGAAAAACTTCATTTCTAAAATCCAGTGGTGGTGCGGTCCTTTTGCTTTGGGCTAATACTTTCTCTCCCTTTGACATGAATCGCCAAAAACGGATACTTGTGAGTGAGATATGAGCCCTTTTACTTTCTCCCCAATGGCAAATAAATAGATATGAGTGAAGATTATACCAAAGTGGAGAAATAGCGGAATACCGGTAAATACTAATGGAGTTGAGTGGAAGCGTCATCTTTGCCGAATACATTTCCCTTTCAATTCTATGACTAAGCATAAAAATACACTTGAAAACACATTAGTCATAGACATAAAAGAGATATGATCAAAGGTATATAAATGAGCTATGTGTGCAAAGAATTAATCAAAATTCCTAAAATCAAGAATATTTAGCTCATTCCTAAGTTTGGTAAAGGTTTGCTCATCTAGTGGTTTGGTAAAAATATCGGCTAATTGTTCTTTTGTGTTAATATAGGCTATCTCAATATCCCCCTTTTGTTGGTGATCTCTCAAAAAGTGATACCGAATGGCTATGTGCTTAGTGCGGCTGTGTTCAACGGGATTATCCGCCATGCGGATTGCACTCTCATTATCACATAGGAGAGGGACTTTGCTAAATTTGTAGCCATAGTCCCTAAGGGTTTGCCTCATCCAAAGCAATTGCGCGCAACAATGGCCTGCGGCAATGTACTCGGCTTCGGCGGTAGAAAGAGCTACGGAGTTTTGTTTCTTTGAAGCCCAAGACACCAGGGATCTCTCCAGAAACTGACAAGTCCCTGATGTGCTCTTCCTATCAATTTTACACCCTGCCCAATCAACATCTAAATATCCTAATAAATCAAAAGAGGATCCCTTGGGGTACCAAAGACCAAACTTAGGTGTATGAACTAAATATCTCAAGATTCTCTTCACGGCCCTAAGGTGAATTTCCTTAGGATCGGCTTGGAACCTTGCACACATGCACACGGAAAGCATAATATCCGGTCGAGATGCACATAAATAGAGTAAAGATCCTATCATCGACCGATATTCCTTTTGATCTACAGATTTACCTCCCGTGTCGAGGTTGAGATGCCCATTGGTTCCCATGGGTGTCTTGATGGGCTTGGCATCCTTCATTCTAAACTTGGTGAGTATGCCTTGAATGTACTTCGTTTGGCTAATGAAGGTGCCCTCTTGGAGTTGCTTCACTTGAAATCCTAGAAAGTACTTCAACTCCCCCATCATAGACATCTCGAATTTTTGAATCATGATCCTACTAAACTCTTCACAAATAGATTTGTTAGTAGACCCAAATATAATATCATCAACATAAATTTGGCATACAAACAAATCATTTGCAATTGTTTTAGTAAAGAGAGTAGGATCGGCTTGCCGACTTTGAAGCCATTAGTGATAAGGAAATCTCTTAGGCATTCATACCATGCTCTTGGGGCTTGCTTGAGCCCATAAAGCACCTTAGAGAGTTTGTAAATATGGTTAGGATACTCACTATCTTCAAAGCCAGGAGGTTGCTCAACGTAGACCTCTTCCTTGATTGGTCCATTGAGGAAGGCACTCTTCACGTCCATTTGGTAAAGCTTAAAGTCATGGTAAGTAGCATAGGCAAGTAATATGCGAATTGACTCAAGCCTAGCTACGGGTGCATAGGTTTCACTAAAATCCAAACCTTCGACTTGTGAGTAACCCTTGGCCACAAGTCGTGCCTTGTTCCTTGTCACCACACCATGCTCATCTTGCTTGTTGCAGAAGACCCACTTGGTTCCTACAACATTTTGGTTAGGACGTGGGACCAAATACCATACCTCATTCCTTGTGAAGTTGTTGAGCTCCTCTTGCATCGCCAGCACCCAATCCAAATCTTTAAGTGCATCCTCTACCCTGTGTGGCTCAATAGAGGAAACAAACGAGTAATGTTCACAAAAATGAGCGACTCAAGATCGAGTAGTTACCCCCTTATGGATATCGCCGAGGATGGTGTTCATAGGGTGATCTCTTTGAATCGCCTGGTGGACTCTTGGGTGTGGCGGTCTTGGATCTTGTTCATCTTCCTTATCTTGGTCATTGGCATCTCCCCCTTGATCATTGTCCTCCTCTTGAGGTGGCTCATCTTCTTGATCTTCATTTTCATCCTCTTGAGCTTGATCCACATCGTGGATTGGTGGAGATGCTTGTGTGGAAGATGATGGTTGATCTTGCGCTTGTGGAGGCTCTTCGGATTCCTTAGGACACACATCCCCAATGGACATGTTCCTTAGCGCGACGCACAGAGCCTCTTCATCATCTAGCTCATCAAGATCAACTTGCTCCACTTGGGAGCCGTTAGTCTCATCAAACACAATGTCACAAGAAACTTCAACTAGTCCAGTGAACTTGTTAAAGACTCTATATGCCCTTGTGTTTGAGTCATAACCAAGTAAAAAGCCTTCTACAGCCTTAGGAGCAAATTTAGATTTTCTACCTCTTTTAACAAGAATAAAACATTTGCTACCAAATATTCTAAAATATGAAACATTGGGCTTTTTACCGGTGAGGAGTTCATATGATGTCTTCTTAAGGATTCGGTGTAGATATAACCGGTTGATGGCGTAGCAAGCGGTGTTGACCGCCTCGACCCAAAACCGATCCGAAGTCTTGTACTCATCAATCATGGTCCTTGCCATGTCAAGTAGAATTCTATTCTTCCTCTCCACTACACGATTTTGTTGTGGCGTGTAGGGAGAAGAGAACTCATGCTTGATTCCCTCCTCCTCAAGGAAGCCTTCAATTTGAGAGTTCTTGAACTCCGTTCCAGTATCGCTTCTAATCTTTTTGATCCTTAAGCCGAACTCATTTTGAGCCCGTCTCAAGAATCCCTTTAAGGTCTCTTGGGTTTGAGATTTTTCCTGCAAGAAGAATACCCAAGTGAAGCGAGAATAATCATCCACAATAACTAGACAGTACTTACTCCCGCCGATGCTTATGTAAGCTATCGGGCCGAATAGATCCATGTGGAGTAGCTCCAGTGGCCTGTCAGTCGTCATGATATTCTTGTGTGGATGATGAGCACCAACCTGCTTCCCTGCTTGACATGCGCTACAAATCCTGTCTTTCTCAAAATGAACATTTGTTAGTCCCAAAATGTGTTCTCCCTTTAGAAGCTTATGAAGATTCTTCATCCCAACGTGGTCTAGTCAGCGATGCCAGAGCCAACCCATGTTAGTCTTAGCAATTAAGCAAGTGTCGAGTTTAGCTCTATTGAAATCTACTAAGTACAGCTGACCCTCTAACACACCCTTAAAAGCTATTGAATCATCACTTCTTCTAAAGACAGTAACACCTACATCCGTAAAAAGACAGTTGTAACCCATTTTACATAATTGAGAAACTGAAAGCAAGTTGTAATCTAAAGAATCTAGAAGAAAAACATTGGAAATAGAATGGTCAGGTGATATAGCAATTTTACCTAATCCTTTGACCAAACCTTGATTTCCATCCCCGAATGTGATAGCTCTTTGGGGATCTTGGTTTTTTCATAGGAGGAGAACATCCTTTTCTCCCCAGTCATGTGGTTTGTGCATCCGCTATCGATGATCCAACTTGAGCCCCCGGATGCATAAACCAACAAAACAAAACTAGGCCTTGTTCTTAGGTACCCAAACGGTTTTGGGTCCTTTCACATTAGAAACAAGCACCTTGGGTACCCAAACACAAGTCTTTGACCCCTTGTGTTTGCCCCCAACATATTTGGCAACTACTTTGCCTGATTTGTTAGTGAGCACATATGAAGCATCAAAGGTCTTAAATGAAATGTTATGATCATTTGATGCAATAGGAGATTTCTTTTTAGGCATTTTAACATGGGTATAATGCCTAGAGGTAGAGGCCTCATTCTTATAAATAAAAGCATGGTGAGAAATAGAATGAGTCTTCTTAACATGAATTCTCCTAATTTTATCCTCAGGATAACCAGCTAGATATAAAATATAGCCTTCGTTATCCTGAGGCATGGGAGCTTTACCCTTAACAAAATTAGACAATCTTTTAGGAGGGGCATTAAGCTTGACATTGCCTCCATGTTGAAAGCCAATGCCATCCTTAATGCCAGGGCGTCTCCCACTATAAAGCATACTACGAGCAAATTTAAATTTTTCATTCTTTAATTCATGCTCGGCAATTTTGGCATCTAGTTTAGCTATATGATCATTTTGTTGTTTAATCATGGCAAGGTGATCATGAATAGCATCAACATTAATATCTCTACATCTAGTGCAAATAGAAACATGATCAACCGTAGATGTAGAGGGTTTGCAATCATTTAATTCAACAATCCTAGCATGTAAAATGGCATTCTCATCTCTAAGATTGGTAATAGCATCATTGCAAACATTTAAATCTTTAGCCTTAGCAATTAATTTTTCATTCTCAATAGCAAGAGATTCATTCCACATGTCAATCTTAGCAATCAAACTAGCATTATCATTTCTAAGATTAACAATAGAATCATCACAAACATTTGATTTCTCAACTTTAGCAAATAATTTGGCATTTTCATTTCTAAGGCTAGAAATAGTGTCATGGCAAGTGCTTAGCTCACTAGTTATTTTTTCACATTTTTCTACCTCTAGAGCATAAGCATTTTTAACCTTAACATGCTTCTTATTTTCTTTAATTAGGAAGTCCTCTTGGCTATCCAAGAGTTCATCCTTCTCATGAATAGCACTAATCAATTCATTCAACTTTTCTTTTTGTTGCATGTTTAGGTTGGCAAAAAGGGTGAGCAAGTTATCCTCATCATCACTAGAATTATCCTCATCACTAGAAGTTGCATACTTAGTGGAGGATCTTGATTTTACCTTCTTTTTCTTGCCGTCCTTTTCCATGAGGCACTTGTGGCCGATGTTGGGGAAGAGGAGGCCCTTGTTGATGGTGATGTTGGCGGCGTCCTCGTCGTCGGAGGAGTCGGTGGAGCTCTCATCGGAGTCCCACTCCCGGCAAACATGGGCATCGCCACCCTTCTTCTTGTAGTACGTCTTCTTCTCCTTCTTCTTCTCCCTCTTGTCGTTGCCCCTGTCACTGTCACTAGAAATAGGACATTTTGCTATAAAGTGATCGGGCTTACCACACTTGTAGCAAACCTTCTTGGAACTTGGCTTGTAATCTTTCCCCTTCCTTTGCTTGAGGATTTGGCGAAAGCTGTTGATGATGAGCGCCATTTCCTCGTTGTCGAGCTTGGAGGCGTCAATGGGAAGCCTACTTGATGTAGACTCTTCTTTCTTCTCCTCCACTGCCTTGAATGCGACGGGTTGTGCCTCGGGTGTGGAGGAGGCGCCTTGCTCGATGATTTTCTTGGAGCCTTTGATCATCAATTCAAAGCTTACAAATTTTCCTATCACTTCCTCGGGAGACATTAGTTTATATCTTGGATCACCACGAATTAATTGAACTTGAGTAGGGTTAAGAAAAACAAGTGATCTAAGAATAACCTTGACCATTTCATGGTCATCTCATTTAGTGCTCCCAAGGTTGCGCACTTGATTTACCAAGGTCTTTAGCCGATTGTACATAGCTTGTGGGTCTTCTCCTTGGTTGAGAATAAAACGACCGAGCTCCCCCTCGATCGTTTCCCTCTTGGTGATCTTGGTCACCTCGTCTCCTTCGTGCGCGGTCTTGAGCACGTCCCAAATTTCCTTGGCGCTCTTCAACCCTTGCACCTTGTTGTACTCCTCTCGACTTAGAGAGGCAAGGAGTATAGTAGTGCCTTGGGAGTTGAAGTGCCGGATTTGGGCAACCTTGTCCGAATCATAATCTTCATCCCCCGGCGATGGTACCTGCACTCCAAACTCAACAACGTCCCAAATACTTGCGTGGAGTGAGGTTAGGTGATGCCTCATTTTATCACTCCACATGTTATAATCTTCACCCTCAAAAACGGGTGGTTTGCCTAATGGGACAGAAAGTAAAGGAGTGCGTTTTGAAATGCGAGGATAGCGTAGGGGGATCTTACTAAACTTCTTATGCTCATGACGCTTAGAAGTTACGGACGGTGTGTCGGAGCTGGGGGTGGATGGCGACGAAGAATCAGTCTCGTAGTAGACCACCTTCTTCATCTTCTTCTTCTTGTCGCCACTCCGATGCGACTTGTTGTGGGAGGGTGATTCTCCCTTTCCTTTGGAGCCGGACTCCCTTGATGGAGCCTTCCCATGGCTTGTAGCGGGCTTCTCGCTGGTCATGACCTCCTTCTTGGCGTGATCTCCCGACATCACTTCGAGCGGTTAAGCTCTAATGAAGTACCAAGCTCTGATACCAATTGAAAGTCGCCTAGGGGGGGTGAATAGGCGGAATCTGAATATTATAAACTTAAGCACAACTACAAGCCGGGGTTAGCATTAGAAATATAATCGAGTCCGAAAGAGAGGGTGAAAACAAATCACAAGCAAATAAGAACGGATGACACGATGATTTGTTTTATCGAGGTTTGGTTCTTGCAAACCTACTCCCTGTTGAGGTGGTCACAAAGACCGGGTCTCTTTCAACCCTTTCCCTCTCTCAAATGGTCACCTAGACCGAATGAGCTTCTCTTCTCAATCAATCGGGACACCAAGTCCCCACAAGGACCACCACACAATTGGTGTCTCTTGCCTTGATTACAATTGAGTTGGGAACATGAAAGAAAGAAAAAGGAAAGCGATCCAAGCGCAAGAACTCAAATGAACACAAATGTCTCTCTCACTAGTCACTATTTGATTGGAATGATCTTTGGACTTGGGAGAGGATTTGATCTCTTGTTTGTGTCTTGGAGTGAAGTCTAGAGCTCTTGTATTGAATGCAATGGCTGAAAACTTGGATGCCTTGAATGAGTGGTGGTTGGAGGTATTTATAGCCCCAACCACCAAAGTGGCCGTTGGGAGGGCTGCTGTCGTATGGCGCACCGGACAGTCCGGTGCGCCACCGGACACTGTCCGGTGCGCCAGCCACATCACCCAACCATTAGGGTTCGACCGTTGGAGCTCTGACAAGTGGGGCCACCGGACAGTCCGGTGGTGCACCGGACAGGTCCTGTTCACTGTCCGGTGCACCTTCTGGCGCCTGCTCTGACTTCTACGCGCGCAGTTGCACTGTTCACTATTCCTGTAGCCTTTTGCAGACGACCGTTGGCGCGGATAGCCGTTGCTCCTCTAGCACACCGGACAGTTCGGTGCTACACCGGACAGTCCGGTGAATTATAGCGGAGCGGCTCCCCGAAAACCCGAAGCTGGCAAGTTCAGAGTGGATCCACCCTGGTGCACCGAACACTGTCCGGTGGCACACCGGACAGTCCGGTGCGCCAGACCAGGGCTGCCTTCGGTTTACTTTGCTCCTTTGTTTTGAACCCTTTCTTTTAACTTTGTATTGGTTTGTTGTGAACCTTTGGCACCTGTAGAACATATATTCTAGAGCAAACTAGTTAGTCCAATAATTTGTGTTGGGCAATTCAACCACCAAAATTCATATAGAAAAAGGTTTGACCCTATTTTCCTTTCAACTACAAAGTTTCATGACTTTTCAATACCTACAACTTTCATGTTGGTGGTTTTTTCTTTCGAGACCGTTTTCAAAATTCAAGTTTTAAATTTTTTAAATTCAGACGTAGTTTTCGTTGACAAGATCACTTCAAATGAAAAAAGTTACCAGCTACAAAATTCTATAACTTCTCAAGATCTACAAAGTTTATTTTGGTTGTTTGGTCATTTATTCATTTCACATGATGGTTCTAACAATATG